>CAWUFW010002342.1:1200000-1800000 GCA_963921515.1 Calotriton arnoldi | reverse complement strand
GTAATTTTATCCCCTTTGCTATCCAACACTTTCCTTACTGTTGCACTCATTGGAGTGCGAATAGTAAATTATTCCCCTCCACAATCCAACACTTTCCCTACTGTTGCACTCATTGGAGTGGGAATAGTAAAGTATTCCCCTCCACTATCCGACACTTTCCCTACTGTTGCACTCGCTGGAGTGGGAATAGTAATTTTCACCCCTCCGCTATCCAACACTTTCCCTACTGTTGCACTTGCTGGAGTGGGAATAGTAAATTATTTCCCTCCGCTATCCCACACTTTCCCTACCGTTGCACTCACTGGAGTGGGAATAGTAATTTTTACCCCTCCGCTATCCAACACTTTCCCTACTGTTGCACTCACTGAAGTGGGAATAGTAATTTTTACCCCTATGCTATCCAACACTTTCCCTACTGTTGCACTTGCTGGAGTGGGAATAGTAATTTTTATCCCTCCGCTATCCAACACTTTCCCTACTGTTGCACTCATTGGAGTGGGAATAGTAAATTATTCCCCTCCGCTATCCAACACTTTCCCTACTGTTGCATTCGCTGGAGTGGGAATAGTAACTTATTCCCCTCCGCTATCCAACACTTTCCCTACTGTTGCACTCGCTGGAGTGGGAATAGTAATTTTTTACCCTCTGCTATCCAACACTTTCCCTACTGTTGCACTCATTAGAGTGGGAATAGTAAATTATTCCCCTCCGCTATCCAACACTTTCCCTACTGTTGCAATCGCTGGAGTGGGAATAGTAAATTATTTCCCTCCACTATCCCACCCTTTCCCTACCGTTGCACTCACTGGAGTGGGAATAGTAATTTTTACCCCTATGCTATCCAACACTTTCCCTACTGTTGCACTTGCTGGAGTGGGAATGGTAATTTTTACCCCTCCGCTATCCAACACTTTCCCTATTGTTGCACTTGCTGGAGTGGGAATAGTAAATTATTTCCCTCCGCTATCCAACACTTTCCCTACTGTTGCACTTACTGGAGTGCGAATAGTAATTTTTACCCCTATGCTATCCAACACTTTCCCTACTGTTGCACTTGCTGGAGTGGGAATAGTAATTTTTATCCCTCCGCTATCCAACACTTTCCCTACTGTTGCACTCATTGGAGTGGGAATAGTAAATTATTCCCCTCAGCTATCCAACACTTTCCCTACTGTTGCACTCGCTGGAGTGGGAATAGTAAATTATTCCCCTCCGCTATCCAACACTTTCCCTACTGTTGCACTCGCTGGAGTGGGAATAGTAATTTTTTACCCTCCGCTATCCAACACTTTCCCTACTGTTGCACTCATTAGAGTGGGAATAGTAAATGATTCCCCTCCGCTATCCAACACTTTCCCTACTGTTGCAATCGCTGGAGTGGGAATAGTAAATTATTCCCCTCCACTATCCAACACTTTCGCTACTGTTGCACTCGCTGGAGTGAGAATAGTAATTTTTACCCTCCGCTATCCAACACTTTTCCCACTGTTGCACTAAATGTAGTTTAAAATGTAGGTTTTAAAAATATAACATATTTTAATATTTTAATTTATATAATATTTTTTTTTAAATGTTTATGATACAGGTGTATGTATATATATATATTTATCTTTATTTTTTAATATATTGCTAACATTTTATTATTAATTAAAATTATTATTTATTAATTATTTTTAAGTAAATATATATTACATTTTATATATGTATGTTTAATTTATTTTTAAAATACATTTATTACTTATATATGTTAAAATTTACAAATAAATCTAAAGTAAAATGTATTATTTAATTTATTTTACATTATTTATAATACATATTAAAAAACGATATTTTGTACTTCGATACTTTTAACAACGATATTTTTTTCTCAATATTTTTGTACTTACCATTATGAAGATATGAGGTCGATATTTTTGACAATGATATTTATGTCACAATATTTCTGTAGGTCGATATTAGTGTTGTCGATATTCTGTCAGTGATCCGTCACGTAGGCCTTCAGCAGCTCCCTATTGGTTACTAAAAACCGAAGAGACTGACGGGTAGGAAGTTTGTATTTGCTCCATTTGTACGTCATCGGTTGCAGACGGAGGACAATTATACAAATAACACATGCTTCACATCTAAAGCCCCGAGCGTGTCATTTTTAAGTGGGAACCAGATTTGCAGCGAGTCGGCATTGAAAACATGCATCTATCAGTAAGTACTTTGGGGCTACTGTAGGAGACGAGTCTATATTAGTCAAGGATCGTCACCAAGGCGAGGCAGCTGGGGTTAAATGCCCTGGGCTGTGCAGTAGACAAAGTGCTGGAAAAATTTAAAACGCTATTATTATAAAAAATGGAGCCTTCTGAGGGCACCAAATAATCCTCGCGCTCCATGGTAGATTTGTCAGTCATCACATGGCTTGTGAATGTACGACTTTTTGCAGTACAGTGTTCTGGGACCTGTAGAATGGAGGGCGAGGAGAATTCTTTCAGCACTCTCCAGAATTTCAGCACACAAAACGATGCAAGACCCGGATATTTTGCTCAGCAAAGCACACCACAAGATAGTATAAATGGCAAACCAGGGGTCATATGTGTATTCTTGGGAGATAAAACACACTGGAAGGGCATCCTGATGGGTTTTCTTTATTGCACGTGCACCACTTCTGAATATTCCACAGGTAGAGCGCATAGCCTGCACGGTGTCTGTGGAACAACGTTGCTTATGCTGGTGGACTTATACGTTTAATTTTCAGTCTTACCCAATTACATTTCAAAAGAACATGCAAGCAGAGTAATCATTTATATTTGTTTATATTTGCTTATTATGTAACTATGTGGGTTTTCATCTTCTAGCTATACGGATTCGCAACTGCATCATGGGAAAAAAGCTTACATGCTTTTTTGTAATCCGAGAAGTACTGAAAATATAAGTTTGAAGCACTTTACAGCTATTATTTCTACACCTATGGGTTGATAGCAGCAACTTGTGGGATGAAGTATTTTATACTGCAGGTGGACAGCAAGACAGTCCTGTTCAAAAGCCTTAGGGGCTTATCACGATAGCGGTCGCATTTGATCCGGCCGCCACCGTAGCGGTGATTGGGTCCGACCGCCATGTGTGCGGCGGTACCGTCCATGCAATTAGGATGTGACCGCTACCACTGCGGTCGGATTCCGCACCTTTATCATTGTGGCGGGCGGTGCTGATAGCTGCACCGCCGCGATGCATAATGGAGCATGTTGTGCATTTCACTGCACTACGTGGCAGGCACTACACTGTGCCTGCCACTTGGTGCAGTGAAATGTAGGGGGGTACCAGTGCACCCCCACCCCAACACAAGGGGGGCCCGCAACGGGCCCCCGGAGACATACACCGCCTGCCTTTCAAAGGCGGTGCAACCGCCGCAGAAAGGCTGGCTACCGCCGGCATCATAATCGTGGCGGCAGAGCCTGCTAGTCACCGCCGCCATTATAAGCCCGATGAACGCTCCGCCGGACAATCGTTTCGATTGCTACTGGCGGAAAAGCGGCGGACGGTCTTTCCGTCCGCCGCGGTACCCACCGCCATCGTAATATGGCGGGGGGTTTATCGCGTTGCGATGCCTGAGCGGTCTCCACTGCCGGCCCGGCGGTGGTGAACCGCCCGACATCGTAATAGGCCCCTAAGTGTTGTTAAGGTCCCTGTTTTGTGTGCTGAGGGAAGCTTTATTGCTGCTGCTATTGCTATGCTCTATTTGGGACTCTGAAAGGTGCACCATGATACCGACTATATTGTTACTAATGTGTGCCTGAGGGACTCTTTCAATTGTATTTGGGCTTGGGCATGTGGCTGGCATTTAAAGCTGTTATTAGGCTTAGCATGACTGCCACATAGTTGGTTGCCCCTTGGATCTGTGACTGATGTATCTCTGACATATCATGGCAGCAACCTAATTAGTACACGCTTGATGATTGAAATTGTATATTTAGGGGTCTATTAGGATGGTGGGCGAAGGCACCACCGCGGTGCTGGCGGGGGTGGAAAATGCAATTTTCCGCCCGCGAACAGCGGTCCTCATGGCCGCCATATTAGCATGGGCAAACATAGCCCATTTCCCGTCCTCCGCGGTGTGACGTGAACCGCCATCTAAAAGTGCCCGCCATCGTGGCGGTGGGAGCCAATGGAGACTCACCGCCATGCGGAATGACGTCCCGTCCGCCGTACAAATCAGGATGCCCCAAACAGCCAGCCGCACTGCAGCGGAGAAACCGGCTAGCAAGAGACGGCAGAAACACCACAGCGGAGCGATCGCAACCAGATTCACGGTCCCTACCACCCGGTCACGACCGCAATGGACCCAGCCTTACATGTTTTCCCGGCACTGTACATGATACACCACCAGCAAGTCATGAACCGGCGCGGATGCCGCCGCAGGTACGCAATGACACAACTCTGCCCACAAACACAACACACAACTCCCGGGATGACATAGGGTTCCTGTCCACACCAGACACCCTGGTGGGGACAGGAACACAACCACAAGCGCACCCACACATGTCCTACCTGTCAGTAATTCACCCCTCCACATCCAGGCCACCCATCTACCGCAATCTTGCTGTAATGTCCCGGTCACGTCACCGCAGCGGTGAAGACGCAGGAAAACATGCGCACAATGCAGGAAGGCAGGGCCTGCGCCAGGCATGGGCTGTGCACAAAGATCACAGGGCCACACCTCCACCCTCCACACACTAGCCCCCCTCAAGGGACATGCCATGTGCCTCACCTGTGCCACCCCATGTACAACAACCACCCAGGTGACCCCACAGCCTGCACCACACACTCCAAACAACTAGGGAGGCAGCCTCAGCAGGTAGGGCTGCAGAGGAACACACAGCACAGAAACACATGGCCAGGGCAACCCTCACACCACACCTACACTACACTCATGGCAGCAAAACTGAGTCCAAGCACAAAATGAACACTCATACAGAATAGGAACAAACACTGAACTGGACACACAGCCTGTCAAGTTACACAGACATACCCCACACTGACACACAGCCACATACACAGACCACATGACAGCAGCAATGTAGGACCACAAATAGGAAAGCAAAAGTGAGGTGCACACCAATGGAAGGCCAAGGAGACAACCACTAAGAATTTGTACATCACATGCAAGATAAGGAACATTTGACGACACCCTTACCCCATCAAACCACACATGGCTGCCACAGTGAGTGAAATTAAACCACAGCCACCCCATTTGCAACAACTCAGGGAGACAGCAAGGCAAAACATGTATAGGTGCAGGAATGAAAGGAAGTCTCAGAAGTCAAACAGTCAACAGCCACACATCTGCATCCAACTACTTGATAGGTGTCGGTCAGCAGCACCACACACAGGGCCCATTGACAAACTCCACCACTGTCAAACACAAGTAGGATCCTCCACACATACCCCCACCCAAACCACACCCACATCACACAACACCAGTGTCAAACACACATAAGGGGGCCAATAATGTCCAGTCAATACATTGACAAACAATCACACTCCCTGGGGGCAGACACAAACATCACACACACTCAGGGATGCCTGAACCAATGCTGACACCAAAACAACAGCCATACACCAACATCAATAACAACACACACAGGAGTACAACAAGACCAGACCTGACCTGTGCAGCAAAACTGTAGAAAGGCAATGGGAGCACAGACAGAACAGGAGAACTCAACATCATCACCCAGCAACACTGCACAGACAACATACCCCAACACAGACAAGAAGTGCATCATCTCAAAACAATCATGGACACAAACTGGGACCAAGGGGCCTACAATGAAACACAGACAGACATACCACACCACCCATCAAGTCAACATGGTGTCATAGTGTACCACCTGCATGCACATGCACAATCTTGACAAATGACAGCTCCCACATGAGAGGAGAAAACCCCCAGGATGCACCCAAAACAAGTGCATGGAGAAGAATAGCCCTAAGTGCATGTGACAGACACACAAGTAATGCACACCACACTGGAAACACACATCTGAATGAATCACAACACACTAACAAAACACACACTGACATGTCAAAAGAACATCACACACAGAGCATCAGGCGGCAAGATGGCGGCCGGTCGCACGGCTGTGTGAGCTGGTGCTGTATCCTCTCCTGGACAATTCCCCCGATTAAGGTCTTCTAAGCCGGTGATGGAAGTCTAAAAAACGCACTGAGTGACATGCTGCGGGGAGTCCCGCAGCTGAAAAATAATCTTACCGGCAGGATATTCTGGCTGTGGTCATCCCTGCATTGCTTTGGGCTTGGTCATCTCCTTCGCCTGTCTGGCTGCTCGTCAGGGATTATGCCTCCGAAGGTATCGGCAAGGAACCTTACTGCAAAAACCCGAGCCCCCATAGTGCGTGCAGGCAGCCCTGGGAAAGCCGTCGGATCGGGGAAGGAGACGTACGTGGTCCATGGGGGGCCCGAGACGGCTGCTGGAGGTATGGGCAGTAATCAGGCGGCATCTGTCTCTGCTGGAAAGGGAAAGCAAACTCTTCCTGCTTTGTTCAAACTGCAAGCTGGGAAGGTGAAGACTCCCGTGAATGCAGGAAGCAATAAGCTGGGACAGTTGGCGGCATCTGAAATGACTAATGCTACGGTTTTGGAGGTGACAGGTGCTGCCTCTACCCCTACCGACCTTGTGTCGATGGCCTCACTCACTGTTGCAACGGAGGACGGCAATCTGATTCAGACTGAGTTGAGGTCTCAGGGTTCTACCGGGGTCGATATTACAAATGCCAGGTTGTTGCCTGATGGTAGTGGGGAGATCCCTGTAGATCGAGCTGGAGTGAATGAGGAACTTCAGTCAACGCGGTCGCTCCCGGGGAATGGAATTATGGGAGTTGTAGTCCCACATGTTGAAAGCACTGCTATATCTGCTATTTCTGCTCAATATATTCCCGGAGTCTCTCTCCAAAGTGGTGTGGCGGCAAGCCCAGTGTTGCAAGAGGTGGGCTCTAATGACGTAACTGCGGTTAAAAATAAAAATGTAAAGGAACCTGAAGGGGGAGATAAATTCTATTCATTATCTGATCACACTGGTTCGTCAGAGGGCGATGACCTAGACAGAGAGTGGTCAGTTGATGACAGTGATTCTGGGGACTGGCGATCTAATGAAGTATTAAGGGGCGAAGCCTCGCGAGGTCCTCATACAGTCCGAAAAGCAATAAAACTGAAAGATCAAGGGGCTTCTCTGTTAAGCAAAGACCCAGGGTCGTCAGCTTCAATGGTTTGGGATTACTCTTTTTCTACACATTCTGGCTCTGTGGGGAGTGCTATAGTTTTGGCTGGAGGCAGCGTGACTGACCCCCCAGGCTCCTCCTGGAGAGATGACACTCTCAATCATCTATCAGACTATTATGGCGCATCGTGAGGAAACGCGTCAGGAGAGTGTTCGTACGCAGGGTGCATGCCGTAGGATGCAAAACTCTATTCGAAGAGTCGCTAAGACTTGTTCTGACATTGCTGCTAGAATTGTCGAAGCTGAGGAAAGGATTTCTACGTTGGAGGATGATTTGGCCACTCAGAAGGGCCTTACGGATTTGATTAAAACACAAAGGGATGACATGCTCTGGAAACTGACTGATCTTGAAAATAGGGCCAGGAGGAACAATCTGAGGATTCTGGGGGTTCCAGAAGGCAGAGAAGGGTCGGACATCAGACAGTTCATAGTGGAACTCTTTTCTGAAGCTTTTCCAGATGTTAAGCAGTGGGATTGGCAACTGGAAGTGCAACGTGCGCATCGTTTCCCTTTTAAGCAGAGACAGAGGTCTGGGCAGGCTGGTGATAAGCCTCGGGCAGTTTTAATTTGTTTGAACAACTTTTTGGCTAGGGAGAAGATTTATGACCTAGCTAGGCCAGATAGGAAGAGGGTGGGGAAGGATTGTGAATACTTCGTTAGGCCAGATTTTTGTTCGGCAACAGTTGAGCGGAGGTGGCAGCTCCGCCAGCTAATAGCTCCGTTTCAAGCGAAGGGATCTCAAGCCTTTCTACTTTATCCCTCAAAATTGAAAATAATTCACCAGGGCCAGACTAGATTTTTTTTTTCTGAAGTTCAGGCAAAGGAGTTTTTCGATGGTATCTAGGTAAATTCTGCTGGTCTTCGCTTTTTTTCTGCCATGTCAGGGGCTTGGAGGCGGAAAAAGCGGGGGCTGAACCGATTGGTATTTTGTTCTATTAGTAAAAAAAAAAAAAAGGGATTTTTTCGGGTAGGATTCCAATCGGTTTAATCCTCGGGTGTTGGTAACAATGGGGGGAAGGGTCTAGGGTAGAGTGGGGGAAGCCAGCTCCTTTCATCACAAGGACCTCGGTCCTGTTGCCTTACAAGAGGGGTGTAGGGGGTGGGGGGGGGTTGGGGTAGGGGGGTCTTAGGGGTTAAGGGTGGAGGTGGGGTGAAGGGGGGTCATTAAGGTCCTGGACTTATGCTATAGTCATGGTAATGCTATTTGTAGTGGTTATGGTATCTCAGTATTTATGATTAAAAAGGGTAATGGTTTGCAGTGGAGAATAAGGTTTTTTTTTTTATGTATAAATGGGCCAGGGTAAATTGCGGATAAGTTCCTGGAATATTTGTGGCCTAAATGATCCCAAAAAACGGGCTTTGTTTTTCAAAATTGTCCAAACTATGCAACTGGATGTTTTGTGTCTGCAAGAGACGCACATACCTTGGGGTAAGAGGGAGTGTCTGAAAGTCCCTGGATATGACTTAATTGCCTGCTCTCGACAGTCATCTATGATTAGAGGTGTCGCTATCTTGCTGAGGCGAGGCATTGGGTTTTGTAGAAAGGCCCGAGAGGATAGCTCAGGCAGATGGGCTATAGCTGAAATACTGGTTGAAGGCAGGTTATTATCTATATGTACTATATATGCCTCAAATGCAGATGATCCAGAAGTGATAAAATGCTTAAATGTAGAATTAGCAGCTTGGATACATCCAATGCTGGTTTGTGGGGACTTTAATATTAATTTGGCTGGCAATTTTAATCTGGCAAGTGCTCAAAAATATTTTGGTAGGAAACCTAGGGTCTTTAAAGCTCTTCAGACTTTAGTTCAAGAACATGCATTAATGGATGTTTGGTATAGGCATAACAAAGATAAAGATGGGTATACATATTATTCTGCCCCCCATAATAAAATGGTTTGGCTGGATTATTTTCTTATGTCGGATCTGGTGGCAGAGCTGGTTTCTATCACAGTGTCCCCAAGGATTTTATCTGATCATAACCCATTGGTAGTGGAGTGTCCCTGGGTCTGCCAGGTTAGAACTCCCAGGACATGGACATTCGAAAGAAAACTATTGTTTGATCAGGTTTATCGGGATCATATGAGGAAGTGGGTAATCGAATTTTTAAATATCAATAGGAATACTGCCTCTGACTGCATAGTTTGGGATACATTTAAGGCTGCAGTACGTGGGGAGACCAAGAGCTATGCAGCCTTTCGATGGAAGACTGTTCAGGAGCAGATAAAGTCCTGTGTCGAGAAGCTTAGGGAGGCAGAACTGGAATTAACGCGGAATATTAAGGAGGGTCTCAATACGGATCAGAATCAGCAAAATGTAGCTGTAATCAAGTCTAAATTGTTGGAATTTTTTGGGCAGGATCTGGCTGTTAAGTATTTGCAATATCGTACAACACTGTACGAATATGGGGAAAATTCAGGTAGAATTCTTGCTAAAAGGCTCCAACAGAAAAGTTTGCTAAATCGAATCACCAGAATTCAGGATCAGCAGGGTGTTATACAGGATACGCAGGAGGGGGTTATGGATGTGTTTCAGAAGTTTTACATCTCGTTATATATGGAAGAAAATGTTAGATCTCAGTCCGAGCCCCAGGCTGAGGGCTTTTTTCTGGATATTGGTACCCTCAAAGTTACAGTTGAACAGAATGAGGTTCTTTCTGCCCCAATTATGTGGGAGGAGGTTGAGTCAGCAATAAAATCGTTGGCTAATGGAAAGGCTGCTGGTCCTGATGCCATTCCGTTGGAATTCTATGGGGCATTTTGTTCAGAGATCCGTCAGGATATTTTATCAGTCTTTAGGGCAGCACAGGGGGGCTATACCGGAATCATGGCGGCAAACCACGATTGTCCTTTTTAAAAAGAAAGATAAACCTGAGCTAGACCCTTCATCTTTTCGTCCTATCTCTTTGATAAATACCGACAATAAGATATATTCTAAAATTTTATCTTCTAGACTGGCAGAGGTAATTACGCCACTAGTCTCTGTACGCCAGCATGGATTTATCCCGGGTAGGGATACGGCCGACCATGTTCGGCGGGTTATTGCCTTATTGGATTGGGCTCAGGTAACTTCTTCTCCCCTCGGAGTGATCCTGTTGGACGCCGAGAAGGCGTTCGACAGGGTCTCTTGGGGGTTCTTATGGGCGGTGCTTCATTGGAAGGGTTTCAGTACTGAATTTATACAAGCGGTTCAGGCATTGTATACTTCCCCAGCTGCAACATTGCGTATTTCTGGTCAGGAGTCAAGGCCATTTAACATCAGCAGGGGCACCAGACAGGGGTGTCCCTGCTCGCCTCTCCTTTTTGCTCTGTACATTGATCCTTTTCTTAGTAAGATCGAACGTAAATCGGATATTTTGCCGATTAGGGTCAATGGTACAGAGTATAAGACGTTGGCCTATGCGGACGATATTGTTGTGTTAACTAGTGATGTTCGTTCTGCCTGTGCTGCTTTGGAGACTCTTGCTGAGCAATATGGTCTGTTATCAGGGTATAAGCTTAATGTCTCAAAGACTCAGGTTGTTCAATCAGCTGCTATGTGTCCTTCTGCTGTTCCGGTGGTTACGGAAGCAATTTATTTAGGGGTCAAAATTACTAATAATGTGGATAATATCCCTGATCTTAATATCCGTCCGGTGATTCAATCTGTTCATACTAAGCTGGAAAGATTGGATCATCTGCATCTTTCTTTATATGGTCGTTGCAATGTACTTAAAATGCTGGTTATCCCAAAGTTCTTGTATTTATTCAGAACTATCCCACTAGAGTTTTCGCAAGTCTGTTTGGCCAGGGTTGATAGGATCTGTTATAGGTTTCTTTGGGGATATCGCCGCTCTCGCAGGGCAGCTAAGTGGATGTGTCTCCCTAGGATTCGTGGGGGTGGGCGGTCCCGAATTTTTATTATATTACTGGTCGGCCATGCTGCAACATTTTGGGCTACCGCTGTTGGGAGATAGGGCAGAGGTTCCGCTCTCTAACAGACCTTCTATTTTTGAGATAGGTCTGGGTGAGGCTGCCAAGGGTATTCTAATGCGAATTCTTGAGCCGAGCTATTTTAAGAAAACAAGGTTTAAAGTTATTGGGGCTATGTTTTCAGTCTGGCGGAAAATTCGGCGCAAATGGTCAATTCCGAATATTAATTTTTATACGCCTTTTAATGCTGTCCGAGTTTTCCCCCTATTTTTCAGGATCAGTTTATTTTCAGATGGCAGTTGTTGGGTCTGCGGGATATAGGCGACTTAGGTTCTGGTGGGCAGTTGGCCTCTTTTTCTTTTTTAAGAGATAAGTTTCATTTAAATATTCATGACTTTTTCAAATACCTTCAGATTAGAAGTTTTGTTGATAAATATCAACATGATACAATGTTTGATAAGCACACTATAATTGAATTAATTCAAAGGAGGGCTAGAATAGGTATAATTTATCAATGTCTGCTATCTGATTTTTTGGATGACCTTGATTTACAGAATTCTAAGTGGGTGGGTAAATTGGGTAAGACTGGGGTGGATATAAGGCCCGCATTGGAATTAGCAAGCTATGTTTTAGTATCTGGCAGTCTACGGACTCAAAGCTATATGGCAATGTTTGACCTATACTACACACCGGCGAAAATTGCAAAGTGGGGGGCCGGAGGGGCGATTGTTGTGCTAGATGTGGGCTTCAAGCAGCTGACGCTGTACATATGTTTTACTCCTGTCCAAGACTAGGGCAATTTTTGTATGAAGTGGAGGGTTTCTTAAATTCGAGGCTTAATATCCCGGTTACCATCTCTTCGGAGATGGTAATAATGGGGTGTGAAGGCACTGGGATGGTTGAAAGGACGAGATATACCTCTGCTTTTTTGTTTGTAGTCATGGCTATGATTCGTTTATGTATTACTTCACAATGGTTAAGCCCTGAAGCCCCTACGTTCTTTAATTGGAGAGCTAGGATGTTAGCTTTATATTTGGAGTCTTCAGTTTTTTATTAAGGGGGAGAAGGCGGCGGGAGTTAGCCTCTAAGGTTTGGGCCCCGTTAGAGGAATGGTTAAAGCAATGATCCTCAGCTCTGTCTGTTGTATCTCATTCCTTTTTCTCTTTATGGTCTTTTTTTAGTTTTTTTCTTTATTAGCCTTTTATTCTTTTTTTCTTTCTTTTTCTCTACACTGCATGTATCATGTGTCTGGTTTTTGTATATTAGTATCCGTATCGGCTTTGTATGTTTTTGTAAATATGGCTTATCATGACTTGTTTTGTTTTCTAAAATAAAAAAATATTTAAAAAAACAAAAAAAACACACAGAGCATCAGTCAGCTGCAAGAGACAACACAGCCCAAACACTGCACACATCCACATCAAACACACAACAGATGCACATGCCAATACATCACATTGCTAACACAGCAGGACATCAGGGGGTGCACACCAGGCAAGGACAAGGCAACATACACACACAGCACTGCATGCACGACAAGCAGTGTGTGCACAAGAAACATACCAGTACCACACAGATATGAGTGACACAACATGAACACACACACCACCAATCAGCACAGCACTGACACAACATCACACTCAGAAAGTGAAGCAGTACCACAGCAAACACACATACAGCCAATACAACACCCACACATGCAGAAGTGTGGGACTCCCAGGTGACAACACCATGACTAGAGGACTGTGCAGCACAAACAGCAGAACTGCAAATGAGCAAACAGGTCTGCAAAACAAAACAAGAAAATCACATATAACCAATTGGTCAACTGTCCTCAGTGGCACATTGGTCCTGTGCACAGATCCGCACCACAAAGCAGAGTGAAGCCAATGAACTGATGGGGAGGTACACACACAGGCAAACCAAGGGGACAGCTGACATGAGAGTGAAGTGGTGTGTACGCCAGTATTAGACAGGTGAGGAGTGCCCCATACAAATATAGATGCAGGGCACACACTCAATGGGTAGGCCTCAGAAGCACGGATAGGCAATGGTCTTACTCCACACCCCACATGCCATAATGGCTCCAAATCAGACCTAAGTGACAGCAATGCATGAGAAAACACACCCACAATGTCAGTGTGGCTGAGCAGGGCTGCACAGCGAGCACAAACAGTTACAAGACACATGGCTGATCAACAAAACACAACACTGACTTGCCAGACACACACTCTGCATACTAATAATTTCGACCAACAACAAGTAGTTGTCCCCCACAAGTGCAAGGACACACCAATTCGCTGCATAGTGCACAACCTACAACTCACACATGTGCACACAGTCACAAGCACAGGGCTGACCAATACAAACAACAGGCACCCAACTCCAGGGTGACACATGTGTGCAATTGACAATGCAGGGGCACACACACACCAACACCACTGACAAAGTCACCCCTTCACACTGCACACTTCATGAACACCCAAGTGCACACATTGAAATTAACACATGTGACTAGGATGCCTGGACATCACTAGATGAGCATACACCAACACTGCTGTGCACACATCAAGAAAGCACACACAGACATGATTACCCTGGCCTGCCAGCCTGCAATACTGTGTATAGAATCCCACTTTGTGCTGGCACTGCATACACACATGACATGTGTCCAATATAGCTAAGCTGACCAAAGAGTGACCATTACAACAGTAGTCCATCACAAGCCAACATCATTGCACCCCCAAGCCTCAGAGTCAAGAAGAACTGAAGTGCATGTCACCTCTGTAAAAACCAGAATGAAGTGACCCAAACCATTGGCAATGTTGAAGTGGCATATAGAGCATGTGTCGCAGTAAACCATAACCACACAGAATAACGCTTTATTCATGAAGGACACTGACAATGCAGACAACAGGAGTAACTGGTTTTATTCACATATCACAGTGATAGGCACCAGAAGTGGACAAGAGCAAGTCCAGTGGCCACGACAAAGTTCAGACTGTGTCCATGAGATCATGCACAGGGAAGGGATAAACAGCAAGGCCAGTGGCCAGTCCAAGATGCAGACTGTGTCCATGAGATCCTGCACAGGGAAGGGGTAAACAGCAAGGCCAGTGGCCAGTCCAAGGTGCAGACCGGTTACACAGACGAGACCAGTCTCCTTCGGCATACACCACGCTGATATCTGTCCGGCGCACCCGCCACCTTGCTTCTATCACCAGGACTCCTTCCATCGTGATTTACCCAGGTTTTAATTTTATCCTGCCATCTCACGGCTTTCCTGCCTTTACTCTCCCTCGATACGGACACTGGATGGTCACCTGGTTCTGTTATTCAGGGCGCACCCGCCCCTGCTCGCCTCCACAGGCTGTTTGACCTCCAGGTCACGTCTCTACACAGGGCCAGACTTGTCCTCCTAGATCCCCCGACTAGGCATTTCATTTTTACTGGCCTTGTGGAACCATATTCCTTTCACCCAGCCATTCTGGCATTTACTCGTCACTGTCAATACAGCCCTGAAGAGTCACGGGATCTTTCCCGTATGACGAAACACGTGTCGGCTGGTTGCTCTCTTTTGATGTTGCCTTATTAAAAGTCTTTTAACAATTACTCTGGTGTCGACCCAAGCAATTTGATCTTTAAAGAGACTCCTTGTTCCATTTATATCCTCAATACGTGTGCCCGGGACTGTTTTCTCAAATTCCAGTGTGGGTTTTTTGACTCATACACCAACGGGGGTTATAGGGTAGTTCCCCCGACCTGGCAGCACCGTTCACATTGTAGCATATTCACACCACGCGTATTTGTCCGTGCGCCATTCTCCCTGATTTATTAAAAACCCTGCATTCAGATATAACCTCAAGGTGCAGACTGTGTCCATGAGATCCTGCACAGTGAAGGGGTAAACAGCAAGGCCAGTGGCCAGTCCAGGGTACAGACTGTGTCCATGAGATCCTCCACAGGGAAGGGGTAAACAGCAAGGCCAGTGGCCAACAGAAAGTGCAGGTGAGGCACATGAGAAGCTGCACAGGCAAGGCTCAAACATCAGTGAACAACAAGGCCAGTGGCCAGGACAAAGTGCAGGTGAGGCACATGAGAAGCTGCACAGGCAAGGCTCAAACATCAGTGAACAACAAGGCCAGTGGCCACGAGAAAGTGCAGGTGAGGCACATGAGAAGATGCACAGGCAAGGCTCAAACATCAGTGAACAACAAGGCCAGTGGCCAGGAGAGAAAGTGCAGGTGAGGCACATGAGAAGCTGCACAGGCAAGGCTCAAACATCAGTGAACAACAAGGCCAGTGGCCAGGAGAAAGTGCAGGTGAGGTACTTGAGAAGCTGCACAGGGAATAATGAACACAGCCAGGAGCAACAAGGTTAGTGGCCAGTACAAAGTGCAGAGTAAGTACATGAGATCCAGCACTGGGAATGGGTGGTACTGTACCCTGCCATGGTCAGCAACACACTCAGGGCGTCAACAATGGGAAGTCCATGGCACCACTGTGGGAGAGACATGTGTGTGAGGGGGACTAACACTCAGACTTGGCTGACAGTCTGACTGGGAGGTGGCTGTGTGTTGGGGACAGTTGGGGGACTGGACCGGGGAGAGATAGGCCCAGCTCGGGTTGAGCCATCAGTGGTTTGGGAAGCCTGAGGGCTGCTAGGACCAGGTGGGGTGGTGGCACGTGGAGGTGGACTCATGCTGCCCTGAGACACAGTGTGTGTGTCTCAGGGCAGTGTGTGGGAGATACTGGAGGGGTGCCCTTCCACTTCTTTGGGATTCAAAATGGCTCCCCTGTCTTGGGATTCATGCCAAGTGGCGTGTACACAACAGGCACACTCACCACAAAAGCAGGATCATATGCAGACGGTGGCCCTCCCTCTGGGGATGTGCTGGATTCAGTGGTGCGCTTGGCCAGAGATTGCCTCTGCATCCCCTGTTCACCAGGTGTACCCCCTACAGTGGGCTCCCTTCCCTGCTTCACAGGGCTCTGGATGGGAGTTGATGTTGTGGGTGAACCTGCCTTGGAGCTCTTTTTACGTGTACTCTTAACAGGCACCTGTTTCTCACTGGGCACGGAAACTGTCTGCCTGTCTTTGCGAGACATTTTTGGGACAGGTGAGTCCTTGGCTGGAGATGCCTCTGAGGCATGTGATTCTGAGGCATGCTTCTTGGCTTCCTTGCCCTGGGTGTCGCCTGAAGGGCTTTTGCCTCTGCGGTCTGGGTGGCTGTAGCTTTCTGTGGGGATGGTGTCTGCGCCCTGGACTGCTTGGGCTGCTGCTGTCGTGTGCTGCGTGTGCTGTATCTTTCCCTTGATGTGTGGGGTGTGATCACTATCATCAGACGTGGCCACTGGCAGGGTGGTGGACCTAGGTACTGGAGGTAGACCATGAGATTGGGCCAGTTGAATGGCTGCCGTCACCGCAGAGGACAGAGACTGTACAGTATGGTGTAGCCCACCCACGTCTGAATGAACGCCTTCCACGTAAGCAACCAGCTGTGCCAATTTTTTGTCGTGGTCTATGAAGGCATTGAGGAGAGCTGTCTGCCCCACACACAGCTGGCACAAAAGCTCCACAGACTCAGCACCGATGGCAGCAGGGGGGACAGGGGCAGCGATGCCTGGGGTGAAGGACACCCTTCCCTTTTTGGTGGTGCGGACACGGGCAGCAACAGTGGGAGAAGCTGGGAGGGTGGGCACTGGACGCTGTGTGGTCGACGAGGAGGCAGAGTCCCCGTTCCCTGTGCCCCATAACATAGATGTGTCTCCACCGTCGTCAGATGACGTTGAGGTCTGCGTCTCTGGCTGCGACTCCTCTAGAAGACTTCTGTCCCCCTCTGATGCGCTGGTGACATCCGTGTCACTATGCTCGTGTGCAGCAGTTGTGCTGGATCCCTCACCACTGGTGTCTGTGCCCTGTCCTTCCGTGCCCACGGGAGATGCTGCATGATAGAGAGAGAGATGTAGGATCAGTACATTGGCATCAACATTAAAAATATATGCAAGCAAAGCATCACAAAAGATGATGAATTCTCCATGTTGCACAACACCATGGGCAGTAACATTGTGCAACCTCAATCCAAAAGTCGAATCTTTCGTGGCATCATGCATACTTGGCATAAGTCACCCATGTGATGAACACACAGACAAATAGCCTGTTGGTGGCTCTGTGTAACCAGACACACAGATCCCTCTGTGCACACCTAGGGCCCTGAGGGGGGAAAAGATGTTCCTCCCAACATGTTGCCACTGTCACATCTTGAGCCAGCAGAAGTGGCCAACACAGGGACAGCCTCCAAAATATCAGTCCTCAATGGCCATGAGCACATGCCATCCACCATGTCGTACCTTGGGGCACAACTACAGTTGCACATCTGACGTCAGGAAATGCACACATTGATGATGGCACACTCAGATGAAGCACTCTGCCGTTCACTGCCATTGGATGTCCCTGACTACCCCAATGAAGATGGTACCAGAAGGCCACAACTACAAATGCGAATCCAAGGGCCATTACACCAATGACATGGGAAAGTACATGTAGGGAGAATGCATGACTGCTGCACCCAACACCGAGGCCACTTACAAGCCATTGCATCACACTAGCACCATCAGAGCCCTGCACTGGCCCAGGCTTGGAACACATGCAGCCACTCACCACCCAAAGTCACACTCCCAGAATACTCACCCCCAGCTTGCTGCTGATGCTCCTTCAGACGTGCATCCAGTTCTGGCTGCGTCACAGCTAAGATGCGTGCCATGAGTGGTGTCATGCTGCGCCACGCCAACCTTCCGGCCCGAGGGATCAGCCCCAGTGTCATCTCGGCCACATTCTTGCTCAGCCGACAGATGTCATCCCACCTCTTGTGACAGTGGGTGCGCCGGTGGTTGTAGACACCCGCACCTTGCATGCAATGGCCCTGCACACGGCCTTACGCTGGTGTACTTTGAGCTGCAGGCTAGGGAGACAAGAGGGGGAAAACATCAGTGACACAGTGTTATGTACCAATATCTCTCAGTACAGGAGCATGATACTAACTCATCCCAAATCCACAGATATGTCTAACAGAGACAAGAATGCATCTCACATGGAACATCAGCATGGGAGAACCACACGTAAATGCATGTGGGTGTGAGGGTGGACACAGTGCCTGCCCATCTCATACACATGCAGGATGCCAGCACATTAAGCCATGTGTAGTCTGTCCACATCTACTATCCATTTTCATGCAGAGCAAGACATACATCACATATCAACATATGTATGGGGGTAGACTCACTGGGTCCAACACTGCACAGCCCTCAATGCACCTGCCCTTTAACTGGCTCACTGTGTCATGGAGGTCACATTGAGGTACATGATCTCACAAACGCAACCCCTCATCACAAGGCCTGTCGTGCTTGAACTACATGGCTGAAATGGATCATTGACGGAGAGTCAAGATTAAAAGCACAAATTTGACACTCTGTACATTCAGTGATGTGTCCCTGTCAGTTTGTGCGGTGAATGTGCAGGCCAGGTGGGGTCACACAGAGGTCCAACGTGGGGCATCTGAACTGTTACATGAAGGGACAATTTGGAAGCACAAACAGTGCCAACACATGCGAGTATGTGCACATGCTGGTGGTGATGGAAGGGTCTGTGCACAATAATGTGGAAATCTACAGTGTCATAGGTGAATGAGCAACAAGAGTGTCACCCTCGGGGATTGAGGTCCTGAGCATAGTGCAGAACTAGAGATGAGGCACATATTGAGTCATATACAATTCCATCACTACTCTCTGGACAACAACCCTAGATAATGACACAGATGGGCCTGTGAAGGACATCAGGGACCCACACAGGCATTCACACTAGCAATTACTGTCCTGACTCCTGCATTCCAAACTTGCTGCGTCACTGTATGACTGACAAGACAAAACATGTCTCTCAAATTTGGATGTGCAGGCAGGGAAACGTGTGGAATAGGCTAAACACTCCTTCTCCCTGGGGACAGCATGCTAGGCAGTGCATGACACAACCCCACACTCTCATGCACATACTGCAGCAGATCAACTTCATGTGTGCCCCCCCTGCACTCTCACTCCCACTCTGAGAGACTTACCACGACATTTGGTGCACCATATAGCCTCGGATACTGGGTGAGAACCTCATCCACCAGGACCTCCAGCTCCTCGGTGGTGAAGGGAGTGGCACGGATCTTCTCAGTCCTCGCCATCACTGTGTGCAGGAGTCAGCAGAAGCAGTTGGTGGTGAGGGGTGGCAGGCAGCAGGCCCTGGAGACAGCAGCAGCAGAAGCAGTTGGTGGTGAGGGGTGGCAGGCAGCAGGACCTGGAGACAGCAGCAGCAGAAGCAGTTGGTGGTGAGGGGTGGCAGGCAGCAGACTCTGTGAGCTGTGTAAATGTGTGGCTCTCACACACATATATAGCCCCCTGGGCTCGTTTCAGTGGTTCTAAGCTGCTGCAATTGGTGTTCCAGGTCTGCCTAATACATCCAATGACCGGCTCCGCGGTGGCGGAGCACGCCTACGGCGATTTGCAAAATTGCATCAGGCTATCGCGATTGCGGTTCCCATTGGCTGTAAGGGCATGGTTCATGGTGGTGACACACCGCAGGGGACAGGCGGGCGCTACCGCGGTGGTGTATCTTTCAAGTGCATCGAATGACCGGCTCCGCGGTGGCGGAGCACGCCTACCGCGATTTTCAAAATTGCATCAGGCTACCGCGATTGCGGTTCCCATTGGCTGTAAGGGCATGGTTCATGGCGGTGACACACTGCAGGGGACAGGCGGGCGCTACCGCGGTGGTGCATCTTTCAAGTGCATCCAATGACCGGCTCCGCGATGGCGGAGCACGCCTACCGCGATTTTCAAAATTGCATCAGGCTACCGCGATTGCGGTTCCCATTGGCTGTAAGGGCATGGTTCATGGCGGTGACACACCAAAGGGGGACAGGTGGGCGCTACCGCGATTCCGGGGCCATACATTGCTATGAGTGACCGGGATCTGGGTGGCGGAGCATGCCAACCGCTATTAGCCATGTGTAAATGCCTATCACTCCTGCGATGGTGTCTTGGGCCATGGCGGTGACACACCGCTGGTGCCAGGAGGTAGCTTCCGCGATTTGGGTGCCATACATTGGTGCCTGTGACCGTGATTTGGGTGGCGGAGCATGCCAACCGCCATTTGTCAATACATATATATCTCTCACTACCGTGATTGGGTTCTAGGGATTGGTGGTGACACACCGCTGGTGGCAGGCGGTAGCTTCCGCGATTTGGGTGCCATACATTGGTGCCTGTGACCGTGATTTGGGTGGCGGAGCATGCCAACTGCCATTTGTCAATACATATATATCTCTCACTACCGAGATTGTGTTCTAGGGATTGGTGGTGACACACCGCTGGGGGCAGGCGGTAGCTTCCGCGATTTGGGTGCCATACATTGGTGCCTGTGACCGTGATTTGGGTGGCGGAGCATGCCAACCGCCATTTGTCAATACATATATATCTCTCACTACCGCGATTGTGTTCTAGGGATTGGTGGTGACACACCGCTGGTGGCAGGTGGTAGCTTCCGCGATTTGGGTGCCATACATTGGTGCCTGTGACCGTGATTTGGGTGGCAGAGCATGCCAACCGCCATTTGTCAATACATATATATCTCTCACTACCGCGATTGTGTTCTAGGGATTGGTGGTGACACACCGCTGGTGCCAGGTGGTAGCTTCCGCGATTTGGGTGCCATACATTGACGTGAGTGATCGTGATTTGGGTGGCGGGACACTATGTCAGCACCTATGGACACATCATGCTGTGTCAATGGCCAATGGGCAGTCATCAACAGTGCACAGTGGCCACATGATTAATGGCACATCATTGTGCACACAATGCCAGTGTAACATTTAACACACTGCTGACTACACGTGCCATGTTTGTGTATGTCATGTAGTACATTGGCATGTACTCACTCACATGTCACTAGTGATATTGATGGGCATGTACACAGAACAGTGTTGTTATGGACTCTCAAATGTGTACACATGTCAATGTGTGAAAGTGCTGTGAAAATCACAGTGATGCATGTCTTAATGTAGAATGTGCAGATTTGACTGTCTTGTTTTCTTTGATCATGCACACACTTGTTGTTTACGCTCAGCCTGTGGTCATTGTGTTATTGATGTGTGCCATGTTCTACTCACGCCTGAAGGTGTGTCAGGTACAGCAGCTAGGTATGAGACAGTGGTGTTGCAGTTTTACACATATGCTTTATGAAATACCCTCAGGCCTGCTCATGCTAGATGTGGCCATATCCCTACATGCATTCGCATAGTCAGATGTTGTTTTGGATGTACTTGCTGTGTGAAAGGGGACAAGTGTGCGAGTAGTGTGGCTGAAGGTGTCCCTACGTGTAAGCTGCTCTGTAACTCAATTGTGATGACAGTCATTGTTGGCGTTGTGTCAGTCAAAACGTAAGATGTTGTACACGTCTCAGGGTGTATTGAATTGACATGTGTCTACTTTCATCTCAACTAGGAGGAGACCAAATCTGCATCGTCCCTACACCGTGCTGGCAGACATGGAGGATGAGGAGGTCATCCGGAAGTTCCGTCTGGACAGAGCCACCATACAAAACCTCTGTGCTATGTTGGAGCCCCACCTGCAGCCTCGCAGAACATATCCAACAGCTTTCACCCCAACATCTAAGGTGATGGCGGCTCTGCATTTTTTTGCCTCTGGATCATTCCAGCACACGGTGTCCAGCGCAGGTGGGATGTCGCAACCCATGTTCAGCATGGTGTTGCGTGATGTCCTGTCAGCCATGATGATATACAAGGACAGGTATATCCATTTCCCCAGGGTGCCGGAATTGGCGGCTGTAAAGGGAGACTTCTATGCCCTTGGACACATCCCCCATGTTATTGGGGCCATTGATTGCACCCATGTTGGGCTTGTTCCACCACAGGCATGGGAGCACATTTATAGGAATCGAAAACATTACCACTCCATAAATGTGCAAGTGGTGTGCCAGGCGGACATGATCATCACGCACGTGTGTGCCAAATATCCAGGCTCAGCCCATGACTCATACATCATGCGGAACAGCATTGTACCACAGCTCATGGCTAATCTGCTTCCTGAGCGTGCATGGATTGTGGGTGAGTACGAAGAGTCCAGTAGCGTGCTGTGTGTGTGACATGCTGTCCTCTGCCACAGTATAATTACAAGGTTTATCTGTGTCTCTCACACCTAGGTGACTCTGCATATCCCAACAGTCCGTGGTTGCTGAGCCCACTGCGGAATCCCAGGACACCAGCTGATGTACGCTACAATGATGCCCATGGGAGGACACGTCGTGTGGTGGAGCGGACTTTTGGTCTCCTGAAGTCACGATTTCGCTGCCTTGACAAGACGGGAGGTGCACTCATGTACTCACCCAGGAAGGTGTGTCAGGTTGCTGTGGTGTGCTGAATGTTCCACAACCTAGCCATTCACAAGGATATCCCCCTGCTCCTGGATGTTGATGAGCAGCCACGGCCCCCACCTGCAAACCAACCCGTGTCCAGTGATGAGGACAGTGGAGAGGAGGATGGTGTTGACCTGCGTCGACAGCTCATCAGCCGCTACTTCACTTGAAGGTGAGTTTCACTGTACAACGGACCCATTGTCTGATGATGTTGCTGTTGTTGTGAAGGTGTATGTGAGCTTTGTGACTGCAGCCGGTTGTTGACTCAGTGGTGGCTGACAATGTTTATGGGACAGGGTAATTTTGAACATCTACAGGATGTGTATGTTGGCACTTGTTGCTCATTGTGATGTGTGCATGTTGTATTAGCTTTATGGTATGTGTTGTGTGATGTCTGTGATGCCACACCCAGACTAGTGAATCTTGTTCTGTTGTGTTTTCCTAGGTCCCTTCAGCCTCTCCTTGCCTATATACATTCCATACTGCTGGTACATTTTAATCATGGTGATGACTGCACATCCTGGAATAAAGACGGAGCAGAAACAACAACATGTGTGTAAGGAGTTTTATTTACAATGGTGACATATGAGGGGGTGAACATTTACATTGAGGTGATTAGTGAAGCAGTGAGTTGACAGTTATGATAAGTGGGAGAATCAAGTAGTCACCACATTGATGTGGTGACCCAGTCCAACAGACAGATGCCATTCACAAGGCAGTGTGGGGAAGGACAGTCCAATGAGTCAATGCAGTAGTGAAGAGTGTTGCCATCATGGCTGGCTCCGTGACTGACATTTGGCAGGTGCTTTGCCACGGGATACTCCCAGGGATTTCTTGGGACGGCCCCTTCATCGCTTGGCAGGGGGGGCCTCTGCTGTGGGGCCTGTGGGGTCTGAGGACTCACCCCTCTCTGTGGCCGCAGTGGAGGATGTTGAACTGTCATCCTGCAGCTCAGCAGGGGGAGGGGGAGGGGGAGGTGTTGTTTGTGGCGCAGGCCTGTCCCTCAGTGTTGCCACTATCTGGCCCAAGAGGTCCACAATTTGTCCCATGCGGGTGTCCATGGACCTCTTCAGCAGGAGGAGCTCGTGGGAATCTTCTTCTGCCCGGGTCATTTGTCCCTGGGCCCGTTCATATGCCCCAAGGACTCTGTTTATGCTGTCCAGGGCTTCGGTCCCAGGCTCTGGTTGTCTGTGAGTGACCCTGCCACTCCCACCTGCCCTGCTGCCACGGACCTGTTGCATCACCACTGTAGGCACCCGCATCCTCTCCCTGCCCACCTCGGTTGGTGGTGTGAGGTGGTCATCCTCTGGGACAGGGAGGGTGTTGCAGGCAGCACTGGTGGTGGTGGTGGTGGTGTAGGACACACAGGCCGAAACAGCAGGGGTCTGCGTAGCTGTTGGTGTTGCTGCAGATGTG
Source organism: Calotriton arnoldi (assembly GCA_963921515.1). NCBI lineage: Eukaryota > Metazoa > Chordata > Amphibia > Caudata > Salamandridae > Calotriton > Calotriton arnoldi. Next base: position 1,775,921 of record CAWUFW010002342.1, on the reverse strand, counting down.
GTGGGGGGGACGATGGGTTCCTGGGACCGGTTGCGCCCTGGCACACCAGATGGTCCGGCTCCGGGGTCATCGTCCTCTGAATACCTTTAGTCAGCATCCGAGAGTCCATGTTCCGGGGGGGAGACTGGCTCTGCAGGTTGCTGGTGTTGTCCTCTGCAGTCAGTTCTTGGTCACCTGTGGGGCAGATGAGAAATGGTCATTGTAGTGCACCCCGCAAGCTTTGTGTTGGCTGTGTACTATTCACTGTTTGTACACCACACAGTTGACTCGTCATCACATTGTTTGTATGCGCACTACTGTGCCTCCTGAGATGATGTTGAGGTACATGCATTAGTTGTCCATGGTGTGAGGTGTCACAACATACCATGTGCCACGTGCATGTTTTGTGATTACAGGGACATGTTGCCATCTAGGGACTGGCGCAACAAAGCATTTCTGTGGCGCCTCTTTGATGGTCACTCTGCCCTGGCAGACGTTACATCTGAGCATGTCCTGGCCATTGTCATCTCATGCATACCTTTGTAGTGTCATGTGCAAATATGAATTTGTACCAACAACCAGGCTTTCTTTGTTTACATATGGTCCTTGCTACTCTGGCCACATGGCACTTACACATGGCATTCAGTGCTGTGCATGATTGTGCATAGACTTTCTTCTACATGTTAATTGGTGTGTCACACTTTGGTTGCTGTGGCAGTTACATTTGCTTAGCTGTCTGCACACTGTGAGTGGCAATTGGATCTGTGTGTATTTTTGTGTGATGAGAGGGGTGGTGTTGTCATATGGCACCATGCTTTTTGGGAGGAATGGCTGGGTGCATGTACTGGCTACTTACCTGTTCTGTTTTCACATTTGGGTTGGATTTGTGTCACATCTATGTGTGTGTGTGGTGGAGGCTTCCATCCTGCTCAGGGATGGGACAAGAGGGAATAATATGTCTACCTACCTATTAGTTTGAAGTGGACAGTGCAATGACTGACACAAGCATCTGTGTGGGAGGGAGTGCTCCATCTTGATGTGCTGGGAAACAAGGGAGCATGGTGGGAGTAGTACTGCAGGCCTCCCACCACCAAACAGCCCTCCCAGGGAAGATGGCTACCTACCTGTTAGTTTGAAGTGGACAGTGCAATGACTGACACATGCATCTGGGTGGGAGGGAGTGCTCCATCTTGATGTGCTGGGTAACAAGGGGGCATGGTGGGAGGAGTACTGCAGGCCTCCCACCCCCAAACAGCCCTCCCAGGGAAGATGGCTACCTAGCTGTTAGTTTGTTTGTAGTGAGACAATGGCTTCCCAATGCTTCTGGGTGTGGAGTGCTCCATCCTGCTCAGGGGTAGGACAGGGGGCCTGGTGGGAGTGGTACTGCCGGCCTCCCACCCCCAAACAGCCCTCCCAGGGAAGATGGCTATCTACCTGTTAGTTTGAAGTGGACAGTGCAATGACTGACACATGCATCTGGGTGGGAGGGAGTGCTCCATCTTGATGTACTGGGGAACAAGGGGGCATGGTGGGAGTAGTACTGCAGGCCTCCCACTACCAAACAGCCCTCCCAGGGAAGATGGCTACCTACCTGTTAGTTTGAAGTGGACAGTGCAATGACTGACATATGCATCTGGGTGAGAGGGAGTGTTCCATCTTGATGTGCTGGGGAACAAAGGGGCATGGTGGGAGTAGTACTGCAGGCCTCTCACCCCCAAACAGCCCTCCCAGGGAAGATGGCTACCTACCTGTTAGTTTGAAGTGGACAGTGCAATGACTGACACATGCATCTGGGTGGGAGGGAGTGTTCCATCTTGATGTGCTGGGGAACAAGGGGGCATGGTGGGAGTTGTTGTGCAGGCCTCCCACCCCCAAACAGCCCTCCCAGGGAAGATGGCTAACTAGCTGTTAGTTTGTTTGTAGTGAGACAATGGCTTCCCAATGCTTCTGGGTGTGGAGTGCTCCATCCTGCTCAGGGGTGGGACAGGGGGCCTGGTGGGAGTAGTACTGCAGGCCTCCCACCCCCAAACAGCCCTCCCAGGGAAGATGGCTACCTACCTGTTAATTTGTTTGTAGTGAGACAATGGCTTCCCAATGCTTCCGGATGTGGAGTGCTCCATCCTGCTCAGGGGTGGGACAGGGGGCCTGGTGGGAATAGTACTGCAGGCCTCCCACCCCCAAACAGCCCTCCCAGGGAAGATGGCTACCTACCTGTTAGTTTGAAGTGGACAGTGCAATGACTGACACATGCATCTGGGTGGGAGGGAGTGCTCCATCTTGATGTGCTGGGGAACAAGGGGGCATGGTGGGAGTTGTTGTGCAGGCCTCCCAACCCCCAAACAGCCCTCATAGGGAAGATAGCTACCTAGCTGTTAGTTTGTTTGTAGTGAGACAATGGCTTCCCAATGCTTCTGGGTGTGGAGTGCTCCATCCTGCTCAGGGCTGGGAGAGGGGGACTGGTGTGAGTAGTACTGCAGGCCTCCCACCCCAAACAGCCCTCCCAGGGAAGATGGCTACCTACCTGTTAATTTGTTTGTAGTGAGACAATGGCTTCCCAATGCTTCTGGATGTGGAGTGTTCCATCCTGCTTAGGGGTGGGACAGGGGGCCTGGTGGGAGTAGTACCTCAGGCCTCCCACCCCCAAACAGCCCTCCCAGGGAAGATGGCTACCTAGCTGTTAGTTTGTTTGTAGTGAGACAATGGCTTCCCAATGCTTCTGGGTGTGGAGTGCTCCATCCTGCTCAGGGGTGGGACAGGGGGCCTGGTGGGAGTTGTAGTGCTATTTGCCTGGGCACATACAACCCTGTGAATGTTGGCTACCTTTTGGGATGATTCAGATGTAGTGGATGTTACATCTGTGGGACATGTGTTGGATATTGTGGTGCATGTGGATATACTTGTGCCTCTGAGATGTAGCTTTGTAGTTGTGTTTGACAGTACATTGCTGTGTAATGGTCTACATTTGTTTGTACTTACCAGCCTCCACTCCCCTGGGTATTCCTGTGAGACTCTCTGGATGCAGTATGGCAAGCACCTTCTCCTCCCATGCAGTGAATGTTCCTGATGGAATGGGAGGGCCACCGCCAGTCCTCTGAGCCAGCTCATGGTTCTTCCTCCTCTTCTTTTTGACAACACTCTTCAGGTCACCGCCTCATGATTTCCTGTCTGTTGCGTGGGATGGTCCCTACTGCATTGACCTTATCGACTATCCTTGCCCACATTTTATTTCTTCTGGCTAATGGTGTCTGTTGGACCAGGTTACCAAACAGTTGTGGTTCAACTCTGACTATCTCATCTACCATGACTGTCAACTCACTATCTGTGAATTTTGGCATTTTCTGTGGTGCCATGGTGTGTGATGTGCTGAGGGGTTTGAGGTGCAGGTGTGTAAGTGGTGGGGGTGGGGGTGATGTGTATGGTGTGTGATGTGCAGAGGGGTTAGAGGTGCAGGTGTGTAAGTGGTGGTGGTGCTGTGTGTGGTGTGAGTAGTGATGGTGTGCAGATTTGCCTCTCCTTTGTGCTCTGGTGTTGGGCCCTTCAGTTGTGGAGTATTGCAAAGGATTGTGGTCAGGGAAGGGGCTGGTTTTATACCCAGCTATGTGGGTGTGTCCAAATGTGGTATTGCTGTCAGGTGTGTTGTGTGGGTTGTCCTGGGATTTGGATTTTTGTAGTTGCCATGTGGTTGTGTCATTGGGGTGTGTTATGTGTTTTTGGGTGCATGGCTAGTTTGCTGTGTGCACGCCATATTTGTCACGGAGCGTCCGCAGCGGTGGCTATGCTGCAATTCTTCCGGCGGCTCTCCCATTCATCACTGTTGGCGTTTTCGGTGGTCGGATTCAGCGGAACGTACCGCAGTCACATCGGGGATATCCTAATGTTCCGTGCGGTGTCTCCGCTGTCGTGGCGGCGGTTTGATATTTTTCCTCCGAGAATCTGACCCCCGCGGACGGGTTTTCGCCTTCTTCGCCCGCTACGAGCGTTTTTTCGGTGGCTATTACCGCCGCTGTCGTTTTTTTTGGCGGGACATCCTATTCTGGCCGCCGGTTTTGCCGCGGGAAACCGGCAGGCGGTTGTTTTCCGCTACCATGGCGGTCAGCGAGGTTTTCCTACCGCCATCGTAATAGGCCCCTAAGTTTGGCAATTCTTTTTATTATGCGTATCTTTTTATTATGCTTATCATATTTAAGTATGCACTTATTTTAGTTTTTTATTTTCTTCAGTGGTGTTACTTTCTGGGTGTCATCAGAGTAAAAGAGTATATGACATCAATTACTGTAGTGCAACGGGCCTGATGTTCTGTAATGTAATTTCTTGTAATATCATTGTGGGTGGGTCATTGGGCATGTGATGTTACTTCCGCTACTCCTAACATTTTGGGGAATTGATGTCCATGGATTATAGATGCTGAATCAGAAGCGTATGCATTGGGGTTTAATCTGAGCTTTGCAGGGCTGAGGCCTACTACATAACTCAACTTTGTGCAAAAACACCAGAAAAGGCAGCTTTGTTGTAGAAGTTCTGGACCCTAAATCGCTGTCCCCAAATTTCTGCATCTCTTTCTCTGTTTCCAGTGCTTAATTTGAGCCGGTGGTTGCAGGTGGTGGCCACCGGCACTCATTTTTGGGGACTAAGAATGAGAGAGAAAGGCAGAAAAGGTGTAAAGGAGGAAGAGAGAGACTGGAAAACAGGGACGAGTGGAGAAAGCAGGGATGAAACAGAACTTGCAAAAGTAAAATAAAGAGACAGGGAGCATTTGCTGGTAGCTGACATAAATGCCAACCCCACGTTCGACAGCGCTGGTAACGAGCTTTTGACGAAAAACTTTGAGCCCCGGCACTTTTTATTTTACAAATTAAGCACTACTTGGGGCCCGAATCACCCCTGGGCCCATGCCTCACCAGCACCCGGTCTCCAGGCGCTCTCAATGTCTCAGTGGACTCGGGGGCAGCGGGCACACCCTACTGCAGTCTCGAAGTGCCGGAGCTCAGGTAGGATGCTGGTGCATGTTTCACAGTGGCCCCAGCAGGTCCATGCTGGTCGATCCCCAAAGCCTGGGGAAGATGGTGCCTCAGCCTGAGCCTCTCAGTCTGCGGTGCTTAGACAGATCCCCGGCAGCCACCTAAGCTGTCCAGCGATCACAGCGGCTGCCATGTCTCCAGCGCTGTACTCGGGAGGCAGGATGGCGGCCCCAATGTGGTGGATGGCGAGGAGAAAGGCCTCTAGGGTCCAGAGCCCTCGGAAGGTACGTCCTAAACCATGTTGAGTCAGGCCATCCCACCTTGCCCCCACCCCAGTTGCTCTTTCTTATATGTTAAACGTTTTCTCCAATGCTGGTCAATTATTGAGACACAAGTATAAATATCATAAAACTTTCAAAGATGGCAGTACACGGCTATAAATTCAATTTCACGTTATTTGACCTATCACTAAACATTTTTACCTCTCAACCACGTCCCGACAGAAAATAGGCCCCATAGCGTGTTGAAGAGACTAGATAGACGAATTGCAAGGTTCTCTGCAGTGCTCTGACAGAACATTTAAAAAGGGCCCATAATTCTACTCACACTGTATTTTAGGAATGTCCATTTTGCTTAAAGGCGTTTATTTTCTTTACCACAACACAGCGTTCATTTGTGAAGACATTCCTAAAGCACATTCATGAACTCATCACTGGTGGTAAACAGTACATTATCATTATCACAATAAAAATGACTTGAGGATGTTGCTGTCAAGTTTTTTTAATGAAAAGATATCTGCATGCCTAGTGTGTCATGTACCTAAAATATTATGTGAATTATTATGGGAGTGTTGTAGGTGAATAACGTTTCTCTAGGGTTGTCAGGAGAGAAAAATTCCTACTTTCCCCCCACAAAAATGGGGGGGAAAAAAATTACCGCAAAAATCATCAAGCCACAAGTTTGCTGTGTGACTTCCGATTTAGAAACATACATATCTTTGAGTACTCCAAATAATTTTCTCCATGCAAATGTACTTGGAACACATGGGAGGTCCATTAAGTGACTGCGCTCTGCACGAAAATGCCTTTTAATGATACTTTATGGAACTGTAAAGTTCTCCCCTTTCCTTTTGGTCTGCTCACTTGTCAGTCCAAAAAAGATGCCCCTATGTACCTCATAACGTGTAGCTCAATCAATCAATCAATCACGGCATTTATAGAGCGCGCTACTCACCCGGGAGGGTCTCAAGGCGCTGGGGGAGGGGGTAAGTTACTGCTCGAACAGCCAGGTCTTGAGCTGCTTCCTGAAGGAGAGATGGTCCTGGGTTCGCCGAAGGTGAGTGGGGAGGGAGTTCCAGGTCTTGGCTGCCAGGTAGGAGAAGGATCTTCCTCCGGCGGTGGCTCTGCGGATGCGTGGTACGGTGGCGAGGGCGTGGCTGGTTGATCGTAGCTGGCGGGTGGGCGTGTAGAAGGTCATGCGGTCGTTGAGGTACTTGGGGCCCAGGTCGTGGAGGGCCTTGTGTGCGTGGGTGAGGAGTCTGAACGTGATTCTCTTGCTGACGGGGAGCCAGTGCAGGTCTTTCAGGTGTCCGGTGATGTGGCTGTGTCGGGGGATGTCCAGGATGAGTCGTGCGGAGGCGTTCTGGATGCGCTGGAGTCTTTTTTGAAGTTTGGCTGTGGTTCCGGCGTAGAGGGTGTTCCCATAGTCCAGTCGGCTGGTGACGAGTGCCTGGGTGACGGTCTTCCTGGTTTCAGTGGGGATCCATCTGAAGATCTTGCGGAGCATGCGCAGGGTGTTGAAGCACGAAGATGAGACGGCGTTGACTTGTCTGGTCATCGACAGGGAGGAGTCCAGGATGAAGCCCAGGTTGCGTGCGTGGTCCGTTGGCTTGGGCGCGGTGCCCAGGGCCGGGGGCCACCAAGAGTCGTCCCAGGCGGAGGGTGATGAGCCCAGGATGAGGACTTCCGTCTTGTCTGAGTTCAGTTTAAGGCGGCTGTTCCTCATCCAGTCGGCGACGTCTCTCATCCCGTCGTGTAGGTTGGCTCTGGCGGTGGTGGGGTCATTGGTGAGGGAGAGGATCAGCTGGGTGTCGTCGGCGTAGGAGATGATGTTGAGGTTGTGTTGGCGTGCGATGGCTGCGAGGGGGCTCATGTAGACGTTGAAGAGGGTTGGACTGAGTGAAGATCCTTGTGGAACGCCGCAGATGACTTCGGTGGCCTCGGATCTGAACGGGGGAGGCGGACTCTCTGGGTTCTTCCGGCGAGGAACGAGATGATCCATTCCAGTGCTTTCTCTCGGATTCCGATGTTGCTGAGGCGCTTCACTAGGGTGCGGTGGCAGACGGTGTCGAACGCCGCGGAGAGGTCCAAGAGGATGAGGGCTGCTGTTTCCCCGTTGTCGGTTAGGGTTCTGATGTCGTCGGTGGCTGCGATAAGGGCGGTCTCGGTGCTGTGGTTGGCCCGAAACCCGGACTGCGAGGGGTCGAGGGATCCATTCGTCTCGAGGAAGGCGGCAAGCTGTCTGTTGACGGTCTTCTCGATGACTTTGGCCGGAAACGGAAGGAGCGAGATGGGACGGTAGTTCTTGAGGTCGGTGGGGTCCGCCGTTGGTTTCTTCAGGAGGGCGGTAAGCTCGGCGTGCTTCCAGCTCTCCGGGAAGGTGGCGGTGTGGAAGGAGGAGTTGATGATGTCCCGGAGATGGGGTGCGATGGTGGCGTCGGCTTTGTTGAAGACGTGGTGTGGGCAGGGGTCGGTTGGTGATCCGGAGTGGATGGAGTTCATCGTGCGGGTGGTGTCTTCGGTGTTGATCGGGGTCCAGTTGCAGAGGGTGGTGGTGGCGGGCGTTGGTTCGGCGGTAGGGTGCGTGGTATGTGCGTCGAAGCTGTTATGTATGTCGGTGATCTTGCTGTGGAAGAACGCGGCGAGTGAGTTGCAGAGGTCTTGCGAGGGGGTGATGTCGTTGTTTCCGGCGCTGGGGTTGGAGAACTCTTTGACGATGCTGAAAAGTTCCTTGCTGTCGTGGGCGTTGTTGTCCAGTCGTTCTTTGAGTGCCGACTTCTTGGTGGCACGGATCAGCTGGTGGTGTTTGCGGGTGGCGTGCTTGAGAGCTGTAATGTACCTTTAGTTTTCTCACAAATCATATTCTGCTGTCTATTTTGAATTGCGGATCAAACTCTACCACTCCGGTACGCTTAGTACCAGAAGTAGCTCCACCCGTCTCTATCACTCATATTGGTTTCCTTCTTTTCCTTGTTTCTTTCTACCATTTCTGCTGTTGAGCACCAGTTTGCATCATCCCTTCAACCTTTTCCTCCTTATGTATTTATGTTTTATCTATTACACTGTAACATTTGCTTCCATGCTTGCTGCCTTCCGCCTGTCTTCTCCTAGTCCACACTGTAACCATGTGTTTCTCCCCTTATTGATTCTTCGCACCTAATTCAGGTGATGAACCCCTGGCACCTCTCTGCTTCCTACTATCACAATATTTTATTTTCCTATTCAACTGGTACTTTTTGTTTTCTCTCTTTCTAGTACCCTTTCCAGCCTCTCTTACTCCTTTCCTGTGTGAAACTAGAATATGGTGGCATAAATATCATCTGACAAAAATATTATTTCATAAATATAATTTGCGAAGATACTACCCAATTGGAATTAGTGTTAGAAAAGCTACTCCCAGTGGAGTAATATTTTTGCAAACAATATTTAGGCCACAATAAATATGCCAGACAACATTTTTGTTATCACTGTTCTGACATAAAACCCTCTTTCCCTCTTGTTGATGGCACCTCATGTGATATCCTTGCTGTTGTCTCATCTATCACCTTCAGGCTCCCTCCAACTAGTGCTCTCACTTGACTCCATCATTACTGAGGTTTCGGCCATCTTTTGACTTTCTACTGCTCTCGGCTCTCCCTACCCTCTCAATCCTTATGCTGCCCTCTACTAAATTCTCACCTCCATTGGCTTCATCCTAATCCTTCACTTCTGTAAAACAATGTTCCCCACGCTCAGCATAAATAAAAATAATCTCCTATTTTTTGTGACCTTGATATTTTATTATCACTTCAATATTCCATTAATTTTATTTTGACTATGTTGCTAAACAGTAATATGATCAGCACTTCATTGCCTCCCTATCAGCACCCATGCCATCTATTTTCCCTCCTAATTCAACATCTGTAGCCCCTATCCCACAAACATCTCTTTTTATCTCACCTTTATCAACTTTGGTACTTAATTGGCTTCTAAAATTGCTAAATTTAATTCAGGATTGACGATTCTCTCTCCCGCTACTCTGTCACCATTCTATTACTTCTTAAGCACCCTACCCTGCTTATCCTTGCTTCCCTCTTTCCCGGCATCCCTTCCTGCATTTCCTATCTATTCCCCCATTTTAGAATCTGATATCCTTAGCTGCTCCAGAACCAGTCATCACTCTTTTTGTCTGTAGAAGTCTTATCTTGTTCCTTTTTTTAATCTCACACTTTTGTTTGACGACTTCCCCATTTCTTTTAAACATGCCACGTGTCTCCCCATTCTGTAGACACCTATTGATCCTTCATCTCTTGCTGTCTTCCCGTTTACCTTCTTTCATTCCTTTCTAAACTTCTAGTCTGTAGTATCTATAATTAGCTCCCTCTCACCTTGTTATTGCAACCTTTGACATGCTCAGATGACAGACTGCCCTTCTTTTCCTTACCATAGTCGTGACCTCTGTATGTCATTTTCATCAATCTTCCCTTTTAATCACATTGGCTACTTTTGACTTTCTGTTCTTCTATGAGCTATTGTTCAGTATATCTGATTCTGCGCTATCTTTTTTTTCTTTCAATCTCTCTGATGACTAATACTATGTTTCTGGGTCTGGCCAATCTTCTCACTCTCTTCCTCTGGTCTTTAGAGTTCTCCTTGGATCAGTACACAGTCCTCTACTTTTTTCTGTTTTACCCACTTCTCTTTCTCCTGTTGTTCATCTATTGGTCTACTCTATCCTGTCAATTTTACACTGATGAATTAAAAAACAATTATTTCTCTTCATAAGATTTCAGTTGTCCTATAGAGTGATAATCTTCTCACTCTCCTCACATTAGCCCATTAGCCCATTACCCCCCCCCCCACAACAACAACCAAAAAGGCATTATTTATTTTGTGCTGCCCACCTTTGCATGTAACCCTTTCTGTTAGACCTGGCATCCTTGGCTTAGTTTCCCCTGTATTTTTTCCTCTGCCTCCTGTATGCTTGCTGTGTGCTGAATTTCGTTTTTGCTAGTCTAGATGCTTTGGGCACTTTCCCACTGCTTATCAGTGCCAAAGTGCAAGTGCTCTCTCTGTAAATTGTGAGTATGGATTGGTGTTTCCATGATTGGCTTGTTTGACTTACTACCAAGTCCCTAGTACAGTGCACTGTGTGTGCCCAGGGCCTGTAAGTCAAATGCTGCTAGTGGGCCTGCAGCACTGATTGTGCCACCCACACAAGCAGCCTTGCAAAAGGTTCTCAGACCTGCCACTACAGTGTCTGTGCGCAGTTTGATACTGCCATGTCGACCTGGCAAGTGCACCCACTTGCCAGGCCCTAACCTTCCCTTTTCTGACATGTGAGTCACCCCTAAACTAGGCCCAAGGTACCCCTGTGGGCAGGGTGCAGTGTCTGTGAAAAGAAGGACATGTTTTGAGGCGTGTAACATATCCTGATAGTGAACAACAGGGAATTTAGTTTTTTACTATTGAAAGGCTATCTGTCCCATAGGATAGAATGGGAGTTTATTTATAACATCTTATAAATATAACTTCAGATTGAGACAAGATAGGAAGGCAAAGTTCAGTATGCCTGAACTCAGAATATAAAGATGCATCTTTTAGGAAGGATGATTTTTACATTCTGTGTTTGAAAATACCACTTTTAGAAAGAAGGTATTTTCTTGCTTAGCCATCCTGTGTGCCTCTGCTGGTTTGTGGATTGACTGTCTGGCTCTGGGGTGACAGGGGCTGGGGATGTGCATTCATTGTAGACAGCCACTGGTGGGGTTGAGGTGTTTTCTGCCTTTTCTGGATGAGTCAGGGCTGGGCTGAATAGACCTGGGCTGCATTTAGAGTAAGGGGAGGAGATTTCCTTTCACCTGAATGGGCCTGGTCTGCCTTCTACAATGCTGTCTCCACCTCCTGCCATGAAGCTGCACTAGAGAGGACAGAAGTGGTTTTGACTGAGCACAGAACCTCTCTGACACCAGAGAACAAAGAGAAATATTGTATAAATATTGGGGCTCAGACCCCAGAACTTTAAATCATTTATGGAATTCAAGAGGATCCCATGCCAAGGAGAAGAGCTGGTGAAACTGAAGAAGTACTGCCTCTTTGCTGTGTGCTGTCTGGGGTTGGCCTGCAGTGGCTGTTTCTGCCAAGTAAAGGACTAAGACTTTGTGTGTGTGCTGTGTCCCCTGCTTGAAGAGGATCTCCAAGGGCTTGAAGTAGAGCTTGCCTCCTGTTCTGAAGTCTCAGGGACACAAAGACTTCACCACCAGCTCCCCTGAACTTCCTTGCTGGGAGTTCTGAACAGCCAAGAGGTGCCTGTTGCTGAGTTGGGCCTCTGGAGGTTGTTCCTGCTGTTGGCAGCTGGAAAAGACACGCAACTACGAGAAGTGTGACGCATCCACACCTGTTTCTGACGCACCGCCACCGCGCAGGAAGAATTTCCACGCATCGTCATCCTGCCGCTGAAGAAACCGACCCAGCACTTGTACGCAGCTGGAGAAATCGCCGCATGCCGCATCGAGTGCACCGATCTAGGAAATCCGAGATCACCGCACCGATTACGACGCAGGACCTGCTGTGCGGCTGCAAGAACCATCGCACCATGGGACCGCGCCTGCAGAAACCAACGCAGCGCCGTTGCCGCCGCATCGAGAACCGGCGCATCCCTGATCCCCACACATCGCACCGGGGTGCCAAGTCTACAAGGACACCGGTGCCGCAGTAAGAAACCGATATATCACTTTCCCACACAGTAAGAAACCGACGCATCACCTCCACCTCCGGTAAGGAACCGACGCACCACCTCTCCTAGAATAAGGAACGGACGCATCACCTTCCCTGCGCGTAAGGAACCGACGCATCACCTTCCCTGCAACTGTTTTTGTTTATGATTTTGACGCATCCAAAGTACTTTATGTTGAAAGCGTCACATCTATAGTTTGCTATGGACAGAACTGTTTTTACCTTCTAAGAAGTTAATTTTGATTACTGTATTGTGGATTTTTGTTGTTTTGGTTTTGTTTGATTTAGATAAAGATTACTTATTTTTCTAAACTGGTGTGGTGTCAATTTGTAGTGTTTTCACTGTATTACTGTATGTGTGCACAAATGCTTTACACACTGCCTCTGAGATAAGCCTGTCTGCTCGTGCCAAGCTACCAAGGGGGTGCGCAGGGGTTATTTTAGAAGTGTATCCCCCTTACCCTTACCAGGAAGAAGGGTCCCTACTTGGACAATGGTGCAAACCATTGCCAATTGCCAATTAGAGACCCCCATTTCTAACATTGGTGGTCAGCGGTGAGGATCTGGTCTTGCATTTGTGCCTTACATACAGTGATTGGTGTACACTACTAGTATAGTGCAGACCATTACGCAACCACATACTATCTGGATATTGAATTTGAAGAGGATAGGGTGGAAACCTACACTGTGCCACAACTGAAAGCCATCTGCAAAAAAAATTAAAATCTCAATAAGAGGCCTCATCAGAAAGGAGGAATATCAAAAGGCACTGAGGGTCTCTTTGGAATCTCGGAGTGCCAGTGAGCATTCCTAGGAGCCTATGGCACAGAATTTATATGGGCAGCAGGATGGGCTATTGGGTATGCCTGGAGGGAGAATGCCTTCCATTGGGGGCAGCAGTGTCTATTCAAAGGGGCTGTCTCTAGAGGAGATGAAGGACAGAGAGAGAAGCAGAGTGCATGAGTGGGGGCTTGCTAAGCACAGGCTGGGGAAGGAGGATAAGGAATTGGAGTTAGAGAGGCAGAAACTGGTCCTGGAAGAAAAAAGGATGCTCTTAGGGCATGAGAGAGGTTTGAAGGAGCTGGACATAAAAGCCAAGAGTGTGGAGTCCAGTTCCAATGGTGGCAGCTTGACATCAGTGACTGGAGAAGGGAGGGCATACATCCCCAAGGAAGTGATCAAGGATTATGTGAAGAGTGAGGACATTGGTCAGTTATTCAGGGGGCATGAGGTAGCATTGAGGTCCCACAGAATTGCTGAGAGAGACTGGGGAGCGGGGTTGTGGAGCCGCTTCATGGCAGAAGGGAGGAAAACCTTGCTAGCCTTACCAGACGAGGAGAAGGTGTTGTATGCTCCTATGAAGGAAGCCTTAATCAGGAGATATGGCTTGACCCCAGAACTGTACAGTCAGAAGTTTGTGGCCTGTAAGAAACTTGAATCACACACTTGGGTTGAGTATGTTGCCTACTTTTGCAGAACACTGGATGGTTGGGTGAAGGGTAGCCAGGTAAATGATTTTCAGGGGCTCTATTATTTGGTTGCATGGGAGCACTTGTCTGCTTATAGTTTTCCAGAGCTACTCCAGCACTTGATTGACAATAGGCTGACTGACCCCAGGAAGCTTGCTATGGAGGCGGATGGCTGGGTCAGTACCAGGGTCCACAAGGGGTATGTGGGAGACTCAGCCAAGGGTGGTCAGGGTTCCCAGCAGAAGAGTGGGTGGGACAAGGGTAAACGAAAGGTGTTCCAAAAAGGGCCCCAAAGTAATTACCAAGAGAAAGGTTCTCAGACCCCCGGTGGTAAGAAACCATGGGTCTCTTCAGGTAAGCCTGCAGAGAAGGGTCCCCGCAAGTGTTATGCTTGGGATCGAGTGGGTCACTTAATAGGGGATCCTAAGTGTCCCAACACCACCACTGCACACACTGGAGCACCGCCCCATGGATTGACTAGTGTAGCCTTGGGGGAGGATTTGGGTTCCCAGGAAGGATGGGAGCCAGCAGAATTGACCCTTGTCTCGCTAGGGGACAGTGAGATGGTCCCAAGGACCCATCGGCCCACAAACACTAAGAAATATGGGCAGTGGGTGACCATTAATGGCCATAGGGTGCAGGCTCTGAGAGACACTGGAGCCAGTGTGACAGCTGTCAGTTGTCGGCTAGTGTCTGAAGAGCAGGTGGTCCCCAATGTACTTTACCCAGTAGTTGCGGCTGACAACTCAGAGTGCCTCTACAAAGTGACACAGGTTCCCTTTGAGTATGGGGGGGTCTCAGGTAACTTGAAAGTAGTTGTGAGACCAGCCATGCCTGTTGACTGTCTGCTTGGTAACGACCTGGAGAGTTCCCCTTGTGAGAAGGTGGAGCACAGGTCTCATCTGGAGATGTTGGGTCTGCCTGAGTGGGCGTGTGTGACCACTTGGTCAATGGCAGCCGGAAAGGGCAATCAAGAGGACCTGGAGCCTGAAAGAGTGGCCCAGGTGCCTGCCAGAAAGAGAAGAGGCAGGGGGTGTGGGAAACTGGCCCCCAAAGTTCCCACGGTCCAGGAGGAGGCAAACCTTGAGAGGTATGCCCTGGAACTTACAGGGTAGCAAGTGGCCAAACTGAGGGACCTGCCTGAGCTGATCCATCGGCAGCAGGACGGGGGGCCCTCCAGGGAGGAACTCTGCAAGGAGCAGCAGGAATGCCCTTCTCTTGGTGGTTTGCGGCAGCACGCTGCAAACCAGGCAGCAGGGGATCAGTCCGGATCACATTGGATTTACTGGGTAAATGGTCTCCTGTATAGTGAGCCTAAGGTTGCTGAGCCTGGGTCAGCCTGTGTGCTGGTGGCACCCCAGCGCTTCAGAGCCTTCCTACTGGGTCTGTCTCATGATGTGCCTTTGGCAGGAAATTTGGGGCAGGACAAGACCTTTGAAAGGCTTGTCAGCTACTTTTCCTGGCACCAAATGCGCAAGAATTCTGACACACATTGTAGGTCTTGTCAGACTTGCCAGGCAAGTGGTAAGAGTGGGAGGAAGTGCAAGGCTCCTCTCCAACCTTTTCCTGTAGTCAGCACACCCTTTGAGAGGGTGGGTATTGACATTGTGGGGCCTCTGGATCCCAAGACAGCCATGGGCAACAGGTACATCCTGATCTTGGTGGACCATGCCACCCGGTAACCCGAGGCTATTCCTCTCAGGATCACGACAGCCTCCGTGGTGGGCCGAGCATTGATGGGGATCTTTTCCCGTGTGGGGTTCCCCAGAAAGGTGGTACCCGACTGGGGTACCAACTTCATCCAAGTATATGAAGTCCTTGTGGCAGGAGTGGGGTGTTACCTATAAGTTCACCACTCCTTACCACCCCCAAGGTAATGGGGTGGTGCAGAGATTCAACTGGACCCTCAAGGCCATGATTATGGGTCTTGGAGAACCCATAAGGCATAAGTGGGATGTCCTCTTACCATGCCTGCTGTTTGCTTACAGGGAGGTAACGCAGAAATCGTTAGGGTTCAGTCCCTTTGAGCTCCTGTATGGGCATCCTGTAAGAGGACCTCTGAGTCTGGTGAAAGAAGGCTGGGAGAAAGTTCCCAGTAAACTTCCCCAATATGTATATAGCTACATGCTGGCCTTCAGGAACCAGACTAAGGGCTTCAGACAACTCACTCAGGTGAATCTGTAAGCCAGCCAGGAAGAGATGAAGTGGTGGTACGATCAGAATGTCACTCTGATCGAGTTTCAGCCTGGCCAAAAAGTGTGGGTCATGGTCCCAGTGGAGCCTTGTGCGCTCCAAAATAAGTGGACTGGGCCCTTTGAGGTGGTGGAGTGCAGTAAAGCCACCTATCTGGTGGACTTGCAGTCTCCCAGGAACCCTTTGCGGGTCCTACATGTGAACCGCCTTAAGCCCCACTTGGAGAGGTCCGAAGTGGGCATCCTCCTAGCGACAAATGCAGGAATGGAGGAGGAGACTGAGCCTCTCCCTGACCTCCTGTCTGCTAAGGAACATGATGGGTCAGTTGAAGGTGTAACCCTCTCCCCCGCCCTGACCCCTGAACAGCAGAGGGTCTGCCACCAGCTGTTGGGGAAGATTGCCGCTCTGTTCTCCCTAACCCCAGGTGCCGCTCAGTGGTGTGCCCATGATGTGGACACCGGGGACAGTCCTCCTATGAAGCACAAAATTTACAGGGTGTCTGACATGGTCAAAGCTTGCATCAAGTAAAAAGTCTCCAAGATGTTGGTGCTAGGGGTGATTGAGCCCTCAAACAGCCCTTGGGCGAGCCCAGTGGTCTTGGTCCCAAAGGCTGCTGCACCAGGTGCCACGCCAGGACTCCGGTTCTGTGTGGACTACAGAGGGCTCAATTCTGTCACCAGGACTGATGCACACCCCATCCCCAGAGCTGATAGATCGGTTGGCAGCTGGCAAGTACCTCAGGACGTTTGACTTAACGTCTGGGTACTGGCAGATTGCCTTAACTGATGAGGCCAAGGTCTGCATTTTCAACCCCAGAGAGGCACTACCAATTCTGGGTGATGCCCTTTGAGTTGAAGAATACCCCTGCCACCTTTCAGAGGTTGGTCAACTAGGTGTTGGCTGGACTGGAGGATTTCAGTACTGCCTACCTGGATGATATCGCAGTGTTCAGTGCCACTTGGGAGGAACATCTGCACCACCTCTGGGAAGTGTTGAAGGCCCTGCAGAGGGCAGGCTTCACGATCAAGGCCAGCAAGTGACAGATCAGGAAGGGCTCAGTGGTGTACTTAGGACACCAGGTAGGAAGCAGCCAGGTGGTGCCTCTACATCCTAAGATTGACACCCTTCTGGCTTGGGAACCCTTCAACACCCAGACAGAGGTGAGAGCCTTTTTAGGCCTCTGGATATTACTGGAGATTTGTCAAGGGGTATGGCACCTGTTAGAAATGGGGGTCTCTAGTTAGCAGAGGTAGGTACCTTAGTCCAAATAGGGACCCTTGCTTCTAGTCAGGGTAAGGGGGATACACACTTTAGATAACCCCTGCTCACCCCCTTGGTAGCTTAGCACGAGCAGACAGGCTTATCCCAAAGGCAATGTGTAAAGTATTTGTACCAACACTCACAGTAACACAGTGATAACATCACAAATGGACACCACACCGGTTTAGAAAAACAAAGTATCTTTATCTAAACTTAACAAGACCAAAACGACAAAAATCCAACATACAGTATTAAGGAAAATTACTTTTAAAAGGTTTTAGCAACTGAGTCCATAGAAAACTATGGATGCATGATTTCTTGCAAAGTACCTGTCGTTGTGACAAAATTCACCAAGCCAAACAGCCGCAGCGATGGGAAGCGTTGAAAACCAAATAGATGCGTCGGTTCCTGAGACCCTCGTGGATGCGATGCGACAGTTCCGCTGTACACAGGGGAGCGATGCGTCGGGTCCGGTCTGCAGGGGGAAGCGATGCGTCGATTTTAGGACGACTCCGATCCTCGGGTGATGCGTCGGGGAAAACTTTCCGCACAGGGACGATGCGTGGAAATCCGGGATGCGCCGGAGAATGATGCGGCGAGCGGCGCGGCGTCGACCTTTTCAGCCGCGATCCCTCGATGCGTCGATTCTTGCCGTGGCGACTGGTGCTGCGTCGGTTTCAGCAGCGGTGCGGGGAGATTCTTCTCGCACCACGGCGTTGCGTCGGAAAAACTGTTGCAAGAAGAGGGATGCGTCGATTTTCTTGTTGTTGCGTTGCTTTCCAGCTCCCAGCAGCAGAAACAACCTCCAGAGGCCCCACACAGTCACAGGCACTCCTGGCAGGTCAGAACTCCCAGCAAGGAAGTTCAGGGGAGCTGGGGGTGAAGTCTTTGTGTTCTTGAGACTTCAAAACAGGAGGCAAGCTCTACTCTGCCCTTGGAGACTT
The DNA here is from genome assembly GCA_963921515.1 of Calotriton arnoldi. Lineage (NCBI taxonomy): Eukaryota > Metazoa > Chordata > Amphibia > Caudata > Salamandridae > Calotriton > Calotriton arnoldi. Next base: position 1,758,126 of record CAWUFW010002342.1, on the reverse strand, counting down.
TCCTCAAGCAGGGGACACAGCACACAGCAAAGTCCTTCTCCTTTCTGTGGCAGAAACAGCAACGGCAAGCCAACCCCAGACACACAGCAAGGGCAGTACTTCTCTTCAGTTTCTCCAGCTTTTCTCCTCAGCTAAGGTTCCTCTTGATTCCAGATGTAGTCTAAAAATCTGGGGTTTTGGGTCTGATACTTATACCCCAAAATGTCTTTGTTCTCTTTGTGCAAGGGGCTCTGAGCCCAGTTCAAACCAGTTCTGGGGGGCACTCTGCAAGTGCACAACAACATCCATTGTCAGTGAGAGCCTTGGCTCCAGGCACACCACAGGGGGGCGGAGCCAGCATTGTGGAAGGCAGGCACAGCCCTATTCAGGTACAGGTGCTACTTCTCCCACCACTCCAAATGGATACCTCGTGTCCGCCGTCAAAGAGTGGGGGGCAGATCGCTTGCATTTCGGGCGGCCACAGCCTGGAATTTGCTACCCTACTCGTTGCGTAACACTCATGATCTTAGTCTTTTTAAAAAACAGCTCAAAACACTTCTGTTTTAATCTGCGATTTCTTTAGCTGCACCTCAAGGTTCGCGCCGGGACATACCCAGGAGTATCTGTGCGCGTTATAAACTTCAGTAACATAACATAACATAACAAATGCAGACAAGGCCTATTCAACCAAGTGCGGACTCATCCAGACTCCTGGAGCCTCTGCACCTCCCCAGCCCCTGTCACTCCAAAGCCAGAGAGTCAATCCACAAACAGGCAGAGGCACACAGGATGGTTGAACAAGAAAATAGCCACTTTCTAAAAGTGATATTTTCAAACTCAGAATGTAAAAATCACCTTTCCTAAAAGATGCATCTTTAGATTCTGAGTTCAGGCATACTAAACTTTATTTTCCTATCTGGTCCCAATGGTACGTTATATTTATAAGATGTTATAAATTAACTCCCATGCTTTCCTATGGGGACAGATAGCCTTACAATAGTGAAAAACATAATTGGCAGTATTTCACTCTCAGGACATGCCACACACATCAGGGCATGTCCTACCTTTCACATCACCGCACCCTGCCCACAGGGGTACCTTGGGCTTACCTTAGGGGTGACTGACATGTAAGAAAAGGGAAGGTTAGGGCCTGGCAAGTGGGTGCACTTGCCAAGGCGACATGGCAGTTAACAACTGCGCACAGACACTGCGGTGGCAAGTCTGAGTTACCATTTCAGGACTACTTGTGTGGGTGGCACAATCAGTGCTGCAGGCCCACTAGTAGTATTTGATTTACCAGCCCTGGCACACTCAGTGCACTCTACTAGGGACTGACAAGTAAATCAAATATGCCAATCAGGGAGAACCAATCATAATAACAATTTACACAGGGAGCACTTGCACTTTGACACTGATCAGCAGTGGCAAAGTGCCCAAAGCATCTAAGCCAGCAAAAACAAAATCCAGCACAGCATCAAAAATACAGGAGGTAGAGGCAAAAAGTCAGGGGAAACCACGCCAAAGATGCCAAGTCTAACAGCACCATTGTTGCCCCCTTGACTGAGCTGACTTCCAGGAAGCAGCCCAGGAAGGTGAACTGGACTGACGCCTGTCAGAAAGCTTTTAATGCCCTGAAATCTGCCATGTGCACGGCGCCCGTGCTCAAGGCGCCCAACTTCTCAAAAGAATTTGTGGTGCAGACAGATGCTTTAGAGCATGGTGTGGGGGTTGCTCTCTCACAACTAAATGAGGAGGGCCTAGACCAACCTGTAGCCTTCATTAGTGGGAGGTTACTTCCACGAGAACAGAGGTGGAGTGCGATTGAGCGTGAGGCTTTTGCTGTGGTCTGGGCGGTGAAGAAGCTGAGGCCCTACTTGTTTGGGACTCACTTTGGGATCAGACCGACTACAGGCCCCTCAGATGGTTGATGCAGATGAGGGATGAGAACCCAAAACTGTTGAGGTGGTCCATTTTCCTACAGGGGATGGACTTTATGGTGGAACACTGCCCTGGTACAGAACATGCCAATGCTGATGGTCTGTCCAGATTTTTCCCGCCTTAGTGAAGAGAACTCCCAGGAGGTTGGGTAGTTCTCCCCACTTTTCAGCTGGAGGGAACACATGTTAGACCTGGCATCCTTGGCGTGGTTTTCCCCTGTATTTTTGCCTCTGCCTCCTGTATTTTTGTTGTGTGCTGAATTTTGTTTTTGCTGGTATAGATGCTTTGGGCACTTTGCCACTGCTTATCAGTGCCAAAGTGCAAGTGCTCCCTCTGTAAATTGTGACTATGGATTGGTGTTTCCATGATTGGCTTGTTTGACATGCTACCAAGTCCCCAGTACAGTGCACTGTGTGTGCCCAGGGCCTGAAAGTCAAATGCTGCTAGAGGGCCTGCAGCACTGATTGTGCCACCCAAACAAGCAGCCTTGCAAAAGGTTCTCAAACCTGCCACTGCAGTGTCTGTGCGCAGTTTGATACTGCCATGTCGACCTGGCAAGTGCACCCACTTGCCAGGCCCTAACCTTCCCTTTTCGACATGTGAGTCACCCCTAAGGTAGCCCCAAGGTACCCCTGTCAGCAGGGTGCAGTGTCTGTGAAAGGTAGGACATGTTGTGAGGTGTGTAACATATCCTGATAGTGAACTACAGGGAATTTTGTTTTTCACTATTGAAAGGCTATCTGTCCCATAGGATAGAATGGAGGTTTAATTATAGCATCTTATAACTATAACTTCCCATTGGGACAAGATAGGAAGGTAGACTTTTGTATGCCTGAACTCAGAATATAAAGATGCATCTTTAAGGAAGGATGATTTTACATTGTGTTTGAAAATACCACTTTTAGAAAGTAGGTATTTTCTTGCTTAGCCATGCTGTGTGCCTCTGCTATTTTGAGGATTGACTGCCTGGCTTTGGGGTGACAGGGGCTGAGGATGTGCATTCACTGTAGACAGCCACTGGAAGGGTTGAGGTGAGTCCTGCCTTTCCTGGATGAGTCAGGGCTGGGCTGAATAGACCTGGGCTGCATTTAGAGTAGGTGGAGGAGATTTCCTTTCACCTGAATGGGCCTGGTCTGTCTTATTCAATGCTGTCTCCACCTCCTGCCGGGAAGCTGCACCAGAGAAGACAGAACTGGTTTTGACTGAGCACAGAGCCTCTCTGACACCAGAGAACAAAGAGAAATGCTGTATAAATATTGGGGCCCAGATCCCAGAACTTTAGATCAGTTCTGGAATTCAACAGGAACCTTTTCCAAGGAGAAGAGCTAGAGAAACTGAAGGAGAAGTACTGCCCCTTTGCTGTGTGCTGTCTGGGGTTGACCTGCAGTGGCTGTTTCTGCCAAGGAAAGGACAAGGACTTTGCTGTGTGCTGTGTCCCCTGCTTGAAGAGGATCTCCAAGGGCTTGAAGAAGAGCTTGCCTCCTGTTCTGAAGTCTCAGGGACACAAAGACTTCACCACCAGCTCCCCTGAACTTCCTTGCTGGGAGTTCTGAACTGCCAATAGGTGCCTGTTGCTAAGTTGGGCTTCTGGAGGTTGTTCCTGCTGTTGGGAGCTGGAAAAGACATGCAACTACGAGAAGCGCGATTCAACCGTACCTGTTTCCGACGCACCGCCGCCGTGTGGGAAGAATTTCCACGCATTGTCATTGTGCCGCTGAAGAAACTGATGCAGCGCCTGCCTGCGCCTGGAGAAATCGCCGCACGGCGCATCGTTGCACTGATCTATGATGTCCGAGATCACCACACCGATTCTGACGCAGGCCCTGCTCTGCGGCTGCAAGAACCAATGCATCGTGGGACTGCGGCTGGAGGGACCAACGCAGCACTGTTGCCGCCGCATCGAGAACCGACGCATCCCCAATCCCCATGCATCTCATCGGGCACCAAGTCTACAAGGACACCAGTGCCGCAGTAAGAAACCGACACATCACCTCCCTGCACAGTAAGAAACTGGCGCATCACCTCCCCTTCAGTAAGGAATCGACACATCACCTGCCCTGCGTGGCGGTAAGGAACTGACGCATCTCCTCCCCCGGAGGAAGGAACTGACGCATCACCTTCCCTGCGCGTAAGGAACCAACGCATCACCCTCCCTGCGGCTGTTTTTGTTTATGATTTTGATGCATCCAAGGTACTTTGTGTTAAAAGTGTTGCATCTATAGTTTGCTATGGACAGAACTGTTTTTACCTTCTAAGAAGTTCATTTTGATTACTGTATTGTGGTTTTTTTTCAATTTGGTCTTGTTTGGTTTAGATAAAGATAACTTATTTTTCTAAACTTGTATGGTGTCCATTTGTAGTATTTCACTGTATTACTGTATGTGTTCACAAATGCTTTACACACTGCCTTTGAGATAAGCCTGTCTGCTTGTGCCAAGCTACCAAGGGGGTGAGCAGGGGTTATTTTAGAAGTGAATCCCCCTTACCCTGACTAGGAAGAAGGACCCCTACTTGGACAACGGTGCAAACCATTGCCAACTAGAGACCTCCATTTCTAACACTTTCCCTTTGACCTATTTCCCTTTCTATCTCTGAAAATAGCTTGAGTGTTATATTTAAATCTTCTCTTGCCTTTTTCATTTATATACTCTCTTTTGTGCATGCTAACCGCAAATCCACTATTTACCACTTTACCCCAATTTACACCAATCCAATCTACCCCAATCCACTCTATCCCAATCTACCCCACTCTATTCCACTACAATCTACCCCACTCTACCCCAATCTTTCCCATTGCACTCTACCCCAGTCTACCCCACTCCACTCTACCCCAATCTATCCCACTCCGCCCACCCAAACCCACACCACTTTTAGCCATGCTGAACAACAGCTACGCAGATGTACAACATGGCTAAAACACATTGCCAAACTCAATAGCTCTCACCTAGATGAGACCTATTTGCTCTGCCAATGCTTTTTGCTTTCTGTACCTCCCATTTAATGCTGTACTGTTTCTCTGTTTTATTGCAGTAACTCTAAATGTATGGGCTGCCATGCCCTTCATTACTTGTCCCTACTTATTTCTGTTTATGTTCCTTGTTGCAACTTACAATTAGTTACTCAGTTTGTCTGGCAATTACACAACCTCCCTGTGTTCAATATTATTTTTGCCCTTTTCTTTGTCTTGGCTCCAAACCAGCTGGAATGCTCTACCATTCGTTCTGTCCTTTCTTTGCGAGTTTCATACTTTCTTAAGGAAATACCTCCATCCTGTGCCTTTTGCCTCTAATCATTACGCTGTCACCATCATTTGTACATTTGCATGGTGTTTTTGTATCACTCTTTGTACTTCTGTTTAGTGGTTTAGTGAAAGTATTCTATCAATACAATACAATTAGATGAAAATTAAATGTTGTTTAAGAAGATCAAAAGCCACAAAGCATTAATATAGCATTACCACCAAGGCCTATACTCATTGGTGAAGGCCCTGAACCTACGTTATAGGCTCGAGCCACAGGTGGAGCGATAGGTTCTGTGGTAAGAGCAGGTTCATTGCTAAAGACTCTCTGTCGTGATCATCCCACAGTGGTCTTCCATCTTTGCTCCTCAAGTAGTGCTTTTACCACAGTTTGTTCCATCATGGGAAAACGGAAGGGTAGTCAAGAATTCACTAATTTACATGGGATCCTGTCTATTGACGTCGATTCACCAAAATGCCAGGGGTAGCAGCAATAGAATCCTACATCTTTTGACCTCTATGACTTCACAGGATCTGACATCACAGGATCCGATGCCTTCTCATGAAAAAATGTCATATGCCCATTGCCCCCGATCACTTAATATTAATTACATCACTAAAGTTTACAATCCTGCAATAATTGCAAGATAAATGAAATGCCAGAAAGCTTTACTAAAGCAGATATGTCTACTATAGTCACCAATAATATTTTCATTAGCGTACTGAGATGAAATGCCAGTGGTGTAACTATTAAATGACAAAAGCCGAAGGTACAGTCACAGGGCTAAAATAAGTACTTCATAACAGACTCTGAGCTGTACTCATGCTTTGTGCGATTTTTACCTCAATCATATCAGACCATATATTTGTCTTTCTCCAGCTCTACCTCTCTCAGCTGTGCCTCTGAGTCTCTCTCTCTAACCTGAACGGCGGCAATTTCTACCACCTTTGTTTTCTGTCTTCCTCTTACTGTCACCCCTACCTCTGTCATACTCATCTCTATCTTGCCCAGTTTTTGTCCTTCACCCACCCATTTCTTTTCTCTTAATAGTACCTCTACAATCAAGTTACACCCAACTCTTCTAGTTTCCCATTTACTTTAAAATCTACATCTCTTATTCTCAACCCTATGTCCCATGTCCCTCCAACTGCTACCACTCATTCTCTCACATTCATCATGCACGCCTTTCCCAAAACACATACCTTTTTTTACATTTTCTCCGCTCTATATCTGACAGCCTTACTATTCCCTTTATTTTCCTTGGGTTTCTTTGCAACTCAACCTCGCTCATTTGATACCTTTCGCTTTCCAAACTAGCCTGTTTCTTCCAACTCTGTCAATATCATTCTTTCACCATAATTTCTACCTGTTTCTCACTAACCTATATCTCTCTGAGTTTCTCTCCAACTCCATATCATTCTCATGTCTAAAATGTTTCCATTTCACTTGCAGAATTCGAAATGTCTCAGCTCAAGCCCATTCAGTTTTGAGTTCATCTTCACCACTATCTTTGGCTACTAATTATCCTTTTCTCTTTAGTTTCACTGTTCACTATATTTCCAATGTTTTTATTCTCTAACCAGGATTGCAGTAGATTTCTCCTTTTTGTCACTCATATCTTCTTACCATTATATCTCCAAGTTTCCTTTTTACCTCAGTTTATGTCTCAGCTCATTGAAGTTCCTGTTTCTTCTCTCTGTACCCTCCCTGGTTGTTTGCATGTTTCACCCTTCTCAATCTGTCACTCCCACTTCAGGTTTAATATGAGCAGGAGTTTTGCAAACCCTCACAGAAAACATAAAACACCAAGGTAGGAGTTGTGTAAGTCTCTTTCACAAAACAGTTGCAGCTTTGGAGAGAAGCAACAGGGCAATGCTTCTTAACTAAACAGATCCTGCATGGGCAGTGATGTCTCCTTCATACACATGTTACAGCATGAGCATTATTTGAGAGTGTAATACCTCACTAACAGATACACCACAGGAAGCAAACAAGCATGCAGTTTTCCCTCACTGATGTGCAAGGCTCACTAAACAGAACGGCTTTGTAATAGCTGTGCAGATGTGGGCAAGTAGCACAGATTCTTGGGTCGCACATATCAGAATTGAGGAAAATTAACTATTTGCATATTATCCCTCGCTCCACTCTCTCTGGGTTTGTTTTTCAATTCCTGTCTTTGGGAAAGATAGAAGCCTTGCTCTGCACATGTGATTTAAAGCAGCAGGGAAGGTGAAAAGTGAACCTAACTCTGCTGGTGGAGCATACACGCCCCTACCTTCACCCTTTGCCCCGCGGGATAACATTTTAATTCATTAAGGTGTCCATGGCAGGAACTTGAGAATGTACGGAAAGTAAAAACATTACAAAGTTTGGTGCGCACTTTCATGAATTAATGATTCTTGCAGTGCGGCTGCTATAAGCGCTTAGTGGTGGGGCGGGGAGCGGGGGGAATACAATCAAAAAACAAATGCACTACAAAAAATAATTAAAGCGCACTTACTTACCTTGCACTCTGACTGCCGCCAACTTCCTTCTCCCCGCCGATCCTGGACTCCGACTGCGCAGGCTCCTAGATGCAAAATCCTCAGGCTGGGAATACTATTGGTCAGAGCGGCTTCGTTTGCCGCTCAGACAGTGCATTGGAGCTTTGGGTGTTTTTCCAACCTGGCTGTGCAACACAACCAGGTTGGAGAAACTTAAGTGCACATGTGTGTTTGGCCTGCCTAGGACGGCCGGCCGGCCAAACACACATGCGCACTTAAAAGTGCTCACCACTCCAACCCCTGCCATGCCTCTCCAACAGGACAGCCTGGCCCGCCCCGCCCCGCCCCACTGAAGACTTGCTCGTTAGCTTTTATGCAAAAACAAAATGATAATAAAATGCTTTTATTATCATTTTATTTTTCCTCGTTTAGCAGGGTGGGGGGTGCTCCTCCGCCATTACGGAAGAGCCACCCCTGGTTTCTTGGTTTGCGTGCAGCAGAAGAAGGTAAACAGGGCTCGAGTCCCAATTTGCTTCTGTTCCTGGAACTGCCATTGTGATCTTGGAGATCAGAGGTCGCAAAGGCAGTGCCAGGGGTAGCAAGGAACAAGCCAGGGGTCACAGGTGCTGACATCCATGACCCAATCCCATGCAAATGAAAAAAATCCTTCCCCTGGAATGTACTGAGAATTACTCAAACAGTGAACCCATTCTGTGATATCAGAGTGTGCTGGAAGGACACAAATCAGTCCAAGCAATAGATTGGCTACATCCTGCACATCACACACTATGGAGGGATCTTTTCCTGCTTCAGCTTCATAATTTTCATACATAAGCATGCACATGCAAAGAAACTCACGTGCAGACATGCACACATACACAGGGGAAAAGACAGACACATACGCCTACCCTGGTGTGCGCGCACTCACACACACAAAGGCACACACATGCACGCACAAATAGTTATTAGTATAGAACCACATTTGTGGTTGAATATAAATAAAATACATAAATAAAATACATTCTCACATACTTTTCAGCTTCTCCATATTTAAAATCTGCAAATGATTCCATGTGTTCTCCTTCTACATTGCCAAATTAATTGTCTTATTCTCTACGAATAAATGAATGAATGAACGATCTGGCTTGTTTAAATCACTTTAATGAGCTTCTGATTGGGAGATGAGAGTTTACAAAAGAATTTGAAAGGGGAGCTTTTAGTTTTTTTCTGACAATGAGGTTGCTGTTATTGGTGCAAAAGTTACCCCAGTGCATTCCATTGCTTGGTTCATTGGACTTCAGTTTGTCTACCTAGAAGGGAGCTAATATTATGCTCAGGGAAGTCTACATATCTCTGAAATGAACTGCAAATTATACTCAACTGTTTATATATCACCCAGGATAAACTTTCAGACGTCCAGTAACTTGGTGCAATAAGTAGTGTGTTTTAATGTGTTAGGTCTCTATGCAGACCGCTTTAGCTGGCACAAGATCACATGCTATTAATTCTTCAAAAAGTAGATTAGTAAAAAGCACTGGAGGTGGGCTTTGGCTCGGTGCCCTTAGTCCCTATCTTTCATTTGTGTTTAATGTTTGTGATTGCTTGAATAAGTGTTCAATATGCTATGACATTTCATGGATGGCTACATTGTCCATTTGGGTTTCCATTTGATTTTGGTTAAAGGGCATCAAGTATTCCTTTTGTTTGTCTGCAGATTTTACATGATGTGTAACTTCAGATTAAGAAGATGTGTTCTTTCTTACTTTGCTGACATAATTACATTTTAATTGCTCGCTAAAGTTTTTTTCTGTTTAGGAAATATATGTGGTCTGTATGCCTTAGCATGTCACCAAGACACAATGCCATTTACCGTTCCCTCTTGCACATTGATTTGTTTTACTTTTCTGTCATAGTAACATGCTGTTGACTTACAGCTTTTTTGTTCAGAATTTAAAGGCCTATGCACACATAGGCTTTTTTAAGAATGCAATGAAAATACTGGTCTTATGTCAAAACTATTTACCCTGCTACATTTTACTGAACATCCTTCTTAAGTCACTACTTGAGATACAGACACTTCCTTCTTCTAATATAGTCCGTTCAGCAAAAAGGCCCTACTTACAGATTCCATATTGCTGAGGCCAAACAGAGTTTGCTTCCTTATTGGATTTTCTTCCTAGGACAGCTATGGCAACACCTACAAAGTCATCTATTACCAAGCACTTCTTCTGACAGACTTACTGGCTTTGCCAGCACTTCTTTATGTTTCGATTCCACAGGAAGTCATGCATAAAGAGAGTAAAGAGAATACTGATATAAATTCATAAACACATGACATTAGAGCACCGGACATCTCCGCAGGGAAAAAATGAGTTTATGTTTTTAGTGCTCTGATGTAATCAGCAGCTAAAAACTAGGGTCCAAGCAGAGGCTCGATCAGTCCCCAGACACCAGAGGATGGCAGTGGAATGGCGATCCACCATCTGGTCTCCAGAGACCCGAGACAGGCAGGAGAAGGCCAACTGCCCTCTGCCCTATCTGCGCGGGCCTTTGCAGATCTGCCCTGACAGGGCTTTCCAGTCCAGCCTGATGAACGTCTCACACAGCCATTGTCGACAGCCATTGTCGTTACGTCACTGGTTCTCTGAGAGAAAAGTACGCGGCTTCAGGTGGGTCCAGAGACAACATTGCAGAGGGTAGCTGGGAAGGGGGTGGGACACAGTTATTCATTTTTAAAGTATAAGTGCAGGCGGAGAAGGGAAATGTGGAAGGTCGTGGGCGAAAGTTGCATGACACCAAGTCACAGCACAGTTATTGATAGCTACCCTTCTATAATACTGTACATTCTGAATGTGTGAATGTTGGCGATAAAACTGTGTTGAAAATGAAGTATGTCACTGTATGGGAAAGGATGCAGAGAGAAATCAGGTGTTGTCGCTATTCATGCTCTAGGTATGACAAATTTATCTGTAAGCAGTGGCAGAGGAGCGTCGCCCCACTGCCTTGAAGGAGTAAAAAAAGGAAAAAATAAAATGATAATAACAGAATGTTATTATCATTTTATTTTGTCCTCCTGCTGTGGCAGCTTTGCATGAGGGGGCGGGGCGGGACTGCAGAGCAGGAGAGTAGTGGTAGGCCTCTCGGGCCGCCCAAAACAGTCATGAGCATTTTCCCTGTTCTCCATGCAGGCTGCATTACAGCCTGCATGGAGAACATGCCCAGGCCCCCAGTCCCTGGCTGAGCACCGAACGATGGTGCTCAGACCAATCACAGCGCAGCATTGCAGCATTGTGATTGGTCAGGGGAGCCTGACTGTGTTTCCTGGAGTCCGAGACGGAGGAGACCAGCAGAGACGCTGGACCCGGCGGCAAGGTAAGTGTATTTTTTTTAAATTTAACATTGTGCCCCTGTGCCCACCCTCGCTGCCCCCCCACCCGCAAGCCGTGCCGGCCGCCACTACTGGCAAGAATGGGAACTAAACACATTGATTAGGTCTGTTGATGATGCAATCTAATCAGCTTTTTTGAGAGATCCATGGATCATGTGCTGCGCCAAATGCCTCACTCCTACTAATGTACTCACAGAAAAACGTATGCATCGATCATATTTCACTCTGGTGGTGGAGCTAATTAAACATTGTGCAAGCAGTATTCTTTCATGCCTGCAGCTGACCTATCTGGCAAAAAAGCGTCACAAAAATAAACTGCTAACTTGGTAATACCAAGAGTCAATACTACTGTGTATCTACAAATCCAAATTAAAGACAGATGCACCTCAGTGCGTGAATACAACCACAATATTATGTCATCCATCTCTTCTAATGTTATTATACTAAATTATTAAGAAGGATGTTGACATCAAAGCAGGATTGTCAGGAATAAACATTCTGACATTGCTCACCTCAACTCGAAAACTAAAGGTCATTCTTAGACTCCGACTACACTGATCTTTTATGGCAACCATTGTTCTTCTGAGCCCTACTCTTCTTCGGTTCCTTGCCTTCATCCCTTAGTAAACATGGTGGCATATGTTATTCACCCTGTACTTGAAAATGCATCCTTATGTTTCCCCTAAGCAATTTCCTCCAGCCTTCTGTTCATTACTTATAGCTCTGGAACCTACTGTGATTTAAAAAATATGGTTCTGTTCTCCTACAGTGAATATTCTCTAGAGTAGAACTCTATCGTGAACTCCTCGACTGTTTGCCCAAACCTGTACTCCAGTCTCCTTATCTGATCCTCTTGTTATTCTGTGTATGGACTGAAGCTTCTCATGGTTGGAGCTCTCATCTTAACTGTTTGTGTCATTATCATTCCAGAGATATGTTCTCTAGAACTGAATACGATTCTCTTCAAAAATATCCTTAATGTAGTGTTCATCCAAACAAAAACTTGCACAATAAAAAAAACACAAGCAACACCACTGACAGTAGTTGTGTCTTTCATACTCCTGAAGATGCCCAGGGGTTTGAGTAACACAGTGAAGAGGTAGCAGGATGACAGCAGTAGCAGGTGGTTGTTTTCAAAACACAGGGGATCTTGCACTGCTGCTTCAGCAAGAGGAGAATCCATTTTCAGGGTAGCCTAGACAAGGATCACACAATGCATCCACCTTCTTGCTCCAAAAGCCTGCCTTGCAGTGCCTGTCCCTGCTATCCCTTCAGCAAAAGGAAACCTTTGCTATGAGAGGAGTGGGCACTGGCACTGAGGTTGCTGTCTGGGCAGAGTACAAAGGAGAAAGCATTGATGATTCATGCCTGGGCTCATTTTCCTTTACTCTGGAGACAAGAGCAGTGCATTGTCTCATTCACCATCATTAGCGCAGCTTTAGTGCTGGACGGAGTGATGAGAGGGTGGAATGGGGTGGTGTGATTGGGTTCTCCCCTTGGGAGGCTCATTGTTTGTTGTTGGGGGGGCAAGGGCAGGCTGGCAAGGTGTCTCAGGGCCTACCACTAGTCTCCCTCTTTTTCTAAATAACAAGAGTAGTGGAGCAGGTGAGGATTGCCTTGGCTTTTGGCACTAGACCTCTAGAAGGACTTCATCTGGCCTTCTTTCCAGACTCGCCCTTCAGTGGAGGGCCCCTAGTTGTCGGCAGCAATGTGGAGGATCAATGGTGTGACCACGTTTAGCTTCCCTGCAAGTCAAGTGCTGTAGTGTAGGACCACTACCAACTTTGGGAAATAATGTGAAGTTGGAGAGGTGGGAACAGCATCAGAAGACATGAGCAGACCTACTGTGTAAGTCTACTTTTTTACTGCAACTCTGGGACTGGGCGAACCTGAGTGATAGCTCCTCCGACCAGTCTTAGTCAGACTTTGTGGCTGTGGTAGTAAGGTTCATCTAGTGTGTGTCTACTACCCATGACATCCATCTTTTCCAGGCTGTGGCACAACAATGGGCAGTGGGTATCATGACCTGGAAAAGTGGGGAGCTCAGGAGGGGTCAGACGACACTCCCCTTTTTTGTTTGCTTTCCTGCCTTGTGGCGCAGAGACTAGAACAGAAGGGTTAACAATCAATTCATGAGTAGCCCCGTTCCCATGGCCCTGCACCCATCTTGGCCAGAAATAGAGGGACAATGCAAGCATAAAAGCCATCCCACTAGCCTGTCTTTACTCTACTGACCACAAACCATAAGCTTGAACACAGAAGAACATACTCCCACCAGTCAGTCATTTCAGCATGCTGGCTGGTGCCGGAGATATAGCAAAGTGGGAGAATGACACAATTGACCTACTCCAATTTGCAGGCACAGGCCCAGCTCTGCACCCTTGCATTACCATCCACCGTCCAAGCCACAGACTTAAGACCCGTCCACATAGAGCCTGGCTTGAGATAAATCTAATGCTGACCCCACTATCTGCCCCTTGCATTCCTGCCCACAGTCGGAAGCCTCGCACTCAAGCCTGACGCCAGAAATCAATGGGATATTTCCACCTCCTTACTGGCCCACTACCCAGCACATGGTATTCCTCACCAGCCCACAACCGCGCATGACAAGAAAAAGATCGATGCCATGATTGGCTATTATCCACCCTTCCAGTCCAACCATGCTGCCTGCACCACAAACTATTGACCACTCTGAGGAGGATTCATTGCCCCCATCCTACCCTATCAGCACACCAGCCAGCCACAGACCTACAGGGTAGAGGGAGATAAGCACAATAGACTTACTGTAGACTCCTCAATACAGCAATTGGAACTCACGCTTGTAAAAAGTGCCCAGGCATGGATCCCCCATTGATGCTGTCTTATTCCTCCCCTCACCTACCAGGCAGGCCTGTGCCCCGACTGCAAAACCCCAAAACCAAAAGCTCTGCTGTGGGAGAAAGGGGCCTAGGCACAGCAAGGAAGTGAAGTAGTGGAAGAAGTTGGAGAAGCATCAGGGATCCATACCTAGAATTATGAAAGAGGATCAGGTCTTTGCAAAACAAACCCACGCCTGCACTTACCTCTGCTAACCGTATACCCCATCAAATGTCTCCAAGAAACCAAGCAACCAAAGCACACAGCCTAAGCACACCACACAGCCTTCCCCTTGCCACGCCACCCAAAGCCCTTTCCCTCTTTAATACCCTATCACATAAGTGCTTCTCCTGCTCAGAAAACACACTACCGCCTGCGCATCAGACATATTAGGAAATGCAAAAACAGCTGTTACCACATGTTGAAGCCTCATTTGCATACATACAATAACCACAACAACAAATGCATGCGCTTGCATTGCAGTGGAAACTGTGCTCTGGCAGCTTGCTGATAAGAGACAGATTCAAATGCTTCCTGGCAGGTAATACATTTCTTTGAATAAATATGATGTTTCTGCCTATAAATAACAACTTTTTTTATCCTACGTTTAATTTCTATAAAGATCTCTACTTTCTAAATCGAGACTAATTTTATGCACATCAGAATCAAAGTGAATTACTAGGGTTGTGTCTAACCAATGAGACTGTGTACAGACAAATATCGGAGAAAAAATATCATGTGGACAAAATATTGTGTCAAGAATATCGAGGACAAATATATTGGTAAGGTAAGGTTCTCTTTGTAAGCAAAGTTTTAGTTTATATAACTCCACATATATGTACCAATGACACTGAGGGGTCGATTCCGATTCGGGCCGGAAAAAGCACCGACCGACTCGGATCCGGAAAAAATACCGACCGACACGTACCAGTGGCGCCCGACACGCCAAGTACGATGCAAGCCGCGATAAATCCGACCGACACGTCAGGAAACCAAGCCGACCGACCGAGCCGCTCGGAAAATAGCAATCCGGCCGGAAAAACACGCGAATCCAACCGACCGACACGCACCCGGAACAAATCCGACCGAATCGTACCCGCCAACTCCAACCTGCAAAGTACGATGCAAGGCGCGAAAAACACGACCGAGTCGGACGGAGGACAAGCCGTACGACCGACACGCATACAAAACCGAGCCGAAGCAACACAATACACCGCGACCGACGCGTACGCAGCATACAAAACTGCACAAACACAGCGTGAACGAAACGGAAAACACCGTACGAGACCAATGCAGGGTCCGACTCGGTCACAAGAACGTTTCCAACATACACAAACAGCACAAAGGAAAAATCAACCAAAAAAAGGCCAAACAAGCAATTACCAAGCCAATAAATACTGGGGGGTGGGGACAGAGAACAAAGACACACCAACAACTCCACCTATATAAAGGACACAAATCACTACCATGAGCCTTTGCAAATGCCATTCCACTGCCAGCACCCAAGAGAAAGCAACCACACACCCACAGCTCATCCCTCACACAAGCCACACACCAGCAGCACACCAACAAATACCTACCTCACATACACCCAGCACAACACACACCCACACACCCTCACCTGCACACCAACACACACATCACCCACTATCACCACCCATCACCATGCCCCCCAAGAAGAATCCCAAGTTCCTAGATAGTGAATTGGAAGTCATGGTAGACGAGATCCTCAGGGTGGAGCCACAGCTGTTTGGCACTCTGGTCCAACAGACCCCCATGTCGCAGAAAACCAAGATGTGGGAGAGGATCATCAACAGGGTGAACGCCCAATCACCATGTCGGCGCACAAAGACCGACATCCAGAACAGGTGGTATGACGTGCGCAGGAGGGTCCGGGAGCTGCTCAAGAAAGACTACCACCTGAGCCAATACACCGGCAGTGGCCCTCCTGCCAAGCCAGTATACCTCAGGCCCTGGGAGGAGAAGGTGCGGGCCATCCTTCCGCCAGTGAGCGTATATGGACTAGAGGACATCCCAGAGCCTGGTGAGTACACAACAAATGTACACAATAAACTGCCACAAAACACACACATCACTGTCAAGGGGAGAGTCAAACCATGCACTCATAGCAATTACACAGCAACTAGAACAGAATCATCCCAAAATGTGTATGTCAGTCAGATAAACACAACACATGCCATCAAAAAAGTCACATCCAACTGTGCCAACACATGTACAAACACAACCACAACTACAGCTAGGCAGTGGCACAAATAGAACTAACACACACATCCACACATGTAGCCACCACAACAACACCAACACACAGTGAAGACCACTCAAAGGAAGGAATTCTGTGTATGCTGGCCAAGTCAGTGTAGCCAATAGCATCATGGGAGTCGCAGTCACACATATTGCCCCCCCCACAACTGTCCCATCAACACCACCCTGAACCATGCTCACATCACAGGGAGTGGAGAAGGACTCACAAGATGGCTGACACTGGCTACTGCTGTGGGGAGCACAAGGCCCTGCTGCCAACTGTGCACCAACAAACAGCAGGACACCACTGACTGACATCCTGAGAGACAACTTACACTCCCTGCAATGCAAGCACGTTCCATGGTGGGATATCTGGCTGGCTGGCTGGGTGGGAAGGGGGACTTGCAGCACTGACCATAGTCACCAGCACCTCCCCTCACACCCCCCCCAACACAAACTCCACAGTACCCACCTGGTAGAATGCAATGCCCTCCATCCTAACACAAGATCCCACAAAGCACCACCACCCTGGGTTATGTTGTGTGAAGCACAGGGACACTCTTGGGACTCTTAGCCAAACAACTGCCAGGACAACACTCCCAGCCATCCTGTCAGCACAGCCAGCCCACCCCACAGGGAAGCAGAGTCAAAAGGAAGGAAGCATGGGCATGCTGGGAAGGGGGTGGAGGCAATAGCATGATGGGAGTCGTAGTCACAGACATTGCTCAGCCTCACAACTGGCCCATCAACACCACCCTGAACCATGCTCACATCACAGGGAGTGGAGAAGGACTCACAAGATGGCTGACACTGGCTACTGCTGTGGGGAGCACAAGGCCCTGCTGCCAACTGTGCACCAACAAACAGCAGGACACCACTGACTGACATCCTGAGAGACAACTTACACTCCCTGCAATGCAAGCACGTTCCATGGTGGGATATCCGGCTGGCTGGGTGGGAAGGGGGACTTGCAGCACTGACCATAGTCACCAGCACCTCCCCTCACACCCCCCCCCCCAACACAAACTCCACAGTACCCACCTGGTAGAATGCAATGCCCTCCATCCTAACACAAGATCCCACAAAGCACCACCACCCTGGGTTATGTTGTGTGAAGCACAGGGACACTCTTGGGACTCTTAGCCAAACAACTGCCAGGACAACACTCCCAGCCATCCTGTCAGCACAGCCAGCCCACCCCACAGGGAAGCAGAGTCAAAAGGAAGGAAGCATGGGCATGCTGGGAAGGGGGTGGAGGCAATAGCATGATGGGAGTGGTAGTCACAGACATTGCTCAGCCTCACAACTGGCCCATCAACACCACCCTGAACCATGCTCACATCACAGGGAGTGGAGAAGGACTCACAAAATGGCTGACACTGGCTACTGCTGCGGGGAGCACAAGGCCCTGCTGGGAACTGTGCACCAACAAACAGCAGGACACCACTGACTGACATCCTGAGAGACAACTTACACTCCCTGCAATGCAAGCACGTTCCATGGTGGGATATCCGGCTGGCTGGGTGGGAAGGGGGACTTGCAGCACTGACCATAGTCACCAGCACCTCCCCTCACACCCCCCCCCCAACACAAACTCCACAGTACCCACCTGGTAGAATGCAATGCCCTCCATCCTAACACAAGATCCCACAAAGCACCACCACCCTGGGTTATGTTGTGTGAAGCACAGGGACACTCTTGGGACTCTTAGCCAAACAACTGCCAGGACAACACTCCCAGCCATCCTGTCAGCACAGCCAGCCCACCCCACAGGGAAGCAGAGTCAAAAGGAAGGAAGCATGGGCATGCTGGGAAGGGGGTGGAGGCAATAGCATGATGGGAGTGGTAGTCACAGACATTGCTCAGCCTCACAACTGTCCCATCAACACCACCCTGAACCATGCTCACATCACAGGGAGTGGAGAAGGACTCACAAGATGGCTGACACTGGCTACTGCTGTGGGGAGCACAAGGCCCTGCTGCCAACTGTGCACCAACAAACAGCAGGACACCTCTGACTGACATCCTGAGAGACAACTTACACTCCCTGCAATGCAAGCACGTTCCATGGTGGGATAACTGACTGGGTGGGTGGGTGGGTGGGAAGGAGGTCTGGCTGTCAACCAAACACAATCAATGCAGACCATGTTCACACCCCAGAGAATACATAGAAATGCCCAAATAATGCAGGACAATGTGCCACACCAATATCAACCCCTGACTGTGACGACTTAGGACAATACAATGTACAGGCCCGCACCCCGAGGCACAGTCACAACTGTCAGGTGTGTCAACCACTGATGCCTGCAGAAACATGACATACATTGTTTGTGTCTCCCAAAAACAGGTGATGATAGGGACACAGCAGCAGACGCTGAGGAGTCCCAGTCCCAGGCTCAAGAGGATGCCGAGCTCACTGGCGTCGTACAGCCTCTGTCCTCCTCGGACGATGAAGAACAACCTGGCACATCCGGTGCAAGTCAACATGCTGCACCAGCAGGACCACCAGCTGCAGCACCAGCAGGTCCACCAGCTGCACCCCCTGCACCCACCCCTCCAACGACTGTCACCACGAATACCATCCCTGCCGACATGGACAGAATAAGGAACAACACCAGCGCAGTGACCCTGGACCAACCTGGGGCCATGGACACCACCACCACCACCAACCCCCGAGGTGGACCAGGGTTATCTGTGCGTGCAACTGCACACACTGCACATGTCAGCAGGGGTGGTGGGAGGGGTGGGAGACAGAGGTCGCTGCTTGCAGACGTTGCTGGTGTGCATGAAGACCCACAACTGGTACGCATAGCTGATGCGTACCAGTCCAGCACCGGAGAGCTCAGCCAGGTAGTGGGGCTCCTCAGAGACATCAAACAGCAGCAGGCTGCCCATCATGCCCGCTTGGACTCCCACATGTCCCATGTGGAGTCACACATGTCACGTGTGGACTCCCACATGTCACGTGTGGACTCCCACATGACCCGCGTGGAGTCCAAGTGGGATGTACTACATGAGATGACGGCGGTGCACAGGGACATTTTACAATGCCTCCGCCAGATGAACAGCAACCAGTCCACACCTCCCTGTGTGCCAACAACATCTGGTACCGAACAAACTGCAACTGCCACAGGGAGGGAGGAGGACTCTGGCGGAGAGTCCCCTGCACCGCAGCAGCCTGCACTTGAGGGCCCCCCCCCAAGAAGAGGGGTCGTCCGAGGAGGGGAAAGTGAGAGGCTGATGGCCAAGCGCAACTCCCAGGAAGCCTGAACCTGTTCTGGATTTTCGCCTTTGTGCACAGACTGTTCACCCTGTTGATGGCAACACTACTCCCACACATTGCATGGGGAGTACAAGTTGGAACAATGTGTCAGACAACTGTGGCCCCGATACTGGGGATCCTGTCTACCTGGACTTTCTATTCATCTAGGAACTTGGGATTGCAAGATTCATGTACAGCACAATCCATCCTATGCACTATTATCACAGATGTATCACAATAAACACAATAATACACCATACTTGCCTCTGTCGTGATTCCAACGTGGGTGCTGTTATGGGGATGATGAACAACAAAATTACACTGTGTATGCGAACTGCAACAGCAAGGACAACACAGGCATGTGAGTACAGGCAACGTGACACATATGAGGGAGACACACCACCAGGGCTACACAACACATACACACCTAGGCCATCTGACTCATTGCCTACACTGATGTTGCCAGGGAAGACGGTGCAATGCA
Source organism: Calotriton arnoldi (assembly GCA_963921515.1). Classification (NCBI taxonomy): domain Eukaryota; kingdom Metazoa; phylum Chordata; class Amphibia; order Caudata; family Salamandridae; genus Calotriton; species Calotriton arnoldi. The sequence continues at coordinate 1,738,235 of CAWUFW010002342.1, read as the reverse complement.
CAGACACCACACCCATTCCCAGTTGTAGTCAAGTAGCCCACAGGTGCAGTAAGCAAATGGCAGTCAAATGTGTGACCACAGACAACGCACATCACTAAGTGAAGCACAGGTTTATTACACAGTAGCAACATGCCGTAACCACTACAGATGCAAGGTAACCCCACCTGGTAGCGGGCACACAGTCAACAACTGTAGACAGAAGGAAGTCCATGGGTGTGGCGCACATCACCTGTAGGGACACAACAGCTACCAGCCTGGATGTGCAATCACGTTGTCGGTGGACACAGTTGACCAAACGAATCTGAAAGTACCCTGTGAAGGACAGAAATGACACACAGTCAAAAGCAATGGAGTACAGGACAGAACAGCAAAACTCATGCACAATACATGTTACAAGATACCCACCCAGAACCAAGTTAGCATGTGAACACTGTTGGGGAGTACAGCCCACCTGTAAGCACACATCGCAACACACATCCAGTCAAGTAGCCCATGGACACACTCCAACAGCACCAGAGCACCACCCACACATCATGCCAACTCACATCATTGACATGACACCTCAGGATACTCACATTCAGCTAAAGAAGTTGGTGATGAGCTGTGTGCGGACATCACCATCACCATCATCATCATCATCGTCACTGGCATCGTGTTCCAGGCCAGGATCCTCCACAGGTGGCGGATGTTGGTCATCGTCATCCTGGATGAGAGGCAACTCCTTCCGCACTGCCAGGTTGTGGAGCATGCAGCAGACGATGATAATCTTGCACACTTTCGCAGGGGCATATGGGAGGGACCCTCCGGTCTTGTCCAGGCAGCGGAAGCGGCTCTTCAGGAGACCAAAGGTCCGCTCAATCACTCTCCTGGTCCGACCATGTGCCTCATTGTAGCGCATCTGGGCAGGTGTCACAGGGTTCCTGAGGGGTGTCAGCAACCACGGCATGTTGGGGTATCCCGAGTCACCTACGGACAGACAAGTGCACATCAGCTGACTTGGAAAAGTGGGCGGAATACTACAGATCAGATCACACACAATGGCACAAAGTCAGTACACACCGACAAGCCAGGCACGCTGGTTCTGCATCTGTGCCATCAACCTGGGGATGCGACTACTCCTCATCACAAAGGCATCGTGTGCTGAACCAGGGAAACGGGCACACACGTGTGTGATGGTCATGTCTGCAAGACACACCACCAGTGCATTGACCGAGTGGTAGTGCTTGCGGTTCCTGTAGGCCTGCTCCTGGGCCTGTGGTGGTACCAAAGCCACATGTGTCCCATCAATGGAGCCAATGACATGCGGCATCCTCCCCAGGGCATAAAAGTCACTCTTCACGTCAGTGAGTCGTCGCAGTCTAGGGAAATAGATGTACCGGTTCAGGAAGAGCAACATTGCCGCCAAGAAATCGCGGAGCACACGGCTGAACATGGTCTGTGACATCCCACCAGCAGACGCCACAGTATGTTGGAAGGTACCGGTGGCAAAGAAGTGTAGGGCTGCCATCACCTTCACCTTGGGGGTCAGCGCTGTAGGATACGGCCGGCCAGGCTGCAAATGTGGGGACAACTGCACTGCCAAATCCTCAATCAGCTGCCTGGTGAAGCGGTACCGTCGGATGCTGTCCCGTTCCACCATCGTTGCCAGGTCTGGGAATGGCCGATGGACAGCAGGAGCCCTGCAGTGCAGAGGAGAAGTAAGCAAGATCGTCAGTCACCCCACATATGCGGCATTGAACACACTCAAGATCCCAACATACATCATCATGAGGCACAACTACATGAAGTGTGCAGTACCGGAACGACATGTATGGTACATACATGGCCAACATCTGTCAACACGGTCCTACAGGTGGCATCAATTTGTCCCAGGTTGGCCCATTGGATATCATGATGCTGTGTCACAGTCACCCCCCAGTGACATGTGAGGACAGATGTGCCCCAGGCACCACAGCTCAACGACAGGCACATTCCCAGGGACCCTGTAATGCCACATGGACACTGGCATCACCTGGAGTATCATGTGTACACCACAACAAAACAAACATGACCCCCACAGGTAGTGGCTACACTTGCCATGGCAGGAGAGCCATGGACGTCTGTGACACACACGCACAACATCAGAGTCCATGCACACACAACGTGGATGTGGAGACTGTCTCCCATTGTGCACATGAAATCAGAGACATTGTAAACACTACATGCACAAAGACTGTGGAGGGCCATCACTATTGTGCCACTGGGACACCCTGGCTCAAACATACCGTCCCACATGGGACTCACGGGGTATGTGACATGACATACACAAACACCACTGTGAAATGTGACCATGGCACATGCACAGATATGAACAGTTGCACATCACAGTGGTCACGTACACGTAACACCCAGGATCCTGTCCCCATTAACACGTGCACAGCCTGGGGGTGGCTGCCCACAGGTGACACCCACAGGACAAAATGTACACCAACATACACACAATAGGAAATGCAGCCTTACATGCCTTATGATAAGGTTTGGACAGGCTGTCGTGATGTAGGTGTGCCCCTCACTCCCTGGGAGCTATCTGTGGCTGGCATATGTCCATCTGAGACAGGCATGCTGACATATGCCAGTCACATGTACAGTGATGCGTTGAACAGCAATGGACCGATCGGTGCCTCCGGCCGGCCCATTGCTTTCAATGTGTGCGGGTACGCGTTGTACCCCTGTGCGCGTTGTACTGCAATGGACCGATCGGTGCCTCCGGCCGGCCCATTGCATTCAATGTGTGCGGGTACGCGTTGTACCCCTGTGCGCGTTGTACTGCAATGGACCGATCGGTGCCTCCGGCCGGCCCATTGCATTCAATGTGTGCGGGTACGCGTTGTACCCCTGTGCGCGTTGAACAGCAATGGACCGATCGGTGCCTCCGGCCGGCCCATTGCATTCAATGTGTGCGGGTACGCGTTGTACCCCTGTGCGCGTTGTACTGCAATGGACCGATCGGTGCCTCCGGCCGGCCCATTGCATTCAATGTGTGCGGGTACGCGTTGTACCCCTGTGCGCGTTGTACTGCAATGGACCGATCGGTGCCTCCGGCCGGCCCATTGCATTCAATGTGTGCGGGTACGCGTTGTACCCCTGTGCGCGTTGTACTGCAATGGACCGATCGGTGCCTCCGGCCGGCCCATTGCATTCAATGTGTGCGGGTACGCGTTGTACCCCTGTGCGCGTTGTACCTCAATGGACCGATCGGTGCGCACCCATTGACAATGGGCTTGCCTGGCAACGGACGCGTTTTCGAATATTCGAACGAGTCGGTTGCTGGAAAATCAGTTGGTCACCCACAACAATGTTGCAAAATCATGTATGTCATGAAGTTGAAATTTTGAAGGATGCTGTGGGCGTGTTTTGGTGCTGCTATTCCATGGATTGGCCAGATTCAGAAGATGCAAACGACTTGGACCTATCACTTTGGACACAAGGGACAGTATCTGCCTCTCCAGCACATATATATTGCTGCATGTTCCCCTGAGAGCCCACTTGCCTGCACTACATGCTCCAGGACGACATCTGCCACTGCACTGCTGCTGTCTCTGCCCCTCTGGACCCTGCAATGGCACGTACTGTGGAGAGAGCCCCAGCCTTCAGCCTTGAAGAGAACCAGGCCCTGCTGGACAGCCTACTTCCACAGTACAGCAAGCTGTATGGGACACCAGGGGAGCAGGTGAGTGTTCTGTGCACTGCCTTTCTGAATGTGCATTTTGTCTGACTAGCAAGGCTGAGAGTCAGCACACCACTGGCTAGCAGGCTCACTGAGTAGTTGTCACCCCCCATAGTGTGTAGTGACTTGCACTGGACAGGTATGGTGCAGTGACAGTGCTTCTGAACAGGGTTTTACTCCCCATGCTATGATACCATGTAGTGACTTCTGGAAAACTGTCCATGGGCAGCCGTGCACTGCCTGGGTACACCATGTGCCCCTGTGATTGCGACATGTATATGCAACTGTGTCATGCACGGATATGTTGCATGTGTAGTAATGGCCTTATCACTTTGTCATCCTGACAGGCTTCTGCCCATCGGAAGCATGAGATCTGGAAGGACATCGTCCGGGCTGTCCGGTCCGTGGGGGTCTACAAGCGCCGGATCCGCAACTGCCAAAAGAGGTGGCAGGACCTTCGGGGCTGGACCCGGAGGATTGCACGGGTCCAGCTGAAGCTGTCGCCTCCTCGCAGGAGGGGCGGAACACGGACCCTGACCCCCCACATGCTCAGGATCCTGGCGGTGGTCTTTCCAGACCTGGATGGGCAGCTGAAGGCCAGAGAGCAGCAAGGAGGGGGTGAGTCAAAGACTGCACTGTGTACTCTGTCTAACATGTTATGTGCCCTCCTCGGGCCAGGTTGAACTGCCACAGTACAGCAGTCATGTTGTCCAGGAGCCATGTCCCTCTATTGTGCACTGCCCACTCCTCATCTGATACCCAGGTGTGGCCCTTACATGCAGGGAATTCTGTCACTTAGGACTGTGTCCTTGCAGTTTGCTTGACTCAAGGTGGGAGACAGCATCTGTTTCCCTGACTCTGTGGTGGGCATCATGGGTGGGTCCATTGCTTACACAATGCCTGTATTCTGACATGTATTCAGCGTGTTACTTTGATCTGTGGTCCAATTGCTGAGCTGATCCACCACATGTGGCTGGGGTACCTGGCACACACCCATGCTGCGGGTGGGAACAATGTTTGGGCCCCAGGAGTATGTATATGACGTGTGTCACACATACTTAGCCAGCTGCCTACAGTCCAGGGCTCATCCCTCATTCATGTGGGGCTGGACAGTCATGCCTACTCCAGGCCATACAATACACTCTGTACTCCCACTCCCGTGTATCAGAGGACACATTGTGCACAGTGATTTGACCCCTCAGGTGTCTGCCTCTGTGTCAGTGTGCTGTGGATTAGTCGCCAGGACTGCTGTGGAGTTTCTTGGTAGGGGCTCAGCATGCCACTGGAGATGTGACCATAGGAGACGATACTTGTGTGACACATAGGTGTCTGATCAGCTGCCCATGCAGACTGGGGCATGTAAATGTGAAGTTCAGGCAGCTGTTCCCCATGCACAGCAGAGTGTGAGGGGCTCAGGTTCAGAGGGTAGTGTCACAGGTCTCCCATATGTCCAATAGGTATGACCTGGACAGATGAGGGTTAAGAGGATGTGTTGTGGGGGATGTACATGTGCACTTGTGCAGCTCCAGGACTTGCATTCCCCATGACCTACTATTGTGACACAGTGCAGAGTGTTGTTGTCTGGCTGCAAAGTCATACATCACTGAGACAGTGATGTATGACTTTGCAGTCATGCCTCCGCCATGGCATGTGTCTACTGATTGGTGATCCTGCAGGGGAGTGACATGTGCTACATGCACACCATAGTGGCGCTGGCTATCAGGACATGGGTGCATCATGGTGTCTGTCGCTGGTATGCATCACATGCATTTCCTATTTGACTCTGGGCATCCCTTACATCCGTAAACCTGTACTGACTCAGTGGCAAGAGCTGTGATGTGTCCACACCGTGTCCTCTGCACTGTCCAACTACTGTGTACTTGGTGCATGTGTCAACACTGGGGTGTTGCAATCCAACAGACACCAGACAGATGGGTGCAAGGCCATGTGGGATGTGAGTGCCATGCTTGGCATCAGACTGACAATTGACTTCTCCTGTTCAATTAGGGCACTTTTAGCAATGTACAACTAATGATGCCAGGGCTTGCTCTGTAATGTGCTGTGCTCACAGTGGTGTGTGCGTTTGGTGCAGGTGACTGATGTCTGTCTGTTTCCCCATTGTTTGCAGATACATCCACGGCCACGGAAGGGGACAGCTCCACGGACCAGGAGGAGCCGGAGAGCCAGACTGGGTCAGCAGCCGAGGAGTGGTCGGAGGGACCCAGTGGCACGGAGGGCGAGGGGAGCCACACCGAGGAGTCCTCAGCAGCATCCACCTCAGCTGAGGACCAGAGCAACTCGGAGGATGACTCCCTTGTGGAGGCGGGTGTCAGCAGCCACCACACCCCAGCTAGTGTTGCTGTCCCCGCCACCACCAGCACCACCACCGCCCTCCCATCGGCTCCCATTCCCCAGGTCCGTGGAGGCTCCCATGTCCGGGAGCGTGTCTCCTTTGGGCCAGGCACCGCACCCCCTGCCCCTGTGTCCCCTGCTGCCCTGAGTGAGGAGTCTGTGTACCTCCTTCGCCAGCTCCATGTAGGGCAGACAGCCATGCTGAGTGTCCTCCATGCGCACACCGCGCTGTTGACTCAGCTGGTGTCGTTCATGGAGGGCATCTCATCGGGCATGTCTGACCTACAGAGGGGCAATAGGTCCATGGACTCCTCCCTGACGGCAGCAGTGTCCCTCCTCAAACGGTCCCTCACCCCTCCTGCCTCTGCTCCATCCACACTCCCCAGCACCTTACCCATCCCAGGCACACACACACTGGCACAGGCACACACCAGCACACACACATCCAGCACACTGACACACACGCCAATGACAAAACGCACACGCACGCACATTCAGGGGACTGAAGCCAGACTCACAGGGGATGGGGCCCTGGAACACACACACGCATCCACATGCACTGCGCAGTCCTCAGTTCCCTCTCCCTCCAAAGCACCCTCCCTTGCCTCACCTGCAACCCCAAAGTCACAGCAGCTCTTCCTCTGTGACCTCGGCCTCTTCCCCACCGATGAAGCTGCTCCAGCATCCCGGGGGAAGAGGAAGCCCACCCACACGGAGCAGAGTGCCCCTCGCCCCCGGACACCCTCCCCCAGGCGCAGACGGACTGAGGCCCCCACCCGCAAGTCCCCCCGGAGTGCTAAGAGCAAGACCCCGCCACCACCCTGCAGCTCAGGCACAAGGTCTCCGTCCTCCATCCCTCAGGCCCCCACTGCACAGGTGCCCCCACCACACCCTGCCCCAGGTTCCCCCACCCACAGATATACCATCCCCAAGATGCTCCGGCCTTCTCCCCCTGCCACTTGCTCTCCCAGCACCACACCCCCGCTGCGCTTGTCTGTGCCACTGATGTGGTGAGGGTGTCCCCCCCTCTGTCCAACCCACCTTGCCTGTTCCCCATTCTCCTCCCCTGGAGGTAGGCACTGCAGTGGAGTCCACTACCGCCCTGTCTGACTTGGGCACTGCAGTGGCGGACCTGTCCACCCCATCTGCAGGGTCCACTGCAGTTGTGCCGGCACCCACGACATCTGTGTCATGCCCCCAGTTGTGCCGGCACACACCATGTCAGACACCTCCACTGCAGTTGTCAGTGGCTCTCCTGCACCCACCACCCCTTCCCTGACTCCCCCTGGTGAGCCCTGATCCTGTCCCTGCGGTGCCTGGCCTGCCCCCCGGTTGCCCCTCCTAGTGGATTGTCCCTGGTATTGTGCAGGCATGCGTAGGGTGACATCTGCCAGTGTCACCCTGTTTGAACTTTGACAATGGACTGGCCATTGGCCTTTGCTCTTTTTTCAGGACTTCGTTTGGCCTCAACACATATGCTGAATAAAGCAACTTTCTTTTCTCTAGTGCTCATGCTTCAGATGTACATGTTGTTGGTGCAGCTAACCATGCCCTTGCTGCAGTGATGGTGATATCTGGTCTCATGATTATGAAGTGTTACTGTGCAGGAACCCATGTGGTCCAGGGGGAATGTGTCCTATCATGTGGTGTATCCATGTCATCAATAGCAGCATCTGAGGGTGTCATGTGTTCAGTATTTGGCAATGGGTTTCCTACTTACATTGGCAATTTCATATCTGTGGCTTCCACCCCTGCACATCTGTTGTGCCTGCCATCGTTGCATTTGTCTACTTCCCTGACCGTGTTGCCATCTCCAGTGGACATGCAGGTTTGGGCATCAATGGGGAGGGACTCATCCGTGTAGTCAGTGCAACATTGCTATACAAGTGTGTTGGATCTGTGCTGATGATTCCGTTGGCACATCCATGACCAGGCTGATGTGATGGGAGCCCTCATTTGGTGCTAATTGTTGATTGTGTGACCAAGTGCTCAGCTGACATGATGGGGCCCTACTGAGGCAACATATGGCACAGCTTTCCTCACACAGGAGTGGAGTCCCCTCATGGCAGTGTGTACACGTGTGACATTGCCTGCGCCCAAGGTGTGTGTTGTATGTGCATGTCTGTGTGTTCACTTCCATTCATCTGCGCATGCTGTGATCCCTAGTGTTGTACCTGTTTGTGATGCTTGCTGACTTGAGCTATGTTCCCCCAAAGTCTTCTCCCTGTGTTCTCTGTGATGTGGGTGCATGGCACATTACTGGTCATCAGGGTGTCACCCATAGGTGTGTTTGCTGTCAGGGCAGAGTTTGTGTGCTGACGCAGATGGGTCACAGTCAGGTTTCCCTTTGGCACTTGTTGTTTGCCCCTGTCATGTGATTTCCAGTTTGTGTTATCTTTCAGTGATTGTGACACGTTGTGTGTGTGACTGCTGGCACTCCTTAGGGTCCGGGCTGCAATGTTGGTTGTTGTCTATGTGTGTTCTTTGTGGGTGACCTTGGCTTCTTCATTGGTGTGTGACTGTGGCTGGGATCCCATTGGTCGGTGTGGTATTGCCGTCATGTCCATGTACAGAGTAGTGTGCAGTGTGTCAGACATTCAGGAGTCTTGTTGAGTGTCCATGTGTGATGTGTTTCTACACCTTGGTTCCCACCCACCACCCTGGAATAGTCATGGGTGCATGTGCAATGTCACCAGTGCATGTGTACTTCACTGCTGCACATTGTTGGAGGTCGAGGGGTGTGGTGTTGAGTGTGTGCAGATGAGAGTTGTTGCCCGGCTAGTCCCCTGCCTCCATGTTGGCCTTGGCTTACTGGCCATGCTGATTGATTTGTGCTTGTGTAGGTGTGATGGTAGTTAGTTGCTCAGGACACCTGACTGTGGTTCACAGTGTGAACGACATTTAGCTTTGTCATCACAGTGGTATTTTTCTTCAGCCCAGGGTCACCACATTGTGGGGGCCCTGGGGGTGGTGCTGTGGTGTGTCTGTGACTTGCTGTGTCAGTTGTTGTTCCTACGTGCCTGTGTGACATGTGTGTTTTGTGCTCCCTCTCACCTGTCAATGCCTGCTTGCCCACATAGGGGATTTGGATCCATGAGTTAGCTTAGTGTGGCAGTGTATGCACATCTGTATGATTGGTATTCAGCTCTCCTCATGTGTTGTGTTGTTGCCTGGGGACACTGGCACCCCCACCCCTCACCTGCTGTGTATGATGACAGTGTTGGTCTGCCTGTTTGTGTTTGTGCATCTGCACCACTGCATTGGCATATCTTGGGTGTGCCATTGGCTGTATGTTGTTTGGTGTGTTTCCCCTGCTGTCCCTGGGACTCCTAGGTCATCGGTCAGCACAGTGATCATGGTTTGTGTGTCCCATTGCTGCCATGGTATGGTATCTGTTCACCTCACATCTGCTGTCTCCACAGGGTATCTGCATTTGTGTGCCCATTGGTGCAAATATGTGGTTCTGCATTCTGATGGTCACTTCTGTCATTGTGTCATTGATGACTGTTGACGGTCTCAGCCCCCATGGGTGTTGTTTGTCTGCACATGGCCAAAGGAATGTTTCATTTGCACTGCAGTATTTGGCTCCCCCAATTTATGTTGCAATGGGACACATACACTACTTTGCCACAGATGAGTTTTTGGTTCTGTGACCAGGAATGATCCATGCAGTTTGGCAGTTGCAGCTCTTTCTTTGTTAACAATTACCTTTTGGTCACTGTGATGATGAGGGTGTAGACCCCATTGCCACAATGGTCAAAATGTGCTTCAGCTATGGACCCCACACTTACCTTTTGGTCACTGTGATGATGGGGGTTTAGACCCCATTGCCACAATGGTCAAAATGTGCTTCAGCTATGGACCCCACACTTACCTTTTGGTCACTGTGATGATGGGGGTTTAGACCCCATTGCCACAATGGTCAAAATGTGCTTCAGCTATGGACCCCACACTTGCCTTTTGGTCACTGTGATGATGGGGGTTTAGACCCCATTGCCACAATGGTCAAAATGTGCTTCAGCTATGGACCCCACACTTGCCTTTTGGTCACTGTGATGATGGGGGTTTAGACCCCATTGCCACAATGGTCAAAATGTGCTTCAGCTATGGACCCCACACTTGCCTTTTGGTCACTGTGATGATGGGGGTTTAGGCCCCATTGCCACAATGGTCATGGGCTGCTTGCATTGTGGGTGCCACACACATATATGTGTGGCACATGTGCTAGGGGGTCACATTGTATGTTCAATGTCATGTTCGGTGTTGTAGGCATTTGACACAGCCTGCTCACACGCTTGTCATGGTGGTGGGGGGATGTCTTAATCTTGCATTCCCTAGGTTGTGGTGTGCTTGTTGTGTCATGCATTGTCCATCCTATGAGTGGGGGTGGTAGTAGTGGTAGGCATCCAGCCCCCTGGCTAAGGGTGGTAGTAGTGGTAGGCTTCCTGCCCCCTGGCTAAGGGTGGTAGTAGTGGTGGGCATCCTGCCCCCCTGGGTGAGGGTGGTAGTAGTGGTAGGCATCCTGCCCCCTGGCTAAGGGTGGTAGTAGTGGTAGGCATCCAGCCCCCTGGCTAAGGGTGGTAGTAGTGGTGGGCATCCTGCCCCCTGGCTAAGGGTGGTAGTAGTGGTGGGCATCCTGCCCCCTGGCTAAGGGTGGTAGTAGTGGTAGGCATCCAGCCCCCTGGCTAAGGGTGGTAGTAGTGGTGGGCATCCTGCCCCCTGGCTAAGGGTGGTAGTAGTGGTGGGCATCCTGCCCCCCTGGGTGAGGGTGGTAGTAGTGGTGGGCATCCTGCCCCCTGGCTAAGGGTGGTAGTAGTGGTAGGCATCCAGCCCCCTGGCTAAGGGTGGTAGTAGTGGTGGGCATCCTGCCCCCCTGGGTGAGGGTGGTAGTAGTGGTGGGCATCCTGCCCCCTGGCTAAGGGTGGTAGTAGTGGTGGGCATCCTGCCCCCTGGGTGAGGGTGGTAGTAGTGGTGGGCATCCTGCCCCCCTGGGTGAGGGTGGTAGTAGTGGTGGGCATCCTGCCCCCTGGCTAAGGGTGGTAGTAGTGGTGGGCATCCTGCCCCCCTGGGTGAGGGTGGTAGTAGTGGTGGGCATCCTGCCCCCCTGGGTGAGGGTGGTAGTAGTGGTAGGCATCCTGCCCCCTGGCTAAGGGTGGTAGTAGTGGTAGGCATCCAGCCCCCTGGCTAAGGGTGGTAGTAGTGGTGGGCATCCTGCCCCCCTGGGTGAGGGTGGTAGTAGTGGTGGGCATCCTGCCCCCTGGCTAAGGGTGGTAGTGGTGGTGGGCATTTGGCACCCCCTGGCTAAGGGTGGTTGTGGTGGTTGGCATCCAGCCCCCCTGGGTTGGGGTGGTGGCGCGCATTCAGGCCCCTGTGTGCATATGTGGCATTGGTGATGGGCATCCCGCCCCTATGGTGCTGCTGTTGCAAGTATATTCAGATTCCCCGTGTATGTGTGTGATGTGTCGTGTACGTGTTGTATGTGTTTTGTGGTTGGTGTCTGACTTACCTTCTGCGCCGTACGCGTCCGTGCCTGTTCCGGTAGTAGATGTAGAATATTGGTATGATCGGGACGAAGGGATTCATGGTTGGTTCGTGTCGTTCGTCCTTCTCGTTGCTTCGCGTCGTCCTCGTCGCTTGGCTTCGTCCTCGTCGCTTCGCTTCGTCCTCGTCGCTTCGCGTCGTCCTCGTCTGTGCTGTGTTCGTCTCGTAGCCGTGGATCGTGTTGTGGCGCGATTCGGAGCTTATGTGCGCCTCTCCCGGATGCTTTGACGTGCCGTGCGTAGCGACGGGTTCGGCGCGTACGGAAAGCGCATCGTACTTGTCCGGCCGGACGGGGCTGCATTTTCCCTTCCGTGCGACTCGATTCGGCGTTTCCGGATTCGCCTCGGTCGGAGAACAGGACCTGGTTTGGGTGAGTACGGCTCGGCCGGAATTTTTGCTGTTGTGCGCATCGTACTTGCTCGTTCGGTGTGCTGTACGGATCGGTCGGGAAACTGGCTTTCGCATGGCTTTTTTCCCGACCGAATAGTATTGGGTGCGCCTCCGACCGAGATCGGAATCGGCCCCTGAGTGTTAATGGCTCATATACCATAGCCTCAGCTCACAAGCAAGGCACAAATAAACCACAAGTTGAGCTCACTATTCCCTAAGCACACTCGTTGGTGGGATATTTTGTATTTTTTTTATTGCAAGCATATGCCACAAAAATAAATAAAAATTCAAAACATTTGGACACCATAAGATGGCTGCCATATGCTTAGAATAAACATTTGTAAATTTTAAAAAAATCACTGATGTGGCCATTTTACTAGTGAACAACAAGACTTTCAGTTGTGCCATGCATTTTAGTATTATTATTAGTATTATTATTATTATTAACCCTTTCCATGCTCATGACGGAGCGGTTCCGTCATGAGCAATGGTGGGCGTGTGCTCATAACGGAACCGCTCCGTCATCGCACCCACCCATGGGGGAAGCGCTGGCGCTCCCCCCATGGGCAGCCCATCTAGCCCCCACAAAGGGGGATGGCAGCGGAAGAGTTTCCGCTGCCACCCCCGACCCCCCCCAGGCAATCCCATGACGTCAGCGCGCACAGCGCGCGCCGACGTCATCAGGAAACCCTGGACGCGCTGGAAGCCATTTGCTTCCAGGCGTCCAGGAGGAGCGAGGTACGTTTCCTCGCTCCGGTGGGGCGGGGGGGGGGGGCGGGAATTTGGGATGTATTGAGGCATCGGGGGAGGAAAGAGTTTTTCCTCTCCCCTGATGTCTCAATGCAGGGCATTCCTGCTGCACGATCGCGCACAGCGTCGCGATCGTGCAGCAGGAATGCCCCCACTAGACACCAGGGAGTATTTATTTATTTAAAGGAAGCAGCCCCTTGGGCAAGGGTCGCTTCCTTATGGGGGAAAATATTTTTAAGACTCTTCTGCCCCCCTGGGGACAGATCGCCTGCATTTTTTGGCCTTTCTGCCCCCAAGGGGGGGGGGGGGCAGAAAACCCCACTAGACACCAGGGAGTTTTTTAAAATGTAAATGGAAGCGACCCATTGGGCAAGGGTCGCTTCCGGGGGGCATATTTTTTTTATGTGTATTCTGCCCCCCCCCCTCCCCCCCCCCAGGGGGCAGATCGGCCCTTTTTTTTTACCTTTACACCCTTTTTTTAAAACCCCACTAGACACCAGGGACTTCTTTAAAATTAAAATGGAAGCGACCCCTTGGGCAAGGGTCGCTTCCAGGGGGCAGATTTTTTTTGCATGTGTATTCTACCCCCCCCCCCCTCCTGGGGGCAGATCGGCCCTTTTTTTGGCCTTTTTGCCCCCGGGGGGGGGGGGCAGAAAACCCACTAGGCACCAGGGATTTTGTTTTGTGTGTAATGGAAGCGACATGGTTGCTTCCAAGGGGGTAAAATTTGGTTAATGATTTTTCTGCCCCTCCTGGGTCAGATCTGCCCCTTTTTTTGGCCTTTCTGCCCTAGGCAGGAGGGGGGAGGCAGAAAACCCTACTAGGCACCAGTGATTTATTTCTTTTGCAAGGGGGGCACATTTCTGTCTACTGTTTTCTGCTCCACCTGGGAGACAGATCGGCCTGGCAGACAACCTCACCCGATCCCTTGGGCAAGATCACCCCCCATTTTTCTCAGCCCTATTTGAAGGCCCATCTGGCAGATTGACCATTTGGGTAGTGGCATAGCGTGTTATAATGTTAATTGTTTTATTTCTTGTGAATTGCAATTGTAATGCTTTATTTTTCCCTTTTTGTTCTAGTTCAAGGCTTTTGCTCTTTAGACTGTTCCAGGTTGCGGTTTCGTTACTGGTGGTTCTCCTGTTTGTGTAGTTGCATGTGTTTGGTAAGAGACTTTTTTTTGTACAATGTAAATGAGTTTCATTTTTCTGCATGAATGTGTTTTTTGCAAATGGTGTAATGATAGCAGTATGTTTGGCTTCTGTTTTTTGAGTGTCAAAAACTTTTTGCATTTGTGCTCGATGTGTATTTTGTTGTGTTGTGAGTAATTGGTTTTGTTTTTTTCTTTCTAGTGAGATATCGTTGGTTTTTGCTGTGTCTCTGCAGAGTAGGTGCTGGTGAGTGTAGCTGTCTCTTGCAAGTGAATTGTATAGTTTTTGAGTATATAGATCTTTGTGATAAAGGCACACATTTTTTACTTACTTATTTTGCACAGTGTTGTTTGTTGTTGACTTGTTTGTGCAGTCTCCTGTCTTAGTAAGGATAATGGCTAGCCGCAGGATTACTGCTCAGCAGGTTGTTGGTATGCTTTTTGAGTCTTCCTCTGACCATGGTTCAGAGACTGACTCTGCATCTGAGGCAGAGGAGGGAGTGGAAGATTCAGGCATTGAGTTTTCTCTCCACATGGAATCATCGGATAATGAAGCTACTCTTAGTGCGGATGAAGCTACTGTTAGTACGGATGAAGTGTCTGTTTTAGAGGAGGACATTGATGTGCCAATAGTGCAGCAAGAGGCATCTGGGCTGCAGCCTGGGGCTGCAAGGCTTCTCGTCGGAAGTGCTGACCTCTGGGTTGCCCCAGGCATGGTGCAGCCGGCATTGCCAAACTTTACTGGTGTTCCAGGGTGCAGAGTGAATACTGAAAACGTTTTGCCGATAAATTTTTTTCAGTTGTTTATGGATGATGTATTTTTGGCAGAGATTGTTGAGCAGACCAATTTGTATGCCGAACAGTTTTTGAGGGACAACAGTGCCAGCCTTAGGCCCCACTCTAGAGCTACCCGGTGGATTCCCACAAATCTGGAAGAGATGAAGAAGTTCTTGGGTTTAACTTTTTTGATGGGCTTGCTAAGGAAGCCATCAATGTCTTCATATTGGTCTACTAGTCCCTTGATGGCAACGGCTATATTTCCGGCAGTCATGAGTCATGATAGGTATTTGCTTCTGCTTCCGATGCTGCATTTTGTCGATAATGGTTTAGCGTTGCCACTAAATCACCCTGATTGTGACCGTCTTTCTAAGATTCGGCCTGTCATTGATCACTTTGTAGATCGATTTTCTGAGATCTATGCTCCAGGTAAAGAAATAGCAGTGGATGAGTCTTTGGTCTTGTTCAAGGGCCGCTTGGTTTTTAGGCAATACATTCCTAGTAAGAGGGCACGCTATGGAATTAAGATGTATATGCTGTGTGACAGTAGGACTGGATATGTCTCTAATTTCAGGGTGTACACCGGTAAGGAATCCAGGATTAACCCCCTGGTTTTCCGTCCACTTTGGAGTGACTCAGAAAATTGTGTGGGAACTTGGTAGAGGACTTTTTACCAAAGGTCACCATTTATATGTAGATAACTTCTACACTGGTGTGCGGTTGTTCAGGGAAGTGGCCAAAGTGGACACTGTTGCTTGTG
Organism: Calotriton arnoldi; assembly: GCA_963921515.1. Lineage (NCBI taxonomy): Eukaryota > Metazoa > Chordata > Amphibia > Caudata > Salamandridae > Calotriton > Calotriton arnoldi. Next base: position 1,722,809 of record CAWUFW010002342.1, on the reverse strand, counting down.
GCACAATCCGCTCTAACCGTAAAGGTTTCCCAAAAGAACTTGTTTGTCAAAAGCTTGTGCAGGGACAGTGCAGTGCGTTGCGTTGCGAGGAACTTCTAGCTGTGAAGTTTTCAGACAGGAGAGATGTCTACATGCTGACTACCATCCATGATGAAAGCACTTCACCTGTGACTGTTTGGGGTCAGGTTGCTGAAGCGCGCAAACCTGTGTGCATTTTAGACTATAATAGGCACATGGGTGGTGTTGATAGAGTAGATCAGAGGTTGGAACCATACACTGCTCTTCGTAAGGCTTACATTTGGTATAAGAAGTTGGCTATCCATCTTTTCCACTTGGCAACCTTTAATGCTTTTGTTGTATTCAAGGATTCTTGTCCTGAGTCAAAGATGACTTTTGCTAAGTTTCAGGAGTCTGTAATGGGCAGCCTTGTTGTAGTGGAACAGGCAAGTGTTCCTAGAGTTGGAGTGGTAGAGGATGTGGCTAGATTGAAAGATCGCCACTTTCCTGATCACATTCCTCCCACACCCTCAAAAGACTTTCCCAGTAGGAGATGTAGAGTCTGTTGGCGAAGAGGTACGCGGAAGGAGACTCATATGTACTGCCCGAGTGTCCTTCTAACCCTGCGCTGTGTGTGCCTGCTTCTTTTAGAATGTACCACATGCAAAAGAATTTTTGGGAGCATCCATGAGTGGTAAAGTGAACTGCCTGGTCTCTATTGTTTTATATTTTTTGTTCAGTTTCAAGGTTGGCATTTGTGCAATGTATTTAGTTTCAGATTTTGTGTTAGTAGATTTGTATCTATTTGCAATTTGTTTGTGTTTTCTTTTTGTATAAAAAATCCTAAATGTGATGGCGGTGTGTGTAGGCTGGCGCTTGGCTGGTGGTGTGCGTGGACTGGCGCTTGGCTGGCGGTGTGCGTGGACTGGTGCTTGGCTGGTGGTGTGCATGGCTGGCGCTTGGCTGGTGGTGTGCGTGGACTGTCGCTTGGCTGGCGGTGTGCATGGACTGGCGCTTGGCTGGCGGTGTGCGTGGACTGGTGCTAGGCTGGCGGTGTGCATGGACTGGCGCTTGGCTGGCGGTGTGTGAGTAGTGACTTGCTGCTGGTCACTACATACACTACTAGCCAAATGCCACTCCACGCAATCCGTGAGCTGGTGTGGTTGCTGTGTCAGGAATGTGGGCGTGTGAAAGTGATGGGACCTTGAATGGCTCTGTCTGCTGGTGTGAGTGTTGTAATGTGCTGGGCCCGAAGCTGGCGGTGTGAATGGTTTTGTATGTGTCACACGTATGAAAGGTGTATGAATGGCCTGTAAAGAGGTTGGTGCCTTGTCGTGGCTTTACAGCTCACGAGCTGTGAGTCAATGGTTCAGTTTCTCGACCTTTCAATTATTAACAGTTCATTTCATTTTTGTGAAATCTCTTGTTAATACAACTGTATATACTGAACCATCACTCACCCTCGTGCCAAATCCAACCGGTATGTGTGTGTGCTTGAGGAATAGGTGGTTGTGCAGAAATATTTGTCTTTTCTGTCTTACTCAAGCAGGGGTTACCGGTCCTTGTCCCTTTTTGTGAATGTTGTAATGTGTTGGTTTCGTGCCTGGTGGTGTGAATGGTCTTGTGTGTATCACGTATGAAAGGTGTGTGAATGGCCTGTAAAGTGATTGGGGCCTTGATGTGGCTTTACAGCTCACGAGCTGCGAGTCATTGGTTCAGTTTTTATCCTTTCAATTATTGACAATGCATTTAATTTTTGTGAAATCTCTTGTTAATAAAATTTTATATACTGAACCATCACTCGCCCTCGTGCCAAATCCAACCAGTATGTGTGTGTGCTTGAGGAATAGATGGCTGTGCAGTAATATTTGTCTTTTTTGTCTCTCTGCCAAGGTGTACATTCCATCTAAGAAAAACCTACCAACTGTGGAAACTGTAGATATTGTCGTAAACTAAACACCCATGGGATTACATGGTGATGTCTCTCTTGTGGATCCCAACAAGTTATCTTACCCACAATGTCCTGCAAACCTCAAAATGTGACTGTCACATTTTCCTTGTATTATTGTGCCAAAATGTTCACGCTTCAGAAAGAAACAACAAATTTCCTACCCCCAGCATTTCTCCAAGTATCCCAATAGAAATGCTACCTCACTTGTGTGGGTGGGCCAAGTACCCGCGTCAGGGAAGGGCCCAAAACCTATTGAGGCAACATCAAAATTACCTATAACAAACCAACCTGGTTTTGCAAGGGGTGTCCCATGTGTTTTGGGCCCCGGGCTCGGTGGCCATCTAGGGAAACCTACCAAATCCACACATTTCTGAAAACTAGACACCCGGGGGAGTCCAGTGAGGTATGGCTTGCATGGGTCCCCCAACATTCTCCTACCGAGAATCATCTGCAAACCTCAAATTTAGCTGAAAAAATCGCTTTTTTCTCAAATTTCTGTGTGGGAAAGTTCTGGAATCTGCGCGGATCCACAAATTTCCTCCCACGCAGCGTTCCCCCAGGTCTCCCGATAAAAATGGTACCTCATTCGCGTGGGTGAGTCAAGGACCCGTGATAGGCAAGGGCCCAAAACCTATTCAGGCGACATCAAAATTACCTATCACAAACCAACCTGGTTTTGCAAGGGGGGTCCCATGAGTATTTGGCCCCGGGCTTCCACCGAGCCCGGGGCCAAAAATGGTACCTCACTTGTGTGGGTAGGCAAAATGGCTGCAACAGGAAATGGCCCAAATCGTACTGTGGAGACTTCAAAATTACCTATAACAAAACTACCTGGTTTTGGGAAGGGGAGCACCTGGGGTTTTGGCCCCGGGCTCGGCAGCCATCTTGGGAAACTACCAAACCCAAACATTTCTGAAAACTAGACACCCGGGGGAGTCCAATGAGGTATGGCTTGCGTGGATCCTCCAACGTTTTCCTACCCAGAATGCCCTGCAAACCTCAAATTTAGCTGCAAAAAAACACATTTTCCACATATTTTTGTGTGGAATCACCGTGCCGGCACAAATGTCCCACCCCACAGCGTTCTCCTTAGTGTCCCGAGTAAAATGATACCTCACTTGTGTGGGTGTCCAATGCAGAATTGGCTAAAAACTTATTTTTAAAACAAATGTAGCGCTTAGAATTCTCGGTGCTATACCCTTAATCCCTATGTTTTGGGCTCTTCCCAGTCACAGGCCCTTTCCCCACCCACACAAGTGAGGTATCATTTTACTCGGGAGACTGAGGGGAACACTGTGGGGTAGGACATTTGTGCCGGCACGGTGATTCCACAGAAAAATATGTGGAAAATGTTGTTTTTTCAGCTAAATTTGAGGCTTGCAGGGCATTCTGGGTAGGAAAACGTTGGGGGATCCACGCAAGCCTTACCTCATTGGACTCCTGCGAGTGTCTAGTTTTCAGACATGTTTGGGTTTGGTAGTTTCCCAAGATGGCCACCGAGCCTGGGGCTAAAACCCCAGGTGCCCCCCCAAAACCAGGTAGTTTTGTTATAGGTAATTTTGAAGTCTCCTCAGTACGATTTGGGCCATTTCCTGTTGCAGCCACTATGCCTACCCACACAAGTGAGGTACCATTTTTATCGGGAGACCTGGGGGAACGCTGGTTGGGAGGAAATTTGTGGATCCACGCAGATTCCAGAACTTTCCCACACAGAAATTTGAGAAAAAAGTGATTTTTTCTGCAAAATTTGTGGCTTGCAGGGGATTCTGGGTAGGAGAATGTTGGGGGACCCACGCAAGCCATACCTCGCTGGACTCCCCCGGGTGTCTAGTTTTCAGAAATGTATGGGTTTGGTAGGTTTCCCTAGATGGCCGCGAGTCCGGGGCCAAAAACTCATGGGACCCCCCTTGCAAAACCAGGTTGGTTTGTGATAGGTAACTTTGATGTCGCCTCAAAGGGTTTTGGGCCCTTGCCTGTCGCGGGTCCTTGACCCACCCACGCGAGTGAGGTACCATTTTTATCGGCAGACCTGGGGAAACGCTGGGTGGGAGGAAATTTGTGGATCCACGCAGATTCCTGGACATTCCCACACAGAAATTTGGGAAAAAGGTGATTTTTTCAGCTAAATTTGAGGTTTGCAGGGGATTCTGGGAAGGAGAATGTTGGGGGACCCACACAAGCCATACCTCGCTGGACTCCCCCGGGTGTCTAGTTTTCAGAAATGTATGGGTTTGGTTGGTTTCCCTAGATGGCCGCCGAGCCCGGGCCAAAAACTCATGGGACCCCCTTGCAAAACCAAGTTGGTTTGTGATAGGTAATTTTGATGTCGCCTCAATAGGTTTTGGGCCCTTGCCTGTTGCGGGTCCTTGACCCACCCACGCGAGTGAGGTACCATTATTATCGGAAGACCTGGAGAAACGCTGGGTGGGAGGAAATTTGTGGATCCACGCAAATTCTAGAACTTTCCCACACAGAAATTTGAGAAAAAAGTGATTTTTTCAGCTAAATTTGAGGTTTGCAGGGGATTCTGGGTAGGAGAATGCTGGGGGACCCATGCAAGCCATACCTCACTGGACTACCCCGGGTGTCTAGTTTTCAGAAATGTATGGGTTTGGTAGGTTTCCCTAGATGGCCGCCGAGCCCGGTGCCAAAAACAAATAGGACCCCCCTTGCAAAACCAGGTTGGTTTGTGATAGGTAATTTTGATGTCGCCTGAATAGGTTTTGGGCCTTTGCCTGTCGCGGGTACTTTACCCACCCACACAAGTGAGATACCATTTTTCTTGGAAGACTTTGGGGAACATGAGGTGGGTGGAATTTTGTGGATCCACGCAGATTCCAGAACTTTCCACCACAGAAATGTGAGGAAAATGTGGTTTTTTTGACACATTTTTAGGTTTGCAAGGGATTCTGGGTAACAGAACCTGGTGAGAGCCAGTCAAGTCACCCCATCCTGGATTCCCCTGGGTGTCTAGTTTTCAAAAATGTATAGATTTGCTAGGTTTCCCTAGGTTCCGGCAGAGCTAGGGTTCAAAATCTACAGCTAGGCACTTTGCAAAAAAAAGGGTCTATTTTCACTGTGAAAATGTGGTGTGTCCACGTTGCGTTTTGGGCTGTTTCCTGTCACAGGCACTAGGCCTACCCACACAAGTGAGGTACCATTTTTCTCGGAAGACTTTGGGGAACGCGGAGTGGGTAGAATTTTGTGGATCCACGCAGATTCCAGAACTTTTCACCACACAAATGTGAGGAAAATGTGTTTTTTTTACACATTTTTAGGTTTGCAAGGGATTCTGGATAACAGAACCTGGTGAGAGCCAGTCAAGTCACCCCATCCTGGATTCCCCTGGGTGTCTAGTTTTCAAAAATGTATAGGTTTGCTAGGTTTCCCTAGGTGCTGGCAGAGTTAGGGTTCAAAATCTACAGCTAGGCACTTTGCAAAAAAAGGGTCCGTTTTCACTGTGAAAATGTGGTGTGCCCACGTTGCGTTTTGGGCCGTTTCCTGTCGCGGGCACTAGGCCTACCCACACAAGTGAGGTACCATTTTTCTCGGAAGACTTGGGGAATGCGGGGTGGGTGGAATTTTGTGGATCCACGCAGATTCCAGAACTTTCCACCACAAAAATGTGAGGAAAATGTGTTTTTTTTACAACCTATTGGGTTTGCAAGGGATTCTGGGTAACAGAACCTGGTGAGAGCCAGTCAAGTCACCCCATCCTGGATTCCCCTGGGTGTCTAGTTTTCAAAAATGTATAGGTTTGCTAGGTTTCCCTAGGTGCCGGCAGAGCTAGGGTTCGAAATCTACAGCTAGGCACTTTGCAAAAAAAGGGTCCGTTTTCACTGTGAAAATGTGGTGTGTCCACGTTGTGTTTTAGGCCGTTTCCTGTCGCGGGAACTAGGCCTACCCACACAAGTGAGGTACCATTTTTCTCGGAAGACTTTAGGGAACGCGGGGTGGGTGGAATTTTGTGGATCCACACAGATTCCAGAACTTTCCACCACAGAAATTTGAGGAAAATGCATTTTTTGACACATTTTTAGGTTTGCAAGAGATTCTGGGTAACAGAACCTGGTGAGTGCCAGTCAAGTCACCCCATCCTGGATTCCCCTGGGTGTCTAGTTTTCAAAAATGTATAGTATTGCTAGGTTTCCCTAGGTGCCGGCAGAGCTAGGGTTCAAAATCTACAGCTAGGCACTTTGCAAAAAAAAGGGTCAATTTTCACTGTAAAGATAAAGTGTTTCCACGTTGCGTTTCGAGCCGTTTCCTGTCGCGGGCACTAGGCCTACCCACACAAGTGAGGTACCATTTTTATCGGGAGACTTAGGGTAACACAGAATTGTAGAGCAACTGTTATTACCTATTGACTTTCGATGCATTTCTGCCTTCCAAATGACAGACAATGTGTAAAAAAGAAGGTATTTTGAAAAATGACCTATAATTCTCATGCTAGTATGGGTACTCACAATTTCGGAAATGTGCAAATATCTACTGTTTCTAAACTCTATATTTTGTTCCAATTTCAGAAATACATAGGTGTCTTTCATTCCGATTTTTCCATATATATATTTTCCCAAATTAATTGCTATATACCTGGTACATAATAAAAAACCATTGCAAGACGCTGCTCAGTTATTGGCTCTGGGTTCGTCGGGTTCTTGGTGAACCTACAAGTCCTGTATATCCCCACAACCAGAAAGGTCAAGCGGCTGTAACGGTATATTGCTTTCAAACAGCTGTCATAATTAGAAGAAGTTACAGGTGAAAACGATGACACAAATAGCTGTTTTTTTCAACTAATTTTCAATTTCTCCTATATTCAACTGTTAGTTTATATAAAGAAACCTTGAAGGATCTACACAAATGACCCCTTGCTGAATTCAGAATTTTATCTACTTTTCTAAAATGTATAGCTTTCCAGGATCCATTATTGCTTTCAAACCCATTTCTACCATTAACTGGAAGGAGGTTGAAAGCACAAAAAATAGCAAAAATAGGCTATGTCCCAGAAAAATGCCAAACCTGTGTAAATAATTTTGGTTTTCTGACAAACGTCTGCTTGTCCCTGAAAGCTGGGAAGATGGTGATTTCAGCACCACAACCCCTTTGTTGATACCATTTGCAGGGAAAAAACCAGACGCTTTCATCTGTAGCCCTTTTTTCCCAGGGGAATCCACAAACCCTGGGTACCGTTAGAATCCCCATGATGTTGGAAGAAAAAGACGCAAATTTGGCGTGGATACCTTATGTGGTCAAAACGTTACAGGGGCCTAAGCGCGAACTACCCCAAATCGCCCAAATAAGGCTTAGCATAAGGGGGGAAAAGGCCTAGCAGCAAAGGGGTTAAGTAGACAATAATAAATTACCACCTAACCATGCACTCACATTGCTAGCTGCTTCAAAGTTACAATGTCACTTAAAATCAAGATTAAAAAGAAGACTGAAAATGAATCATCATTTAAATGGCCATCAAAAGTAAAAAGAAAATACATAGCTAATATTTAAAGTTAAAAAACTAAAATAAAACACACTTTAAACCTGATCTCATGCAGAAGTGAAAGGAACTATTTTTCAGTGTATGTGGATAATGTGCACGTGATTTGTGCAGTCACTCAAAGTGAAGGGAGTCAATGGACAAAGAGAGCTAACCAATTGTCCCAAGCTGTGTACTGTGGTGGGTGGAAGCAACATGTGGATGAAAATTTTACACAGCAATGGATGAAGTGGCCTACCAAAAAGCCACTCCTTGTATGTATATTGCATATGTTTTTTGACAAAACAATAGTCTGAAAGGCCAGACCTAAAAATGACAACAAACACTGGTCTGTGACGACCAAAAATCTAGATTTCTCCCAAGAGCTGTTGACTCCTCTATGGCCATCAATTCGCTGTTACCATTTCACTAAGTGCAAAGAAACAGCATGTGGTGTCTAAGCACATTACAAATCAATTTAACTTCACATATAGTACAGATGAATGGTGTGGTCTGAAAAGTATCAACCAATTACTGAAGCGCAGAAACAAGCAAGCTCCATCATTCTTCTGGGGAAGCACCAGCCCTATCTAAAAATGTACTCCCCTCCAACCCCCCAGCTGGGCAGAATTTTTCCACTGACATTTTTACAGCTTTATCTCTCTCTCCTGTCCACACAACTTTCTTCTTCCGCCTGGAAGGAGCAAACCAAATTTTTTCATCTCATCCTCTCGTTCACTTAACAACTCAAATCACATTTCAAAATCATCCTGTAGCTTTAATTTTAAGATAATCGCATCGCCCTTTCCCAATACCCCCCCACTTTCTCGGGAGAGCCCTAGATCTTTAACTATTTAATTGACATCTGTTTATGCGCATAGTATTCAGTGCTGAACCACGCATGAAAATGTGGATTGAAAACTGGAAAACAATATGTATGTACTATCTCCAAAAGCTTGTGCACAATAAACTCACAATCAAACACTTAATATAGAATTAGGTGTGTGTCAAAGTAGAGCTCTATAGGAGACGTTGTGTGAAGTTGACATCTGTGGAATATCGTTAAGTTGCAACAGTTGTCACTCCTGTAGTCATGCAGATGAAAAGTGTGTGCATGTTTTTTCGGGTAGATTTGAAAATGAAAAATATTTACACCTCTTATTTATATTCCTTTCATATATTAAAGATCTTCAGTAAAAACAAAAAAATAATACCTTACTAAACAAGCATTTGCAAGGCAATAGGTCTCGCATTTGTTAAAGTTAGAGCTGTTGGCGTTGAAAATAATATTTTTTACTTTTGTTTTTTTTATTTGCAGTGGAGTTATTATATTTGCATAGCACTATTGCCAATGGTATAAAAAAGCAAAAGTAAAAAACATTGTCATTTTCAATTGGTCTCACAATTGTTGAAGTTGGAGTTATTGGCATTATAAATGCAATGTTTTTTACCTAGCCATGTTGCAGGGTGCAATACCATATGTGGCCAAAAGAGGTCCCATGGGACTGCACCCTGCAAAGTTGGAGTTATTGGCATTATAAATGCCGATGTTTTGTACCTTGCCATGTTTTTTACCTGGCCATGTTGCAGGGTGCAGTACCATATGTGGCCAAAAGAGGCCTCATGGTACCTCTTTTGGCCACATATGGTACTGCGCCCTGCAAAGTTGGAGTTATTGGGATTATAAATGGCGATGTTTTTTACCTAGCCATGTTGCAGGGTGCAGTACCATATGTGGCAAAAAGAGGTCTCATGGGACCTCTTTTGGTTACAAATGGTACTGTCACATATGTTACTGTACCCTGCAGAAGATATGCCAAAAGAGGTCCCATGGGAGCTCTTTTGGTCACATATGGTACTGCACCCTGCAGAAGATATGGTAAATCCACCCTATCCATAATGCATTGCATGCAAGACAGTACCACGAGTACATTCAAATAGCTATGTCCATATATACAATTAGTAGCTTTGAAATGTGACATAAAATGATTATATTAATTCCGGATTAGGTTGTACTCTGTGTGGAGCTGATGAAGGAAAATTTATAAACGGTCTCATAGAAATGTGAGATGTGCTAGTGAGCAAAGTAACCACTGCCAGACTTATTTAGGAGCAAGCATGTGTCCTGCCTGAAGCCCTTTAAGAAAATAGTGTCTTGAGGCTGTAATTAAAACCTAGGGAGTAACAACACATGTAACAGGGGGTGTCACCATGGGAGGTTACAAGAAGAGACAAGGTGGTACTGAGGAGGGACTAATAAGCCTTTTGATCAATGTAAGGCCACCATTTACAAAGGACAGGGACAGGAGCCAATTAAAAAGATGGGCACAAAGTGGGTGGAGCTTTATGCCCATATCCTGAATACACCATGTCTCGAAGAAAAAGCGCAAGCGCTGCCTAGGTGAGATCTAAAAACGAAAGTCCTGTCCAGTCCATGTGTGTATTCTGCTTGTGGGCTCATCTAATAAACATTTAATGATAGTCACACTTCTAAGTCTTTTGATTTTCCTGGGAACTGGTGCCCCCACAAACTCACCGGGATCACCGAGGCCCGATTTTACAGTGAACACGAGCTTTAAGTCTAGATTCTCATTGTGACACACATACACACACACATGCACGCAAACACACACAACATATATACACATATACACACAAAGACTAACATTGTCACAATTTTAAGACTACCAGTAAGATCAAACATTACCATCCAGTAATAAAAACAAACCATTTTCTCAAGTACCACTGCCAATAATGTACTTTGACAATCATCATCAGTGAAGGAATGGCAAAGTCGAAGTAGTGAATGACATATGTACTAAAGTCACACAGTGACACTAATATTATTGCCACAAAGTGCCACAGTCAATGTGACCAAAACACCTGTGTAGCTCCCAAAGTGGCCACTTGCATACCATCCTGCAGTATTAGAGTGTATGAAAAGACACTCACTACCAGTTACAGGGCATACAGGCATACAGCAGCGGACACCAATCTACACATGCTCATACCCTGATGTTACACAGAAACCAACAAACACCATTGTTAAGTTGTCACCAATATATACATTAATACACCCCAGGATTACACAGTACCCTACATATACCATTGCTAAGATCCCACATTTACCATCATATAGTCCGAATATGTAATTAACTGGCTATCAAGTCGTCCAACAACACTTACTACCCTTAGCTACTTACTACATACGTAGATTTGCTGGGAAATTAATGCACTCCTGTATCAATTGAGGAAATATGTAAGCACTTTGGTACAGCCCACTGGTGAAACCCTCACAAAACAACTCAGAACTCACTAAATTTGAGTATAGACATCAACACAACCAATTCAGACTTCGGTCTTGGATGGAAACATTTAGAAATTCATACCCTGCACTATCTACAGGCTCTTAAATTAAATATTTTTGGCAGATTGTGCTCTATACCCGTTCTAATGAACACTTAAAACACATCGATCACTAGAAGGTGTCCAAGATCACACAACCATGACCAGTATCTGCACTTGTGTACCTTTGTATCTGTACTCAGAAACATACACTAACCACCATTATATGTGCCCAAAATCAAACGGTGGCCACTTTTTCAAGAACCAGATTCACACAATGTCAACCTCTAGCATTTTCAATGTCACACAGGTGCATCCATAAGATGTGCTCGTTATCAAATACAGGGCTCACATTGGCTGCCTCTAGCTCTACATGGGGCCCAAAAGTGCGGTATGGAAATGAGTTTCTAGGTACTTGGAGCCAGATGTATGAAGCATTTTACAGCTCACAAAGGGACCCTTGCCCCTTTGTGAATGTGGGCGCCAACATTTTTATTTTTTAAATGCATCCCGTTTTCCTTTAAGGAAGACCGGCTGTATTACAAAAAAATATTGCTTCATTTAAAAAGCAATAACAGGCATTGTGGTGATTGTAGCCATTCACAATGGGTCGCAAATTGCGACCTGCCTCATGAATATTGATGAGGCAGGTCCATTTGCGACCCACTGCAAATCGCCAACAGTGTCAAACACACTGTGGTACATCACAGTTTACGATTTGCTAATAGCGAATCACAAAAATTTGCAATCAGTAATTTGCAAACGCAATTTTGTACATCTTGCCCATAAAGTGGTCACTAGTATTTTGGTCCCAGGTGACAATTGGTCACCAGCACCCAGAACCCACTGCGATCGTCAGTACAAACACCACATTGCGATGACTGGTATAATTGCTAGCATCAGCGAGTGTTCACTAATATTAGTGCAAAAATTAGGGAACATAAGTGTTTGGGGCCACATTAACAGTGTCTGCATCCTTATCAAGATGATCACCATCAGTTATTAAAATACTATAATGACCATCCACTGTGGCCAAGTTACGGGTGTGTATGAATTGTGTCGACAACTGCCCCTTGCCCAGTTGGTGCCACAAGAGAACATCTTCCAAGTCAGTCAACATCAAGTTGTAAGTAGCCCAGAATGTGAATGAGAGATAATGGCGATGACTGCTCTCAGATAAATCGTCTTCCGGTGTTAGCCTTCAATAAGCAATGCTGATTGGTGGACACTTCTGGAAAATCTGGGCTTTGTTTCTTACCCAGCCATGATGAAACTATCATTAGCCATTAATGAGTTACAGAGAACTACATACAAATCGGAGTTGAGCCTTCACCTCACTTCTCTGACGAATTACAATGAGAGCGAAACACGCGTCAGAATGTGTGCTTCTAATACGATGTCCAGAACATCTGGAAAGGAATTTGGGGTTAAACTATTACCAAGCGAACTGGTAACTGCAATGCCTTGAAAGGACCTGGGGACAGGCAGTATTAAAAAAGTGAAACCATCCTGTCCAGCAAATCACTAGAGAAAGCGTTGAAATAAAATTGCAAAACCACAAACAGCGCTGCGCCTGGGCACAAACCAAAAAAACTATTGAAACACTGTTCAAGATCGCTGCTTATTAGATGCTCATGATTAGCTCATCATAATATGAATAAGCTTACTGGAGGCTCATACACATCAGGCCGCAATATGTATGAGTGTGCCTTCTTTTTTCTCTCAATCGATGAGTGTGACTATCAGAAAAATGCTTACCATTACATAATATCCCCCAGCAAATGAGCCCAGGGTAAAACAGAGTGCCAGCCTCGATGACCATATCAAACAGTGACCACAAATGCATCTACCAATAATCAGACTTTGCCCAGCAGTATCCCCTGCAGATCACACTGGCCCCAGTAGTACATGAGAGAGGCACAGGGTTAGTGTGAAGGGACGGTGCAGCGTGGCGCCCACTGTGGATACAACTTGCTTCTTTGTAGTATTATATAACAGTGAAGAGCTACAGGGTTGCAATGGCCTCTGGTGCCGCTAGCTGGCCCCATTATGGGGGATCATGAGTGGCAATCAGTGCTGGAATTGAAAAATATTTACTCCGGGAACCCATAAAATGAAGATGTGGCAGAGGAAAGGAGTGGGGTCAAGAGGGCAAAGCATGAAAAACTAAGTCTGACAGTTAAAAAAAAATCTGTTGCAAAGAAATTGGCCCAAATTATGTGACAGTAAGGGCCAGATGTACGACCATTTGATTTTACACCTCGCAATTTGCGCCAAATTGCGAGTCGCAAATTACGAGGTGCAAAATCAAATGTACAACAGGGTGTTTAACACTGTTTGTGATTCCCAATGGGTTCGCAAATTGCGAGGCTCATTAATATTAATGAGCCTCTCGCAGTTTGCGAGCCCATTGGGAATGACAGGCCCTCCCAGGGATGGTGGCCTGCTGGGCTCAGGAGACGACCATATCTGGGACTGCTTTTAAATAAAGCAGTGTTTTTTTTTTTAAATGCAGCCCGTATTCCTTAAAGGAAAACGAGATGCATTTAAAAAAAAAAAAATGAAACGTTTTCCCTGGGACCACTGCCTGCCCTTAATAAATTATTTCGCATGCATTTGCAAAGGGGAAGTGGTCCCCTGGGGAGCCCTTCCCATTTGCGAATGCATTACCACCTACTTGAAGTAGGTGGTAATTGCAAGTGTTTTGTGACCGCAATTGCGGTCGCAAAACATTAGTACATGGGTTTGAGACTCGCTATTTGGACGGGAACGCCCCTTCCAAATAGCGAGTCTCTAAACACTTTTTTGTGAGTCGCAATTCATTTGCGACTCGCAAAATTGTGTTGGTACATGGCCATGACAATTTTAGCATGCGCAAACGGGTCGCTAACCCATTTGCGCATGCTAAAATTGTTCGTACATCTGGCCCTAAATCTGTTCTAGATTACTTACTTGGTCACAAAGAGGCTGCATTTAATAATATTTTACAGGGTTAAGACACCTGCTGCAGAGATCAGTGTGTGCCCAGCAATTTTGAGGGGGTTATTTGTAATAGTAGAAAGATAACTCTATTGGTTAACATAGTTCTGGGAGAGTTCTGTGTTTTGTCCAAGTACAGTCTTGATTCATAAGGTAGTGTAGAAGGTTGATGTGCCTGCTGCAAAGCACATCATGTAATATCTATGCAGATCACAGATTTGAATTGTATTTAACTGGTAAGTGGGCTCCTGCTTTAAATACTGGGATCATTTTGTTACTTCCAGTTCACACGTTGCAAGCCTTCTCAAATAGCACAGTGATCTATTTAGAGACGACCACGCAAAATATCTCGAGGCCAGATTGTGTGCACCCACAAAATGTGCCTGATTCAGAAAGGGGGTGAAGGAATGAGATGTGCTTGCCTAATGTTGTTCCTTGCTAGTTTACTTTGTTTATGCACAAGACCGATTAGACCTAGGCTAAAAGCTGGGTAGAAAAGGGCTGCAGAAGTGGTATCAACCTATTTGCATTTGTCAAACGAGAATCACTGAAGACAGGTCAAGGAAGTTTCCCAAACAAAGAAACCCCCACCAAGAAAGCAGTGCACGGAGACTCAAAAGGAGGGAATAGTTCGATCCAGTTTTCCCAAACTCCAGATCTCACTGGATTTAGCAGGCGCAACAGCAGTTGGTTTCACTAGAAAATGACTCACTACCTTCAAGATATGTTTACAATAACGCTATGGTATTAAAGCTATTTTTCTCACTGATTTGACTTGCAACTAAAATAACATACTTCTGTTCATCAAACCACATCATCTTATGCATGTTGGACCTGTGCAAATAGATGATTTTTTCTAATCCGCAAACATTTTTACATACAACTTGCTTTAAGGGTGATTTGTGAATGATTCATGCGGAAATGTCTAGAGATTAGAAAAGGACGCATTTGGCACATTTAAATGCCTGTCTATGAGCTTTACGGGTACTTTTGTGAATGAAGATCCCAGTGCATAAATACTTTTCAACATCACACAACATTCTACGTCGACCGTGGATGACATCATACATCAATATCTCCAGACCGTGTACTTCTCTGACAAATCATTTGTCAAACCTGGGCACCAGGGTTGCCCTGACTTCTTGGTGGGCCTCAGGAATAACTATTTTCGAAGGGGGCCGGCTCTGTTTTCAATTACAAAGTAACATTCTGTTTTCAGCTGAGGGGCAATATCAAGGGCAGGCATGGAAACTGCAGAACATCAGCTGGGCTGAGGGCCTGCTCAGTCTCTGTTCTTGCCTCATTGTCCATCAGGCCAGGGGGAACAAGAGCTGTGCAAGGGGAGACGAGGCATACCTGGTACCAGCAGAGTCTAGAAGGAACGGGAAATCCAGGGTTGGTACAAAGTTTAGATTATTGGACATGGAAATGTTTAGGAAAAGTGAAGGTGGTCAGTACGTGGCCACGGGTCTTACTGCAAGAAAGGAAATTGTGCAGGTAATGAAAGACTGATGTAATAAGAGTACTGCTGGCACTTTACACCTCTGGGCCCTCGTGTTACGCCACCCACCGCACTATCGATAGCTTCCCACCTGAGAATGGGTTTCAGGGCAGGCGATAGATGCGGCTAAAGCCTGTCAGTCACTTCTCTTGTTTGGAGAGGAGAGTGCACGGAGGGTGATGCACCCCAAACAGGTATGCCACGTGGTGAGCCGGGGGCAGCAGCGACTGCCCTTTGCGACCATTAATGGACATCCACGGACTGTCTGTGCCGGTGCTTAATTTGTGCAGGTGGTTACAGGGAGTGGGCATTGGCGATCATGTTTGGGGACCGGAATGTATTTTCCATCAGGAGATTTTGATCCAGAGCAAGAGAGAGAAAAGCAGAAAAGGGAGAAAGAAAGTGGAACAACAGATAGTAAAAGAGAAAAGAGGGAGAGAGCAGAGCTGCTGAAAAAGAACCTCCAAGTGAGCGACACAGCAAGTACAGGGTGGTGGAAGTAGGGGCTTGGTGGGGGTGGGGTCAAGGCAGCCCCTGTATTCGGCAGACCCTGCATTCTACAGCGCCCTCCTAAGAAAAAGTTGGTTGCAGCACTTTTTAAAAAAATTTTTACACTAATAAAGATGGCCTGCGTTCCACAATCTGTCCTTTCCAAGCCCTATCTGTGAGGTAAATCGGGTCACGTCTTTCCAAACTCCTTCCCCATTACTCCAAAGAGAAGTGATGGCCTGTCAACGCCCTGGCATGACTGTCCACAAGTCAACAGCAAACATGCATTGGTCCTGAAATGCCAAAACACTGCAACGACAGTGCGCTGCTGCTGGTTAAACATTTCACACTGATCAGCTGCAACACGAAGGGTATGGGCAGACTATTACAGCTGTGCGCTTTTTCAATCAACTGCACTTTCTGCAACGCATTAAAGTGCCAGAGCCGAAGAAGTGTGGGGGCAAGTGAAAAGGACAGCTGGCCCTGCATATGGCAGACACCCTTTGTGTCGGTATGTCATTCTTGAACAATACCGACAGAGCAGACAGACACTAAATTTACTGCACTATCAAAGAGGTGGCGCAGCCACAGTCCATCTGGGAACTCACCATCAGGCCTGCCTTCTGTGAAGGGGCACTGCTGAGAGGCAGTGCAGAAGGGCGCTTGCTGCACGTGCATAGAGTCATCAAGTCATTTCAAAACCCCTGGCCCTTGGAGTAGTGGGGGAGGCTTTGTCACAAGCAAGCGAGAAAGGTTAAAACTCAATGTCACCAATAACACCGTTCTTGTTTAACACGTTACTGCATTCTGGGAGGTGTAGTATTGATTCAACTCAATTGATCCAATTCAACTAACACACTTGAAAACGTATAGTTTATTTTTTTTTTAAAAAGAAAACTCCACGGCTGGAGGGCTGCACCCTTGGTGACTTGTGATCATCTGGTAATCTTAATAAAACCAGAAAAGATACCACAGCCAGGGAAAAAGAGAGCTGAGAATCCAGTGATCTGGAGGGCTGCAGAAGAGGAGGCAAAGGAGGGCTTTATTAAAGCCACTGGTTCCTTGCTGGGGCGGATGTCTGGTTCATGACAGCTCTAGGAGATTTGGGGGTACAAACTGCACTTTACACATAGGACATGACATGAATTACTAAAGTTTTCCCTGATTGAAGACAGTCTTAGGCAATGAAAGGCAGTCTTGATGCAGAAAGGGATTTGTCCTGGTGTAAGTCAGTGTCCCAGTCTGAGGACAGTGTTAAACTGCTATATTTGGCTTAAAAGAGTTGTGCGTTGACCTTTAGCCGCGTTTTATTTCTTAAGACTGCCCTTAGCCAAGGAAAGCTTTGGTGCATCAGGTCCATAGCTTGTAGTTGAGGACTGGTGTGTGGTGCACTGGCATTCAGATGACACAGGCTTAGGAGGCCAACAATGGCAGGTGTGCACCGTGCAGTGCCTCGCTCAACCTCTGTTGCTGGCATGTTCTGGGCTATAGTAGAAATGAAATATTACCTTTCGGTCCCCAGCTCTCATTTGTTGCAGAGCCATTGCAAACCCTGTGAATACTGTGTTCATTAGAGCTTAGATCAAAGCAAGCATGGCTTGTGCTACTGAATATGCACCCCCGGAGTATAGACCTACAAGAATACCGGAAGATAAGTGCATATAGGGAAGCATTATTATTATTATTATTATTAGGAAGTTTGTAAAGCGCAATGGTTACTCCCAACGGAGTGTCCCCGCGCTAGGACAACTGAGAGCCCCATACCCATCAAACACAAGGAGATGATGGACGGAGTGCTGAAACTTTTCAGACACTCACCCCCAGTCACAGATCTGGGTTGAATCCATCATCGTTCTTTAGCTCACTTCACCACCCCAGTTCAGACACAGCCATATGCAAATCAGTCTTGACCCTGTGCCACATTGGAACAGTCCAGCCCGAACTGCCAAGCCATGTCTTCCCTGGACCGGAAACAAACATCCTAGGACCGGTTTCGGGCTAACAGCCCTCATCAGCCAGGCTAGCTTGAATCCAGTGGCAAAGTGAGCAAGGGACCCACGTCTGGGCATACCCTGCCAACTTAGGGCGAACAAAGCGATACCAAAGGGGGGATGATGGACGGAGCGTTAGAGCAAATCAAACACTCACCCCCAGTCAACTGATCTGGGTTTAATCCATCATCATTCTTTAGCTCACTCCACCACCCCAGTTCAGACATGGCCATATGCAAATCAGTCTGACCCTGTGCCTCATGGGAACAGTCCAGGCAGGGTATGCCCAGACGTGGGTCCCTTGCTCACTTTGCCACTGGATTCAAGCTAGCCTGGCTGATGACGGCTGAATAGCCAGAAACCGGTCCCAGGATGCTTGTTTCCGGTCCAGGGAAGACATGGCTTGGCAGTTCGGGCTGGACTGTTCCCATGAGGCACAGGGTCAGACTGATTTGCATATGGCCATGTCTGAACTGGGGTGGTGGAGTGAGCTAAAGAATGATGATGGATTAAACCCAGATCAGTTGACTGGAGGTGAGTGCTTGCAATGTCAACACTCCGTCCATCATCCCCTTTGGTTTTGCTTTGTTAGCCCCATACCCATGCCACACTAATTGACTACCTACATAACCTCTCAGCAAGGAAGGCAGCAGAGTTATTGACGACCGCCCCCTGAGTCACGGAAGAGCCAGGTTTTCAATTTCTTACGGAACCAAGGTTCTGACTCAGATATCCTCAAATCCACAGGAAGCTTATTCCAGGCCTTAGCTGCCAGGAAACCAAAAGATCTTCCGCCAACCCTGGCCCTCCGCACCTTAGGCACAGTCATTCTCATACTGCCAAGAGATCTCAAATTCCGAGAAGGTTGGTAAACCGCCAGAAGGGGGGGTCAAAAAGCGCGGCCCCCTTTTCCTAGGGATCCTATGGCTGATGCAGAGAACCTTAAATGTAACTCTAGCCTGTATTGGGAGCCAGTGTAGTTTTTTTAGAGCTTCTCCTACCGGGGCCCTCCTGGGAATATTCAGGATAAGCCTAGCTGCGGCATTTTGGACCTTCTGCAAGATTTTCAGATTTTTTGCAGTCAGCCCTAGATACAGAACATTGCAATAGTCAAGGCGAGACGTGACCAAAGCCTGTACAATAGTTCTTTTAGCATCCAGGGGGAGAAGGTCCAGAATCTTCCGCAGCATTTTCAAAATGCCAAAGCAGGTTCCGGCCACAACAGGAAGTATAGATTTACTAGTCCTAGCTCTTGATATATGTACCTGAAGATATGCAATTATTGCCAAGATACATATATGTGGAGTTAGGCATTGAAAATCCTGCCAATATTTCAGTTTCGATACTTTGTTCCCGATATTGTGCACCATCGGCTCCATGTAACACAACCACCGAGGAAGCCTGTGAGCTCTATGGCACCCTCCCCACCCTTTACCCCTGCCGCGGGCTACGAGAGTCTTCGTATCACTCACCTGGGTGGTCAATAAAGCGGGCACTGCACTCCAGGGAAGCGCGTGCAGCGCCCTCCTGCTACTAATAAACAGCTGGTTCCAGAGGTGTGACGCAGCGGCCTGCTGTCCTCTCCTAGCCCTTCTTTGATAGGTCTGAGGAGGCCAAGACTCATCAGCCGTGGCGTAGCAAGGGTGCAATGGGCCTTCATGCAAGCAAGGGGAAATGCCCTCATCACAGTTCAGTAGTGAAATACAGCCGTAATTGGGCTCAGCGGGCCCCTGTACTTCTTGGTCTGGCACCACTGCACCAACTGCACTATTGGTATCTACGCCCATGCTCAAAAGCAGGCTTCACTCAGCACCAAAGTACCTCAGCAGTGCCCGGGCACAGTCTGTGCTGTTGTAAATGCTTTCTGCTGTTGCATCCCGGAAAGGAACCCCCGCCAGCCACCCCTGCTCGTCGGCGTCTATGGCTACTTTTGGGAACACCTCCCTACCATGGACATTTTGTGACTCAGGTGAAAAGTGTCGATGACTTTCGATTTGCGTTCATTAGTGGGTGCTTTAAGGTTAAGGGGTTAGTATGCAAACGGCTGGTACAATACGTCAATGTTGTTGACGTGATTGGGAATCGTCCGCCTATGGACTAGAGGTGCAACGCACTAGGACGCCAGGATTTGTTAAGGGCCCCCTGAGACTCCCAAATGTTACAAATATTCTTACCTGCGGGGCAGAATGGGGCTCCATAGGGGTATTGACCTGTTTTACGCCCCTGCAATGGACAGAGCGTGTGTATGTATTTAAGACTCAACCTTTCAACAGATAGTCACAGACTTCACTCTGGCTTTGACCAATGCTATGCATGAACAGAAAGTTTGTTAAGGATAGTTCATTAT
Organism: Calotriton arnoldi; assembly: GCA_963921515.1. Classification (NCBI taxonomy): domain Eukaryota; kingdom Metazoa; phylum Chordata; class Amphibia; order Caudata; family Salamandridae; genus Calotriton; species Calotriton arnoldi. The sequence continues at coordinate 1,702,739 of CAWUFW010002342.1, read as the reverse complement.
AGTAAAAAGTGTAAAGGGCAGGTGTGTTGTTAACTAAATAACATAATTGAATTGTAGTGCTGCAAAACGGGTAAACGGTGACAGTGAGCGCTATATAAAAGCAAGTCATTGCCGTTATTTTTGTAGTGCTTGGTTACAAGCCCGACAGTCCAAGCACGCAGTAATCTTTTGAAACAGCACACGTGTAGCAGGTCAAATTGTTTTTTCGGATAAATACTAAATTCGAACAAGTGAACATGTTGTCGTCACAACAGTTCCCTGGAAAAACGTGTGTTGATTCAGACACACCAAAACACTAGCTAGAAATCCATCCCCACCAGACGTGCCGCGCGTCTTCCACAAACAGTGTGATAATGTGCAATTATTCACGCCGTGGGCTTTGCTGCAGCAGCCCGTCATTGTAGCATGCTGTCGCGGCCGTGCTGCTGCAGATGGCCGTCTCAGCATCACTTTCACTGGGTGACGGATTTACAGCTTAATGAAACAGGAGCAGATGAGCCGTCTATCCCTGCCGGCCCCGGTGGCGCGATTTGACTAATAAACATTGTGAGCTGTGTGTGGGAATTGCCTATAAAACCCGCCCCTCGGTGCTGTTGGTGTGGCAAAGGCGCACACTGTGTACCAGCATTGCAACAAGTACAGATAACCTAGCCTCGCTCTGGTCGGACGTTTCTATAACTGTTCCACTGTCCAGGACATGTTAGTGCTTTCAGTCAGAGGCCTTGTGTGTGCGTGCGTGCGCGCGTGTGTTGTGTGTGGGTGAGTTCGTGAGTGAGTGTTTTCAAACCTCACTCCGCCCCAGAGCTCCAAGCACAGTTCCAGCTCTGCCCATTGATGGTACACGGGCAAGTTAGGACTCTGGCAAAATGCTGAGCCGGCAGGGCTGAGGGAACCAAAGGCACCAGGCTTTTGTTTCACGAGGCAATGCACGCTCCAGCACTTTTACAAACAAGGCCCACGCCGTCACATATATATTTACCGGAGAGAGCCCAGCAGGGATTAGGGCTGGTGAATCCGCCAGGCTTTTGAAGTGAAACGCTGGGAAAGGGATAATTCACAGTAATGCGTGAAGCACCAGTCCCTGGTAATTTGTTAAAACACCATAATCACTTTTAGGCGGCATCTGCTTGCACACGTTCAGACACGTCTAACACTAGAAAACACCATTAGGATTTCAAAGCGGTTTTTCTTTATTATTGCTGCATTTTAGCTTCTTTTTAATGATATATTGTTATAAAACACTTGTAACTTCCCAGTAGGATGTACGAGCTTTTGCTTTTGAATTAGTTTTTGGGCACATCAAGGTGGGAGCAAATGTCCTGAATACTGCTTAACATTTTTTTGAAGAAAAATAAAGTTGTGCGGTTGCGTGCCTTAAGAACAGCAACAGCGAGAATACGCAATTTGATCTCCAAGCTATCGGAGCTTCCTGAGGGTCTTTTGGTTATACTCCACATTTCTATCCACCACGTGCCTCCGTCATTGTTTTATAAAGTGTGCACAACTTTGCAAACTAAGACAGAGGTGGGCTGGCCTGTGGCTGGGACAGTGGGGGTGGTGACATCTCTGAGAATATCTGTTATTCTGAAAGTGTGACAGGCCCTTGGCAGAGTTGGATAGTTAGATGTGGCCTGGCTCCACATTTCATCCTTGTGAGGTTGATAACATAAATAGAATTGGGTAACACATATAAAAATGTATGGAGGGTTGCTGTGCGGGTTAATGCATGTGAGGTTAGAAAGTTAGCAGATTCCTGGCTCAAAATTCCGTTTTACTGAGTTTGTTGACTAACAATCAGCATAACTGTGGGGATCTAAAGCGCGGCAAAGAAAGGCCAGTGTGCCTGGGACAAAGTCGACAGGTGAGGCATGAGCTTAAATCAAAAGCTTATCTTTCTTTTTCAACATAAGAAAATGACCATCGAGGTGATCACATTTAAAGTATGCATTTTAGAGACGAGTGAGTGCCTCTCAAAGGTGATGCGTGACTGAGGAGACAGTCAGTCACAGGCCAGGCTAACTCGTCCCATACCTGTTGGTTGTTCAAAGCTGCTCCCCACTCCCCCCATAGACCAGTGGATCGGACGGAGCAGCAGTAGTGCCTGCACAGGGTCCCTGGGTGCTCTGTGGGCATCGCCCCCTACACCAGGGACTCGCACACGGCCGGCAGGGAGTCCGAGTCCTGGCTGTGCATAGAGCTCAGCCCCGTGTCCGAGTCCTCGTCGTGCCCCTCCGGGCTGCTTTTGCCCAGCTCCTGTCCCTCCTCAGCCCAGACCTCCGGACTGTCCTCAGGTGTCCGTGTGTCCTCCGTGTCGCTACCTCCCTCCGGGACCTCTGTCCTGGGGCACTCCTCGCTGCCCCCCACCTCCAGGGCGGCCACGCTGGCCATCAGCCTGTGTAGCTCCTGCTCCTTGTCCTCCCACACCTGCTGGCTGCGCCCCAGGTTGCCCCGGAGGGCTTCAAGGTCCGTGTTGAGCCGCAGCCCGATATAGAGGCTGGTGCTTAGCTCCGTGGTCACCCGCTCCCTCTCCATGAGGAGGTCGTCGCCACTGCCCCCCGACTCCAGGGAGCTGCCCTCGGCCTCCCTGACTCGGAGCTCCCCCTTCCTCCGCTCCATCCACCGGTGGTTCAGCTCCTCCTGGATCTCCGCGGCGATCTGCTCCGCGAGCTGCTCCTGTCGGGCCAGCTCCTCCTGCAGACCCAGCACCTCATCGTACTGCCGGGCGTACTCCTCGTACTCGGCCAGCACCTCCGCGGTGCACGCGGGCTCAGGCTCCCCGGCCCCCGCGCTGCCCCCCACCAGGTAGGTGTCTTGCACGTAGTTGACCCCGTGCCTTTTAATCCTGTCAAAGTGCACGCTGGCCTCGTACCTGTCGATCTCCCAGTCCAGCTCCCGGGTGCGCTGAATCTGCTGACGGATGGTGTGATCCTGGGACAGCACCAGGTGCACCAGAGTTTCCATCTTCTCTACGGAGGGGCCGTCTTTCGGTAAAGTTTCCTTTCTCTTTCTGTTTATTTTGGCCAGCTTCCTGAAGGCTTTCCTCACCACCCTGCGCTGCTTCTCCTGGGTTAGGGCCATGGGCGCCTTGGACGAGCCCCGAAGGTTGCAGGGGCTCTCCTTACTCAGCACCACTCTGGCCTCGGCGCTCCGGGGCCCGCTGTTGGGCAGAGAGGCCTCGCTCTTTACCAGCACGAAGCGCACGTTGTCCTGCTCCTCGCCCCAGGCCGTCCAGAGCCGAAGGATGCGCGTTTTATTGGGCAGAGTCCGCTCGAAGCCCCTCCACTTCTCCACGATGCAGTAGGCTTGCGGGGGCCCCGCGAGCATGCCGCCACCGGGGCCCCCCTCCGGCTCCTGGCCTTGGTCCTCCAGCAGGACTCGCACCACATCCGAGCAGGTGGTGCGCCTGGAGAGCCCAGAGACCAGCTTCTCCTCCTGGCACACCCACACCGAGATCTTGCACTCCTCCGTCTCCATGGGCTCAGCTGTCACCCGGGCAGCCCAGAGCCACACAAGAAGCGAACATTCACCGGTGCCCCGTGCGAGCACACATCCAGCCCCAGGGGTTCTGTCCGCAGCTCCAAGGGCGCTGGGACACTATCAAGAGGACGCAAAACAAAACCACACTGCAGTAGAGAGAGTCATCACCAAAATCCGTGAGTTCAGGAGCTTCTGCCCGGTCTGAGGAAAAGCTTTCTGTGTGTGTCGCTCACACAGAGGGCTCTCTGGAGTGCGAGCAGGCTGTCGGGAACGGCTCAGCGTGCAGGTATTCGTCTTTCAGAGACCAGTGCGCTCCCTCCCGTCTGCAGAGCCCTCCTGCCGGAGCTGCCGTCGGCCGGGAGTCAGGAAGCTCTTGTCAGCGGCAGCTGAGCCGGGCCGCCTTCTGAGTAAAGTGAGCAAAGGAGGCAGGGCTCAGACAGACCCGGGCTGCCTGCCCCTGCCGGCTGCGTTGGCACCCCGCCTCCACGTGACAGCTCCTCACTGCTTTCAGGCGTCCGTCCACAGGGAGCGGAGCTTACTGCACAAACTGACTGATGTCCGCTCCGCGGGATATTGTAGGGGGGGGGGGGGGAGAGCCTGGCCCGCCTCAGTGCGCAGCTTCCACCATTATGGCTCTCACTTTTTCTATGCAGCGTCCTTCAAGAGCTACGGGGTAGAAATTTGCACGGCAAATTGAAAGAAATGTCCAACGTGTTTCAGCACTACTCTTTCCTTAGCGCACACGCGCGCGCGCCCCTCGATAAGTTCTCCAGGTAAAGTGACATTAAGGTTGCTAAGCAACACCTTAAAAACCACTGCACATCCCCAACTGCCACGAACATCTTTAACCATAACTCATGCTGCATCTCATACCGGTGATAACCTCGCGCATGACATCACTGATGACATCTCACATAGCATAACTGATATATTTGACGATAAGAGCATTTTCGACGCCATGGTAGGAGGTTTAATCATACCAAAACAGGAAAGCCCGGAAGAGGTGAAGACATTCTAGATTGCCTACATTCCTGATCTCCATCTTGCCCTCTTCCCTCACTCCTCGGTCTCTTAAATGGCTCGTATGTTCAAGTTATGGCCTGGTGTGTGGCAACCTAGACTATTATCCAATAAACACCCTGTTCACATCCAATACTTAGCAATGTTTGGAGCCTTCGCATGACTCTCACGCTCAGATAGGTCATTATTTTCTCAAATATTTTTTTTCCTCCAGCATAGCCTCACAATCTGTTTCTGATTCCACCATCCCGTGTTTTCGTCTAAGTGAACTGTGCACTTTCTCAAGGCTTGCATGCATAAAGTAACGACAATAAAGAAATTCAGATAGTTCTTCCTAAAGAGAACGGCCATCCAGTACAGAGGGTAGGTTGCTACTATTCAGCCGCAGTCTCACACCCTCTGTTTTAGGCACCCACCACTTACTATCCTATTTGACCCCTACGAGCCCTTCTCTCCACCACCCCGGTTTTCCTACACTAGTGCTTCCAGCAGCTGCACCTCCTTACTCTTTGCCCCCCCCCACGTTGCCCACACACCCTCACCAGTGCCTGCACAGGCATGGTTGCTGCAGATAGGGACACGGATAGGCAGATGCAGAACTTTCCACCAGTGGGAAACCCTGCAGCCGGAAGACATTCTACAATGGTCAATCATGACAACTCTTCAAAAAGACTCCCCTTCATCTCTCCTCAACATCGTCAACTCCTTCCTCAGCCTGGAAATCTTCTGTCCTGTCCTCATGATAGGACAGATGCGCCTTTGCTGGAGGCAACAAACCGGACCCAGATGACTCTGCCAACTCATTCCCACCTCCACCCTACCCTTCATAGGGAAAATAATTGAGAAAGCAATCTCCATTCAATGACAGGAGCAGATCACACAGAACAATCTTTAACAGCATACCAGTTTGGCTTCAGATCATGCGTAACATGGAGACAGCCAGTCTTCAAGGAGTTAATGACAACCTCCTCAACAACGACAGCAATGACCCATACTCTCTGTATTGCTCAGTCTTTCTGAGGCCTTCAATACAGTTGACCTGCCAAAACTAATTCATACACTGGAAATGCCGATGGGTTTCTCTGAGACAGTTCTGCAATGGTTCACACCCTACCCTAAAACTGCCAACACTTCGGGGCCGATTCCGATTCAGGCCGGAAATCTCCCCGACCGAGCCGGACCCGGAGAGATTTCCGACCGAATCGGACCCTAGCAGCCCGACCGAACGAGTACGATGCGCACGTATGCCATCGGACTCGATTCGGTCGGACTCCCATTGAAGTCAATGGGAGCCAGTCGTACGACGCGTACACAGGCTCCCATTGACTCAATGGGCACGACGCGAACAAGGGCGCCCCCTACAGCGTGTTCGCGTCGATGCGGGTCGCGCCGTACATGCACGGGTAGGGGGACCCATGGGTCCCCCTGTGTGCGACTCGCACGCCCTACGCTTCCAGGGGGTCCGACACGGACCCCAAAGTGCGGCTCCGACAGCTCCTTGGAGCCGGACTGCGCGAGTCGGTCGGAGCGGTCGAGGTGCGCATCGTACTTACTCGGCCAGGGAACGTCTCCATTGCGCGGTGCGAGTCGTCCCCGTGCGAGTCGGTCGGAGCGGTCGGGTCCTGCGAACGCGTCGGTCGGAGATTTCGCGAGCGCACGCATCGTACTCGCTCGCCCGGACGCACGTACGATTCGGTAGGGAAATAGGGCTCCGAATCGGATCCGGTAAAGCCGAATCCGATTCGGAGCCCTACCGGCCGAGATCGGAATCGGCCCCTCAATGTAGATAGGAAGCACAATGTCCTGAAACTCTCTAGCTCCTGCAGAGTACCCTACGTATGCATCTTCTGTCCCATCATCTTCAATTTGTTACATAAAACCTTTCTGTAGCCTACTGACAAACAAAATCATGTTCCCCCAGTATGCAAACAAAACTAAAATCTACCTCACAGCTTCCTCTACTAACAACGGGCCAGATGCATCAAGCATTTTTTGCCTTCGCAAACGGCCGATTCACAGAATCAGCCATTTGCAAACGCAAAAAAATGCTCTTCTGATTCAACAAACCCTATTTTGCGATTCGGTAACCTGTTACCGAAATGGCAAATTAGGTTTGCGATTCGCTATTAGGAAGGGGCGTGTTTAGGGAGTCCTTTCCTAATACCGAATCGCATCGGTATGCATGAATGTTTTGCGACCGAAATACGGTCGCAAAACATCCGCATTTTACCACCTACTTCAAGTAGGTGGTAACCAATTCGCAAATGGGAAGGGGTCCCCAAGGGACCCCTTCGCCTTTGTGAATGTCTGTAAATGCATTACAGGCAGTGGTCCCATGGACCACTGCCTGCTCTTAGAAAATGAAAGGAAAAGTTTTCATTTTCTCTTTTGTAAAGCATCCCGTTTTCCTTTAAGGAAAACAGGCTGCTTTACAAAAAAAAAAGATTGCTTTATTTAAAAGCAATCACGGACATGGTGGTCTGCTGACCCCAGCAGACCACCATCCCCGTAATTTTTGCGATTACTAGGGGGTCGCAAATTGCGACCTACCTCATTAATATTCATGAGGTAGGTCATTTGCGATCCCCTAGGAGTCGCAGAAAGTGTTAAACACACTTTCATGCATTCCATTTTGCGATTTTCTAATTGCGAATCGCAGGAAATTCGCAATTAGGAAATTGCAAAATGGATTGTTGATGCATCTGGCCCAACATTCCATGACTCAAACCAAGCCTAGAGTTAGGCCAGAAGTGAATGTCAAGTACCTTCCTTAAGCTAAACCCTATAGGGATGGAGTTCCTCTTGTGGGCTAACAACTCTAATCAACCTCAGATCCATGTGTGAAAAATAAAACACAAAAAGTTGGGAAGCCTAAGGTGTAACTAGTGTTTAATGCCAAATAGCAGGCAGCGCTGCAAAAGATCAGAGACTGTTGTTATTTCAATTGACCAGGGCTCTCGCTAGAAAATTGTCAGTTGGAGCATAGAGCTAGAAATACCAAAAATGAAACCAGTATAGATATGTTTTCTATCAATACAAGTGAACGGTCCTTATCATATGACAAAAATTCTTACTCTCAACCAGGGGCTTAGCTAACATTGGTACAGCCTCATTTATAGCAGAATTTAATTAAAGGCTGGGGAACTTAGTTTCATTGCTTGTACTAGGGTGCATGACCCCCAAGATACCCCACTGCTCTCAATGAAAAGTTATCTAATGAACTGATGTTAGGATCTTCTCCATGAGGAAATGCTGGACTTCCTTGAGAAGTTATGATTCATACCTACATACATATTAGGTTCATTATTCTCCGAAATCCTGCTTTTACTTGCCAAGTTCAAAAGCAAGGTTGCCACTGTAGGAAATGTGCAAATGACCAACCCTGAGCCTTCTGGCTTCTGGGCATAGGTGCGCCATGAAAATGAGCAAACTTATTCAATGCTACAGGAGCTTCAAACTACTATATAACAATAGTCACATCTGATTATAAAATATTGGTGAATTCTTGATTATATACATGATGAGTACCACAGTACTATATAAGAAATTGTGAACATGCTACAGCCAGCACCTACATTTTCATGCACGCTTGGCTATCTGACATGAACCGAACCAGCTTCACCCCTCTGCTGACAGACTATGCAAAAACAAATGGATTTATCCATGACAAAGGCCTCACTTTTTAAAAAAAACATCACCTGGACAACCAAGACATCTTGGCACCAAATTCCCTCCTGAAAAAAGTGAAACACTTCCAACCAAGAAACAATTTCAGAACAACAGTGTCCTAGTCCTTTCATACCTGGATGGAGACAAAGCACTGCTCAATGACTTATCCAAAACCACCTCAAAGGTGTACTACACATCACAGAACCTTTAATCAAGGGCTTAAAGAAATGTCGTTTAACAAAAAGACGGTTAGAGGAGGGTCCAAGGGAAAGTTTAAAGACCAGAAAGGATTCAGTCCCCAAACAGTAACTCAAAGAATAACAAAGAAATCCTTGGGTCTGTGGTAACAAAACAAACAGACAGAGGCACTAGAGGTTAATAAGAGAGACCTGCTGGGGAATCCCTTTTAGGATGAAATCCCTCACTCACCAAAGGTGGCATGCTTCATCAACTGGGATTCTCCTCTGGGCGAGAATGCCTAGTCCCGCCAAGGGCTACAACTCCCTCTCTGAGAGGAAGGAGCTCAGGGATGTTTTATTCCTACTCTATTAGGGATGTACTAAATCCAACAGATGAGAGAAAATAAATCGGGTTCGGGTGAGGGCACAGCTCAACAAAAAATATCTAACTGTGTGGGTAGTAGTATTAAAACTAGCTAGCGGGAGCGAAGAAGTTGCCTTTATTAGCTCGTTCCCGTTGCCAGGATTAGCTGGTTCCCATTGCCAGGATTAAAAACAGTGCACTTGCAGTATCGATTTAAAACTGCATGTGTCGGATGAAAAGTGGTCTACATGTTTCAGCCTGGGAGACCTGGAAGGTGTCAAGGCTTTTGTCAGGACCTATGGAAATGCTACTGCGAAGATAGTGAATAGTGATGAGAAAATAATGAAATATAAAGAATACAAAACCAGTAATCCTGCTATTTTCAGTTAAGATTTACTGGTAGTACCTGTTAGAGAAAGACAAAAAACAAAAGAAAGCCAATAAGTAAGTGACTCTGAACCTGTTTGTTAGTACAATGTGGGATATTCTTATCACCACATATATACTGCGTCTGGCATGTGTGGTTATTGAAAAGTTTCACTTACCTGTGGTGTACGGATAAGAAACCTCACCTCGACCTGGCGACAGCTCAGGGAAGGGGGGCACCGCTCTGAAAAAGGATGTGGAGGTGTCAACCATCAAAATAATTAAGTTGACCCTACTCCTTATGACTATTATTATAAAAGAGGAGACAGATCACGGAAACATCAAGTGTACAAAGGAGCTTAATGGGCAAAAGCCAAAAATCAGATGAAGTGAACTGGTGACCAGGAGAATATGGCAATCGGTCAAAGGCGTGTGTGTAGTGCTTCAATGTTGCCTAGAACCATGGGAAAGGTTAAGGGAATAATGAGCCATGGTGCTAGATTGTGCTGGCGTTCTCTTACCAGAGAGTTGAAGTTATAACAAGGCCCCCGCTGAAGGCAGGAGTACGTTAACGTTACAGTCCATGTGTTGCCTATGGTTAATGGTGCCAACGCTTCCTGTGAAGAGCAGTCATACGAGCATATTGAAATGCTGCCATTAGCATGCTTCAAATCTAGAATCAGGACATCCTTTAGTGGTGCAAAAGAATCACTGACATAATATCGATGACAAAAATATAGATGTCAAAAATATCGATGTAAAAATATCGATAGTCAAAATATCGACATCCTATATTTAAAATGTAAATGACAAAAATATCGGAAAAAAAATATAGATGTAAAAATATCGAAGTCCAAAATATCGTTTTTTTTAATATATAAAAAATAATGTTAAAACACTTATATTATAAAAATAACTAAAAAAATAATTACTTAGATATAATAAACATTAAAAAAATATAATAAACAAATTTAATTTAAAAAAATTAATCATAGATATATAAAATTAAATATATAAATGTATATTTACTTAAAAAAAATAAACTAATAACTTTAATTTATTTTAAAATATTATAAATATATGAAAAATAACTATAAAATATATATATATATACATACACCTATAACATAAAATATAATAATAAAAACATTATATTATAAAATAAAATATTTATACATTTTTAAACTTACATTTTGCACTCCATTGAGTGCAACACAAGGAAAATTTTTAATAGCGTAGGGGTAAAAATTACTATTCCCATTCCAGTGAGTGCAACAGTAGAGAAAGTGTTGGATAGCGTAGGGGTAAAAATTACTATTCCCTCTCCAGTGAGTGCAACAGTAGGGAAAGTGTTGGATAGAGAAGGGGAAAAAATTACTATTCCCACTCCACTGAGTGCAACAGTAGGGAAAGTGTTGGATAGCGGAGGGGAAAAAATTACTATTCCCACTTCAGACAGTGCAACAGTGGAGAAAGTGTTGGATAGCGTAGGTGTAAAATTTACTATTCCCACTCCAGAGAGTGCAACAGTGGAGAAAGTGTTGGATAGCGGAGGGGAAAAAATTACTATTCCCTCTCCAGTGAGTGCAACAGTAGGGAAAGTGTTGGATAGAGAAGGGGAAAACATTACTATTCCCACTCCACTGAGTGCAACAGTAGGGAAAGTGTTCGATAGCGGAGGGGTAAAAATTACTATTCCCACTCCAGAGAGTGCAACAGAAGGGAAAGTGTTGGATAGCGAAGGGAAAAAATTACTATTCCCTCTCCAGTGAGTGCAACAGTAGGGAAAGTGTTGGATAGAGAAGGTGAAAAAATTACTATTCCCACTCCACTGAGTGCAACAGTAGGGAAAGTGTTGGATAGCGGAGGGGTAAAAATTACTATTCCCACTCCAGAGAGTGCAACAGAAGGGAAAGTGTTGGATAGCGGAGGGGAAAAAATTACTATTCCCACTCCAGAGAGTGCAACAGTGGAGAAAGTGTTGGATAGCGGAGGGGAAAAAATTACTATTCCCAATTCAGAGAGTGCAACAGTAGGGAAAGTGTTGGATAGTGGAGGGGTAAAAATTACTATTCCCACTCCAGTGAGTGCAACAGTAGGGAAAGTGTTGGATAGCGGAGGGGTAACAATTACTATTCCCTCTCCAGTGAGTGCAACAGTAGGGAAACAGTTGGATAGCGAAGGGGAAAAAAATACTATTCCCACTCAGTGAGTGCAACAGCAGAGAAAGTGTTGGATAGCAAAGGGTAAAATGTACTATTCCCACTCCAGAGAGTGCAACAGTAGGGAAAGTGTTGGATAGTGGAGGGGTAAAAATTACTATTCCCACTCCAGTGAGTGCAACAGCAGAGAAAGTGTTGGATAGCGTAGGGGTAAAAATTTGTATTCCCTCTCCAGTGAGTGCAACAGTAGGGAAAGTGTTGGATAGAGAAGGGGAAAAAAGTACTATTCCCACTCCACTGAGTGCAACAGTAGGGAAAGTGTTGGATAGCGGAGGGGTAAAATTACTATTCCCACTCCAGAGAGTGCAACAGTGGAGAAAGTGTTGGATAGCGGAGGGGAAAAAATTACTATTCCCACTTCAGAGAGTGGAACAGTAGGGAAAGTATTGGATAGCGGAGGGGTAAAAATTACTATTCCCACTCCAGTGAGTGCAACAGTAGGGAAAGTGTTGGATAGCGGAGGGGTAACAATTACTATTCCATCTCCAGTGAGTGCAACAGTAGGGAAGCTGTTGGATAGCGAAGGGGAAAAAATTACTATTCCCTCTCAGTGAGTGCAACAGTAGGGAAAGTGTTGGATAGCAGAGGGTAAAATTTACTATTCCCACTCCATAGAGTGCAACAGTAGGGAAAGTGTTGGATAGCGGAGGGGAAAACATTACTATTCCCACTCCAGAGAGTGCAACAGTGGAGAAAGTGTTGGATAGCGGAGGGGAAAAAATTACTATTCCCACTTCAGAGAGTGCAACAGTAGGGAAAGTATTGGATAGCGGAGGGGTAAAAATTACTATTCCCACTCCAGTGAGTGCAACAGTAGGGAAAGTGTTGGATAGCGGAGGGGTAACAATTACTATTCCCTCTCCAGTGAGTGCAACAGTAGGGAAGCTGTTGGATAGCGAAGGGGAAAAGATTACTATTCCCTCTCAGTGAGTGCAACAGTAGGGAAAGTGTTGGATAGCAGAGGGTAAAATTTACTAATCCCACTCCAGAGAGTGCAACAGTAGGTAAAGTGTTGGATAGCGGAGGGGTAAAAATTACTATTCCCACTCCAGAGAGTGCAACAGTAGGGAAAGTGTTGGATAGCAGAGGGTTAAAATTAATATTTCCCAAAAATTAAAATAAAAATAAAAAAGAAACAAAATACCAACTACAATACAAAAATTGTAAATAACACAAAAATAAAAAACATAAAAATATAATAATTTACAAAGCATAGAAAAATATTTTAATGTTAAAAAGTACTAAAAATTAACTACAAACCTTAATTTATAGAAGTTTAAAAAAACATTTTACAAACAAATAACTATATTTAATATAAATTAACTCTAATCAAAAAATTAATTATTAATGATTTAAAAAAAAATTACTTCACACCATATTCCCCTATAAACGCACAAAAAACTCCTACATAATGGACACAATTAACATATTTAACAATTAATTAATTAAAATTAACAAACAATTAATAATTAATTGATAATAAATAAATTACCACAAACAACACTATAAAATCAAAATATAAAATAAATGCTAATAAATAAAAATTATTAATTACTTTATTCAATTTAAATTACTTCCCACCCTATTCCCTATAAACCCACAACCCACTCCTAAACAAAAATAACACAATTTACATAATTAATCAATTAATTATTAAAATTTAATAACCAATTAATATTTTATTAATAAAAATTTAATTGTAAATACTAATCAATAAAAATTATTAATTACTTTATTAAAATTAAATTACTTCCCACCCTATTCCCCTATAAACCCACAACCCGCTCCTAAAACAAATAACACAATTTACATAATTATCAATTAATTAATTAATACAATTTGATAACCAAATAATAATGAATTAATAAAAAATTATTTATAAATTAAAATTATTAATTACTTTAGTATAATTAAATTACTTCCCACCCTATTCCCCTATAAACCCACAACCCGCTCCTAAAAAAAGAACACAATTTACATAATTATCAATTAATTAATTAATAAAATTTGATAACCAATTAATAATTAATTAATAAAAAATTAATTATAAATACTAATAAATTTAAATTATTAATTACTTTATTATAATTAAATTACTTCCCACCCTATTCCCCTATAAACCCACAGCCCGCTACAGAACTAAAACACGCAAAATTTAATTGACATAAAATGAATCACTTCTAAAAATTTCACACATACATTAAAAAAACAGCTATACTTATACAAAAAACATTAGATCACATACTTTTAACATACATACTAAAATACAGACAGAACACTATTATAAATATCGATATTATTGACAACGATATTTTGACAAACGATATTACTGACTTCGATATTACAGAAAACGATATTTCTTACCTTCAAGTCGATATTCTGGTCAACGATATTCTTGAAGTCGATATTCTGCCTCTTCGATATTTGCAACTCGATATTCTGGCACTTCGATATTCCAGACTCGATATTCTGTCTGTGCACCGGTGCAAAAATCACCTATGTTGTGGGGCTATGAAAGGATTAAGAAATCCATGTTTACAGACCCACCAAGGGCTGGTAATGCCCTGAATGGTGACTACGGGGACCACATCAGACTTCCACCCGAGTTAGTTGAAGCAGAACTCTGAGTCCTATGTTTAGGTATTAGGGGGATAGAAAGTAAACAAGACTATGGGGCCCATTACGATGGCGGGCGGAAGCACAACCGCCGTGCTGGCGGATGCAAAAACCACCAGTTACCGCCGGCACGCAGCAGTCCACACGCCCGCCCAATTACGATGCGAAAAGCAGGCCAAACACCGCCGGCAAGCCAGCAACACCGTCCGCCATCAAAGTGCGCCCGTACACGTAGCGGCGCAGCTAACTGACACACACCGTCCGACGAAACACGTCCCGCCCGGCGCATAAATTACGATGCCGCAAACAAACGGCTCCCACGGCTAAGAGACACCGCACGTGAAAGAGAGGCGGTAACACGGACGCAGAGCACGGACAACGAAGAAGCGGCACCCCGGGCATGAATCCAGCACTGCAGGCCCTTCCCATGCTTCTGCTGATGCACCACCAAGGACGCAACGTACCGCGGAGACGCAGGTAGGCACACACACAACAAGTGCACGCAAACAGCGCACACAGTGCAAGGGCGGAAAAAGCGGACAACCCCCCACCAGCGCGTGTACACTACACATCCACCATTGCATCCACATATGACACACAGGCCAAATCCTAACATCGCGGAACACATGTGTACACACCACCTGGGACTAGGAACCAACCACCCCGTCACGGCCCCAAAGCGCCGATGACGCCGCCACACATGCGCACAACGCAGAGGCCAACCGCAGCGCCATGCATGCGTCGCACACAGACACAGGGACACAACCAAGCAGCACACACATCAGCCCCACCCCGAACGCACATGACACGTGACAGGCCTGCCACAGACATGTCCCCAACCCCCAATTCACGGACAACACCCAACGCCACACAACCGACGCACACATGTCAGTGAAGTCACGCAACAGCAGGACACACCCCAGTGTAACAAACATGGCGTAGCACACAGCGGCGGCAACACCAACTAGGAGAAGCAGGGCCCCTTCGGGAAGAGGAACGCCAGTACCACACTGAAAAACCCATACCACCCTGCACAAATGAACAAGACATATGAAACGGAACACCAAAGAGCCCGGGGACCGACAACAGGTGGCCCAAGAATAACATCCACACACAAGGCCCAACGCAGAGCGGAAAGGCAGCCTGCCGCCCACACAAGGGAGAGCAGACAGCACTGAATGACCTTCCATTCCAACTCCGAAACCACAGCCCTACGACAGAAGCCGGTGAATACAGCCATTGTCCAAGAATAGACCAACACAGGCATGCCGAGGAGACCGACCACAGGGCAGATAGCGCATATCACAGAAGCACACAACGGACGGGGAAGAAAGAAGAAAACACTCCCCCATGTCGGCCACATGCAAGTTAATTGGAAGGAGTCACACAGCACTGACCTTGAACTGTCTGAGAAGCATGTGGGAAGAGGGCCCGTGTCCTCCAAACAAGCCAACAGAACACAAGTCCTGTCTCCCTACGACTACACAGAGCTCACAGCAACCCCGGAGCATGCACATTGCAGACTGCACACACAGCCGGAGCACGCCATCTCAACGAACCGCTGCGAAATGGCAACCGCAACACACCTACCCAACTACGCCGAACAGCTCAAGCTGTACAAAACCAACACGATACATACATTGGGATGCGATCTCCTGTCCCTGCTGAACGTAAGTTACCGACTGACTTACCGCATCACATTGTTCAGCTGCGTCATGCCCGTCTTCTACTGTCGGAGGTGTCCCTACCAGCATCCCGTCGAGATATGCCTCTCCAACCCGGCATGTCTGAAGGCGGACCTGCTACCACTACTCCTCCCTCTGGACGCACCACGACAGGGCCTGCTCTGCCTATGGGGGCATGGCGTATGTGGCCAACATCGCACCCGCACTGAAATGGGACCACTGTGCCTCCACACGACGGATCATCGAGAACAGCTACATCGAATGTCACCCAGCATGCCCCATCATGGTCCTCCAAGGGACAACTTACGAACAACACCTTGAGAGCCACCATCCGCTTCATTGGCTGGCAAACATGTACACCACCAATGACATGGAAGCCCTGCTGGACGGCATCGCATACCTGACAACCTGTAAATACGTCGGACCACAACGCAGGTTCCCGAGTGACCTATGAAGTCCAACCCCGCACCCATGCTCAGCTTCCGCACGGATCTGGCCAGTCACCACCACAACAGCCATACCAAACGACCGGCAACTGTAACCACACCATCAACGACATCGCCATGACATCGGATATGACCGGGACATGCACACTGTTCCCCATCACATCCAGGAACACCGCATGCATCGTGGGAGGCAGTGGCATGGGCTCTGTGTATCGCACCCACATGGACGGAACTGCACGAACAACCAGGACACGACATGGATCCAGCGCACATGGACACACACACCGCTCAGTGGACATGAATAGGTCGCCTGGAGTCTGTGGGTGCTGCACCCCTCCCACCCCCGCCCCGGGAATCCCATACCAGGACCTTTGCATGGACGACAAGTGCATACAACAACAACACGACCCCAGTGACTGTGACATGTCCAGTAACCACCACAGTGCAACAACAAGTGGCACGCCGCTGCATGCACGCAAGCACATGCCCTGATGTCATCTCACATGCACGCGTGCATGAGGAACAACCGCAGCAAACCTGTCACATGGAACTGAGATGGACTGTGCCCATGATGCCGAGCGGTCTGGTAGGCTACATGTATACCGTCTGTGTCAAAGTCCGCAGCTCCGCAGCTATACGTAAATGTACATTAGCACAGCCTTGGCCAAGCAGATGTAACTCTGAAGCCCACATCCCACATGCAACAGCCAATCACATGTAACCCCACACCCTATCCAATTTGTAATCATGCTCAGTATATCCTCAACATGTATTCCGCTGCCAGTAGTGTCCACTATACTGCATCACAGAGGACAGAAGACTCAATATAATGTTTGAAACCAAAACTGTCTCCGCTGACTCATTTCACAAGTACGAATGAGAGAGGATGAGAGTATGTGAAGTACACGGCAGTCGTGACATGACCATGTAGTCCACTGGTATTGGATGTCAACGCAAATGAGTAGCACTACTGTGGAAGACACACATGTGTCGTGTGAAGTCGTATGGACGCAGTGCTCAGGTGGGTGGGTGCGACGGGTAGATGCGCACATGCCAAGTTGGAGCACGCCGTGTTGGGAGGGGTCATGAACAGTACACCACCGCTTCCCTGGGCATTGTGAGAGGACACCTGTCGGGGGAGTGAACACGTGTGTGCACAGCAGCCGGGCACACGTACAAAGCGGTACCAGGCGCACCTCAGCCCACCCTCTGTGGACAAGCTGGATCCTGTTGTGCGCCCGCCATGCCCCTTGACAAGGCACACACAGCCCCAGTCGACCAGGTGTAACCCCAACATAGTCAATCCGCACAGGCGATACAGGGCACGGGATGGCAGTGGAGCATGGTGTGTGAGAGGTCTCCTCGCGCTCCTCCTGGTCATATCACGCAGGCAATAGAACCTCAACGTCCAGCATGGCAAAAGTCAAATGGAAGTGTAGGGGGGACGCACCACAGCACGAGCAGCACTGACGTCACGGGAGGTGGCTCGCACCATCCCATCCATTGCCCATCATACCAACCACGCCACATGCCATTGCGACTAAGTGCAAGCGCGTGCGCCACCACCCCCGAGCCCTCCCCAGAGAGGCCAAAGAGTGAATGTGTGGGCCATCAGCCACAGACGGACGCGGCCTGGCCGCAAGGGCAGCCACAGCCACTGGGTGTCGCAGGTGGCGGATCCGGAAGGCGAAGACTGTGATGCATAGTCCATGCAGGCCGGGTCTCCATTTGGGGCACCACGCAGGTGGACGGCGTCCCGCCACACATCATACCCTGAGACAGCCCACTCGTGCAACTGGACCCACACATACACTCCTTGCCGTCTCTGGTGCGAGCTTGGGGCTGCCTGTGCAAGCGCTAGCCTCGCAGGTGAGCATGCATATTGGGGGGCGAGGGGAGGACATGAGGGCTGGGGCGAAGATGACTGTATCACTGTCAGTTAGTACAAGGGATGACCCAGATGTGGAAAGGAAGAGACGTGTCCCGTGTGTACTGCAACTAGTCGCCAATCCAACTACCCCCCATGTCCGGAATGTAAGCCCGCACCTAGGCCCGCCCATCCGCCACATCGAACATACCACCAGCACGACAACCTTCCCATTCGAAACACTGACTGGGGGTGGCGACCAGTGAACAATCATGTGTAGCCTACCCACGCGTACATGTGGGCCCTCCATGATCCATGTCACCTGCGGCAAAGACATGACATGCGCAATGAGGGAAGTGAGGAGAGCTGTCCGCCCCACGCGCAGAAGGTGCATCAGCTCCACAGACCCAGCAGCGAGTCCAGCAGGGGTCACATGTGCAGGGGCAGCTGTGCCTGGTGTGAAGGCACATGCATATAGACAGCACATCGACCAATGTGTAGTCTGCCCACATCCACAGTCCATCATCATGCGGACATAGGAATTGAACACAGGGCAACACATCTTAGTTGGTGCACCCACCGTGACCAACAATGCGCAATCATCGACGTACCCGCCCTGTGCATGGCCCCCACCCAACGGAGGCACATCCAGTGCCACCATCCCACACACACAAGCCTTCCACGGAACATGCTGTGTCCAATGCTCAGTACAGAGTCAGCGCCCATCTGGTGGATCCTGAACAGGAGACACATGCACACACATGCCAGCTCCCACTATGTACGTCTGCCACCTGGCACGTGCAATGTAACCTCTCACCTGTGACGTGTGACTGCAAGCACACAGCCGTCTTGGCATGGGGCTGTCAATGTGGACACCAGTCAATGTTTCGGGAGCTGTGATCCGTACAGTGCTGTACATAGGGTGCAGTGCTGACACCTACTACTGTCTCATATCCCCTCGTGCCACAGGTCCCACTTGTATTGGCCGCTCAGCCCGTGCCCACATCGTCGTCAGTCGTGTGCCATACTCATCCAGCCTCGGAAGCAGTTCCATGCTCAGCAGACACTCATGTTGCCGTGGCGTTGCCGCTTGACGAATATGCAGTCAGTCCCCATCAGCACGCCCCGCAAGTCATTGGGGCCTAGATCCCCATGTGCATGCACATGGCAGTGGTATGTCTCACTTGCCATTGCCATTGTTGGGAGACCTGTGTAAGTGTATTGTGGCCGTGCCGTCCCAGCTTGACAGCTGGGCTGTGGCTCATGTGCTTGCTCAGTCATGTCAGTGATGTGTATGCGAAATTGCTATGTGCCGTGTTGCTTTGACATGTGTCCTCTGCCATTTACCCCAGGCGGAGACCGAACATTGACCGCCCATACCAATTGCTGGCGGACATGGACGATACAGAGGTTATCAGGAAGTTTCGGCTGGACAGGCCAACCCTGCATCGACTGTGTGCCATGTTAGAGCCCCATCTCCGTCCCCGCAGGGTGTATCCGACTGCTGTCACCCCCACGGCTAAGGTGATGGCCGCCATGCATTTTTCGCCACTGGGTCATTCCAGCACACAGTGGGCAGTGGAGGAGGGATGTCCCAGCCCATGTTCAGCAAGGTGCTGAGGGATGTACTGGCAGCCATGATGCTGTGCCGAAACAGGTACATCAGATTCCCCAGGGCTCGTGAATTGGCGGCAGTGAAGGGTGCATTCTATGCCCTTGGCAGAATCCCACACGTCGTGGGAGCCATTGACTGCACACATGTTGGCCTTGTTCCACCACAGGCCACTGAGCACCTGTACCGCAACAGGAAGCACACGCACTCCCTGAATGTGCAAGTGGTGTGCCTTGCGGACATGGTGATCACCCACGTGTGTGCCAAGTTTCCAGGCTCGGCCCATGACGCACACATAATGCGCAACAGCATCTTGCCACGACTGATGTCCAATATGCAACAGGATCGTGCCTGTATTGTCGGTGAGTATGTGGAGTGGTGTAGCGTGCTGGCTGTGCGATGCTGTCCCCTGTCCAGTTGGATTAGCAACGGTTCTCTGTGTCCCTCACACCCAGGTGACTCTGCGTATCCGAATGGGGCATGGCTGCTCAGTCCATTGAGGAATCCTCGCACCCCAGCAGACGATCGATACAATGAGGCACATGGGAGGACCAGACGTGTGGTCGAGCGTACCTTTGGCCTCCTCAAGTCCAGGTTCAGGTGCCTGGACCGCACCGGGGAGTGCACTGGCGTACTCCCCACAGAAGGTGTGCCAGATAGTGGTGGCGTGCTGCATGCTGCACAATCTGGCCATTCGGAAGCAGATCCCCCTCATTGTGGATGACGGAGATCAACCAGGGCCCCAGCCCGCAGACCAGGACAGCTCGAGTGAGGTGGACAGCGGAGAGGAGGAAGCTGGGAATGTGCGCCAGCAGCTCATCGCCCGCTACTTCACTTGACGGTGAGTGTCCATGTACGACGGATGATGTGTCTGTATCTGTGCAGGTGTGTGTGTGCTGTGTCAGGGTGGCCGTATGTTCACTGCGTGCAGTGTGTCAACGCTCCATGGCCAGGGTAGTATGCCACTGTTGGTGACTGTGGCATTGTGCCCTATTGCTCTGTGCGATGTGTGTACATTGCTTGTAGTTGTTGACATGTACTGTGTGATGGGTGTGTGACACACTCATTGAATGTGCTCCTGTTCTGTCTCCCACCCCTAGGTCCCTACAGGTCCCTCCGGATTCCATTGCCATGCCACGCATCAGGTGCCTTTCCGCCCAAGGTGGCCGTTGTATTCCGTACAAATAAAACACAGGGCACAAACAGCAGTTAGTGAAAAAGGTGCATTTATTCCAAACTGTGACATGTGATTGTGTGTAAGGTGATGACAAAAGTGGTGCGTGCAGTGACAATGAGCTGTCGGTCATGGCTGCGTGATGATCAGGGTGTACCCACTGGTTCTATGTCCATAGTCCAACACACACATGCCATCCAGCTGGCTGTGTGGAGTGGGATCGTAGAGCAAGTCAATGCAGTGGCTGGTCAAGGAAGGCTGGCGGAAGGCTGGCTGGCTGCCTCACTTGCGACTGGAGCGTGCGAAGTCCTCCCGGGAGATCTGTTTCCTCTTCGGACGGCCCCTTCCACGTTTGGGAGGGGGTGTGTGGTGGCGACCTGCTGGTGGTGGGTGAGGTGTGCTCACTGGCTGTGGACGCAGGGGAAGTGGACACTGCTGTCCGACCCTGCGCCCTAGCAGGTGGTGGCGGAGGTGGTGTTGCTGGCCTTGCCTGTGACCCCACCGCCACCACCAGCTGGCCCATGAGGTCCACGAGTTGGTCCATACGGGACACGAATTGGCCCATATGGGCGTCCATGGACCTCAGCACCCCCAGCACCTCCCGCGTGTCTGTAGCAGACCTGACCCATTGTTCTTGGGCCTCCTCATAGGCCCCAAGGACTCTGGCCATTTGAGGCAGGGCATGGCTCCCAGGGAGGCTGGCGTTTCCCTGACCCTGCTCCTCCTACCAGTCCTGCTGCCACCGGCCTGCCCACTAGCCACATTGCACACCACGGTCCTCGCTGTGGCTCCCAGGGTGGATCCAGTCGGCCAGGCCACCACCTGCGCTGGGGATGGTGCCAGCGAAGACGTGGTGGTGGTGGTGGCGGTGGTGGTCGGTGCGGCGATGGTGGCGGTTGCGGCAGTGGTAGTGGCCGCAATGACCGTGGGTGTGGCCGCAACGACAGTGGCAGCAGGGGGCTGGGACTGTTCAGCATCCCTGGATGATGGGTTGGTGGGTAGGAGGGGTCCTGGGGAGCGGCTGGGCCCTGCCACACCAGATGGGCCTGCTTGGTGGTCCGTGTCCGAAGAGGAGGACAGATCCTCCAGATCCGTGTGTCCTCGTTGGGGGCTTGTGGGCTGGCTGTGCTGGCTGCTGTCTCCATCCCCAGCATCCGGCAGTTCGTCACCTGTGGAGAGAATGAGATTTGTTATTGTGTTGCACCTGGCGAAGTATGTATTTGTCGTCTGACATTGGCAGTTCGTGCAATCTCGTACATGGGTTTCCCGGAGGCGAGTGTGTGGCTGTGGCATCTGTAGTTGTGTGTGCTAGGCAATGGGACTGTGTGCTGTGCACATGCGGCATGGGACGGATTGGCCATGCCGATGGGTGTGTTGCTGTGCCCCTACTCATTGTGACTCTGGTGTATGCGGGCTCCTGGCCCATCCTGGGTCTGGTTTGTACTTTGCTTTTGGGGTTCATATGGAGCAGCTTAGGCACCCATATGGCAACATGGGGGCCATGCCCCAGATTCGCATTTGGGAGGGGATATGCTTTTGGGGTTCAAATGGAACGCTTAGGAACGCATATGGCAACATGGGGGCCATGCCCCAGATTCGCATTTGGGAGGGGATATGCTTTTGGGGTACATGCTGTGAGCCATGGGTGCAGAACGTGACATGTGTTGTGGCAGCATGACAGTGCATGGTTTGAGGTGTGTGCATGCTTGACATGGCCTGCATATTTGCTGTCTGTTGTGATTACTGGACATGGCATTGGACGCATCGTTATGAGTGAGTGATAGTTGTGTGCCAGCCAACGTATTGCAGTTGTCCCATCTCCTTGGTGTGCATGCTGCCCTGTGCCATGTGCATCACTGCAGTGCTCGGGGGGGTGTGGCCCATGTTGTGTGTTGTTGCTCACAGTGTGTCGTGCGCTTAATTGACTTCTGGCACATGGTTGGTCATGGGCATGTGTCTTAGCGTGACTGCTGTATGTGTGGCAGCTGTGCGGATGATATGCCTTTCATGAGACTGGGGCTGACGGATGGGATGGATGGTATGTTGTATGTGCATGGTGTGTCTGTGAGTTTGATGGGTTCAGTGGTGTTCGTGTGCATTTATGTTGTTCCGCTCTGTTGCGTCTAGTGTTGTTTGTCTTACATAGGCGTAGTTGTGGGGTGTGTGGTTGACAGGCAGTAGGGGCTACATGGACAGGACTTCAATGGTGTTTCGGTTGTGTGTGATGAGTTGCACAGTGGCTGCCGTGTGGGACTATATTCAGTGTGGCTTGTGCATGCAGACGTGGCTCCTTGGGTGTTGCTATGTCTGTGATGGGTCATGTGGGGTGTGAGTCTGTTGTTCATGTCCGTGTGCACATTGTTCACTTGTTCGTGACGGTGGGCGGTGCTGCGTGTTCGTCTGCTACGTGACATGTCCCATGTGTTGGTCGTGTTATGGTCCTCATGCCTCCAGTAATCCAGCCCTGTCCAGTTTCCCACCTGCAAGTTGTTCGTGCGTGCACTGTACTGGATGCCACATGGCTCTAAGCGGGGGTGCTCCATGTTGCAGGTCTGTGGGGGTGGGGGGTGTTGTGGGTCGTGGGGGTGGCTGGACACCCACTGACACCGATTGCTGTAGACCGTGATGTCTGCCTTTCGGCTGTCGTTGTGCACTGCGGTGGCTGACACGTGGCTGTGGGGTGTGGGGGATGCTCCTCCTTGCTGTGCTGTGGGACTGGGGCCTGGTGTGTGTTGTACTTGGGCTGTCCACCGTCCCACCCACTGCACTTTGTGTTCCTGCCACTTACCTGTTACTTGTCGGTTAGTGCAGCTGTGGCGGACACATGGGTGTGGTGGGTGCTCGTTGTGGCGCTTCTGGCATATTTGGGGACCTGTTGGTGGTTACGTGGCTGGCTTAGTGTACACATGTCCCCACGCATCTTACAGTTGTTCGGTTTGGGCTGTGTGTGGTAGTGTCTGTTGCATGTGTGTGTGATGTGTTGTGTATTGTGTGCTGGACATGGGGGTGTTTGTCCCTGGGAGCTGTGGCATGGTAGTTGCGCATGTGAGTACATAGCGGTGTGCTGGTATGCATTAGTTTGTACTTACCAGCCTCCACTCCCCCTGCTAATCCGGCGAGGATCTCCGGATGTATTACGACTCGCACCTTCTCCTCCCACGCTTTGAAGGTCTTAAAGAGCGCGGGATTCCCTCCGCCAGTGACGGCAGCCAGCTCTCTGTTTTGCCCTCCTTCTTCTTGACCAGGCTCTTTACGTCATTCCAACGTTTGTTAATTTCGACTCTGTTCCTGGGCAGGGTCCCGACTGCATTGACCTGGTCTACGATCCGGTTCCACATTCTGTTTCTGGTGGCTAGTGGTGTGTGCTGGACCATGTTCCCATAGATTTGTGGGTACACCTTGATGATCTCGTCGACCATGACCGTCAGCTCCATGGGCGTGAACTTGGGCATTCTTTGTGGTGCCATGGTGTTTGTGGTGCTGGTGCGGTGTGTGTTGTGTAATGTGCAGGGGGTTTGTGGTGCCGGTGTTTGGTGGTGGTGGTGGTGGTGGTGGTGGTGGTGGTAGTGATGTGTGCGTTTCTGTGGTGTGCTGCTGTCCTTGCTGTGTCACTGTGTCCTCTCCTCTCCTCTCTGGTTTGCAATGTAGCAAGGGGTTGTGGTCTGTGGGAGTGCTGCTTTTGTACTCACCTATGTGGGTGTGTCCTCATGGTCTGTTGTTTTCAGGTGTGTTGTGTCTGGGGTTCTGGCCTTTGTATTTTTTGTTTGTCCGGGGGTGTTTTCGGGATGTGTACTGTGCTTGTGTATTTGTGCGTGCCTTGCTGTGTGGACTTGTTGGCCATGTTGTGTGCTATTGGTTTTGTGTGCGGATGGTTTCTGTGCAGGTACGTTGGCGCCATGGCTTCTGCCGTGTTGATTCTCATCGGCGTTGTTTGCGCTGGCGGGCGGTATATTTGTGGTTTTCCGCGCTCATGGCGGTGCGATCGTAATTTCACGTGCGGTGTGTCGGCCGTGTGGGCGGGCGGTTTTGTGTTGTCGGGCGTGTTTCCGTCCGTGGCGGGCGGTTTGACTCCGACTCGGACGATGGCGGGCGGTATTTTGTGTGATTTTTCCGCCGATGGCGGTTTTCGGTTTGTGTTATCGTAATGGCGTGGTCGGTGTTCAGACGGTGTATGCGGGCGGAATTTTGCCGCTTCCATGCCTGGCGGATTTATTTACGCCGGGTATCGTAATGGGCCCCTTAGTCACGGCGTTCTGATATAAGTACAGAAACCTCGTGTATGCTCTCTAATCCTTGTGATTATGAGCCATTGGGGAACGGGAGTACACTGGACACAGTTGGTGCTTGCATTCACCCTATACTAACGATTATCTCCTCGGAGTTTCATGTGGCTGGTTGCCTTATTAAGTAATTGTTCGGCTCCTGATAAAGAACTCGATTACTTGAGTGGGTACAAAGCCCGCCGAAAAGATCGTAATTAAAATGGAATGAATCCGCAGTATTTTACTAAGCAGGCAATAGTGACAAGCATGCACAATCAAAATGAGGGTCGCATGGCCTAGGCGCGTCGCGGTTCACTACTCACCTGTCCGTCGGTACCCCTGGCGGTACATAAGCTGCAACCGGAGGAGAGGGTGTGAGCTGTCAACTGCCTTTTAAGTATCCTGCCTGGGATCCGTGATCGAGATCGCAACGCTAATCAGCACATGCATATTAACTCGGGACGTGTAGTGTCTCAAGCGGGCTGTCACGCGCATGCCCAGGGTTGTGCGGGCTGCACCGTGCATGCCCTGAGTATGTGGCACTAACTTCTGTTAGATTCAAAGACAGAAGACTTTATCCAGTATGGGCGGTGGTTAGAAGGAACAATCCTATAGTTAGACACGTGCAGACTCTGGGGTCGAATCCGATTCGGGCCGGAAAAAGCACCGACCGACTCGGAGCCGGAAAAATTACCGACCGACACGTACCAGTGGCGCCCGACACGCCAAGTACGATGCAAGCCGCGATAAATCCGACCGACACGTTAGGAAACCAAGCCGACCGACCGAGCCGCTCGGAAAATAGCAATCCGGCCGGAAAAACACGCTAATCCAACCGACCGACACGCACCCGGAACAAATCCGACCGAATCGTACCCGCCAACTCCAAACCGCAAAGTACGATGCAAGGCGCGAAAAACACGACCGAGTCGGACGGAGGACAAGCCGTACGACCGACACGCATACAAAACCGAGCCGAAGCAACACAATACACCGCGACCGACGCGTACGCAGCATACAAAACTGCACAAACACAGCGTGAACGAAGCGGAAAACACCGTACGAGACCAATGCAGGGTCCGACTCGGTCACAAGAACGTTTCCAACATACACAAACAGCACAAAGGAAAAATCAACCAAAAAAAGGCCAAACAAGCAATTACCAAGCCAATAAATACTGGGGGGTGGGGACAGAGAACAAAGACACACCCACAACTCCACCTACATAAAGGACACAAATCACAACCATGAGCCTTTGCAAATGCCATTCCACTGCCAGCACCCAAGAGAAAGCAACCACACACCCACAGCTCATCCCTCACACAAGCCACACACCATCAGCACACCAACAAATACCTACCTCACATACACCCAGCAAAACACACACTCACACACCCTCACCTGCACACCAACACACACATCACTCACCATCACCACCCATCACCATGCCCCCCAAGAAGAATCACAAGTTCCTAGATTGTGAATTGGAAGTCCTGGTAGACGAGATCCTCAGGGTAGAGCCACAGCTGTTTGGCACATTGGTCCAACAGACCCCCATGTCGCAGAAAACCAAGATGTGGGAGAGGATCATCAACAGGGTGAACGCCCAATCACCATGTCGGCGCACAAAGACCGACATCCAGAACAGGTGGTATGACGTGCGCAGGAGGGTACGGAAACTGCTGAAGCAAGACTACATCAACAGCCAACACACCGGCAGTGGCCCTCCTGCCAAGCCAATATACCTCAGGCCCTGGGAGGAGAAGGTGCAGGCCATCCTACTGCCAGTGAGCATATATGGACTAGAGGACATCCCAGAGCCTGGTGAGTACACAACAAATGTACACAATATACTGCCACAAAACACACACACATCACTGTCAAGGGAGAGTCAAACCATGCACTCATAGCAATCACACAGCAACCAGAACAGAATCATCCCAAAATGTGTATGTCAGTCAGAGAAACACAACACATGCCATCAAAAAAGTCACATCCAACCGTGCCAACACATGTACAAACACAACCACAACTACAGCTAGGCAGTGGCACAAATAGAACTAACAAACACATCCACACATGTAGCCACCACAACAACACCAACACACAGTGAAGACCACTCAAAGGAAGGAATTCTGTGTATGCTGGCCAAGTCAGTGTAGCCAATAGCATCATGGGAGTCGCAGTCACACATATTGCCCCCCCACAACTGTCCCATCAACACCACCCTGAACCATGCTCACATCACAGGGAGTGGAGAAGGACTCACAAGATGGCTGACACTGGCTACTGCTGTGGGGAGCACAAGGCCCTGCTGGCAACTGTGCACCAACAAACAGCAGGACACCACTGACTGACATCCTGAGAGACAACTTCCACTCCCTGCAATGCAAGCACGTTCCATGGTGGGATATCTGGCTGGCTGGCTGGGTGGGAAGGGGGACTTGCAGCACTGACTATAGTCACCAGCACCTCCCCTCACCCCCCCAACACAAACTCCACAGTACCCACCTGGTAGAATGCAATGCCCTCCATCCTAACACAAGATCCCACAAAGCACCACCACCCTGGGTTATGTTGTGTGAAGCACAGGGACACTCTTCGGACTCTTAGCCAAACAACTGCCAGGACAACACTCCCAGCCATCCTGTCAGCACAGCCAGCCCACCCCACAGGGAAGCAGAGTCAAAAGGAAGGAAGCATGGGCATGCTGGGAAGGGGGTGGAGGCAATAGCATGATGGGAGTCGTAGTCACAGACATAGCTCACCCCCACAACTGTCCCATCAACACCACCCTGAACCATGCTCACATCACAGGGAGTGGAGAAGGACTCACAAGATGGCTGACACTGGCTACTGCTGTGGGGAGCACAAGGCCCTGCTGCCAACTGTGCACCAACAAACAGCAGGACACCACTGACTGACATCCTGAGAGACAACTTCCACTCCCTGCAATGCAAGCACGTTCCATGGTGGGATATCTGGCTGGCTGGCTGGGTGGGAAGGGGGACTTGCAGCACTGACTATAGTCACCAGCACCTCCCCTCACCCCCCCAACACAAACTCCACAGTACCCACCTGATAGAATGCAATGCCCTCCATCCTAACACAAGATCCCACAAAGCACCACCACCCTGGGTTATGTTGTGTGAAGCACAGGGACACTCTTGGGACTCTTAGCCAAACAACTGCCAGGACAACACTCCCAGCCATCCTGTCAGCACAGCCAGCCCACCCCACAGGGAAGCAGAGTCAAAAGGAAGGAA
The DNA here is from genome assembly GCA_963921515.1 of Calotriton arnoldi. Classification (NCBI taxonomy): domain Eukaryota; kingdom Metazoa; phylum Chordata; class Amphibia; order Caudata; family Salamandridae; genus Calotriton; species Calotriton arnoldi. The sequence continues at coordinate 1,674,514 of CAWUFW010002342.1, read as the reverse complement.
GCATGGGCATGCTGGGAAGGGGGTGGAGGCAATAGCATGATGGGAGTCATAGTCACAGACATTGCTCACCCCCACAACTGTCCCATCAACACCACCCTGAACCATGCTCACATCACAGGGAGTGGAGAAGGACTCACAAGATGGCTGACACTGGCTACTGCTGTGGGGAGCACAAGGCCCTGCTGGCAACTGTGCACCAACAAACAGCAGGACACCACTGAATGACATCCTGAGAGACAACTTCCACTCCCTGCAATGCAAGCACGTTCCATGGTGGGATATCTGGCTGGCTGGCTGGGTGGGAAGGGGGACTTGCAGCACTGACTATAGTCACCAGCACCTCCCCTCACCCCCCCCCCAACACAAACTCCACAGTACCCACCTGGTAGAATGCAATGCCCTCCATCCTAACACAAGATCCCACAAAGCACCACCACCCTGGGTTATGTTGTGTGAAGCACAGGGACACTCTTGGGACTCTTAGCCAAACAACTGCCAGGACAACACTCCCAGCCATCCTGTCAGCACAGCCAGCCCACCCCACAGGGAAGCAGAGTCAAAAGGAAGGAAGCATGGGCATGCTGGGAAGGGGGTGGAGGCAATAGCATGATGGGAGTCGTAGTCACAGACATAGCTCACCCCCACAACTGTCCCATCAACACCACCCTGAACCATGCTCACATCACAGGGAGTGGAGAAGGACTCACAAGATGGCTGACACTGGCTACTGCTGTGGGGAGCACAAGGCCCTGCTGCCAACTGTGCACCAACAAACAGCAGGACACCACTGACTGACATCCTGAGAGACAACTTCCACTCCCTGCAATGCAAGCACGTTCCATGGTGGGATAACTGACTGGGTGGGTGGGTGGGTGGGAAGGAGGTCTGGCTGTCAACCAAACACAATCAATGCAGACCATGTTCACACCCCAGAGAAGACATAGAAATGCCCAAATAATGCAGGACAATGTGCCACACCAATATCAACCCCTGACTGTGACGACTTAGGACAATACAATGTACAGGCCCGCACCCCGAGGCACAGTCACAACTGTCAGGTGTGTCAACCACTGATGCCTGCAGAAACATGAAATACATTGTTTGTGTCTCCCAAAAACAGGTGATGATAGGGACACAGCAGCAGACGCTGAGGAGTCCCAGTCCCAGGCTCAAGAGGATGCCGAGCTCACTGGCGTCGTACAGCCTCTGTCCTCCTCGGACGATGAACAACCTGGCACATCCGGTGCAAGTCAACTTGCTGCACCAGCAGGACCACCAGCTGCAGCACCAGCAGGTCCACCAGCTGCACCCCCTGCACCCACCCCTCCAACGACTGTCACCACGAATACCATCCCTGCCGACATGGACAGAATAAGGAACAACACCAGCGCAGTGACCCTGGACCAACCTGGGGCCATGGACACCACCACCACCACCACCCCCAAGGTGGACCAGGGTTATCTGTGCGTGCAACTGCACACACTGCACATGTCAGCAGGGGTGGTGGGAGGGGTGGGAGACAGAGGTCGCTGCTTGCAGACGTTGCTGGTGTGCATGAAGACCCACAACTGGTACGCATAGCTGATGCGTACCAGTCCAGCACCGGAGAGCTCAGCCAGGTAGTGGGGCTCCTCAGAGACATCAAACAGCAGCAGGCTGCCCATCATGCCCGCTTGGACTCCCACATGTCCCACGTGGAGTCACACATGTCACGTGTGGACTCCCACATGTCCCGCGTGGAGTCCAAGTGGGATGTACTACATGAGATGACGGCGGTGCACAGGGACATTTTACAATGCCTCCGCCAGATGAACAGCAACCAGTCCACACCTCCCTGTGTGCCAACAACATCTGGAACCGAACAAACTGCAACTGCCACAGGGAGGGAGGAGGACTCTGGCGGAGAGTCCCCTGCACCGCAGCAGCCTGCACTTGAGGGCCCCCCCCAAGAAGAGGGGTCGTCCGAGGAGGGGAAAGTGAGAGGCTGATGGCCAAGCGCAACTCCCAGGAAGCCTGAACCTGTTCTGGATTTTCGCCTTTGTGCACAGACTGTTCACCCTGTTGATGGCAACACTACTCCCACACATTGCATGGGGAGTACAAGTTGGAACAATGTGTCAGACAACTGTGGCCCCGATACTGGGGATCCTGTCTACCTGGACTTTCAATTCACCTAGGAACTTGGGATTGCAAGATTCATGTACAGCACAATCCATCCTATGCACTATTAACACAGATGTATCACAATAAACACACTAATACACCATACTTGCCTCTGTCGTGATTCCAACGTGGGTGCTGTTATGGGGATGATGAACTGCAAAATTACACTGTGTATGCGAACTGCAACAGCAAGGACAACACAGGCATGTGAGTACAGGCAACGTGACACATATGAGGGAGACACACCACCAGGGCTACACAACACATACACACCTCGGCCATCTGACTCATTGCCTACACTGATGTTGCCAGGGAAGACGGTGCAATGCACAGACACCACACCCATTCCCAGTTGTAGTCAAGTAGCCCACAGGTGCAGTAAGCAAATGGCAATCAAATGTGTGACCACAGACAGCGCACATCACTAAGTGAAGCACAGGTTTATTACACAGTAGCAACATGCCGTAACCACTACAGATGCAAGGTAACCCCACCTGGTAGCGGGCACACAGTCAACAACTGTAGACGGAAGGAAGTCCATGGGTGTGGCGCACATCACCTGTAGGGACACAACAGCTACCAGCCTGGATGTGCAATCACGTCGTCGGTGGACACAGTTGAGCAAACGAATCTGAAAGTACCCTGTGAAGGACAGAAATGACACACAGTCAAAAGCAATGCAGTACAGGACAGATCAGCAAAACTCATGCACAATACATGTTACAAGATACCCACCCAGAACCAAGTTAGCATGTCAACACTGTTGGGGAGTACAGCCCACCTGTCACCACACATCGCAACACACATCCTGTCAAGTAGCCCATGGACACACTCCAACAGCACCAGAGCACCACCCACACATCATGCCAACTCACATCATTGACATGACACCTCAGGATACTCACATTCAGCTAAAGAAGTTGGTGATGAGCTGTGTGCGGACATCACCATCACCATCATCATCATCATCATCGTCACTGGCATCGTGGTCCAGGCCAGGATCCTCCACAGGTGGCGGATGTTGGTCATCGTCATCCTGGATGAGAGGCAACTCCTTCCGCACTGCCAGGTTGTGGAGCATGCAGCAGACGATGATAATCTTGCACACTTTCGCAGGGGCATATGGGAGGGACCCTCCGGTCTTGTCCAGGCAGCGGAAGCGGCTCTTCAGGAGACCAAAGGTCCGCTCAATCACTCTCCTGGTCCGACCATGTGCCTCATTGTAGCGCATCTGGGCAGGTGTCACTGGGTTCCTGAGGGGTGTCAGCAACCACGGCATGTTGGGGTATCCCGAGTCACCTACGGACAGACAAGTGCACATCAGCTGACTTGGAAAAGTGGGCGGAATACTACAGATCAGATCACACACAATGGCACAAAGTCAGTACACACCGACAAGCCAGGCACGCTGGTTCTGCATCTGTGCCATCAACCTGGGGATGCGACTACTCCTCATCACAAAGGCATCGTGTGCTGAACCAGGGAAACGGGCACACACGTGTGTGATGGTCATGTCTGCAAGACACACCACCAGTGCATTGACCGAGTGGTAGTGCTTGCGGTTCCTGTAGGCCTGCTCCTGGGCCTGTGGTGGTACCAAAGCCACATGTGTCCCATCAATGGAGCCAATGACATGCGGCATCCTCCCCAGGGCATAAAAGTCACTCTTCACGTCAGTGAGTCGTCGCAGTCTAGGGAAATATATGTACCGGTTCAGGAAGAGCAACATTGCCGCCAAGAAATCGCGGAGCACACGGCTGAACATGGTCTGTGACATCCCACCAGCAGACGCCACAGTATGTTGGAAGGTACCGGTGGCAAAGAAGTGTAGGGCTGCCATCACCTTCACCTTGGGGGTCAGCGCTGTAGGATACGGCCGGCCAGGCTGCAAATGTGGGGACAACTGCACTGCCAAATCCTCAATCAGCTGCCTGGTGAAGCGGTACCGTCGGATGCTGTCCCGTTCCACCATCGTTGCCAGGTCTGGGAATGGCCGATGGACAGCAGGAGCCCTGCAGTGCAGAGGAGAAGTAAGCAAGATCGTCAGTCACCCCACATATGCGGCATTGAACACACTCAAGTTCCCAACATACATCATCATGAGGCACAACTACATGAAGTGTGCAGTACCGGAATGACATGTATGGTACATACATGGCCAACATCTGTCAACACGGTCCTACAGGTGGCATCAATTTGTCCCAGGTTGGCCCATTGGATATCATGATGCTGTGTCAAAGTCACCCCCCAGTGACATGTGAGGACAGATGTGCCCCAGGCACCACAGCTCAACGACAGGCACATTCCCAGGGACCCTGTAATGCCACATGGACACTGGCATCACCTGGAGTATCATGTGTACACCACAGCAAAACAAACATGACCCCCACAGGTAGTGGCCACACTTGCCATGGCAGGAGAGCCATGGACGTCTGTGACACACACGCACAACATCAGAGTCCATGCACACACAACGTGGATGTGGAGACTGTCTCCCATTGTGCACATGAAATCAGAGACATTGTAAACACTACATGCACAAAGACTGTGGAGGGCCATCACTATTGTGCCACTGGGACACCCTGGCTCAAACATACCGTCCCACATGGGACTCACGGGGTATGTGACATGACATACACAAACACCACTGTGAAATGTGACCATGACACATGCACAGATATGAACAGTTGCACATCACAGTGGTCACGTACACGTAACACCCAGGATCCTGTCCCCATGAACACGTGCACAGCCTGGGGGTGGCTGCCCACAGGTGACACCCACAGGACAACATGTAAACCAACATACACACAATAGGAAATGCAGCCTTACATGCCTTATGATAAGGTTTGGACAGGCTGTCGTGATGTAGGTGTGCCCCTCACTCCCTGGGAGCTATCTGTGGCTGGCATATGTCCATCTGAGACAGGCATGCTGACCTATGCCAGTCACATATACAGTGATGCGTTGAACAGCAATGGACCGATCGGTGCCTCCGGCCGGCCCATTGCTTTCAATGTGTGCGGGTACGCGTTGTACCCCTGTGCGCGTTGAACAGCAATGGACCGATCGGTGCCTCCGGCCGGCCCATTGCTTTCAATGTGTGCGGGTACGCGTTGTACCCCTGTGCGCGTTGAACTGCAATGGACCGATCGGTGCCTCCGGCCGGCCCATTGCTTTCAATGTGTGCGGGTACGCGTTGTACCCCTGTGCGCGTTGAACAGCAATGGACCGATCGGTGCCTCCGGCCGGCCCATTGCTTTCAATGTGTGCGGGTACGCGTTGTACCCCTATGCGCGTTGAACAGCAATGGACCGATCGGTGCCTCCGGCCGGCCCATTGCTTTCAATGTGTGCGGGTACGCGTTGTACCCCTGTGCGCGTTGAACAGCAATGGACCGATCGGTGCCTCCGGCCGGCCCATTGCTTTCAATGTGTGCGGGTACGCGTTGTACCCCTGTGCGCGTTGAACAGCAATGGACCGATCGGTGCCTCCGGCCGGCCCATTGCTTTCAATGTGTCGGGTACGCGTTGTACCCCTGTGCGCGTTGAACAGCAATGGACCGATCGGTGCCTCCGGCCGGCCCATTGCTTTCAATGTGTGCGGTGCAGCGTTGTACCCCTGTGCGCGTTGAACAGCAATGGACCGATCGGTGCCTCCGGCCGGCCCATTGCTTTCAATGTGTGCGGGTGCAGCGTTGTACCCCTGTGCGCGTTGAACAGCAATGGACCGATCGGTGCCTCCGGCCGGCTCATTGCTTTCAATGTGTGCGGGTACGCGTTGTACCCCTGTGCGCGTTGAACAGCAATGGACCGATCGGTGCCTCCGGCCGGCCCATTGCTTTCAATGTGTGCGGGTACGCGTTGTACCCCTGTGCGCGTTGAACAGCAATGGACCGATCGGTGCCTCCGGCCGGCCCATTGCTTTCAATGTGTGCGGGTGCGCGTTGTACCCCTGTGCGCGTTGAACTGCAATGGACCGATCGGTGCCTCCGGCCGGCCCATTGCTTTCAATGTGTGCGGGTACGCGTTGTACCCCTGTGCGCGTTGAACAGCAATGGACCGATCGGTGCCTCCGGCCGGCCCATTGCTTTCAATGTGTGCGGGTACGCGTTGTACCCCTGTGCGCGTTGAACAGCAATGGACCGATCGGTGCCTCCGGCCGGCCCATTGCTTTCAATGTGTGCGGGTACGCGTTGTACCCCTGTGCGCGTTGTACCTCAATGGACCGATCGGTGCGCACCCATTGACAATGGGCTTGCCTGGCAACGGACGCGTTTTCGAATTTCGAACGAGTCGGTTGCTGGAAAATCAGTTGGTCACCCACAACAATGTTGCAAAATCATGTATGTCATGAAGTTGAAGTTTTGAAGGATGCTGTGGGCGTGTTTTGGTGCTGCTATTCCATGGATTGGCCAGATTCAGAAGATGCAAACGACTTGGACCTATCACTTTGGACACAAGGGACAGTATCTGCCTCTCCAGCACATATATATTGCTGCCTGTTCCCCTGAGAGCCCACTTGCCTGCACTACATGCTCCAGGACGACATCTGCCACTGCACTGCTGCTGTCTCTGCCCCTCTGGACCCTGCAATGGCACGTACTGTGGAGAGAGCCCCAGCCTTCAGCCTTGAGGAGAACCAGGCCCTGCTGGACAGCCTACTTCCACAGTACAGCAAGCTGTATGGGACACCAGGGGAGCAGGTGAGTGTTCTGTGCACTGCCTTTCTGAATGTGCATTTTGTCTGACTAGCAAGGCTGAGAGTCAGCACACCACTGGCTAGCAGGCTCACTGAGTAGTTGTCACCCCCATAGTGTGTAGTGACTTGCACTGGACAGGTATGGTGCAGTGACAGTGCTTCTGAACAGGGTTTTACTCCCCATGCAATGATACCATGTAGTGACTTCTGGAAAACTGTCCATGGGCAGCCGTGCACTGCCTGTGTACACCATGTGCCCCTGTGATTGCGACATGTATATGCAACTGTGTCATGCACGGATATGTTGCATGTGTAGTAATGGCCTTATCACTTTGTCATCCTGACAGGCTTCTGCCCATCGGAAGCATGAGATATGGAAGGACATCGTCCGGGCTGTCCGGTCCGTGGGGGTCTACAAGCGCCGGATCCGCAACTGCCAAAAGAGGTGGCAGGACCTTCGGGGCTGGACCCGGAGGATTGCACGGGTCCAGCTGAAGCTGTCGCCTCCTCGCAGGAGGGCGGAACACGGACCCTGACCCCCACATGCTCAGGATCCTGGCGGTGGTCTTTCCAGACCTGGATGGGCAGCTGAAGGCCAGAGAGCAGCAAGGAGGGGGTGAGTCAAAGACTGCACTGTGTACTCTGTCTAACATGCTATGTGCCCTCCTCGGGCCTGGTTAAACTGCCACAGTACAGCAGTCATGTTGTCCAGGAGCCATGTCCCTCTATTGTGCACTGCCCACTCCTCATCTGATACCCAGGTGTGGCCCTTACATGCAGGGAATTCTGTCACTTAGGACTGTGTCCTTGCAGTTTGCTTGACTCAAGGTGGGAGACAGCATCTGTTTCCCTGACTCTGTGGTGGGCATCATGGGTGGGTCCATTGCTTACACAATGCCTGTATTCTGACATGTATTCAGCGTGTTACTTTGATCTGTGGTCCAATTGCTGAGCTGATCCACCACATGTGGCTGGGGTACCTGGCACACACCCATGCTGCGGGTGGGAACAATGTTTGGGCCCCAGGAGTATGTATATGACGTGTGTCACACATACTTAGCCAGCTGCCTACAGTCCAGGGCTCATCCCTCATTCATGTGGGGCTGGACAGTCATGCCTACTCCAGGCCATACAATACACTCTGTACTCCCACTCCCGTGTATCAGCGGACACATTGTGCACAGTGATTTGACCCCTCAGGTGTCTGCCTCTGTGTCAGTGTGCTGTGGATTAGTCGCCAGGACTGCTGTGGAGTTTCTTGGTAGGGGCTCAGCATGCCACTGGAGATGTGACCATAGGAGACGATACTTGTGTGACACATAGGTGTCTGATCAGCTGCCCATGCAGACTGGGGCATGTAAATGTGAAGTTCAGGCAGCTGTTCCCCATGCACAGCAGAGTGTGAGGGGCTCAGGTTCAGAGGGTAGTGTCACAGGTCTCCCATATGTCCAATAGGTATGACCTGGACAGATGAGGGTTAAGAGGATGTGTTGTGGGGGGATGTACATGTGCACTTGTGCAGCTCCAGGACTTGCATTCCCCATGACCTACTATTGTGACACAGTGCAGAGTGTTGTTGTCTGGCTGCAAAGTCATACATCACTGAGCCAGTGATGTATGACTTTGCAGTCATGCCTCCGCCATGGCATGTGTCTACTGATTGGTGAGCCTGCAGGGGAGTGACATGTGCTACATGCACACCATAGTGGCGCTGGCTATCAGGACATGGGTGCATCATGGTGTCTGCCGCTGGTATGCATCACATGCATTTCCTATTTGACTCTGGGCATCCCTTACATCCGGAAACCTGTACTGACTCAGTGGCAAGAGCTGTGATGTGTCCACACCGTGTCCTCTGCACTGTCCAACTACTGTGTACTTGGTGCATGTGTCAACACTGGGGTGTTGCAATCCAACAGACACCAGACAGATGGGTGCAAGGCCATGTGGGATGTGAGTGCCATGCTTGGCATCAGACTGACAATTGACTTCTCCTGTTCAATTAGTGCACTTTTAGCAATGTACAACTAATGATGCCAGGGCTTGCTCTGTGATGTGCTGTGCTCACAGTGGTGTGTGCGTTATGTGCAGGTGACTGATGTCTGTCTGTTTCCCCATTGTTTGCAGATACATCCACGGCCACGGAAGGGGACAGCTCCACGGACCAGGAGGAGCCGGAGAGCCAGACTGGGTCAGCAGCCGAGGAGTGGTCGGAGGGACCCAGTGGCACGGAGGGCGAGGGGAGCCACACCGAGGAGTCCTCAGCAGCATCCACCTCAGCTGAGGACCAGAGCAACTCGGAGGATGACTCCCTTGTGGAGGCGGGTGTCAGCAGCCACCACACCCCAGCTAGTGTTGCTGTCCCCGCCACCACCAGCACCACCACCGCCCTCCCATCGGCTCCCATTCCCCAGGTCCGTGGAGGCTCCCATGTCCGGGAGCGTGTCTCCTTTGGGCCAGGCACCGCACCCCCTGCCCCTGTGTCCCCTGCTGCCCTGAGTGAGGAGTCTGTGTACCTCCTTCGCCAGCTCCATGTAGGGCAGACAGCCATGCTGAGTGTCCTCCATGCGCACACCGCGCTGTTGACTCAGCTGGTGTCGTTCATGGAGGGCATCTCATCGGGCATGTCTGACCTACAGAGGGGCAATAGGTCCATGGACTCCTCCCTGACGGCAGCAGTGTCCCTCCTCAAACGGTCCCTCACCCCTCCTGCCTCTGCTCCATCCACACTCCCCAGCACCTTACCCATCCCAGGCACACACACACCGGCACAGGCACACACCAGCACACACACATCCAGCACACTGACACACACGCCAATGACAAAACGCACACGCATGCACATTCAGGGGACTGAAGCCAGACTCACAGGGGATGGGGCCCTGGAACACACACACGCATCCACATGCACTGCGCAGTCCTCAGTTCCCTCTCCCTCCAAAGCACCCTCCCTTGCCTCACCTGCAACCCCAAAGTCACAGCAGCTCTTCCTCTGTGACCTCGGCCTCTTCCCCACCGATGAAGCTGCTCCAGCATCCCGGGGGAAGAGGAAGCCCACCCACACAGAGCAGAGTGCCCCTCGCCCCTGGACACCCTCCCCAGGCGCAGACGGACTGAGGCCCCCACCCGCAAGTCCCCCCGGAGTGGTAAGAGCAAGACCCCGCCACCGCCCTGCAGCTCAGGCACAAGGTCTCCGTCCTCCATCCCTCAGGCCCCCACTGCACAGGTGCCCCCACCACACCCTGCCCCAGGTTCCCCCACCCACAGATATACCATCCCCAAGATGCTCCGGCCTTCTCCCCCTGCCACTTGCTCTCCCAGCACCACACCCCCCGCTGCGCTTGTCTGTGCCACTGATGTGGTGAGGGTGTCCTCCCCCTCTGTCCAACCCACCTTGCCTGTTCCCCATTCTCCTCCCCTGGAGGTAGGCACTGCAGTGGAGTCCACTACCGCCCTGTCTGACTTGGGCACTGCAGTGGCGGACCTGTCCACCCCATCTGCAGGGTCCACTGCAGTTGTGCCGGCACCCACGACATCTGTGTCATGCCCCCAGTTGTGCCGGCACACACCATGTCAGACACCTCCACTGCAGTTGTCAGTGGCTCTCCAGCACCCACCACCCCTTCCCTGACTCCCCCTGGTGAGCCCTGATCCTGTCCCTGCGGTGCCTGGCCTGCCCCCGGTTGCCCCTCCTAGTGGATTGTCCCTGGTATTGTGCAGGCATGCGTAGGGTGACATCTGCCAGTGTCACCCTGTTTGAACTTTGACAATGGACTGGCCATTGGCCTTTGCTCTAATTTCTTCTGGACGTCGTTATCAAACAACACATATGCTGAATAAAGCAACTTTCTTTTCTCTAGTGCTCATGCTTCAGATGTACATGTTGTTGGTGCAGCTAACCATGCCCTTGCTGCAGTGATGGTGATATCTGGTCTCATGATTATGAAGTGTTACTGTGCAGGAACCCATGTGGTCCAGGGGGAATGTGTCCTATCATGTGGTGTATCCATGTCATCAATAGCAGCATCTGAGGGTGTCATGTGTTCAGTATTTGGCAATGGGTTTCCTACTTACATTGGCAATTTCATATCTGTGGCTTCCACCCCTGCACATCTGTTGTGCCTGCCATCGTTGCATTTGTCTACTTCCCTGACCGTGTTGCCATCTCCAGTGGACATGCAGGTTTGGGCATCAATGGGGAGGGACTCATCCGTGTAGTCAGTGCAACATTGCTATACAAGTGTGTTGGATCTGTGCTGATGATTCCGTTGGCACATCCATGACCAGGCTGATGTGATGGGAGCCCTCATTTGGTGCTAATTGTTGATTGTGTGACCAAGTGCTCAGCTGACATGATGAGGCCCTACTGAGGCAACATATGGCACAGCTTTCCTCACACAGGAGTGGAGTCCCCTCATGGCAGTGTGTACACGTGTGACATTGCCTGCGCCCAAGGTGTGTGTTGTATGTGCATGTCTGTGTGTTCACTTCCATTCATCTGCGCATGCTGTGATCCCTAGTGTTGTACCTGTTTGTGATGCTTGCTGACTTGAGCTATGTTCCCCCAAAGTCTTCTCCCTGTGTTCTCTGTGATGTGGGTTCATGGCACATTACTGGTCATCAGGGTGTCACCCATAGGTGTGTTTGCTGTCAGGGCAGAGTTTGTGTGCAGACGCAGATGGGTCACAGTCAGGTTTCCCTTTGGCACTTGTTGTTTGCCCCTGTCATGTGATTTCCAGTTTGTGTTATCTTTCAGTGATTGTGACACGTTGTGTGTGTGACTGCTGGCACTCCTTAGGGTCCGGGCTGCAATGTTGGTTGTTGTCTATGTGTGTTCTTTGTGGGTGACCTTGGCTTCTTCATTGGTGTGTGACTGTGGCTGGGATCCCATTGGTCGGTGTGGTATTGCCGTCATGTCCATGTACAGCGTAGTGTGCAGTGTGTCAGACATTCAGGAGTCTTGTTGAGTGTCCATGTGTGATGTGTTTCTACACCTTGGTTCCCACCCACCACCCTGGAATAGTCATGGGTGCATGTGCAATGTCACCAGTGCATGTGTACTTCACTGCTGCACATTGTTGGAGGTCGAGGGGTGTGGTCTTGAGTGTGTGCAGATGAGAGTTGTTGCCCGGCTAGTCCCCTGCCTCCATGTTGGCCTTGGCTTACTGGCCATGCTGATTGATTTGTGCTTGTGTAGGTGTGATGGTAGTTTGTTGCTCAGGACACCTGACTGTGGTTCACAGTGTGAACGACATTTAGCTTTGTCATCACAGTGGTATTTTTATTCAGCCCAGGGTCACCACATTGTGGGGGCCCTGGGGGTGGTGCTGTGGTGTGTCTGTGACTTGCTGTGTCAGTTGTTGTTCCTACGTGCCTGTGTGACATGTGTGTTTTGTGCTCCCTCTCACCTGTCAATGCCTGCTTGCCCACATGGGGGATTTGGATCCATGAGTTACCTTAGTGTGGCAGTGTATGCACATCTGTATGATTGGTATTCAGCTCTCCTCATGTGTTGTGTTGTTGCCTGGGGACACTGGCACCCCCACCCCTCACCTGCTGTGTATGATGACAGTGTTGGTCTGCCTGTTTGTGTTTGTGCATCTGCACCACTGCATTGGCATATCTTGGGTGTGCCATTGGCTGTATGTTGTTTGGTGTGTTTCCCCTGCTGTCCCTGGGACTCCTAGGTCATCGGTCAGCACAGTGATCATGGTTTGTGTGTCCCATTGCTGCCATGGTATGGTATCTGTTCACCTCACATCTGCTGTCTCCACAGGGTATCTGCATTTGTGTGCCCATTGGTGCAAATATGTGGTTCTGCATTCTGATGGTCACTTCTGTCATTGTGTCATTGATGACTGTTGACGGTCTCAGCCCCCATGGGTGTTGTTTGTCTGCACATGGCCAAAGGAATGTTTCATTTGCACTGCAGTATTTGGCTCCCCCAATTTATGTTGCAATGGGACACATACACTACTTTGCCACACATGAGTTTTTGGTTCTGTGACCAGGAATGATCCATGCAGTTTGGCAGTTGCAGCTCTTTCTTTGTCAACACTTGCCTTTTGGTCACTGTGATGATGGGGGTTTAGACCCCATTGCCACAATGGTCAAAATGTGCTTCAGCTATGGACCCCACACTTGCCTTTTGGTCACTGTGATGATGGGGGTTTAGACCCCATTGCCACAATGGTCTAAATGTGCTTCAGCTATGGACCCCACACTTGCCTTTTGGTCACTGTGATGATGGGGGTTTAGACCCCATTGCCACAATGGTCAAAATGTGCTTCAGCTATGGACCCCACACTTACCTTTTGGTCACTGTGATGATGGGGGTTTAGGCCCCATTGCCACAATGGTCATGGGCTGCTTGCATTGTGGGTGCCACACACATATATGTGTGGCACATGTGCTAGGGGGTCACATTGTATGTTCAAAGTCATGTTCGGTGTTGTAGGCATTTGACACAGCCTACACACGCTTGTCATGGTGGTGGGGGGATGTCTTTATCTTGCATTCCCTAGGTTGTGGTGTGCTGGTTGTGTCATGCATTGTCCATCCTATGAGTGGGGGTGGTAGTAGTGGTAGGCATCCTGCCCCCCTGGCTAAGGGTGGTAGTAGTGGTAGGCATCCTGCCCCCTGGCTAAGGGTGGTAGTAGTGGTGGGCATCCTGCCCCCTGGCTAAGGGTGGTAGTAGTGGTGGGCATCCTGCCCCCTGGCTAAGGGTGGTAGTAGTGGTAGGCATCCTGCCCCCCTGGGTGAGGGTGGTAGTAGTGGTGGGCATCCTGCCCCCCTGCCTAAGGGTGGTAGTGGTGGTGGGCATCCTGCCCCCTGGCTAAGGGTGGTAGTAGTGGTGGGCATCCTGCCCCCCTGGCTAAGGGTGGTAGTAGTGGTAGGCATCCTGCCCCCCTGGGTGAGGGTGGTAGTAGTGGTGGGCATCCTGCCCCCTGCCTAAGGGTGGTAGTGGTGGTGGGCATCCTGCCCCCTGGCTAAGGGTGGTAGTAGTGGTAGGCATCCTGCCCCCTGGCTAAGGGTGGTAGTAGTGGTAGGCATCCTGCCCCCTGGGTGAGGGTGGTAGTAGTGGTGGGCATCCTGCCCCCTGGCTAAGGGTGGTAGTGGTGGTGGGCATCCTGCCCCCTGGCTAAGGGTGGTAGTAGTGGTAGGCATCCTGCCCCCTGGCTAAGGGTGGTAGTAGTGGTAGGCATCCTGCCCCCCTGGGTGAGGGTGGTAGTAGTGGTGGGCATCCTGCCCCCTGGCTAAGGGTGGTAGTAGTGGTAGGCATCCTGCCCCCCTGGGTGAGGGTGGTAGTAGTGGTGGGCATCCTGCCCCCTGCCTAAGGGTGGTAGTGGTGGTGGGCATCCTGCCCCCTGGCTAAGGGTGGTAGTAGTGGTAGGCATCCTGCCCCCTGGCTAAGGGTGGTAGTAGTGGTAGGCATCCTGCCCCCTGGGTGAGGGTGGTAGTAGTGGTGGGCATCCTGCCCCCTGGCTAAGGGTGGTAGTAGTGGTAGGCATCCTGCCCCCCGTGGGTGAGGGTGGTAGTAGTGGTGGGCATCCTGCCCCCTGGCTAAGGGTGGTAGTAGTGGTAGGCATCCTGCCCCCCTGGGTCAGGGTGGTAGTAGTGGTAGGCATCCAGCCCCCCTGGGTTGGGGTGGTGGCGCGCATTCAGGCCCCTGTGTGCATATGTGGCATTGGTGATGGGCATCCCGCCCCTATTGTGCTGCTGTTGCTGGTGTAAGTATATTCAGATTCCCAGTGTATGTGTGTGATGTGTCGTGTACGTGTTGTATGTGTTTTGTGGTTGGTGTCTGACTTACCTTCTGCGCCGTACGCGTCCGTGCCTGTTCCGGTAGTAGATGTAGAATATTGGTATGATCGGGACGAAGGGATTCATGGTTGGTTCGTGTCGTTCGTCCTTCTCGTTGCTTCGCGTCGTCCTCGTCGCTTCGCTTCGTCCTCGTCGCTTCGCGTCGTCCTCGTCGGTGCCGTGTTCGTCTCGTAGCCGTGGATCGTGTTGTGGCGCGATTCGGAGCTTATGTGCGCCTCTCCCGGATGCTTTGACGTGCCGTGCGTAGCGACGGGTTCGGCGCGTGCGGGAAGCGCATCGTACTTGTCCGGCCGGACGGGGCTGCATTTTCCCTTCCGTGCGACTCGATTCGGCGTTTCCGGATTCGCCTCGGTCGGAGAACAGGACCTGGTTTGGGTGAGTACGGCTCGGCCGGAATTTTTGCTGTTGTGCGCATCGTACTTGCTCGTTCGGTGTGCTGTACGGATCGGTCGGGAAACAGGCTTTCGCATGGCTTTTTTCCCGACCGAATGGTATTGGGTGCGCCTCCGACCGAGATCGGAATCGGCCCCTCTGTGTATAACTGACAGATGATGATAGAGATAAGAGCTTCTCGCATTGGCTATTCTGCGCGTGCATACGGTATGGGGCATTCTGTTCATTGAGAAAGCAAGAACAGAAATCTTTATTGTGCCAAGCGGCACAGACCACATGTGTTCAATCAAGTGTGCAACTCTGCATTTGCCCTCCAGGTAGTGATCATACTACCTCTCAGAAAGGGAGTTGTAGCCCTTGGCGGGACTAGGCATTCTCGCCAAGAGGAGAATCCCAGATGATGAAGCATGCCACCTTTGGTGGGTGAGGGATTTCGTCCTAAAAGGTATTCCCCCACAGGTCTCTCTTATTAACCTCTAGTGCCTCTGTCTGTTTGTTTTGTTACCACAGACCCAAGGATTTCTTTGTTATTCATAAAGAAATGTCACCACATACACTCAATTAAGGACATTTCCAGAATGGAGACCAAAATATGAAAGAAAGAAAAACAGCAGAATGCAGATCTTCTGCATCTTCACTCCAAGGACATTTACCAGCATCTCCACCAACATCATCCAATACTCTTGCATCTCAGGAAGAATCTTAAAACTCACCTTTCAATAAACTCTATTCCCCACTCACTAGGAACACCCTACCTTACCGCATGCAAGATAAATCCTACACAGAACTTTGCCCTAGTCACTCCTCCATTGCTTACTGTTAAAAATGGGGTCTCTAGTTGGCAGTAGTTTGCACCCTGTTCAAGTAGAGACCCTCACTCCTAGTCAAGGTAAGGGAGTCACACAGCCAAGATAACTCCTGCTCACCCCCTTGGTAGCTTGGCACAAGCAGGCAGGCTTATCTCAGAGGCAATGTGTAAAGCATTTGCACATACACACACAGTAACACAGTGAAAACACTACAAAATGAATCCAAACCTGTTTAGAACAATAGCCAATATTTATCTGAATAAAACAGGACCAAAATGACAAAAATCTAACATTCACAAGGAAAGATATCACTTTTCAAAGGTTCAGTTTACAGAAAGCTATGGATGCGTCACTATTAGAACAAAGTGCCTGGGATGCGTCAAAATTCAAAGACAAAAACAGGTGCAGGGAAGGTTAGGCGCCGGAAAAACAAAGCGAAGCATCAGTTCCTTTCTGCCTGGGGAGGTGATGCATTGGTTCCTTACTGCCTGGGGAGGTGATGTGTCGGTTCCTTACTGTCAGGGGAGGTGATGCGTCGGACCGTTACTGGAAGGGGAAGTGATGCGTCGCTCTCCGGACACGCGGCCTTGGTTCCTTACTGCTGAGCAACATTGATGAAGAGACAGTGTCGAAGTATGATGCATCAAAAATCCAGATGCGCTGTGTTGATGCGGCAGCGGTGAAGTTGGTGCTGCGTCGATTTCACAGGCGCAAAGCAGGCGATGAGTTGATTCTTCAGCTGAAAAGCAGGGGCTGCGTCGGAGTCGGAGCGGGTGCCACAGACGTCGGTGACACGGTGCTCAGGACTCGGGCTGCAATTGTTTTTCAGCCACAAAGCAGGCGCTGCGTCGATTCTTCAGCTGCTCATTGGTGGTGAGTCAAATTTTCAGCTGCACAGAGGTACTGCGTTGAGAAAACGGGCACTGACAATCGATGCGTAGATTTTCCCACCAATTTGCACTTTCAAGGGCCCAGGAACTGGATTTGCACCACTTGGCAAGTCAGGGCTCTTAGTAGAAGAGCCCAGGCAATGGTAGGTGAAGTCTTTGATGACCCTGCAACTTCTTTACAGGAGACAAGCATGCACAAGCCCTTGGAGAACCTTGGAAGTAGGATTCAGAAAGCAAAGTCCAATCCTTTCACTCCCAGGACAGAAGCAGCAAGCAGCAGGCCAGCACAACAAAGCAACAGGCAGAGTGTCAGTTCCTCCTACAGCATTCAGCACTTCTTCCTGGCAGAATGTCCTCAGTCTAGAAGTGTTCTGAAGTTATGGTGTCATAGCTCCTGTACTTATACCAGTTTCTGCCTTTAAAGTAGGCAAACTTCAAAGGAAAGTCTTTGTAGTGCACAAGACCCTGCCTTTCCCTGACCTGGCTCCAGACACACCACAGAGGGGTGGAGAAAGCTTTGTGTGTGGGAAGGCACAGCACTATTCAGGTGTCAGTGACAACTCCTCCCACCACTCTAGCTCAGGAAGGCACATCAGCCTGGTGATGGCCCATCAGGATATGCAAGGCACACCTCAGCTCCCTTTGTGTGACTCTCTAGAGTGAATGCACAAGAGCCCAACTGTCTTCCTAACCCAGAAGTGGATTCTACAGACAGGCAGAGTCACAGAACGGTTAAGCAAGAAAATGCACACTTTCTAAAAGTGGCATTTTCAGACACGCAATTTAAAAACCGACTTCACCAAATGATGTATATTTAAATTGTGAGTTTAGAAACCCCAAACTCCAAATCTCTATCTGCTCCCAATAGGAAATTACACTTAAAAGATATTTCAAAGCAATCCCCATGTTACCCTGTAGAAGAGATAGTCCTTGCAATAGTGAAAAACAAAATTAGCAGTATTTCACTATTAGGACATGTAAAACACAACAGTACACGTCCTACCTTTAAATACACTGTACCCTGCCCATTGGGCTACCTTGGGCCTACCTTTGGGGTGCCTTACATGTAATAAAAAGAAGGTTTGGGCCTGGTAAGTGGGTGCACTTGCCAGGTTGAAATGGCAGTTTAAAATTACACACACAGACACTGCAGTGGCAGGTCTGGGACATGTTTGCAGGGCTACTCGTGGATGGCACAATCAGTGCTGCAGGCCCACTAGTAGGATTTGATTTACAGGCCCTAGGCACACCTCGTACACTTTACTAGGGACGTACAAGTAAATCAAATATGCCAGTCATGAATAAGCAATCACCAATACAATTTAGACACTTTAGCAATAATTAGCAGTGGTAAAGTGCCCAGAGCACTAAAACCAACGAACACAGGTCAGGAAAAATAGGGGGAAGGAGGCAAAAAGTTTAAGGATAACCCTGCCAAAAGGGCCTGGTCCACCAGCACTCAACATCCTGTAATTCGGGGCAAATGAAATTACTAATCTCCTCTGGCCTAAAATAAGTATCTAACCTTGTGTAATGTAAATCTGGTGCTCATGAAAAGAGCCACTGAATCCTACTCTGTCTTTCATCTTTGCAAAGCCAATACAACTAGAACTGCCTTGTAAAATATGAGATTAAATACCCCGCTGTACATTATAAGGATATTGCAAGTCATGGAGGAGTTCCGTAACCACATAGAGGCAAAGGCTTTGTTCCCTTATAAGGTCATGGAACTCCGAACTGACTTGCAATACCCATAAAATGTACATGAGAGGATATCTTATTCCATATAATACTTGGCCACACCAACACCCTTCTCACAAATCTTGCTCTTTCAAATGAAAGAGGTAATATGGTTGCAGACATCAAGAATACAAGAAAATCTAGTTTGAAATTAAACACATCGAAAAGCAATTAGAAATTTTCTGCAAAAAGATATCAGAATCAGTTTAATATAAGTGAGATTAAGAAAGTTCAGAGGCTTAGAATGTGTAGAAAAAGGCAAAGAGGTTCTATTTTTCCTGTAGTGACATTTATTGTGTAAAATATTCACATTGCCATATGCTGCAACCCCCTCCTGCTCCCTCTCGGTCACAAGCCCCTCTAGCATCCTGTGCGCAGTGGTCTAGCATGCAAAACTCATGTTGCTTTACCCCTATTGCACCCTCTGGCACGCTATGATATCATGACTGATGTTTCCCCATCATCCTCATGATCAATGTTTCCCCAACACCCTCATAACTGATATTTCCCAGCATCCTCATGCACAATGTTTCCCTCAGCACCCTTATAACTGATGTCGCCCTTAACACCCTTATGACTGATGTTTCCCCAGCATCCTCATGACCGATGTTTCCCCAGCACCCTCATGAGTGATGCTCCTCCAGCACCCTTATCACCGATGCTGCCCCAGCACCCGTAATTTCCATTACGCTTGAACCCCTACAAGCTTTCCCCAAATCTCGTGAACCAATGGAAGAACTGCTTACATTGTTCCCAGAGCCTTGGTGTGGTTTTCCATTAAATCCCTGCAAATTTTCCTCAGAATCCTGTGAGCCAATGGCAAGCCTTGCTCTCACTGTAACTGGGGCCTTGGTGTCATTTTCCATTATGCACGTTCGAGTGAAAACAATACATTTGTTTCCTATTATTTGGTTCTGATCAAAAAGTTGTACCTGCCCATTCTATAAGGTCAAAGAGAGAGTACTAACACATGTTTTCCCCAAGATTCCAGGCGGCTATGTGCCCCACGTGCCACGCGTGATCTAGTTACATCCATTGAGCCTTCGAGGGGGTATATAAATCCTGTCCAAACAAGAATCATGGCTTGGCCTTGCTTCCTGCAGAACAAGCTTCACCCTTCCCACTCTCCTGAAGAATCCTGCCAGAACCAAGAAGCGCTCCAATCTCCTAAATTTCCATCCAAACCAGTGGTTCCTGTGGCACCCGCTCCCTTAACGTCTTCCTCCTTGCTCCCTCCTGCTCAGCTACTCCGAACCCCTCGCGACTCCCTGAATCAAGGCCTTGAGATCTTCTTTGAACTTCAAGACAAGTGGAGGAACTAGGCTAAGTACTTGATATCAGGTTAGTGCGCGCTAAACCTCCTACAGTGGTAAACAGGACCAAGTATCCCCATCTTCAAAGACTATAGACATCCTCCATGTCCTCTCTGTGAATTATTCCAGCGTTTCTTGTGTGTTTATACTCCGGACCCTCCCTACAAACCTGATGCTAGAACTGTCACCGCTCAAGGATTAAAGACTTTAGTTATTTGTTTCTCTGATGAGCAGTAGTGCAAGGAGAAAGCACTTCAGAGTCATTGATATATGTATCAACCATGTACCCCACCCTGTGTTTTGATTGTAAACCCTAAGAGTGAAAGTAACTCCAACCTTTTCTCCTAGTGTATTCCTAGGAGTGCAAGTGACTCCAGCCTTTGCTCCGAGTGTCTCCTTAGGAGTGCAAGGAACTCCCACCTTTGCTGAGTGTATCCCTAGGAGTGCAAGCAACCTCAACCTTTGCTCCGAGTGTATCCTGGGGAGTGCAAGTAAGAATTTTTACATGCAGATGTTCTAGAAGTGATCATATTGACCAATGTCGAAGTAAGGCAATATCTCAGGCATGCGCAATAGGTAGATTTTACAAATGTTGCGGGCAAAGACACTTTGCACACGTTTTATCAGTATTCAAAATTAAAATCCCGCCAGTACTGAACGTGGACGAACAGCAGTGGTTTATTTTGAGAAGGTAGAGGGGCGCATTTGGCGCCAGATCTGTAATTTGAATAGAGCAGCCTCCATAGCGGCGATCAGGCTTGAATTCGGGCTCCTCTCGACCTATGTGTTCGTTATGGCTGCATGTTTGAGATGGAGTTATGCCTTACTGAACAGCGCTGAAAGCCCTTTAAGGGCAGCGCTAAGGCAGGAAATATTTGCAAGCCTGAAGGGGAAAAGCGTTGTTTTTAGGAATTATGTTAAAGCGACAGATTTATTTGGCATTGGGCTTAGCAGCGTAGGCTCTTTACCAAAACACGCTTTGAAAATGCTAATTAAAAAGACCATTTATGAAGTCTGTCGTAAAAGAGATACTGCCTTGTGCATAGGTCATTCCGGCAATGATACAATAGCTGGGAGTAGTATTTATAAACAACCTCAACCATATGTTGTATGGAATCTCCCTCACGGAGTGCGCAGAACTATCCTGTTGGTAAGGATGAATCTGCTGCCCCTACGAATTGGTAAACATCCTGAACAACAACTCCGGAACAACGAGTTCCGGAGTCACGAAAGCGGAACTCCGCCCTGCCCGAACAACGACTCAGCCTTAACCACGCATGTGCGTGGTTAAGGCTGATTCGGTCTAGTGTTCGGGCAGGGCGGAGTTCCGAGGAGCGTCGCAGAGGAGATCGTCGAGGAACAGGTAAGAGGGGTAAATTTTCAGGGGGTGGTGGGGGTTTAGGTTTAGTTTTTAGGGGTTTGGGGTTTAGTTTTAAGGTGGGGAATTAGTTAAAATGGTGTTGTTTGTTTTTAGGGTGTGTGGGTGATCGTGTATATTATTAGGGAAGGGGAATTAGTTATTAGGGTTTGTGGGTGATCGTGTTTATTTTTAGAGTGGGGAATTAGTTTTAGGAGGGCGGGGGAGATTGGTGTTAGTATGCAGGGGTTGGGGGGTTTGGGGTTAGTTTTAGGGGTTTGGGGTTAGTTTTTAGGGGGTGTGCGTGATCGGGTTTGGTTTAAGGATGTGTTGGTGAGCGAGTATATTTTTAGGGTGGGAGGGAATTAGTTTAGTGTGTGTGGGTGATTGTGTTTACTTTTAGGCTGGGGGAATTCGTTTTTAAGGGGTGGGGGGATCGGGGTACTAGTTGGAAAGCATTTTTTTTAACACGCATTCCTTTACCACGAAAAATCGTGGTAAAGGAATGCGTGGTAAAAAAATCGTGGTTTAGACAAGGTCGTGGTTGCGACCTCGTTGTTAGGGAAGTCGTGGTTGGGGAACTCGTTGTTCCAACATACAACCCTACGAATTATAACAGGGGCATGGGAGGGATTAGCCAGGCAGGACAGACTTTGTCACCTATGTGGAAGCTGCGTACAGGATTTAAACCGTGGCTTATTTGTCTGTCCCCTACTACAACCATTCCGACGTCGTTTGCTGAGGCCATTGTATTTACAATATAACATCGCCACAGCCGCGGAGGCCCGAAATTTCCTTTTGGCGCCCCCTCTGAACAAGTGTGTTTTAAAATTTATATCTTTCTAAAACAAGTTTTAAATATATTTTAGATAAAAACTAATGTGAAGAAGTAGGCTGTGGTATGCTGAAGAGGGTCCTATGTGGACAATATTCACTGCATATTATAATTAGAATTGCAGGGTCCTCGTATTATATATTTGATGATGTCATAGAATCTAATGGTAAAATCTAAATTACACCTCTCTAGTTAGTTGGCTCCCTAAAGGATCAAAGGATTAATGGAATTGGTATAGTACTTACGCACTTGCACTTTTGATATCATGTATGCTGCTACGAAGACTGGATCGCATAATGAAGGTATTTTGCACCTTTTAGGCTACTGCTTGTATTTTTCCCTGGGGTCTGTCTGAGCAAGATTCACTTTTTATTTTAAATGTAATTGTTACAGGATGTTTTCGCATTTGCACTTTCAATTATCTTGTGCGCACTTATGAATTTAGTATGTACAATGAAAACTGTAACTGTTAGGTCTCTGCATATACCTTGTACTTATATTATATATAAAAATTTAAGATGCTGTATAATGAAGTTAAAGTTTTTAGAGTATTTAACGGTACAGCTTGACCCAAAGTGTCTTATCAGTATTCCATTACAATGGTGAAATTGGTCTAATATCTGCGTACTTGCACATTTAGTTTTAGCAAGCTGCTTGTATCTCTTATTGCTCAACAAAATTGATGAATTTATGGTTTTATATGCATTTTATTTTGTTAGTGTTATTATAGCTCTGGATGTTAAATCAGAGCCTTTTTATTTGTATATTTTTATGTGGAACTCTTAGGAGCTCCAAATCATAATAAAAAAAAAATTGAGTGCAAGTAACTTTAACCTATGTTTAAAATTAATGCATGTTCAGTGTATGTGAAGACTTGTTATTGCACTGATGGTAACTGCCTCCTCTTGTTATTTCCAGTGCATTGCATCATCGCAAAGCAAGAGGTTTTGGTCCAGTGCACATCTACCTCGCAAATGTAGAAGGTCTCAAAAATGACAAATCCTGTTATGCAGTGTCGCACAGCCACTGAGCAGGTCCAGTACCGCAAATGCCTCTTTTCTTATTTTATTCCAACTTCCCCTTTACCCCAGGAGGACACTGTGAGATCTAAGGTTTTGGTTCCTTGACTTGCATTGTCCTCGGGTGGGATAGGAGGTCCAGCATCGGCTCAAGTGTCGTCTCTGCGATTGGGGCCAGATGAGTGCATGACACCATATATATCTCCTTTCTATTCATCATTGTTTGTTTCTGAAAAGCAAACAATAAGAATGAAAAGCCAGTGTTGCAGCTTCAATTATGCTTAGTGACCTGCCACCTTGGCTGCTAGCAGGAGGCATTATGACCTCACTGCTCAACTGTAATAACTTATTCCAGTCTCATTTCTTCATTGCAGATGACTAGCGAAATCACAAATTGCCTGTATCCAAGAAATTAGAGACAGGTTTTATACAGAGATTTCCAACTCCCATGTATTACAAACCCATTTTTAGGTCTTGCCTGAGACAGAGCATTCTCTGTGGCGTTGCAAGACATTTTGTCCACTTACAAGGGGCTTAGACCCCACCCATTGCTTACCATTGGTTGGCTTCATCGTCACTCTCATTCCTTTTCTTCTCATTGGTCAGCGCATGCCGGTTTCACTTTCTCTTCATGTGTTTCTCCATTCCATGGACCATCGACCAAGTACTGCTTCCTCTTGGCAGCCAGTGTCCTTCAACTGCTTGTGCGCTTCCAGGAAGTGCTTTTTTAAATTTAAGTTCTAGCACTCCATTAGAGGGCATGTGCTTGCAGGTCGCCCCCTTCCTCTCTTGTCCCTCTCTACGTCATTGCTTGCATGTCACCCCGTGTTGTTGCCCTGTTGTTGTTGCTTGCAACGTCCCCCTCTCCCCTCCCACATTGTAGTTTGACCCGTTTCCCCACCCTCCTAACCCCATTCTTTGCTTTCCCTGTCCCCCTCCTGCATTGTTGCGTGAGCTGTTCTCCTGCCCCCTCCCCCAGTCTTTGCTTCCTCTTCCTCTCAGTACCCCTCTCTGTCGTTGCTTGCATCGTCCCTGTTATACCTGCTGCTCAGCCACTGTGAGTGTGGAGTGGAATGTTAGTGCGTGGTGATGCCTGGAATGTTGGATGTCTGAGAGAGTCAGTTGGAGTATGGGCGGAGAGCAGGAAGGCTACTCCTGGTGGGGCTGTGTGGTGTTGGGTGCTCTGTGCTTAATGTGATCTTGGTTGGTGGTACTAATGTATGTTGCTTTCATGCAGAGTTATTTTTGTGTGGGTTTTTTATTTGTTCCGTGTGTTGAGATTGGAAGGCTGTTATAGTGTAAATCACTTATTTTTGCTGATGTGTGAGGTGTTTCTGACTTGCTCCCCCATTTCTAGGTTGTACAGTTGGGATCACTGTTGTGTTGTGAGTTTGACTGCTCGTGGTTAAGTCACTCAGGTCTACGACTATTTTGTGGTTGTGGGATGATTGTAGGTAAATCGCTCACTGTTGGCATTGTGTTTTTAAGATGGCTGTTCGTGGTTAAGTCACTCAGGTCTACCACTATTGTGTGGTTGTGGGATGATTTTAGGTTAATCACCCACCTATATATTTTGCAGTATACATTCTTGAATGCACATGTAAACTGTGCTTTGTGGGAAGCACCAAGCTACAGGTAAATGTGAGAATTTTACAACATTTGAGGGCTATAGTGAACTCAGATCACTCGTATCCTGTAGCTCGTCACTTCACGCAGTTCCACAATAACAATCTGAATTGCTTGAACTTTGTTGTTATAGATGCTATCCCTAACCTAAGGAGAGGAGGAAACAGGGAAAATTTACTTCACCAATTGGAAACCCGGTACATCCTTGAGCTAGATATTAAATCCCCTAATGGGCTCAACATTAGTGAAGATTTTTATAACTTCCTTTAACTTTGATGCTTTTCCTTCCAGAGCAGCATATACTGATTTTTGATCTCTACATATTTTGAGATGAATTAAAAGTACAATATTTCATTATCTGCACAGCTGGATAACTTCTTTCATTTAAAAAAAAAATCATTTTATACACTCTTTAGCACCTAGCACTTTATGTCATTTGGACATTGATGACCTAAAACAGTGATTCCTTTGCACATAGAATACAGGATATGTCCTTTGATGACAACATAAATTTGGGGCAAACTACTTTAAACTATTTACAAAAATAAGTCGGTAAAACAGATCTATTGAATGGTTAACTCGGGAGACCAACATACAATCAGATGGAGGAAAGGATTGAGGATGGAAAATTAAATAAATTCAATTTTGTCAAGTGACAATGACTAAGCTCACTTTGAGTACAATTGTCGGGTCTTTGGGCAAGGTAGACAAATAATATCCATACATCACAAATACTCTTCATTACAGTCTCCATCCTACACCTGCGAGATGATATGCAGATAAGTGGTCAAATTTCACTTTTAAACCTCTACCCAAATACCGACACAACAATTTGTTTTAACTTTGGCTATATGATATATTAGATATTCACATATGCCATGAAGTGGTGATGCCCTTTTTAGTTATCTTAGAAATGTTTTTAGACAAACTTAATCAATTATGAAGACATGAAAATATACATGCAGTCTATGCCTTTTTTATACATGTATATATATATATATATATATATATATATATATATATATATATATATATATATATATATATATGTATTTATATATCTATGGCAATATATATAAGTCTGTCTTCTCATTTACAACTCCTGTTTTCTTGCAAAAGTAATATAGTCTGTTGTCAATAACCATCACTCGTGTGTGAATCACGTGGTGACTATTTAAAACACTGTTTGATTATGCAGCGCGATTGTGATCAAGGCCAAGGATTGGGCCGAAACGTGTCATGGACATGATTGGTAAAATGTAATAAATCGCACTTACTTACTAAAAATAGAGTCTGTGCTCGGATTTGCCTATCACTGGATTTCCGGGATTTGTGGTGATATATATATCCAATAGATCCATTATATATATATATATATATATATATATATATATATATATATATATATATATATATATATATATATATATATATATATATATCATACATACATATATATATATATATATATATATACATACATACATACATACATACATATATATATATATATATATATGTATGTATGTATGTATGTATATATATATATATATATATATATATATATATATGTATATTGGATCTCTCAAGTACGGGGCACTAGTGATTTTAGAATTAAATCCAAGTTCATCCCACAACTACCACATGACGTTATCGACGTCTTTCACGAAGCCACAATTATGGGCTTGAAGAAACTTAATGCGGAACGTACTTACAAAAGAAGATACAACATTCCTGCAAGACAATGGAAGGCTATCATGGATTTGAAGAACGATGACACCCTTATAATAAAACCTTCGGACAAAGGGGGCAATATTGTACTCTTCAATAGGGAACAATATTTCAACGAAGCCCTTAGACAATTAAGTGACATTGATTGCTATCTACCCATACACAGAAAGAAATACGAGAACTGTGTTTTTTTTTGTAAACATTGAATAGTGTTCCCCCATATATGTGTCTCCTGTAAACCCGCAATCGCTATACCATATCTCTTTAGGAAGGCGTGTACTCTTCGGTGTTTTTCTAAGCCTGCCATCCCTCGAACATTCCAGTTAAGGAACTTTAGTGATTGTACTGTCATGACAAAGTGGTAATATTTCCTTGGCATATATCTCTCTCCGCCCAGGGTGTCCCTCCCGTCTCATCCAGAACTCGTGCACCTGGATGTACTCCCGTGTGACCCCAAAAATTCCCAAACAAGCTAACAAACATCCAAGAACTAAAACATTCGAAGTCCCTTCCCCCGCCCATGGGCAGCAGTGTAAATGTGAATATACAGTTCCATATAAGCCACCATACATACCGCCCCACACCACCCCCCCTCCCTACCCATAACAATGAACAGCTGTGCAAGAGAGTTGGTTACACCGGGGCGCAAGATTACTCTCAAGCTTCCCCGGCGTACCTAGTCTCTGATGAGGGCGTCGCTGCTCCGACGGCAGCCCACATTATCAATACTTTCAACAATCAACTGGACCTTCGACCCACAATACAGCCTATGTAAAGAAGGAAGGAGAAACTCAATACCACAACAATCAAGAGGCCCCCTCCCCATGCTCAAAATGCCCGCCCCCCGGAGTCCTCTATAATTCAACAGTCCAGGCCCCCAGGCCCCAACACATCCCGGTGAGACTTAGACTTATCTGTACAGTTCAGTAGCTGATGCACAACTTCTCAGAGCTCAGTCCTGTTCACTGCCTGTACCACCCATTCCAAGTTCAAGTTCTGGCATCGCCTCCACCGAGTCCGGGACAACCTCGGGGTCTGAGGCCTGCAATGTGCCATCGCGTAGAACTGTGATCCGTCCCAAGCTCATCGTTCTCTTCCTGGGCGCTTGTTTCAAAGGCTGCCTACAACTCCTCACGGGGGACTGTGAAGGATTCGACCCAGCGGAGCTCGTAGAGGGAACCAGACGTCTCCCCACTGGAGCTCTGGTGTCCAACCAGTCTCTCGCTACCTCTGCCGTGAAAAAGAATAAGACCCGACCCTCACTCTCCACGCGCAGTTTTGCCGGGAACATGAGGCTGTATTTTAAGTTCAGATCTCTGAGCCGTCGTTTAATTGCAATGAAAGTCTTCCTCTGCTCCTGGACTCTTTGGGTGTAGTCAGGGTATATTGCTATGGAGTGACCCTCAAAAATGAACCGACGACCACTTAGAGAGAGCTGAAGCAGAAGGTCCCTGTCCCTATGATTGAACAGCTTAGCGATGATAGCTCGAGGAGGAACTTCAGGTCTAGGGGGAGCCACCAGCGCCCTGTGCGCTCGCTCGACACTAAAGAATTTCGACAGCTGTTTGGGAGCCATTTCCCGAGTGATCCAGTCCTCCAAGAAGAGGTCCGCCGCTGAGCCCTCCGCCTTCTCGGGGAACCCCACAAATCTGAGGTTCCCTCTTCTGGACCGGCCTTCTGAGTCTTCGGCCCGGTCATCGAGCTTGATCACCTGCCATTTCAGCTCCACCACCGTGGCACTAAGATTCTTTACCTCCTCCTTCAGGACCTCTGTGTCCTTCACCGTGACCGCCACCATGTCCAAAACTTTCCGGAGGTCGCATCTCAGCAGGTTCACATCGATAGCCACGGCATCAATCTTTCGGATCATGTCATCTCTGGTCGACTGAACGACGCGGATAACGTCCACCAGCGTCGGAGAATCTTCGCCAGCTCCCTCCAATGCTTCTTTTTCCGGTGCTCGATCGTCAATTCTATCTTCCGGGCCATGTGATATGGGCTGGGCATAGTTCAGGATTTTGTTGGACTGTGATTTTGTCACTTTATCTTTGCCCATGTTGGCCTGTTCGATGTACTGATTGTACCTTAGCCCGCTCTACCTGTCTGGGGGGAACACAGGCAATGTCTTATCCCATTGGGTTCAGCCCCAGCAGCGGTTCGAGTCCCATGCGTGCTGAACGATGTTTTCTCAGGCCCCCAACTACTCAGGCTGATGAGAATGACCACAGGACACTGTGCAGCTGTTTGACTCCATTCCCCAATGTGATGGGACGCCCTGCCAGAGAGCGTACGTCGGCCTCCAATCTAGTTAGGCCAGCCTCCCCCGGCTGATCCTCAGGTCTCGTCGGCGGAGAAGAACTTCCCAGGTCCGGTCTCTTACAGCCGATCAGCCCCAGGGTCTTTGGCCCTCGAATCCTTCCGCATGCCCATAGGAACAAATCGGGTCCCGATGAAAGTGTCCCCGCCACTTCTCAGCGCGCCTACTCAGTATTGCCTGCACCCCGGGCTATTTGTTATGAGCAGACCGTGCTCCGACAAGTGGGGGATCTCAGCAGGAGCACACGGACAGGAGTCTACTCACTGACCTCGCCGGCACAGTCCTCTCATCAGCCGTTCTCACCACATACCGCCAGCCATCGCAGGGGTCCCGTGGGGCACGTTGACCCACCCCCTCTCTCGTGCTGACCAGTCTCCACTCAGGAGGCTCCAGCCTCTGTGAAGGGCGCCGAGCACCAGCATAGCAGATATCTTGTGTCCTGCCCCTCCAGCACAGAGGTGGTCCTCCGAGCCGCTTCACCCACCGGAGGCTCCTTACTTACAAGCAGGGCAGTGAGCGTAATATGCCCTTTCCGCAGGGTCCGAGGGGCCTACAACGCCGATGAGCTGATCCGGCCGCTGCGGAGCTACCTCAAAAATGGCGCCCGCAACGTCATATGATCAGGGCTCCGGGCCGGAGAACACAAGCCCGGCGGCTCAACCCTCCGTCGGGCCATAGTCGAAGGTCTCCCGCTGTATTAGGAACGTGTTGTCAGCCCACATGGGCCGGAATTCCGCAGGATAGTGTATTAAATTCGGGCCGCCGCACGGAGCTCTCTCGGAGCACGTCTACGCGGCTATGCCTCGAAGCCCAAGAACTGTGATACTAAGATTCAGGAACATTTGGTCACTTGGCGGGACAGTGGGTTATTAGATCAAGAAGATTATCGCTTTTTGCTGTGTGAACATCCTGTCCTACCCACTTTTTACCACCTACCCAAGGTGCACAAAGATATGATGAATCCACCTTGGAGACCCATTGTGGCCTCCCAGAATAGCTTATTAGAAAATGTCTCCATCTACATTGATTCCTTTCTATCTCCACTAGTCAAGGATTTAAGTTCTTATGTGAAGGACACACATGATTTTTTGAGACTAATAGATGGCATTAGCTGGGAAGATGAAATGTTGCTCATAACTCTTGATATTACTAGCTTATACACATGCATTGAACATGAAAAGGGTCTGAATGCCATCAAATGGTTTCTCTGTAAAAGGGCATTAAAATACCAAGAACATAATGCTATGTTATTAGACATGACAAGGTTCTGCCTAGAGAATAACATCTTCATGTTTACAGGACAATTGTACTGACAGAAGCGGGGTACCGCGATGGGCACGTGCTTCGCCCCCAGCTATGCAAACTTGTTCGTAGGCTGATGGGAGAAGCACGTGGCCTGGGCGGACTAACAGGAACAATGGGTCGATAGAATGGCCCTTTGGGCCTGGTATATCGACAATTTATTTATTGTTTGGAAAGGGACCAAGGAGGAGGCTTTAACCTATATAGCCCCCCTAAATCAGAATGAGCTTAATCTGATATTCACAGCTACCATGAGTGTTACAAGTGTCTTCTATTTGGATCTAGAGGTGTACATGGAAGGCAACAAATTACTGACTAGATTGTATCGGAAGCCGACTGCCAGCAATTCCATCTTACATGCAGGTAGCCAACACCCCAGAGCCCTGATCAAGAACATACTATTTGGGGAACTACTGCGCCTTAAACGCAATTGCGCAAACGAAGATGAATATCTTAAGGCACAGAATAGCGCAGTTAAGAGATTTAAAAGAAGGGGCTGCACAGATGGCATACTACATGAGGCAGTCAAGAGGACAGAATTGATTAGTAGACAACAACTTCTAGTAGACAAATCCAAGACACAACAAAGCAAAACTAAAGAAACAGGGACTATCAGGATGATCACTGACTTTAATGAGAAATCTGACAAAGTATCCCAGATCTTTAGGAAGAACTGGCACATAATTCGTACTGATAATGTCATAAAAAAAGTGATACCATTACAACCACAGATCACTTATAGATTCAGTACCTCTATCAAAGATCATCTTGTTCATAGTCATTATAAGACTATTCCGACTAAAAAAGAAATATGTAGGGGTTTCTTTCCTTGTCTTAGGTGCAAGGCCTGTAAATTTAGCAAAATGGTCATGGAATATGAATTTGAAGGACAGGGGGCAAGCAAATGTAAAAAGATACCAAAGTTACTGAATTGCAATTCTGAGTATACCATCTACTGCTTAGAATGTCCCTGCCCCAAAAGATACATTGGCAGCACCATACACCCTGCCAAAAAAAGAATACTTGAGCACTTGCGTGCTATTACCAATAAGGACCAAAGTTATCCGGTTGCTCGTCACTTTGAGCATAAACATAACAGCAACCGTGATCTCCTGAAATTCTTTTGCATAGATCAAATACAAAAGGATGAGAGAGGAGGCGATAGGGTCAAAAAGCTGAGAAGTCTGGAATCTAGATACATTGTTGAATTGTCCACCAAAACTCCGGTTGGCCTTAACAATGAAGAAGAGTTGTGGGTCCACATAGGATAGCAGGGTGGGCAGAATGAGAGAGGAACACACTGTGGGCTATTTGGCTCCTCTATAATTTTAGTGCACCCGCACGTGCAACGATACCCCCGGAACCCCCAAAACCCTCCCTTTTCCCCCCTTTTCCCCACCCCTCAACCCCCATTTCCCCTCCTTTTGTTCCAACCCCCAGACCCCCACCTCCCGAAACCTTTGCCGCCCCCCTTTTGCACTCTTGTCACTTTGCCTATTCAGGGCTTAATTACTTGGGAATGAGATCTCGTTTGGGCCTTGTCCCTGTCTTTCGACAGGGACAGGGTCATACCGAGCTATAAAGCATGGTTGCCATTTGGCTTTTTTGATTGTATTGAAATTTATCTTTGCTGATGGTATAAGGACACTTCCATATTGTCGTTTTTGATTAGACTTTCTTGCATATTATTTTTACCTGACAAGATCTCCACATCCCTCCTCCCTTCTATCATGACTTAATGAATTAACACATTCGGATTGCAAATTGTAATGAATTGCATATATTATTTTTGAGGATGTTTCCTAAACTATCATTTTTAACATTAATTGGCGTACCTCTGCATGGAATGCTGTGATTTCACCATACATTATAAGATGGCCGCCCTAAAACAGATAGGAATGTATGTAATGTTGAAACAACTTCACTTTCAGTGATTTCGAATGTGTGACCCACTTCCTGTATGTTTAAATATTGTTTGTTTTGAAGACGCAACTGACATTGAAAAAGGCGTTGTTGCCGAAACGCGTCTGTCAGTACCCCGTGATTTAGCCCAATAAATCAATTTATTCACTTTCCCTAAGGAGTGCCTCCGTCTTTATCTGCACGGTTGTGGTTGTTGGAGTAATGTATATATATGTATATATACGTATATATATATATTCACTAAAAAAAACACAGGTGTCAAGGACGTTATAGTTAGGCTGACATTTCACTCGTACAAAAACAGAGAAATTCAGCCGTTATAGTTAGCTGAGCTAACTATAACTCGCGCCCCCACAATGCACTGCTGATGACATCACATATTACATCACTCATGACATGGTCAGTGACATCACTGATGACATCACTGATGACATCTAAAATGACATCACTGATGACATCATCCACTTAATATCTGATGCACCTCCTCACACCCTAATATAACTTTTTATACACCCACTCTAAAAATAGACTAACATTCTCAAAACCATAGACACAGCAATACCAGTTAGTACATACCCACTCACTGATTCATAGGTGTACACACATCCTCTCACTGAATTCTCTGTTTTTGTACGAGTGAAATGTCAGACGTCCTTGAAACCTGTGGTTTTTTCAGTGAATTTCTAAGGTTTTTTAAATGCTAATGCCTAACTATAACGTCCCTGAAACCGTTTGTGTTTTCAGTGAGTTTCTAAGGTTTTTTAAATGCTAATTCCTAACTATAACGTCCCTGAAGCCTCTGTGTTTTTCAGTTAATTTCTAAGGTTTTTTAAATGCTAATTCCTAACTAGGACTTCCCTGAAACCTCTGTTTTTTTTAGAAATTTCTAAGTTGTTTTAAATGCTAATTTCTAACTATGCCTACATAGGTAGGACATGTGCAGAAAGAGGAAGAAAGCTGCAGGAAGAAGCAAGAGAAGTGCTGAAAGAAGCTACAGAGGTGCAGAAAGAGGGAAGAGGGGTCCAGAAAGAGGTACGAGAAGTGAGGACAGAAGGAACAGAGGTGCAGAAAGAAGAAAGAGAACTGCAGAAAGAGGAAAGAGAGGTGCAGAAAGAGACAAGAGAGGTGCACAAAGAGGGAAGAAGGGCGCAGAAAGAGGCAAGAGGGGTGCAGATAAAAGCAAGAGAGGTGCAGAAAGAAGCAAGAGAAGTGCTGACAGAAGCAACAGAGGTGCAGAAAGAGGGAACAGGGCTGCAGAACGAGGCAAGAGAGGTGAAAAAAGAGGGAAGAGCGGTGCAGAAAGAGGCAAGAGGGGTGCAGAAAGAAGCAAGAGAGATACAGAAAGAAGCACAAGAAGTGCAGAAATAAGCAACCGGGGTTCAGACAGAGGCTAGATGGGTGCAGAAAGAGGCAAGAGAGGTGCAGAAGGAGGAAAGAGAACTGCAGAAAAAGGCAAGAGAGTTGCAGAAACAGGCAAAAAAGGTACAGAAAGAGGGAGCAGGGGTGCAGACAGAGGCAACAGAGGTGCAGAAAGAGGGAAGAGGGGTGCAAAAAGAGGCAAGGGGTGCAGAAATTTACAAGAGAGGTGCAGAAAGAAGCAAGAGAAGTACAGAAAGAAGCAACAGATGTGCAGAAAGAGGCAAGAGGGTTGAGAAAGAGGCAAGAGAAGTGCAGAAAGAAGAAAGAGAACTGCAGAAAGAGGAAAGAGATGTGCAGGAAGAGGCAAGAGAGGTGCACAAAGAGGGAAGAAGGGTGCAGAAAGAGGCAAGAGGGGTGCAGAAAGAAGCAAGAGATGTGCAGAAAGAAGCAAGAGATGTGCAGAAAGAAGCAAGAGAAGTGCTGACAGAAGCAACAGATGTGCAGAAAGAGGCAAGAGGGGTGCAGAAAGAAGCAGGAGAGGTACAGAAAGAAACACAAGAAATGCAGAAAGAAGCAACAGGGGTGCAGAAAGAGGCTAGATGGGTGCAGAAAGAGGCAAGAGAAGTTCAGAAAGAAACAACAGATGTGCAGAAAGAGGCAAGAGGGTTGCAGAAAGAGGCAAGAGAAGTGCAGAAAGAAGCAAAAGAGGTGCAGAAAGAGGCCAGAGAAGTGTTTACAGAAGGAACAGTGGTGCAGAAAGAAGAAAGAGAACTGCGGAAAGAGGAAAGAGAGGTGCAGAAAGAGGAAAGAGAGGTGCACAAAGAGGGAAGAAGGGTGCAGAAAGAGGCAAGAGGGGTACAGATAGAAGCAAGAGAGGTGCAGAAAGAAGTAAGAGAAGTGCTGACAGAAACAACAGAAGTGCAGAAAGAGGGAATAGGGCTGCAGAAAGAGGCAAGAGAGGTGAAAAAAGAGGGAAGAGCGGTGCAGAAAGAGGCAAGAGTGGTGCAGAAAGAAGCAAGAGAGGTACAGAAAGAAGCACAAGAAGTGCAGAAAGAAGCAACAGGGGTGCAGACAGAGGCTAGACGGGTGCAGAAAGAGGCAAGAGAAGTGCAGAAAGAAGCCACAGAGGTGCAGAAGGAGGCAAGAGAATTGCAGAAAGAGGCAAGAGAGTTGCAGAAATAGGCAAAAGAGGTGCGGAAAGAGGGAGCAGGGGTGCAGACAGAGGCAACAGAGGTACAGAAAGAGGAAAGAGGGGTGCAAAAAGAGGCAAGAGGGGTGCAGAAATTTGCAAGAGAGTGCAGAAAGAAGCAAGAGAAGTGCAGAAAAAAGCAACAGATGTGCAGAAAGAAGCAACAGATGTGCAGAAAGAGGCAAGAGGGTTGCAGAAAGAGGCAAGAGAAGTGCAGAAAGAAGCAAAAGAGGTGCAGAAAGAGGCAAGAGTGGTGCAGAAAGAGGCAAGAGAAGTGCAGACAGAAGGAACAGAGGTGCAGAAAGAAGAAAGAGGAAAGAGAGGTGCAGAAAGAGGCAAGGGAGGTGCACAAAGAGGGAAGAAGGGAGCAGAAAGAGGCAAAAGGGGTGCATATAGAAGCAAGAGAGGTGCAGAAAGAAGCAAGAGAAGTGCAGAAAGAAGCAACAGGGGTGCAGACAGAGGCTAGATGGGTGCAGAAAGAGGCAAGAGAAGTGTAGAAAGAAGCCACAGAGGTGCAGAAGGAGGAAAGAGAACTGCAGAAAAAGGCAAGAGAGTTGCAGAAACAGGCAAAAAAGGTACAGAAAGAGGGAGCAGGGGTGCAGACAGAGGCAACAGAGGTGCAGAAAGAGGGAAGAGGGGTGCAAAAAGAGGCAAGGGGGTGCAGAAATTTACAAGAGAGGTGCAGAAAGAAGCAAGAGAAGTACAGAAAGAAGCAACAGATGTGCAGAAAGAGGCAAGAGGGTTGCAGAAAGAGGCAACAAGTGGAGAAAGAAGCAAAAGAGGTGTAGAAAGAGGCAAGAGAACTGTTGAAAAAGGCAAGAGAGGTACAGAAAGAGGCAAGAGAGGTGCACAAAGAGGGAAGAAGGGTGCAGAAAGAGGCAAAAGAAGTGCAGAAAAAAGCAAGAGGGGTGCAGAAAGAAGAAAGAGAAGTGCAGAAAGAAGAGAAAGAGGTGCAGAAAGAGGCAAGAGAAGTATAGAAAGAAGCAACAGAGGTGCAGAAAGAGGCAAGAGAGGTGCAGAAACAGGCAGCAGAGGTGCAGAAATAGGGAACAGGGGTGCAGAAAGAGGCAAGGGAGGTGCAGAAAGAGGCAAGAGGGGTGCAGAAGAATGTAAGAGGGGTGCAGAAAAATACAAGTGAGGTGCAGAAAGAGGCAACAGAGGTGCAGAAAGAGGCAAGCGAGGTGCAGAAACAGGCAAGAGAAGTACACAAAGAGGCAAGATAATTACTGAAAGAAGCAACAGAGGTGCAGAAAGAGGCAAGAGAGGTGCAGAAACAGGCAGCAGAGGTGCAGAAAGAGGGAACAGGGGTGCAGAAACAGGCAAGAGAGGTGCAGAAAGAAGAAAGAGGAGTGCAGAAAGAAGGAAGAGAGGTGCAGAAAGAGGCAAGAGGGTTGCAGAAAGAAGTAAGAGAAGTGCAGAATGAAGCAACAGAGGTGCAGAAAGAGGCAAGAGAGGTGCAGAAACAGGCAGCAGAGCTGCAGATAGAGGGAACAGGGGTGCAGAAAGAGGCAAGAGAGGTGCAGAAAGAGGCAAGAGGGGTGCAGAAAGATGCAAGAGGGGCCCAAAAAGAAGCAAGTAAGGTGCAGAAAGAGTCAACAGAGGTGCAGAAAGAGGCAAGACCGGTGCAGAAAGAGGCAAGCGAGGTGTAGAAACAGGCAAGAGAAGTACAGAAAGAGGCAAGAGAATTGCAGAAAGAGGGAAGAGGGGTGCAGAAAGAGGCAAGAGAGGTGCAGAAAGAGGGAAGAGGGGTGCAGAAAAATGCAAGAGGGGTCCAAAAAGAAGCAAGTGAGGTGCAGAAAGAGTCAACAGAGGTGCAGAAAGAGGCAGGCAAGACAGGTGCATAAAGAAGCAACAGAGGTGCAGAACGAAGCAAGAGAGGTACAGAAAGAAGCACAAGAAGTGCAGAAAGAAGCAACAGGGGTGCAGACAGAGGCTAGATGGGTGCAGAAAGAGGCAAGAGAAGTGCAGAAAGAAGCAACAGAGGTGCAGAAGGAGGCAAGAGAACTGCAGAAAGAGGCAAGAGAGTTGCAGAAACAGGCAAAAGAGGTGCAGAAAGAGGGAGCAGGGTGCAGACAGAGGCAACAGAGGTGCAGAAAGAGGGAAGAGGGGTGCAGAAAGAGGCAAGGGAGGTGCAGAAAGAGGCAAGAGGGGTGCAGAAGAATGTAAGAGTGGTGCAGAAAGAAGCAAGTGAGGTGCAGAAAGAGGCAATAGAGGTGCAGAAAGAGGCAAGCGAGGTGCCGAAACAGGCAAGAGAAGTACAGAAAGAGGCAAGAAAATTGCTGAAAGAAGCAACAGAGGTGCAGAAAGAGGCAAGAGAGGTGCAGAAACAGGCAGCAGAGGTGTGGAAAGAGGGAACGGGGTGCAGAAAGAGGCAAGAGAGGTGCAGAAAGAAGAAAGAGGAGTGCAAAAAGAAGTAAGAGAGGTATATATATATATATATATATATGTTTATATAGGTGTTACAGTTGAGATGACTGAGAAGAAGTCCCTCATGTCTACCACCATTGTGTGGTTGTGGGATGATTATAGTTTAATCACTCACATATATAAGTGTTATGGTTGAGATAACTGTACGGGAATAAGTCACTCATGTCTACCACGTTTGTGTGGTTGTGGGATGGTCGTAAGTGAATCTCCCACTTATAAGTGTAGTGATGATGTTTTAGTTTGGTATGATTGTGAGGGTGTAACCCACCTGTGATGTTTTTTCTTTCACTATGGGCTGGTGTCTACTGCACCTTCGGTGATTGGTTCCATGCGTGTTGTCTTTCATGCCAGCCTGGCCAGCTGGTATGTTTGTGGCATTAGGGGTTTCGTAGAGGAGGTGGGGTGTGGCAGAGTGCATGATTTGTTTTGTTGATGGGAAGGGAGAAGTTGAGTGAGGTGTGTTTAATTTATTGATTTCTTTAATCTGATTGGCATGCATGGTCTTTTACATTTAATAAGTTACATGCATGTTTCTGGTCTTTTACATTTAATGAGTTACATGCATGTTTCTGATTACATTTAGCATAGTGACGTGTACCATCTCTCTATATTTAAAATGGCAATATGTTTGCATTCAACAAGTTACTTGCATGTTTTTTGATTACATTTAATATCTTCATTTATTTATTTAATGTGATTAGCATGCATGGTCTTTTACATCCAATAAGCTACATGCATGTTTCTAATTACATTTTGTATAGTGACATGTACCATCTCTATATTTAAAATGGCAATATGTTTGCTTTCTGAGTTCTGCAGCATGTGTGCAACTTTTCCACTTGATATTTCAAGGCACGTTTCTTGTCTCTCGTTATGCGATTTGTATATGCATGGAGTAGTCGCAAATGTTATTCTGGCTTTTGTAAAGAAGGGAGAAATGTTATTTT
Organism: Calotriton arnoldi; assembly: GCA_963921515.1. NCBI lineage: Eukaryota > Metazoa > Chordata > Amphibia > Caudata > Salamandridae > Calotriton > Calotriton arnoldi. Next base: position 1,636,649 of record CAWUFW010002342.1, on the reverse strand, counting down.
ACCTGCTGCTCAGCCAGTGTGAGTGGGGAGTTGAATGCTGGTGCGTGGTGATGCATGGAATGTTGGATGTCTGATAGAGCCAGTTGGAGTATGGACTAAGCAGCAGGAAGGCTGCTCCTGGTGGGGCTCTTCTTCATAACTACTCAATAAACCATTTTACCTAATCTACACCTGGACTACAGAACTTCTTTTGTATTATAACAGTCCCCCTGGCCCCTTCCCCGTCGCTGCGTGGCCTGTATCCCAACCCGTTCCACGCATTGTAGCTTGCCACGTCCCCCTGATCCTTTCGCCTTATTGTTGCTTGCCCCTTCTCCAGCCCCTCCCACCAGAAAAAGCTGATCTCGTCATAGCGCTTTTTTCCCCCTAAACATTGGCAAAGCCAATAGGTCTCTCCTATTCGAGACATATTGACTTTGTAAAAAAAAAAATCCATGTTGTACCGCAGCGTGGCTTTCCAATGCGAGTGTATTTGAGTGCCAAAGACAAACTAGTTTTTTGGTTTGAGCAATATAAATTGGAGGTTGGTTGAGAGCTTTTAAAACTTACATTACTGCAACCGTCCTGCATGACTGTATTAAGAGTATCTCTCCTCAGCTGCAAGCTCAGCTCTCCCACCCTGCCCCTCATTCCTCGTCAAACCCCTTTCCCGCTATCGGAAGTCTGACCATAGACTGATGCCCATGTAAAAAAGTCGGTGGAGTGCGAAGCCGACTTTGTAGATTCACAAACCCGCAGCCCACTTAAACCCCAATTAGTCTGGAGAGCCGTCACCGCGAGGCCTGACACTCGAGGAATGATTAATTCCAAATTGCATATTGTGGGGTCGGGGAGCCCACGTCTGACATTCCTTCCTGATCACTGAACCTTGTCCCGTCCGGACTTTCAGGCTCTCGAACGCTCTGTAATTAAATCGAAGTGGAAGTTGGAATTCCTATACGGGCGCAACCTTAAGGTATGGTTCACAGCCTGTGCCCAGCAGGCATTCAGTCTCCCATCGCCGTGGGCAGTCCTCCTTTCGAGGGTTCGTTATTCAATTAATTATATTTTACGAATTAGCTTGTATTTGTTTGTTTTTTATTGCCTTTCTTCCAGAGAAAGTATATAGGATGTGCAGCTGTGAAATGGGATGAGAGCCTCAGAGCGGTATTTTGCTCTATACATAAAATGTAAATAAGCAAATTGGCCGGGAGTCTGAAAAACATCATAAATTATCAGTGCATAATCCACGCACCATGCAGAAAAAAAGTGGGAAGTCCAAAAATGAGTATGTGTCCGTATGTAAGCTATGCATGAAAGTATTGCCCGTACGTAATTTGAAAAATGCCCTCCAAAAGTTCGTACGTGGGAGTGTCAGAAAATTGGATACGTTCCTACAATGCACATTTCTTCTTTTTTTCACAGTAGTACCTTCTTGAGGGTTTACACAGATGTAACCACACACTTTTTACACCTATCTGAGCACTGAACATACAATAAAAACTTACACTCTGTGCAGAAAGTGCACATGGCCATGAGGTGTTTACAAAATGTATATATATAGGTGCTAAGCAATAGAAAAAGAAATCTTTTAGGTATTAATTTTATTTTATTTTTATAGAGATACCGCTGACTGAAGGTCACTTTAAAGTGCTCGAGGGAGAGTGCAGAGGTCAAGAGAGGTAACATAGCATCCTCAGAGAGAATAGTTTGATCAAAAGAACAGAACTAAAGGAAGCGGTCAGTTACTGTAATCAAAATGCTTGACAGAACATTTCCATTTTCAGGATTCTGCTGAAGTGCACCTGATTGAAGGCCAAGTGGTAGGTGAAGTGAGTTCCATAGGAAGGAGTCAAATATACTGAGGATTCTGCTCCACAAATGTTTGTTTCTCATCTGGTGAGCAGAAAGTCTGTTTGTGTTGGGTGAAGTTACTTGTTTTGTCAGCTGGATGGAGAGCATCAAGTTGGAAAGGTCAGAGTGCTCATGCAGAACTATGCTAAGAATAAACTTTTCCAATCAACTCATTGTTTTGGAGCCAGTGGGGATGCATTAAGGCAGATGAGATGTGGCTTGTGATCTTCAGGACAAGGATGAGACAACGAGAAGGGCTTTGTATTCTTTGCCGGTTGTCAATAGTCTTGGCAGGATGGCCTCCATCGAGTGCATAGTTCATTTTGGAGATGGCCATTGCTAAGACAAGGGTGATGCTTTAAGGCACAAGTGGTAGTTGCATGATTCCACCAAGGACAGAAACATAGAACACCTTTAAAATGATATTGTTCAGCTGCAAGATCAGTAGGTTAAGTGCGTTCACTAGAGGGTTTAGTTGGTTAGGCAAGTGGGCCTTCTTATGGCAGCACCTTCGTCAATATCTTACTTTATACATATAAATATTGAACATCTTCATAAACTCTGCATTAGATAGAACTGATTCTCAAAGACCATGGAAACATTTTACTTTGTCTTGCTGCTGGAGACCAATGTTGGAAATAGTGGCCTGATCTAAGTGCTCAGTTTTTTGACGCATAGAGCCTTTTTGAACAAAACCTGCAGCCGAAATTAAGTTCTAAAATCCTCGCCAAAAAGGCAACTATAAAATTGGGTGAACAAGATCGGCATGAGTTAGCACAAAAAGCACACACGGACCTGCGTGTATCTTTCTGCCAAGATCTAGGGAAAGCCGCGTACCTATCTGGCCCTTGAACTTCATATATAAAAAAGAACTCATGAGACTGAGATGTGGATTATTCCCTTTAAAGGCGTATACATTTGGGGGTATAAAAGGTTCTTGCCCATTTAACTGTAGACTATGGGGCATATGTACAAGCCCCTATCGTCACTTTTTGTGATGTTCCCGTGGCGATAGGGGCCTTGCCTTATGTACAAGGCAGCGTTAAGCCCTTAACGCTGCCTTGTACATAAGGCACCCTTTCACGCTATGTTTAGCATGAAAGGGGCGTGCAGTGGGTGTTGTGATGGGCGTTCCACCGCAACACCCATTGTATTTGACGCTGCCCCCTATGTATAAGGGTGGCGTACATAGGAGGCAGCGCCAAAATTAAGACCAGGAAAACCCTGGTCTTAAGTTTGCGAAACAAGGAGAAATACATTATTTCTCCTCGTTTTTAGGTCTTGCCTAGGCAGCGCGCATGCGCTGCACTAGGAGGGCATTTAGCCATCGGTCTTCACTTTCCAAGCACTGCACTCGTGCTTGTGGCGGCATCCACCTTGCGGGAGCGAGCAGCAGCGCGCCACAAGCACGAGTGCAGTGCTTGAAAAGTGAAGACTGTGTGTGCTCTCCCAAGCGCGCGCGCACACACCACTCCAGTTTGTGGAAACGTTAAAACAAAAAAAACATCCAGGAATTGCGCGTTCAACTTTACACGCGAGCAGCAAACATCCTACACGTTCACCTTATGTTCAGAGTCTCTCGCGCTAAACACCCCTCTCCCAGGTTATGTTTTAGCCAAAAGCGAAAGTGATGCAATACGTCGTTGCTTGTGTTTGTGCGTATGTGATCACGTGATTATCCCCGTTGCAGCAAGCTCCAGAAAGAAGATGTCTGCGTTTCTAGCTGCTGGTGTTCCTGCCCTCTCTCGTGTGCTGCTACGGAGGGTCTCAGCTCCTGACGTCTGGGCCCCTTCCACGGCTTGCCACAAGAAGGTATTGCTGTTTTTGGAATAAATTACTCAAGGAAACTTCAATTAGGAGCGTTGATTTCTTAGTCCCGTGTTGCCCTTGACAGTGCTGACTCTGGAAAGACACCACACGGTCCGAGACGCCACCTTTCGGCTTGCCGTTTGATGGGCGGGGTGGCTTCCATTGCAGTCTGCAGGAGCCGTAGTTAAGTGTTTGCGCCGACCACTTGAAACTTCTTTACTATGAGGCCCAGAGCTGTTGGGTATATCGTAGACCTTCCTCTCCGGGCCGCCCACTTACATCCTTGCTTGGTATATATTATAGTTATAAAATCGTTCTTTGGCTCGTTACGGTAAGTTATTCGTTTCACAAAACGCATGCTTAATCACTGGTTATACAAATGACTCTGGGCTCGTAAATTGCACCATTTTATTGGTCAGCGTAGTCCATGGCTACTCGCATCCATTTCCCCCTGGGCCTCAAAGTACTGCCCGTGGCATGCCAAAGGGCTGCACCGATGCCAGCAATGCGATGGTCGGGGTGATAAAAGGAGGGCGTAGGGGGTCGCCAAGCATGTATGGTGTGGACAACAGCCGTCACGTGACTGTCTGCCACCAAGGTCCTATTCTCATGCACCAAGTATTAAAGTCATAACATTAACTACGAATATAAAACGTGAGAGGGAAAGAGATATTCATCTGGTGGATGAATTGCAAAATGTGAAACCATAAAACCTGGTGTCAGTCCTGGCTTCCCCACTTGACGAAATTGTGTGATACTAGGCAATTGGTTAATTTCACTTGGCCTCCTATTTTTTTTTTATCACCACATATGAGAGCCCCTTAAAATATACGAGTTCAGGAAGTGTTCTGTACAAACCTTCTCTTGTGTTTTATTGAATAAACTGTAATGTTGTTCCAATTATATAACAACCAAGGCTAAACATAAGGTGCACCTTACAAGTGACTTGCCTCTTGGTCCACTGATGGCATTGTTTTTAGAATGGAGGCGGCATGAATGTTTCCAAGATCATGTTTGAAAACTATCATTGCTAATAAATGCCTCTCAATGCAGTGATCTAATCTGATCTACTAAGGTAAAACGCTCATGCATGTTAATAAAATACATTTTTTTGCAGTTTACAGAGATTTTATCGTGTTCTTACATTTTTAGTGCAAGATGTCTTTAAAAATAAAAATGTTCTTAAAGATTAGTTATCTAGGACGCATTCCTCTTTACGGTTACTTTATTTAACGTGTAACTAAAGTATGCGCATTTCTGAATGTTCCTGCTCTGTCAATTAACCTACAGCCCGATGCTGCTGTTCAGCAGGGGGCTGCAATTAAAGGTCAAGAAGGCTGCATGCGGCTCCCGGGTGGTACTTTGGGTATCCCTGGCCTAGTCTGTATCCATTAACTTAAGGCTGAACTATCTCTGCAGCAAACATTAGCGGTTCTAATCTGAATTTGAGATGTGATTCAGAATCTCGAGGTCTTGTACTTTCAATTTTTGCTAGACAGCTTGGCACTAAACTAATTGTTCTTTATCCACTTATGCCTTCTCTTCTCCACTCTCCTGTGACAACAACTTATCTCATTGTGTTCTGTAAGTTTGACAGACAGGTACCGTGATGGTGCGTTGTATAAAAATAACAAGCATTGCCAATCAATCTCAGCTGAGATTGGGTCAATTGACTCCTTATCCATCAGTCTTCACTCCCCTCACTCAAAATTCACCATGTAAATCCAAATTATCTCAATTCTCCGTGGAAAATGGACGATGACGTTCATGTGTTGTACCAGGGGTGTCGCTGCCACCAGACTGAGAATTAAGTACACAAGGGACCCATTTGAGTTACACGCTGTCAACCCCAGAAAGAGCACCTAATTACAAGGCGTGCTTTTCTACTGGGAGCCCGCGTCCCTACCATCAGTAGCAGCAGAAAGTTACATCATTAAAAAGCTGGTTATGCGATAACTTCTGCTCTCTAACCAACGAGTGATTAAGGAGGTCGGCACAGCTGTGCTCGGGCAGGTGTTTGCTACTGGGCAAGCTTTGCAATACTGTGGAAATTGAAGTACAGTTCTGTACTAAACACACCCCTCATGACTACCAGCAGATAGATACCCACGCCAGACAGGTATGATTGGGTCACAAATAGTAATTAGAAATTAACCCACTTTTATGAAATATACAGCGTCACCTAAAAGCGCCAGTAACATAGGTCAGAATACAGTACTCTGTGCAATTATACAACATAAGCACTTTTTTAAAACTTTTGCACATCGAGGCTCAAGGATAGAATCTATCCTTATAATATAAGGATACATAAGATAAACAGCACCAATAAGATGCTCTTTTCAAACAACCATCCAGCACTTTTTTTATTTATTTTTTAAAGCAGTACCCTACCTGTATAATCGATCTAGGCAGAACGTATTAACTAACTACATCTACCCAGAGTCCTACACTCAGGGTACAAGTCCTATAAATCAAGCATTGGCATAGCCAATAGGTCTCGCTATTGGGACCTTATAAGTATTTAGTTATACAGCACAATATCCTTGGTGCTACAACATCAACTGTTGCATGGCTAAAAACTTATAATGTCCCAAAGGCGAGACCTATGGGCTATGCCAATGCTTGTTGCTTTTTCCATGTGTGCTGCCTTGTGCAGCACACATGGAAAAAGCAAAATGCCATGGTTTGTTTATGTACAGGAAGGTGTCCCTTCCTGTACATAAACAAACCTTTAGAAATGCCATTTGTAACTTTCATGTGTGCTGCATGAAGCAGCACACATGAAAGTTACAAAATGGCATTTTAGGATTGTTTATGTGCAGGAAGGGACACCTTCCTACACATAACCAATCCTCCCCTGCACACAGACACCCTTGCACTCTGGTGCAAGGGTGCCGGCGTTGTCCCTAAGTTGTTAAACCTAGCGCCATCGCAGGGGGAAACGCAAGGCTGCACCACATTCTTGAAAATATGGTGCAGCCTTGCAATTCCGAAGTGGCGGAGCGTGTCGTTAAGCCCAGGAGGCTAACGACATGCTCCGCCACTTCTATTGTACATATCCCCCTATGTCTTTTTAAAGAGCTTAAGGTGCTCCTCTTTCGTCACTTAGGCATAACCAAATGTAAAATAGCCATATCCAAATGCCTAAGTGGAGTAGATCTACAGCTCTCGGCCAGGTTTGTGAAATTTCTCCCATGTCCCTTTTGTGCCATAATTTATAGGCTCCTTGATCCCATATTATGCATTTTATGAGCTCGATTGTAAAAATGCTATCTAAACACTTGTGAATGCTGCTAATGCACAATGCACTTTACCATTTTTTCTTACGGCCTGGTGTTTTGTGATCTTAGCTTCCGCAACAAAAGAATTACAAATAGTGATTGTGATTGTGTATGCACTTTATCCTGTTGCACTTAAATGTCGCCCTGAAAAGGCCCATTTGTGGAATAATACTCTATTTACTATATACTCTGCTCATATTGTGATTTTAATGCTGATTGAATAAGTTGCAACGACAATGCCCTTCATCTTGCAAATGTCTCTGCAAATGTAACTTTATGAATGTAGAAGCAGTTGACTGTTGACTCTAGGTGATGATGCAAAGTAATTATCAATTGTATGCTTTGAAGTGATCATTTACAATTTCATATGCTTTGAAGTTTTCATTCTCAATTTCGTTTATTTAATTGTTTTTAAATTTCCCTTGATATATTGTAATGGTTTTAAATAACTGGTAACAATAAAACTTTAACTTACTTACTAACTAAGTGCTGTTTCACGTTGTTCTGATCTTGAAATAATACCAGCGTTTTACACCAGTATCCCAATACAGAAGGAATTGAATCTTATGATGCGTGAAAACATCCTCTCCAAATAGTCACTGGAGTTTGTGGTCGGAGACTTAGGCGGCTCTTATGTGTATGGATATATACATTCGCTTTTTCACAACCTCTTGTATTATATCATAATTAACAGAACACGCAGATTAACACTTTTATCTATACAGGTTATATAACATACTCTTTCATCCCCAACCTGATCAAAGGATGTATATAAACTAACAAAAAAATTCTCCTGAAACTGGGTTCTTGCAGGTTGGCCGCCGCTGGGCCTAATTGTTTAAAGAGGAGGAGTCCAGCCCTTGAACATCGCCTTTCATCAGTTGGGTGTGTGCATACATTTCTATATGTCAGTTGTCAGAAATTGTGCCAGAAGCTGCTGCTATCAAGGATCAGTCGTAAACCCAACAAGGTCTTGGGACAGAAATTCAAGGTCAGTGAAATGTAAGCCATGCAGTGTTTTGAAAGTTGCCTCACCCGGCAGTCTAAGGCTCTGCTTACTAGCTGGTTGATGGGTTCCAACCTCTGCCTAAACTCGTGGGGGCATATTTAGGTTCAGTGGCGCATCCCTGCATATCAGCAGGGATGCGCCAGGGAAAATGCGTCACGCAAGTTTACCCTTGCGCCACGTCCGATGCGCCACATTTCCAATGCGGCGCATCGTGGCGCAAGGATAAGCAGATGCGTGACGCATCTGCCGGCGGAAAGTTGGCGCAGTGCTGAAGTTGTGTCGCAAGCGCGACGCAACTCCAGCACTGTTCCAACCTTCCCACACCAGAACATGGGCTTCTATTGGAATTCTCAAGGGCATATTATCAAGCCCATTATCGCCGCTTTGGCGGCAGTTTTCTGCCGCTAAACCGGCGATAATTTTTAATGCCGTTCTTGATAATATGCCCCCCAAGTACTTACCACGTCCGTTAAATATCTCACCCTTTTGTTAAATTTCACCAGATGAAACCTGCCAAAGTTTAACAGGAGAAAGTGTACACTATTTGTACAGTGTTTACTGTGCCATGAAGATTTTGGTGCGGTAAGATCCAAAATCTGCATGTCATTCCCAATTAACTCGTAATATGTGCTATTTAACGCACCTGATAATTAATGTACCCCAGGTGCACTAAAAAGCAACTGGATTCTGACAAACTCTGAATCACGCCCTAAGTCATCCATAAGTTATAATGCTGACCTGATCATAGTATGGCCCTCCATTTGGTTGAAACATCTATTGGTAAAAGGACTGTATATCACAAAGGGAACACCCCCAAATAACTCGAACACTGACAAACGGAGTTGCCTCCCCAGTATACTGCATTTCAATTGTAGTCATATTGTACAGCTGCCTCTGTATGATATCAAAGGTCTGCTGTTTGGTGCTCACATTAAACATACATATGCCCCTATGGTTATCGCTTTTTCCAACTTTCTGTAAGTGTTGTCCTCCTTCCGATCTCTGATAAATCTGGGGTAATGATTGACTGAGGCTTGCTAACTTTGACTGACTAGCCCCCAGACTGCCTGAGGGTACCCTCCCTGATACTATGGATGGCAGACATTTTGAAAGTACTCAATGTTAATAACGCAAAGACATGGTTAAGTTAAACTATAGGTAATCTTTGGCAGTTCTATTGATCTTCTTGTCTGCTGGTCAGATGTCCTTTTGTCTGCCTGTTTAGCATATAAATCCTTTCACCCACTGTTGGCCCTTCATTCTAGACAACCACATACATCACTCACTCATTGTTTCAAATGAAAACCTGAAGTTAAATCATCACTTGGCAGGAGAAACTTGAATTGATAATTAAAACGTTTTCAGAAATAGGTAAAGAAGTTCTGTCATTTCAACATTCTGGAAACTACCTCTCAAAGTCAGCTGGCTATTTCAAAATACCACCTATATGAATTATTTGTGACTCATATCAATTGTCGGTGCTTACAACCAATATTGTCCTATCTATGTTCATTAAACTGCTGCACAGCACTTTCAACTAAGCAGTGTGTCTAATTACTACTGTACTGTCCAAGTGACAACTCTGCCTTGACCAGTGCTATTGAACACTCTCCCAGCAATTGTTTGCACTGGCACACATTGTTATGAATCCGTCTCTTTGCCTCTCGGGGTGCCATGTATGCACCAAGTGGAGCCTGAAAGTCACCATCAGAACGCATCCTAGGTTGTCATATCACTACTGCCTGCATGCCATTTCAATCTTGAGAGACTGGAAGACCTTCATTTGTTTCCATGGATTATAGACCTCAAAATGCAGTGCCAGGTCTTCACAAAGAACAAGGGTGACTGCTGCCAAATTAAAGTGGTGGGGCAGCACAGGGAGGGCAAATAATAATACAAAAAAACCACTTACCTCCTGCTGCCGCTGCCAGCCGCCTTGGTGAAAAAGTAACATGAAGAGGGGGGTGAAAAAAACGGTGTTTATGCTGGTGGGTAGCAACACAAGCCCCCCGGGACCGACATAGCACTGCTAGAGGGAAGTGGAGCTCACACTAAAATGGGAAGAGAAGGGGACCTATCTTGAAGTCCATGGGCCACTCCCATCTAATCCAGATGCTGCTCTCAGCATGAAAGCAGCATCAGGATTGGTCTGAGCGGCCTGGTTAGGCGCTCAGTAAGGGACTGGAAGCTCTCCACCCGGCTGTACAATACAGCTGGGTTGGAGAAATAAAAGTGCGCATGTCGGTTTGACCGGCCTAAGACAGCCGTCCAAACGGTCATGCGCACTTACAGTGCACAACACTCCTCCCCCCCCTGCTGTAGCTGCTGCTGTCATTCAGGATGCCCAGCCCGCCCCTGACTCTGCAGCATCAGTTGTAAGTGAAAAATAAAACGATAATACAATTGTTTTATTATCATTTTATTTTTCATCTGCAGTGAGTGGGGTGGTACACCTCTGCCATTATGGAGGAGCTGGCACTGACAAAGACCCTGAATTTACTGTGTAGGGCTTTCTAGTGCTAGTCCTGCCAGTCCTCAGCGTTGGACTCTCTCACCCAGGTCTAGTGAGAGAATGGGATTACATTCACCTATGGTTAGTCTTGTGCAGCCCAATCATGTGACTCCACCTTGGACTTGTTACCTCAAACTGCTTATAATCTGCTACTGCCTAAAGCTTCTTGATAAGGTATTGATGTTTGAACCTCTGTGTACTAGAACTCTTGTTGCCTGTTTGCTGACCAATTCCTGCCTTACGTCTGCCAGAGTTTGTGTCGTGTCACAGAGCAGCTTGCTGCAGATTTCCATCTGCCTTGCATTCCATTTTGCTTTTTCTTTTTTCTTGCCTTTAGTATCCAATCAGGTACATACCCTGGACTATTCCCTCTCTGATTTACTCCTAGTGCGTTCCTTTTGCTCTTGCTAACATATCCCTTTGCTTCCTGTCTTATATCTCTGTTTCTGATAACTGCGTATTTCATTTGTATCTGCTCCCCACACTCCCTCTTTTATCTGCCCTTTGCTCGTGTTTCCCTTTGACAGTCTATAGTTACTTTGTAGTCCATGTCTCTTGCTTGCTCCACTCCCTAGCATTCTTGTGTTTGCCCTGGTATATGTAGTTTTCAGATTTACTCTGCAAAGCTTGCTGCAGTTCCTAGGATTTTTGTGATTGTCCTGCTTTGTTCATTCTTCAGTTTTACATCTTGCTCTTTCACGTTTGCAACAATTCATAGATTTATGGTGCTCACTCGGCTCCATTCAATCTCTAGTTTTGTCCTTTTGCCTAGCTATCTCTATGCCTGCATTCCAGTTTATTGTGCCTTTTCTGTGCTAGTTTACTTAGAACAGTTTTCTCTTTGCTGCTCACCTTGTACTCATCTTGGGATTTTAAATATATTATTTTGCCCTCACCTGTGTAGAAATATATTCCTTGTGTACAGGGATTGGCTTATGGATTCCATAAGACAATCACTACCCCATCCTTTGTCTTGTGTTACATTTAGCCTCAAGTGCTCTAATTATGACAGTGTGATACTGTCATTTTCTCAGGAATTTCCACTGTTGTTCAGCTGGACCCATAGGGTTTTGTCTCATGCATGTAAGTACAATACTTATTTGTGCCCTATGGTCCAGGCGCAGAATCACATCTGCTGCCCCTCTTATTTATAGGGTTCACAGAGTGACTATCTGGAGGAGTAATCTCAGAGATGTTGAGTTTCCTGTTGCTGTACGTGTACAACCATTTTTGTTTGAATCTGTTTTATTGAGTTTAGCAAATTTTTAGTATACAAAGCAGACATTTACATTACAATTCCCCACCTGTTCAGGCCACTTTTTTGTTGTATATAAGTTCGGTTCTTACATGAGGTTAATTTGCAGTTAGCAATTACATTGTACGTGATAAACAATATGTCATTGTGGTTCACTATGCGTGGCTCGTATAGTCTTAACCTTGCTATCTGCTGAGAGTCAGGAATCGAGATATTTTATCAACCTCGTGCTAACGTACGAGTTGCGGAGTAGTCCAGTGCTTAATCTGTAAAATATTAAGTGCCAGGGCTCTGACCGGGAGGCCACTGCAGCTTGCACCACTCATCGCCCCTGTCATCGCTGCCAAAACAACTACTAATCATCTCTCTCACATGTAAATGCAACAGTTCAGATTATTCCAGGTCCCCAAAGCTAAAGGAATGGCTGGGGAGGCAAGGTATTTGCAATTTTAATGCATATTGTATTCCTAAACAATCGTTGTTCTGCTCATCTCTAAATAAGTTGAGCAGCGCCACCCTGTGGTAGACTGTTCTATGTATGGTGTTGACAATTAGGTGTCGGTGCCGAGCACCGGAAACCAATTAAGTGCGGGTGCTTAGCACCGGAAAGCCCCGGCTCAGATTAAGCACTGCAGCTCACCAACCTAGCTGTACCATATACTGCAAGATGGTAACATAGTATACAGTTTCTCCCCTTCATGAAGAGCTCGTATGCCTGTCAAAAAGAAAATTATTTCTGCCTGTCACCTTCGCTATATTATCATCTTTCAGGACAAAACATTACCCTTTGATGTCAGAAAAACATGCCCAGTTGGTGTCTGAGTTGCAGTGAAAATTGAAAACTTGGGATCACTGCTGGCTTCTCTCCTGAGCCAATCTGTGTGATCCTAGACTGATATTTTCTTTCATTGCCTCTCCCTTTTATTATTTGGTGTGAACAAGGAGAGGGCTAAAGCTGAGGACGTCTATTTCCCTGAGATAGTCTCAGATGTGTGTTCCATTCATACCTCTTCACACCTCTCCCAGGCAAAAATGAAGTTGTGACATGAACTTATTGTTGCTTAGCTGCAACAAGTCCATCTAGAGCAGCAGATTACAGCTTTTGTTATCTCTTTCTTCTGCTTTATTTTAATAGTTTACATAAACAAGCAGGAAAATATTTTTTTTTGGGCACTTCATAGATACAGAAACGCTAGAATCTCTTTCTTCATGGTTCCACTTTCTACATGTTCCAAACTACTCCAGCTTTTTTTTAAACTGACTAGTATTGAAGTGTTTCTAATATCGGTATGCAACACACATCCAGCAGGTTTTTGGTATGTATAATTTTGCAGCACAAGAGATTTTATTTGTATTCTTCATGATTGCAAGCATGCTCACTCTATCATATAAAAGCGATACGCACCAAGTTTTTTAGTGGTTTGTGCGAAAGGTGATGGTGTGGCCATGTTTTATATGGCATAAAGACATACACCCTGGTGTACATGTTCGACCTTGTTCCCCTTTCAATGCATTAATAATTTTAGCCAATTTATTCCAAAATTGTGGTTTAAATGTACTTTTGATTTAATTTTTGAAAAAGTTTTCCTCAGGGGCGGTGGGAACCTCCTATCAAAACCTTACTTAAGGAAGCCTCCCTTGCTGAAATTCAGATCGGGTATTACATCAGGCTTTCAGTGGTGCTAGTTGAGGATGTGGGTGGAGCAAGTGGAGGAAGTGGGTGGACCCGGGGGAAGTGGGTGTGGCATCCTAAAAAAAATTTGAGCACCTGGACTTAATATTTTACAAACTAAGCACTGGTGAGCTGTCCTGGATAGCGGCCAATTGGCCCCATAATGTGTTCCTCTAGCCACTGCTACCTTTAGCCAGTACAAGGTTTTCAAGAGTAGAGCACATTACCATGTGGGACTTCTAGTTTCACTTTATAAGATTTCAAGAATGTGTGCTGATGGCAGAAAAACAAGACTACCTGAACGTGCCACTTAGGGGCGGCTCCTCCTGTGTCCCCCTCCCACATGCCCTACCCTGGCCAGTACCCTCAGTATGACCTATGCCCCCAAGACCACCTCACACTGCAATCAGGCCCTTGACACACGTATGCCTCAGATTTGCATTTGCCTCCCTTACACTCCAGTTTGGCCTGCGACCCCCTCGCACAGCTGTCTGGATTCTGCCCCGTCACCCTCCAGTCTTGCTCGTACCACCCCTTTCAGTCCCAGTGTGCTTGTACCTCCTTGGGCCCCAGTCTAGTTTGTGGCTCCTTACGGTCCAGTCTGGCATGTGCCCCCTCCTCGTCTTTATGCCCCAGTCTGGCTTGTAGCCTCCAGACACTTAAGTCTGGCGGGTCACTGCTCATTAAATCTTCCCTTTCTTTGCCAGCTTTGTAATAATAGCCGGTCCCTATACATCCGACTGACTTAAAACCTGCAGTCTGTGCGACCTCAGGGACCTGGGTTGAGAAGGCTTAGTTACCCTCACCTGTCCCTCATGCAGTAGCAGAAGAGAGGGGTCTTGCGCTCTGAAAAAAGGCCTCACCTCATACCGGAGGGAGCACAAGTGATAGGGTAATACAAATCCCGTTCTAAACAAACCATAATCTGATTATTTCACCAGATTAGTGAAGACTCAGCAGAGGTAAAACATGTTTAGGATAGCTCTGCTTGTTAGAAACTCTTCATTTCCATTGCATTGTGGTGGCTGTAGTTCTTGGCATCGCACACATTCGTGATCCCCTAATTTGTTTCGAGTGCAATGACATGAGGATGTGCAATACTGCAGAGCCAGCAGTCAACCATACAATTGTGATGTGTTTGAGAATGCACTGCTCAACTGCACAACGCTGCTCTCATGTGAGAGCAGCGTTGTGATTGGGTGGGGACGGGAGAAGAGGAGCACCGAGGTGGCATCCGGCAGCAGCAGAGGCAAGTAAGTTATTTTATGTTTTTTTTATATTATTTCCTCCAACCCACACCCCCACCCCCCTCACCCTCACTGCCCCACCAAGTGTTGTGACAGTAGCCGTGACTGGTGCCATTTGAGGCAAAATAAATCTTTCTTTAAAGTTAAAAGCCAGCAGCAGTTGAGGAAGAGCTGCAGCGCTGGGCCCCACACTATAAAACGTTATTTAGCAAAATGAGCCATTTCAATGGGTTGTAGACAAATACAGCACTGAACACTGGTACACAGCTGATGGCAGAAAAACAAGACTACCTGAACGTGCCACTCCAGACAAAATTCAGCCTAGGTGTCCTTGTTGTGGTGTCCTGTCTTTTGACACTTGTAACACCATATCTTGTTGGATCCCAACTCTTACCTTGGTACCCAGTTTTAGTTTGTGAGGTCTCTTTGGGCCCACCCTCCTGGACAGGTTTTTGGAGGGCTACCTGGGACTCCTTACATGTATCTTTAGAATGCTCACTGTCTTTCCTCTGGGGAGGTTTTGTAACCCCTTTCTTTTGGTCACCCCCAGTGGACGTCCTGGTCACCCTTGTCTTGACCCAGTGGTCCACCTTCTTTCCCAATTCTTGGGGTGAAATTGGACCTAGGTCTACCAGATACTGATGCAACTTTTCATCAGTGCAATTACTTGATATGTGTTCTTTCATAAACAAATTATAAAGACCATCATAATCTTGCACTTTACTTCCAGTCAACCAGCCACCTTGTGTTTTCATTGAGTAGTCTACAAATTCCACCCAGGGCTGACTCTGGGTTTTCTGAGCCCCCCTGAATCTAATTCTATACTCCTCAGTAGTGAGTCCAAATCCCTCAATCAGGGTGCCCTTCATGAGTTCATAGAACTCTGCTTCTACCCCACTAAGGGTCAGATGTCTGTCTCTGCACTTACCAGAGAACAGTTCCCAAAGGACTGCCCCCCAGTGAGTTTTCTTCACTTTTCTGGCTTCACAAGCCCTCTCAAAGGCTGTGAACCATTTGGTGATATCATCACCATCCTCAAATTTAGGGACAATCCCTTTGGGGATTTTGGGATCATAGGATCCTTCTTTTTCTACATTTTTTAAATTGCTGCCACCATTGATGGGTCCTAGGCCCATCTCTGCTCTTTTTTTTTCTGGAGCCAGGAGTCTGGTCTCTAGGTCTAATCTTTTGGTCAATCTGGCTAGCAGGATGTCCTCCTCATTGAGGCTGTCCTCAATGTCCTCAGTAGCACCTGATCCACCTGTGTGGGCTCTAGGTACTGAGAGGTTTACTCTCGGAGTCAGGGGCACTTGGGCCCTTCTCTCCCTATGAAGTGGTGTAGGGGTGTTGGTAGTTATCCTCATCCCCTCCATCTTCTTCCCCATCTGAGAGATCTTCACCATTCTCAGAGGAATGGTCCTTAGCATACCCTGCCAACAGCTCCTGGAGCTTTTGTTTGGAGGAATGGGACCCCATAATTATATTTTTTAGCTTGCATAGAGACCTTAAGTCCCTAAAGCCTAAGTGGAGATACGGGGTGAGGTCGAGCTCCTCAACCTGGTCCTCTATACCATTGTGGTTTTCTTCACTAACAGCTGGGTTCTTGTTAAGAGACATTGTTAAAAAAAACTTCTAACCCCTCTGACCCCTAACTAAAGTGAACTTTTATTTTTCTAAAATTCTAAAGGGACTTAACCAAGGCCCTAACAAGACTTTTAGTAATTTGGAAAAATTTGTCAATTCAAAAATCAGAATTCTAAAGACAATTTAAGAGTTCTGTTGTGTGATCAGGTGGTAAGCAAGTTAGTCCAACAAATGCAAAGTTGTATATCCCACCGCTGTCACCATTGTAGGAAGCTGTGTCTGTATATACGATACCAAAATGTAGTGTGCACAGAGACCAGTGGAACCCCAAAGGTAGGCAGAGGTAAAAGTAGATAGCACCTTACTCTCTATTTTTCTGGTAGTGTGGACGAGCAATAAGGCTGTATCAGTGGGTAGTGTTAAGCATTTGTTGTACACACTCAATCAGCAAATGATGTCACACTCAAAGACTGAACTCAGACCAATTTTGTTTGTATAAAAATATTGTTTAGTTATTTTATTTCTAGAACCAAGCCAAACCTGGCACAGGTAAGTTAAATAAATGCTTTGCAATATATTATGCAGTGTTTACAAGTGAATGCAAGTTCAAATGCAGTTGTTTGAAATACAGATAAGTCAAGGTATTGAAATTACTGTACAGATTACTTTTTAGTCACTTTTTAGATTACTTTTTCTACTCAGTGTGATATGCTTAGATATCACACTGGGACATTTCCTAGAGAAAAGGTAAGTAAAATCAGTTTTGCACAATTGTTATTTTTCAGGTTTCCATACAAATCAACTCCACACTAAGAACATTTTTCAGAGAAAAACAGTCAATGTATTCCTATGGAGAGAAATGAAGTTAACGGTTACCAGGTAAGTAATCTGTCTTTGGGGTTGAGTTTCTGGGGTTAGAAGAAGGGTTCCCCCAGGGTCAAGGATGCACTCTTGTTATATCCTCAGCGGCACTAGGGCGGCTGGGTGCAGAGTGCTGAGGCCCAGTGTTATCCAATGAGGGATAGGGGGCCTCCGGTTGGTGGCTGCTTACGAGCAGGCCACTGGGTTGTCGGAGCAAAGCTCCTGGTGTTAGGCTCAGGGCAAAGGGGGATCCTGTTTAGCACAAAAAGTGCACCCACAGCAGCGCAGGGGCAGCTGGGTGCAGGGTGCTGGTTTTACATCTGGTGCCCTGTTGTTTTCAATGTGGATATTTGGTTTTGGTTTTCAGCTGCAGACTCGATCCAGGAAGACTTCCGGGAGGAACCAACGGCTGGGCAGGTAAGTTGGAGGGTGTTGTATTCTCATATGGCGTGGTGCTTTAAACATTATGTTCCACGGTGTGTTCTAGCGTTGCTATGCAACTTGACATAGCTGTGTTCCTAGCTGGTCAGTTGTTTGCTGGCTGGACAGGGAACACCAACGTGTCTCTGGCGCTCCTAATAAAGTACTCTTGTTCATCAATTGAGATCTCCGTGTCATTTCCGAATAGAACAGATGGCGACGATCAGCTGGGAAGAATAGAGGAGAATAGAGGAGAGGAGCGCAGAGTGAAGTGTATCTTCTGTTGGTGCAACGAGAACTCATGCGTGCTGTGAAGCATTCTGAAGAAGACGACGCGTAAAGTAAGGAATTGACCTCAAATTTATGCGTGAGCCAGATAATTGACCACTGCGGTCGTCGTCATGGATTGTGCAGTCTTCGTGTGCTGATGCTTTCCGCGCTTGCAATCAGATTTGAAGGCACCGTTATTTGATGCGAGGGAAAGGAAGAGAAAAGTGAGGAGAGTGAACGAACACAAATCACAGCGTGAGCCCAGTGTGAGCCCCGTATACGTGAAGTCGCGATGGTGTTGCAGTGCAAATGGAAGATTTAACAGCGCATGTAAATACTTTCAACTAAAGGCTGTTATTCATACCTTTACTGTGACAGTTGTCTTTCGAAAGGACACAGCTGTGTGGAAGTTCCATTACTCTGTTCTCTCGAGCCTATCGTGTCTCCAAGCTCGGACGCACAGTGACGCTCAGTCTGGTTTACGTGATAGACGTGGGGACATATTTACGCATTGACATCGACGACGTGGTGACGTGTGGCGGCCATTTTAGATGTTGCGACAGGCATCGGAGTTTAAAGGCTACAAGTTACGTAGTATTTACCTCGTCCTGCTTTGTTTAAAAAAAAGAAAAAAACGGAGAGCACAACGGAAAGGAAATAGGAACATGGAGTCCACACAAAGCAAAGTTTCCACATTCGCGAGGTACTGTGAAACTAAAAGAGTGTGGAGCAGATTTATCGCTTGGATGCTACTGAATAAGTACACTGGCTGCAGATTAAACTGATTAAGTGCGAATACTTATTCCACTCAACTAGTTCTATCTCATCTTATATAATAAGTACATCAAACAGCAGCGTTTATCTGCAAATTATTTATTGTACATTTATCGCACAAAGTGTTATACAAGTAGTTATACTTACCTCAGCGACTTTATAATTTTATCACCTGCGATAAGAATTACCCTGCAGTGTTATTTAATTACCTACCATTACCTGAAGTGAGTAAAAAGTATAAGAATGGATGTTGCGGTAATTCCCCCACCCCTATTCCTACAGCAACTTGGCGAACCTCCTATTGAGTGGGATGAATGGATAGAGATATTCGAAAATTATATTGAGGCTTTAGATGGGGAAGATTTTAGTGCAGCTAGGAAAAAAGCATTACTCTTAAGTACTCTAGGTAAGGAGGGGCAGCATGCATTTAAGTACTTACCTGTTTCTACAGACGGTGAGGGTAGAGCTATTACCAATGTATATTTAGAAGCAAAAGCGAGGTTAAGAAAACAATTTGCTAAAGAAGTGAATATTGTTATGTGTAGGCACAAGTTCTACACTCAGCCTCAAAGGTGTGATGAAACGGTAGATCAGTTTGTAACACGTCTACGCGAATTATCCATCAAATGCCAATTTGGTGGGATGAGGGATGAAATGATCAGGGATCAGCTCATTGTTCAGTGTGGTAATAAAAAAATGCAGGAAAGGTTATGGGCTGCAAAAACCCAACTTTGAGCAACGCAATAGAAATAGCTAAAGTTGTTGAGCAGTCAGATGCATGTATGAAGGAAATGGAAAAAAAGACAGTGCAACTGGAGTCTCAAGCGTAGAGCAAGAAGATATTAATGCTGTCGGAAAGAAAAGTACACTTGGCAAAAGGTACAATAACAATGTGATGAAGAATATGGATCATAATAAATCGGATGAGAGGATGTGTACCAGATGTGGTAGCACGTATCACACTGCTGAGTATAAAAAATGTTATGCTATTGACAAGGTATGTAAAAAATGTGGCCGTAAAGGACATTTCTTTAAGATGTGTAGAACATATAACAAGTCTAAGGTAACCGTAGCACAGAGTGTGAGGAATACAATGGACATGGATGATGTAGAGGGTACAGACAAAATTCTATGTGTCGATGAAGATGATATTACATCCACACCTGGAAGGAGATTTAGGCCTAAGGCAGTTTTTAAAATACAAGGCAAAGAAATTGAGTTAATGGTTGACTCAGGCTCATTTTATACCATCATTCCCCAAGAATTGTTTAACTGTAATTGGCCAGATACTGTCTTACTTCCCAAAGATATCAACCCTGGAGGGTATCAGGGTGAGAAGATTGACATTATTGGCTATATGTCAACTGAAATTTTGTTCCAAAACAGGAGTGTGAAGGGGAAGGTCTATGTAGCGAAAAAGGGACCACCAATTTTAGGTTGGGCACACCAATATGATTTACATATTATCATAAATCCCAGAGCCACACATCAGGTTATGATTGTTGATGAGATCACCACTGATACCATTGTTGAAAGTGTAAGTAACCTATTTTCTGAAGAGATTGGCGAGCTCAAAGGTTATGTGCACAAAATTGTACTCAAACCGGATGCTGTTCCCATGCAGCACAAGGTAAGAAAGGTTCCCATTATTGCCAGACAAGAGGTAAAATGTATGCTAGAGGAGATGGTAAAACAAGGTATAATAGAACAAATAGAAACTTCCAGATGGATTTCACCAGTGGTGATCACAGGCAAACCTGACGGTAGTTATAGGTTCTGTGTGGACTTGCGCACCTTGAACCAAAATATTGTGGTTGACAATTTCCCTTTGCCAAACATAAATGAACTTATCTTGTCACTAAAAGGAGGAAGATTTTTCTCGAAGTTAGACCTTCGTAGTGCATACCACCAGATTAAACTACATAAGGAATCGAGATCATTAACAGCATTCATTACCACAGAGGGAGTATTCCAGTTTAACAGGATGCCATTTGGTTTAGCGTCCGCTGCTGGAGTATTCCAAAGGATGATGGGTTCAGTCCTTAAAGGAACAAAAAATGTTGTGCATTTCCAAGATGATGTATTGGTGTTTGGAGACACAAAAGAACATCATAACTTAGCTTTAAAAGAAGTTTTGAATAAAATGAATGATGCTGGATTAACTTTGAAAAAGGAAAAATGCAAATTTTGTGTTGAGGAAGTAGAATACCTTGGCTACACGTTGTCTGCAGGGGGAATTAAACCAAAGCGGGATCTTCTAGAGGCCATAAGAAAGGCTCCTGCACCTGTAGACAAAGACCAACTTAGGTCTTTTCTCGGGCTCATAGAGTACTATGCCAAATTTGTGTATAACTTTGCAGAAAAAACAGAACATATTAAGAAATTGTTGAGGAAGGGGTACAAATTTGTGTGGTCTGATGACCAACAGAATGCTTTTGAAAGAATCAAACAAGAAATATGCGATGCAAAGGTATTGACCCCGTTTGACACTAAGTTAAAGTCTATCCTCACGGTTGATGCAAGTGCTGTAGGTCTGGGGGCTGTTTTAGCACAATTACACACATCAGGTGTAATTCCAGTAGCTTTTGCTTCCAGATCACTCACTACTTCTGAGAGGAACTACTCAGTGATTGAGAGGGAAGCCTTAGCGGCAGCATGGGCAGCAGAATATTTTCGCATGTATTTGTGGGGTTTTCAGTTTACTCTACGTACTGACCATAAGCCCCTAATAAAGATTCTATCTCCTGGGGGTGCGGTAAAAGGATCAGCAAGACTTGCTAGGTTGGCTGCTCGCTTGCAAGAGTATTTATACAGAGTTGAATACATTGCAGGCTGGAAAAATTGTCAAGCTGATGGGTTGTCAAGATTACCCCTACCTTGGTATGAGGTTGATAAAACACAAGTGGAATCCTATGAAAGTGAGGGCGCAGTTGCTGTAATTGAAGAATTAGTGGAAGCATGCAATGGAGCGATTGATAAAAAAAAGTGGATAGAATGTATGTCCAAAGATGTAACTCTACAAATAGTCAAAGAGTTAATCGTTAAAGGTGGTAGACGTGAGAGCACACTTCCCATTGCTGTAAGACCGTTTGGAAAAGTTCTGGAAGATTTGTCTATATCTGACAAGGAGGGAAATGTCATAATGAAGGAAGATAAGTTTATTCCTCCACAGGATTTGAAATTTGTTTTGTTTAAATTGGCACATGAAGGGCATATGGGTCAATCACTCACAAAGAAAAGGTTAAGAGAGCACTTCTGGTGGCCTGGCATGGACCAACAAGTATCTGAATGGGTGGAAAGGTGTGTAGATTGTGTGGAGAGTGAAAAAGATTGAAGGTTGGTAGTCAGTTGGAAATGGGCAAAATTGATGATCCAGGTCTACCCTGGCACACCGTATGTTTTGACTTCATTGGTCCCTTTGTGTCTTTAAGTTTGGATTTGAAGTTTGGGGTGGTTATGGTGGATGTGACATCCAAATGGTTAATTGTAAAATTTGTACGAGAAATCACCACAAAGAATACTATTCAGGTGCTTAGTGAAATCTTCAGAGAAGAGGGTTACCCTGTTAAGTTAGTTACAGACAATGGCACGCAACTTATCTCAACTGAAATGACTACTTATTTAAAGTCTTGTGGGGTCATACATGCTAGGACATCTCTTTATAACCCACAGGGAAATGGAATTGTGGAAAGGGCTAACCGCATGGTTAAGGGTGTCATTCAGATGGCTGTTGCGAATAGAGGTGATGTAAAAAAGATGGTAAATGATCTAGTGTGGGCTTATCGTACAACTGAAAATTCGGTTTCTGGGAAGGTTCCCTTTGTGGTCATGAGGGGACGTTGTGTGAGTACCAAATTAATTCCGGCATGGATGAAAGACCTTATGGGTCTAGCAAATCTGGATTATGACAAAGCAGATCATGAGAAAATCATCAATATGTGAGGGGACTATAAAACCTAATGATTTAGTAAAAGTCAAACCTGGTCGTGTGAGTGGGGGTTTTACTAAATTCCGTGGTCCATACAAAGTTAGAACTGTGCATAAAGGGCATGTTACTTTATTCAATGGTGAAAATTGGAATATGAGGAGAGTTGCCCTCTATGAAAAAAACAATGATCACGAGAAGAGTTGTAGTAGTTCTAAGACTGTTAGCAATTTCAATCCTCACTTATTCATGAGTGATGAAGAGGTTATTAGTAGACCACTCAGTGACCACTCAAGGGACAGGGGTGATGGCCTGGGAGATGTTACCAATAGAGGTGTTTCACAAAGAACCAGATGTCCTCCTAGGTATCTTCAAGAATATGTATGTGGGGATTTTTAATGGTCAATGTACTTGTGTCACAAAGAACCTCATGTTTTTTTTCAATGCATCTCAAAGACTATGTTTATGGAGAACTCGACATGTTTTGTATTCTCACATAGCAATGTCTCATTTATGTATTTGTTTATCATTTTATTGTGATTTAAAGGAAAGAGGATATGTTGTATTCTCATATGGCGTGGTGCTTTAAACATTATGTTCCACGGTGTGTTCTAGCGTTGCTATGCAACTTGACATAGCTGTGTTCCTAGCTGGTCAGTTGTTTGCTGGCTGGACAGGGAACACCAACGTTTCTCTGGCGCTCCTAATAAAGTACTCTTATTCATCAATTGAGATCTCCGTGTCATTTCGAATAGAACAGAGGGCTCAGGGACGTAGGTGCACCTCAGGTTCTCTTCTCCAGGGCGCAGGGCGGCTGGATGCAGGGGTGTCTTTTGAGGTTGGATTTCACCTTACTGGGCCACTCGCAGTTGGGGGGGTCTCCGTGCAGAGGCTGCAGGCAATGTCGGGGAGTCCTGGAGGGGTCAACCCATGGTGGACTCGAACTCTGGAGCGCTGGGGGACCTTGCTGGAACCGGTGGGCCACTTGAACTCAGGCCGTAGGCGACGGGTGCAGTGGTGGTTCCAGGCGTCAGGTTTCTTTGTCCTCAGCAGGCTCAGAGTCTGTCTTGGGAGTCTTCTTTTGAACAGAGCTGCTGTTCACAGGAGATCCAGTCTTTGTTGAAGGCAGTCAGTCCTCCCAGGGTTCTGGAGGTCGCTGGCTGCAGGACAAGGCGATTTTTGGTGCAGGATCTCTGGAAACTGCAGACGGGCCGGTAGGGCTGGGGCCAAGTCAGTTATTCTCTGCAGTCTCCTCTGCTGGGAATCTTCTTTCATCCTTTTTCTTCTTAGGTTGCAGGAATCTGTCTTATTGGGTCAGGGCTGCCCCCTAAATACTGTATTTAGGGGGTGTTTTAGGGGTCTTGAGGTCAGTAGCCAATGGGCTACTGACCATAGGGTGACTACACCCTTTGTGTGCTCACCCTACGTGGGGGAGTGAGCACAATCCCTAATCCTGATTGGAGAGTGCCTGCCATCTGCAAGATGGCAGGCACTGAAGAGTGGGCTTCACCTTGCCTCCCCCACCTGAGGGATGGGGTTGGCAGAGGTGGGCACACCTTCTGGGCTGGCTAATTTTTCCCGCCTGTCTTCCCGCGAAAAGGAGGGGAGACAGGAACGGGGCCTGCTCCTGATAGCAGGAGAGGCTGGGGGTCGCATTACAATGGCTGCAAGGCCTTTTGAAGCTTCCCTGCCACAGATTGCTCTTCCTGGCCTGGGGGAGGTGTGAACACCTCCGCCCAGGAAAGGCTTTCTTTCTGGGCTCAGGGAGCCAAAGCTCCCACCCCAGGGGTCCAGAAACATGTCTTGTGGTGGCAGGCTGGTGTGTACCAGTCAGGGAACCCACCAGAGGCTGGTTGCTTTTCAGGGGAGCATCTCTAAGATGCCGTCTGAGTGCATTTTTTATTAAATCCCATACTGGCATCAGTGGGGGTTTAATGTCCTGAGAAATGTGAGACCAAACTTCCCAGTTTTCAGTAAAGCGATTATGGTGCTGTGGAGTTCGTAATGACAAACTCCCAGTACCATATACTCTCAATGGCATTACTGCACTTACAATGTCTAAGAATTGGCTTAGACACTATAGAGGTACAGGGCTCATGCACCTGTACCCTCACCACTGGTATAGTGTACGCATCTAGAGGGGTGGCTGACCCATGCCAGGGCAGTGGGTTGTAGGCATGGCACACAGGGATTGTGCCATGTCGACTCTTCACTTTGTTCTGCACCAAAACACGCAGCCTGCAATGGCAGTCTGCGTAAAGGTACAGGGCCTCTAAGGGTGGCACAATAAGTGCTGCAACCCTTAGAGGCCTTCCCTGTCCATAGTGCCCTTGGTACCCATGACCTTTTACAATGGACTGACATGTGGCCAGAGAGGTCCAATTGGGGGTACTAGGTACAGTTTTGGGAAAGAACGCAGGCCCTGGGAACCTGGTTGGCAGGGACCCAGGGCACATCAAATCAAAGTGCATCAGTAGTCTGGCAATAAGTGGGAGGGGGTGTTACTACAACAGAAACCCAGTTTCCTACACAGGGGACTCAATTTTTTATAAAAAAATAAAATTGCAGAGCTCTTACATCCGCCAGAGCACTCCAGGCTGCAGTTCTCAACTCCCTCTTATAGCTTGAACCATTGCATTTTTTGGTAAATCAGGGAGGGATTTCAAAATGCTACCTTCTAACCCTTCCCATGTGACCCTTCTATCTGTTGCCATCATCTTCGCTCCACATAGGTCCTGGGGGATTAATTTACCCTGTATGATTTTACTTAGTGGCTCAAATGTATTGGTGCCGTGTTTGCAGTCGAACCGTTTCAAGCCATTCACTTCAGTTTTCAGTACAAGCCTCCAAATGGCCAGATGTTTGTCCCATCTTAAATCATCTGAGAATGTCATCACCAAATACTTATATTCTCTGACTTGCTCCAACCTTGCATTGCCTAAAAACCAGGTGAATCTACTTTTTCTTTTTGCGAAGAACAATGTTTTTGTCTTTTCAATGTTGATTGTTAATTTGTTTTCGAGGCATTAAGAGCTTAGTGTGCTTAATTTGCGTTGTAGCCCAATAGGCGTAAGATCCATCACTACCAGGTCATCTGCATACATCAGGCAACATATGTGCCTACCCCCAATCTTAGGAGAAAAACTATGCATAGCACTTAATGCCTGGGGGAGGTCCGCTATAAGTAAGCTAAACAGCAGAGGAGCTAATACACAACCCTGGCATAGGCCATTCTCTACCAGGATTTCCCCTGACAGGCTATCTGTCCCGTCAAGGTCAACCTGTACCCTGTTATCACTATGTAGTTTCACCAGGAGATCTAACAGGGCCTCGAATATATTCCACTGTTGAAGCTTTCGCCAAAGCGTGCCTCTATCCACCCTGTTGAATGCCACCTGGAAGTCAACGAAGCAGCAGCAAAGGTCACCTACCTGCTCCATTGACCTCCTTGCAACTCCCCACAGCTTAAAACAGTGGTCCATTGTTGAGTGTTTTGGCCAGAAACCTCCCTGCTTCATAGGGATCAGTACGGTATCAAAAGCCCAGGCAGCTAAGTGCTGTAGTAGGGTTTGAGCAAATAGCTTAGAAGTGATATCCAGCAAAGAAATCAAACAAAATTAGCAGGCTGGTCTGTTTTTTGCTTTTTTTATGACTAGGTTTCCCTATGCGTCCCATCCATGAATCTAGAAGGATGCCTGTTGTCGTTACCCATATAAATAACCCACTCGAAATTAGGCCCCACTTGCTAGAATCTTTTTAAAGAAAACAGATGGGAGACCATCTGGACCACCAGCTCTAGAGACTTTCATATTCAGACAGTACTACTGCCACCTGGGAATTTGTGATAGCCTCTTTATAAACTTGGGAGATAACTAGGGTCATTGACAGATTTTCAGAGTTCCACCACTATATAGAGAATAAATAAAGGAGTACCAATCTTCCTCACTTATCTGTGCTTCAAGGGAAGATGGTGAAGTGAGAGTTACCGAATTCACCAGCTGTCAATAGTACTTACTATTCTTCTCTACAATGGTAGCCAACATTAATTCCCAATTTAACTTGTAAAACTCCCTTTTTTGATGGGCACATAAGTTGCGATATGCAATTTGGGAAGCCTCAATGGCTTCTCTCACAGTAGCATTATTTGGATCTCAATTGAAGCGTCAACGACTCTTATTCACAGCTTTTCTTCCCTACCGACAGTCGTCATAAAACCAGTGATTCTTCTTTCCTCTAGTACCGCTGGCTTGCTTAGGAACACCCTTTGCCAACTTGAAGAGGGCTAATAGTTGCTTCATCAGTCTGCTGTACTAACCTAATGCATCATCTCCTACTTCCAAATCTAGATGTTCAATATTGGAGACCCTGCTAGTGGTTGTAGTGGTTGGAACAGTACCAATAGCTAAGAAACCAAAGTGGTCGCGGTAAGAGGCAAGGAAGCAGTGACAGTAATCATAAATCAGTTCACTATGGTTTCACGATGTTCAGCAGGTCCTGGTCTTAGAACTAATTTTGGAGAGCCTCAAGGGTATGGCGAGTGCTGAAGGAAGTGCTGATGTGCATGGGACATGTAGTGGTGCAAATGAGCACCCCTGGTCGTACTAACATGAAAGAAGGTGTCCAGATGCTTCCAGAAGTGGCCAAGGCAGCTGGATAACCCTCTAATTTAGCAGGCAAGAGAACAGGTGGTCCCACGGTCACAAGCCGCACCAGCTCCATAGAGTGGCTGCCTCTGTGCACTGGGAAATCCCCCTCTGTATGTGCCTAAAGTGCCCCTCTGCTTTACACCCGCCTTTCTGTGCTCATTCCTTCCGTGGTCTGGGGCTGTTCAAAAACTGTTCAAAAACTGTTTGTAGGACTACTCAGGAGCTGCTATCACAGTGCTCTCTTACAGGTCGAAGCTTACTGCAGGCTCCTCTCCTGGTACCGGCATGCCAATACGGGTTCCAATACGTTCAAAAACTGTTCAAAAACTGTTTGTAGGACTACTCAGGAGCTGCTATCACAGTGCTCTCTTACAGGTCGAAGCTTACTGCAGGCTCCTCTCCTGGTACCAGGGAGGCTTCAAGAGTCCTCGTGTAGCCTGGGCTACTGTAAATGAATGCAGAGTTACTCAAAACAATTACTTTCAATAGTAGTCCAAACAGGACTCATTAAGCAATATATGCCAGGACACAGGGTGCAGAATGACATCACATTTATTAACACCATAAATGGAGTATCATTCAATTTTCAACGTTTAATAGTTCTGGTGCTCACACAAAAAAGTGCAAGTGCGTGAAGTGAAAGTGCTTAGTGACATTTAAAACATTACATCGCATTGACAACAAGCTAAAAAACTCCAAACTATTGTTCGCCCAGGCAACAGAGGTGGAGATCCTCTAGCGATCCTTAATAGACTTGAATGCAAATGGATGTTCAACTGCCGCTCCATTGAAAATGGACTAAATTCGCTCGATGAATGGAACATGATTTTGTAATACCATGCCAGCTGCAATAAGTTCCAAAATGTATATAAGATGCCTGTAATTATCATGTACATAATCTTTTTCAACTGTCCTTCCCTTCCTTCTTAAATTCTCCAGTAGGTTCTTTTCTGGGCCCTTGGATGGGTTCCTGTCTTTTCTGTAATTAGCGGCTACCCGACTTGTGCTGTCACCAGCTTGCTGGTCACAATTGTTATGTATTTCCCAGCCTCTTTCGTTTTTTAATTTTCCTTGCTGCACTCCCCTGTGCTCTAATAACTCTATCACTCACCCAATATGGCCGCCACCTTTAGCCAGCTTCTGCTTAGGTTACACGCTAAATTGCATCATTGACTCTCTGCGCATGCGCGCTAGTCCATACGCGCTGTTTTATTCTGACTCCATTCCGCTGCCGGCAGCACTCGGATTCACTCCGCGACGGATGTGGAACCCTTGATCTCCGGACTCATCCCGGTTCTAGTAAGTACCCTGTGCCTGTGGCCCCTGAGCACACAGCACTGATTTCCTTGCCTAGCCTTGAACTACACCCTTCTCATTGCAGAATAACCCTTGGGTGTCGTCGATTCCCTTCCTCATTAACCGGCTGATTTACATCCTCCTTGTAAGTATTCCCCAGCGTAGCACGGTCCCTTGAGCTCCCTTGCCCGGGCTCCTACTCACAAAACCCCCCTTTTCTATTTAGGATCCCTGATCCGATCCTCCATCCACCCGCCTTGGGACTTCAGCTTCGCGGGTTCCAATCGCGTGTTGACATTTTCCTTTCGCCTAAATTGACTAGGTCTGTACTTCCTTATTGCGCTTAATTGTCCTGCATGCCGCTGATTAAGACACTCTCCTTCGTCGTGTACCGAGTTACCTTGTTTAATTTCGGACACTCCGCAGACGTATCCTTTTTCCTTAATTAAGCATGCACTTATTAAATTGTTCCCTTCTTGCTTCTTTACCTGCCCTTCTGCGCCACCTTTACTAAGCAGCTTTCAGGCAAATGTTAATTCTATTATTGTTGCCTTGATTAATTAATCGTCCAGTAAGTTCATAGTTTAAGCTCGCATTAATTGTGCTTCTGTTTTTAACACCTGTATCGGGACACTTGGTCACTCCGTTATTTCTCTCTTTTATAGATTCTAATTGCTCACACATCAGTCCTGATGATGATCTTTTAATCATTAAGATCGAAACGCCGTCGACCTTACAACCAAAAACTCCTTCATTGTAATTGAATAGTTTGGAGTTTTTTAGCTTGTTGTCAATGCGATGTAATGTTTTAAATGTCACTAAGCACTTTCACTTCACGCACTTGCACTTTTTTGTGTGAGCACCAGAACTATTAAACGTTGAAAATTGAATGATACTCCATTTATGGTGTTAATAAATGTGATGTCATTCTGCACCCTGTGTCCTGGCATATATTGCTTAATGAGTCCTGTTTGGACTACTATTGAAAGTAATTGTTTTGAGTAACTCTGCATTCATTTACAGTAGCCCAGGCTACACGAGGACTCTTGAAGCCTCCCTGAGACCACTGTTCTCCTTAACCATATTACCACCCCTGGTCTTACTACGGGGTTACCCTTGTTTTTTATACATACTCTACGTGCAGTGGCTACACTGCAAGGGTTACCACCACTTCTTCTAGTGGTTCTGTATATTCAGTTCTTAATTTAAATGCTGTGTTAGTATATTCATAGCCATTCTGGCCTACACTTCCTCCCCGTTTCCCCACTAAGAATGTCCATACCAATCGTTCCCACTTACACAGAAGATTATATTACTAGAATTAAAAGTGGCCCGTCTCTTTTTCAAACTTTAACTCCATCAGCTCCTTCAAATGATGTAGTTACAGATAAATTAACGGCCCTAGAACACCTCAAAAAGAAGCATATCCGTACTGATCTGCATGCTCGCATGCTGACAGAATATTTAAAAGCGGATATAATACCCATTGGCCTACAAGTACGCAATACCCCAGCCATTTTCCTGCAAGACCCTAAATTCAAGTTTGGTTTCGCTCATATAGGTACTACTTGCTCACGCCATTGGATGGTTTTAGGCATCGATACTGCTTTGGAACATAGCAAAAAGAACTTGAGGAGATACTTGAATTAGAAAAGGCTATTTTGGAGTTGGACAGCTTGTCAGAGGCTAAAGCTGTCCTTGATAAATTAGAAAAGACCATCTCTGACTTTCAGAAATTTGAACACCACAAAAAAGCTACTAAGGTAACAAGAGACATAAAAAACTATAGCAAGGAAAAGACCTATCCATACCTAAGAGAAGATTATTTTACTAATCCCCAAAACATCCAAAGACAACAGGCAGGCACTTGGGGTAGATTCAAAAACAGACAGCCTGTAACCTTCTCTGATTCATCTGCGGATTCAGACACCTCGGACTCTGGTGCAGGCCCCAGCTCGGCCCCCAATAACCCTAATTTTTTAGGACGAGGCCAACCATTCCAATCAGAGAGAGGGAGAGAAAAACCACGTTACAACTTTCCCCCAGGAGAACGCCAGACACGACGGAAATTTTATCAATGGGGTTACCAATACTAAATGACCTTGGTTTAGAGGATAATTTTTCCTCAACCAATATAGAACAGATCCCCATTTTCAACCTCTCCAGTCATCAACTTTCTTCCACTGAGGTCTCTTTACTGAGCAAAGGACTCTCATATGTCCCCACTGAAAAACCAGATTGGTTTAATATACA
The DNA here is from genome assembly GCA_963921515.1 of Calotriton arnoldi. Lineage (NCBI taxonomy): Eukaryota > Metazoa > Chordata > Amphibia > Caudata > Salamandridae > Calotriton > Calotriton arnoldi. The sequence goes on along the minus strand of CAWUFW010002342.1, from coordinate 1,606,002 downwards.
TACAGAGATTTTCCAATTTTTTAGGAAAATAAGATTAAAATCCTTTTTTCTCCATAGGGAATCGCCGCCTAACAATGACACTACAGGACTACGACCTAAATCGTCCTTTAATCCACCCACAGGTGCCCTGCCCCCTGAAGTAGTTTCTTTTGAGAACTTAGTACTTAAAGACCTGGATAAGTTAAAAAACCAACATAACTTTATCCCCTACAATATCAGTTTAGAAGAGAAGAAGAGTCTTATCAAACTGAAAAACGTAGACCACATCATTATAAAGCCCTGTGATAAAGGTGGTGGAATCACTATTCAGGACAAAACTACGTATGATAACGAGATCATGCGCCAACTAAATAACACTACTCACTATAAATTACTGAGACATAACCCCCTTGTGGAGATAAAAATCAGATCCAGACTATTACAAAGGCAGCTGAAGACCTAGGTTACCTCAGTCATAATGAGTTCCTCTACCTTAATAAACAAAACCCCAGGACGCCAGTGTTATATACACTGCCTAAAGTTCACAAAAACCTGGAAAACCCTCCAGGTAGACCAATCCTTTCGGGATGTGGTTCCATTCTTGAACCACTAGGAAGGTATGTGGACTTCTTTATACATGACCTGGTACAAGACACCATAGCTTATGTCAAGGACACCACACATTTTATTAACTTGGTGGAACAGGAACAATTTGACCCCACATGTAATCTCCTGGTCACATTGGACATAGAGTCCCTGTATACTAACATTCCGCAGGATAGAGGCACTAGAGTTATTGAGACCCACCTTAACAACAGACCAAGACCACATAAAGTCCCTACTGAATTTGTCATCTCTCTCCTTGAGATAGCTTTGACACAAAATTACTTTATGTACAATGACAAATTCTACAAACAGTGTAAAGGTACTTCTATGGGAGCAGTTTTTGCCCCAAATTTTGCCATACTTTTTGTGGACGACATCGAAAAATCATTTGTCCTTAACCAGATCAATCCTTACCATAGTAGAATTAAGAGCTGGCATCGATACATCGATGATGTTTTCATGATCTGGAAAGGTAGCACTTCTGAACTAGATGCTTTTGGGACCTGGCTGAATAACTGTCAACCTGACCTCAAGTTTACCTATAGCTCAAGTAACACCGAGATAAACTACCTAGATGTTAGTGTCAAAACAGCGGAGGGCGGGCTCTATACTACACTTTATAGGAAGCCGACAGAACGCAATACCCTTCTTCATTACAAGAGTGCCCACCCAAGAGCACTTAGGGATGGCCTCCCCTTTGGCCAATTTTTGAGGATACGTAGAAACTGCAAGCTCAAAGAGGATTACCTAAGAGAAGCAGACACACTAGGTGAAAAACTTATCAGCAGAGGCTACCCCAGACGCCTTGTCAAAAGATCTCTGAAAAGGGCTTGGTTCTCCCATAGGGAATTTCTACTAGAAGCAAAGCCCAAAAAGACAATGTCACGCATTGCATGCGTCACCACGTTTTGTCCAGTAAGTAACAAAATAACTAAAGTGATTAAAAAACATTGGCCCCTCATAACCTCAATCAACATTACCAATGAAGCTCCCTTGTTCTCCTTCAAACGCGGGCGTAACATTAAGGATCACTTGGTTAGAGCCCAGCAACCACTGCGCAAGGATAACATGCTACTGACGAGCCTAGGTCTCCCGCCAGTAGTGGGCCATTTCAAATGTGGTAATTGCACTGCATGCCCTTTCACAAAAAACACTAAAACTTTTGAATATGGCACAGTCACACATAAGCTGAATTTCTTCTCTAACTGTAATTCGGTAAATGTAATTTACTGTATCCAATGCCCTTGTAACCTCATTTATGTTGGCCAAACGACCCAGAAGGTGAAAACAAGAATAAGCCAACATAAAAGTAGAATACGTTGCCAAGTTATCACCGCACCGCTGGTCGAGCACTTCCTGGATAAAGGACATTCTGAACAAGACCTCCATTGGCAAGTAATTGACATTGTTCGCCCAGGCAACAGAGGTGGAGATCCTCTAGCGATCCTTAATAGACTTGAATGCAAATGGATGTTCAACTGCCGCTCCATTGAAAATGGACTAAATTCGCTCGATGAATGGAACATGATTTTGTAATACCATGCTAGCTGCAATAAGTTCCAAAATGTATATAAGATGCCTGTAATTATCATGTACATAATCTTTTTCAACTGTCCTTCCCTTCCTTCTTAAATTCTCCAGTAGGTTCTTTTCTGGGCCCTTGGATGGGTTCCTGTCTTTTCTGTAATTAGCGGCTACCCGACTTGTGCTGTCACCAGCTTGCTGGTCACAATTGTTATGCATTTCCCAGCCTCTTTCGTTTTTTAATTTTCCTTGCTGCACTCCCCTGTGCTCTAATAACTCTATCACTCACCCAATATGGCCGCCACCTTTAGCCAGCTTCTGCTTAGGATACACGCTAATTTGCATCATTGACTCTCTGCGCATGCGCGCTAGTCCATACGCGCTGTTTTATTCTGACTCCATTCCGCTGCCGGCAGCACTCGGATTCACTCCGCGACGGATGTGGAACCCTTGATCTCCGGACTCATCCCGGTTCTAGTAAGTACCCTGTGCCTGTGGCCCCTGAGCACACAGCACTGATTTCCTTGCCTAGCCTTGAACTACACCCTTCTCATTGCAGAATAACCCTTGGGTGTCGTCGATTCCCTTCCTCATTAACCGGCTGATTTACATCCTCCTTGTAAGTATTCCCCAGCGTAGCACGGTCCCTTGAGCTCCCCTTGCCCGGGCTCCTACTCACAAAACCTCCCCCCTTTTCTATTTAGGATCCCTGATCCGATCCTCCATCCACCCGCCTTGGGACTTCAGCTTCGCGGGTTCCAATCGCGTGTTGACATTTTCCTTTCGCCTAAATTGACTAGGTCTGTACTTCCTTATTGCGCTTAATTGTCCTGCATGCCGCTGATTAAGACACTCTCCTTCGTCGTGTACCGAGTTACCTTGTTTAATTTCGGACACTCCGCAGACGTATCCTTTTTCCCTAATTAAGCATGCACTTATTAAATTGTTCCCTTCTTGCTTCTTTACCTGCCCTTCTGCGCCACCTTTACTAAGCAGCTTTCAGGCAAATGTTAATTCTATTATTGTTGCCTTGATTAATTAATCGTCCAGTAAGTTCATAGTTTAAGCTCGCATTAATTGTGCTTCTGTTTTTAACACCTGTATCGGGACACTTGGTCACTCCGTTATTTCTCTCTTTTATAGATTCTAATTGCTCACACATCAGTCCTGATGATGATCTTTTAATCATTAAGATCGAAACGCCGTCGACCTTACAACCAAAAACTCCTTCATTGTAATTGAATAGTTTGGAGTTTTTAGCTTGTTGTCAATGCGATGTAATGTTTTAAATGTCACTAAGCACTTTCACTTCACGCACTTGCACTTTTTTGTGTGAGCACCAGAACTATTAAACGTTGAAAATTGAATGATACTCCATTTATGGTGTTAATAAATGTGATGTCATTCTGCACCCTGTGTCCTGGCATATATTGCTTAATGAGTCCTGTTTGGACTACTATTGAAAGTAATTGTTTTGAGTAACTCTGCATTCATTTACAGTAGCCCAGGCTACACGAGGACTCTTGAAGCCTCCCTGAGACCACTGTTCTCCTTAACCATATTACCACCCCTGGTCTTACTACGGGGTTACCCTTGTTTTTTATACATCCTCTCCTGGTACCGGCATGCCAATACGGGTTCTAGTAGGCTTCAACAGGCTTCTAGCAACCACTTGGAACCACTTGAAACAGGTTTAAAACATGCTTAAAAAACAAATTTGAGACTCCCTTTCCAGGCACTCCGGTACTGTCACACAGCAGGCTCCAACTTTCCCCCAGACTTTGAGGAGCACTTTGTGGCTTTGTGGAAGTTTTAACCATTAGCATGTAGCATGTAGCAATAAAAAACAATTTAATGTAGGAGTCAAACAACAGAAACTACAAGTGGTCAGCAGAAAGTAACTGGGGCGGCAGGTGGTGGGTAATAAATGAATTCTCTAACTGGCATTATAGGGGCTTTAGCAGGCTTGATACACCTTACGGGATTTAACCAAAATTTGGTGCATGCCATGTCCAATGCTGGCCAGATTGCGGCACCATCATGTATGCTGTCAGTGGCCCCCTCCTGCCCCTCCACCAGCACCGGGCTGCCATGTCACACCTTGCTCAGTACCTCTGTGCTGCTCTCTGCCAAGCACACTCTTGTCACAAACTTCTACTTTGCCAGCAGGTGGGTAGGCAGGTGACCCCACCAAATGTGGGCGCTGTAGCGGGCCAGTCGTGCAGTCGTCAGGCAAACCGGCAGCTGGACAAGAGCAGGACCGCAAGACAAGACAACCGCTCTGTTAGTGCGGCCGCTGCGGTCCATGGCGGTCCAGCTACTAAGCCACGGTGAACCCTGTTGTTGCGGTTTCAGTAACTGTAAGCAGTGTTGCAGTCCGGCCCGAGGGATCTAGAGATGGGTAAGAGGCGACATCACTAGGCTGCGAGGCCAGTGGCTTCTCGCTCAGCCAGCTCACTCACTCATGTGTCCTCCCACTGCTCTGCTCTTTCTTTGTCTGCATCTCCTCTCGGTATGCTCTCCAGCTTGACAGAAAAGAGGTCAATCGAAGATGCTGAAAATTTGGAAAAGACACCATAAGAATACATTGATACAGTATCTTTTACAGGAACTTAGAAGCCATCAATCAGAATTCTGAAATTAAGAATACTACCAATTTCTTCTTAGACTACTCTGTCTGATTGACTAAGAATGTCATCATCAAATCTGAATGGCTCATCCTTAATTCCATCAAAAACTGACCTCATATATCATGGTAACCCAAAGATCTAAATAAAAGTAAAAGAACAGCCAGGAAACTAGAGCAATTATGAGGCACATTCATTGCCCTTAAAAATATAAGGAACATTCACAAAGCCCTTATCCATCTAATCAAAGCTAACTCCTTTAAGCACAATATCAATGAAACAGTAAACCATTCAAACACCATAAATATAACAATCAAATGTTGTGCACCTACCTGGACTGAAAATACTGCCAAATTCTTCTCAATGACAATTCAAAAGTTCCAGAAAGGCATACAACTCTTCCGTTAACCCTTTCCATCCATAATGTCAGGTAGAACAGTCACTAAATGCTCTTCCTTCCAAGTAATGGGCATAGATACACTCTAACACATCTTCACCACAACCAATCCTTCAACTCTCATTGATAAATGTCAGCTAGTAACTGTAGCCCAACTATGCTAATTTCTCATCTCCTACTCAAACCTGTAGACACCTTTCTGGACGAAGACATATTACCTTCTGCCCTCAAGCCTTACCAAGTCATCCCTTTCCTCAAGAAACCAAGGGGTATATTCACAAGAACGTGTTATAACTACCGCAAGAGTAGCGTAACGCAACTTACAATATCGCAGCCCATCGCAGGAAAATATCCACGTGTCAACGTGGAATTCACAACAAGGTGGTACCATGCGATAGCCACCAGATAACGCGTCAAATGTCAGTGTCAAAATCAACGCCACGCCGAAAACATGCGAAACGCGAACGCAAGAAATCATGCGATGAGGCCAAACGCGGTACAAAAAGCTGCGAAAAGCAGCCTCAGGCCTGCAACTCCCACATGTCTGGCGGGCAATTGCACCATAAAAACCACAGGCACAACACACCAGAAACAAGCCAAAGCACGTAGCAACATCCATGCACCCTGACCAAGCGCAGAGGGCAACGCGAACCCCACAACCCCCACAGACCACCAGCAAGGAACAAGTGGGTCGGGGAAGGCCAAGGAGAAAATGGAGAGGAAGACAGGGTGCAGAATGCAGGAAAACAAGACCAAGGCCACGGAGGCGACAGAACACTACCAGCAAATGACCCACAAGCAGACCGCCTGGAATGCAGTCGCAGAGCCCAGGAGGCCAATCCAGGAGGCCAAGAGGCTACGCCAGGACGTGACAACCTAAACCAGGCACAAACCCGCTGCCAACAGGAAGGCAGCAACGGCGACAGGAGGTGGCAGTCCAGCGACACAGGAGGAGCAGGAGGAAAGCCAGGCCACAGTCATCAGTGTGGAGAGGGTGCAAGGAGTAGGGAGTAGGGAGTACGGACACAGCTCGACAGGACCTGACACAACAACAACAGGGTGAGGATCCAACAGGGACTGGGGGGACGGGGGGTGATGGGCACAATGCCACACATGCACAATGAGGTGTAGCACACTGCACATCCACAAGTACCCAGGGACATGTCCCCCATCCCCGTAGCACACTGCAGCACACACACATAGCAATCACAGCACATACCATGACAATGTGGCACAAAGTGCAACACCCACACTGCAGAACAGGGGACACAACTGGGTCCACCCAGGCGCAGAAACAGAACAATCACATTGGACAGAGCAGGGAACTGTGAGATGCACATCTACCCCTACAGCCCCACATCAGCCATGTAGGCCAAATGTACACTGCCCCAACTCAAATAGCCACCACCGCCCAAACAGTCACAATGTACATTGTCACACAGTCTGCATGTCGACAAGAACAAGGCGCCAATACAATGCCAACATGCACCTCCCCTTCACAATGCAGAGGGACAAACAACACCTCCAGCAGGTCTGAACAGACAACCCATCAGTGATGCCCGAGACGAACACCACACCCCCGACACCGACGCCCTACAACAGCCCATGGACATCCCACACAACCCACCACCAGGACCAGGGCAGACAAGCTACTCAGAGGAGAACCCAGACTCTGCAACAGACCACACAGCATGAAGCACCCGCAATCGTGGCTGCCTCACAACACGTCACCCACCCACACATGGCACCCCAATTCTAGGTGGCCGAACACCAAAAGGAGGTGGCCCAACAGGTGAGGGTGTTGCCTAACCCATGGAATGCGAAGTAAAACACATACGTGGGTGTCCAATACCCTTCAGGGACCACCTATACCCCACAAAGGAGACCCACACCTCCACAGAGACACATGCACATATCATGTTGAACTGGCTACGGGCACGTGCGCCCGGCCCCTTTATTGGCAGGGCCACATTTACAGTGACACCTCTGCTGGATGTGTGTGGGGTGAGTATAAGCCAGCCCGCACGGAGTGCTTGGTGCTGGCAACAACCTGAACAGTGGACACCAGTGTAATGGAAACAGAAAACACCAGCATAACAGAGTCAATTGCAGAGCAACATGGAGGGATCCGGAGTAAGGACAGAGGTCACCCAATATTCAGTCTGGACGTTCCGTGAGTTGCAGTGCACTGAGGTAGGGGCACTAGAGAAGAGCGCGCCCATGTGAAGGAACTGCTAGGATTGTGTCCCTTCGGGTTAGTCCTGATGCAGATGCAGTGGGGTGTGGTACACCTGCATCAACTTCTTCATCAACGTCCCAGGTCTCCCACACTGCCCGAGGTGACAGTTGCGTCCGCAGTCCACAGCGCAATACCCAGTATCAGATCCGGGTGGGTAGCTTGACTACCACCACCAGTCTGCATTCCTGCCTTGGGGCTGCTGCCACCTGCCCTCCCATCGTCTGTGCATTCTCCCGTCCGCACACTTGACACATCCTCCTCCTCATGGTCCCAGGTCTTCCCCACTGCATGAGGTGACATTGCTGCACAACCTCACAACAGCACAAAACTCAATCAGTAACGGGCAATGGCTTGCGGTGCACTGAGTCACTGGCACCTGGAGTGCTGAGCAGGGCAGCAGGCCGATGATGGCATCCACAACAGGTCTGGGCAACTCCGTAGGTCTGCCAGGACCACCCTTTCGACTCTGGCAGATGGCGGCTGGAGGTGGTCCTTGTCGTGGTGGCGTGTGCCTCCTGCGGTGATGCGACGTCCGGGCCGGTCAAGACTCGATGCCATGTGTGGGCCCTTGTGGCCCGCAGTTGGGGCCAGAGGAGGCGGACAGCGCAGGGCCACAGACACATGGCGTTGATGACCCCAAGACCATCGCTACAGAGGCCATTCAATGTCTCAGAAGAAGGGGTCCCAGGCGTGACCAGCACAGAGTTAGTGGCCCCGGATGCACTGCGGCCGGCACAGGCACACAGCCATGGGACGGTGACTTGCGGTGCAGTCAGATGGGCCATGCGACCTGAGCGGGTCCCCATCAATGTCCGAGGTGTATGTTGCGGAGTGTTGCGGGGGACAGTGGAAGGTGTCCTCCAGGGCATGATGCGGAAGGTCTGATGTTATCCGGAAGCAGCAAATTGAGGAGTGGAAAGCGCAACCCTCGTTGACACCAACAATTCGGGATCAGCTACATGAGGATGAAAACTAGCCCCTATTCCATTGACACAAACGCCACCAATGTACGACCAGTGTGTGTCCATGAATGTCGGGGAACACACTTAGCGGTACAGGTGGTGTGAGGGCATGCAGTCTGCGATGATGCCGGTACACAGATGTGAACTCCGACATTGCCAAATCAAGGCTCTGTGACCTACTGGACCGCAGCGTAGGCCGGAGGCAGTGGTCAGCATGGGCCCACAGCCACCTGTCGTTGGCTCACGGGGCACAGAGTTAGTGACACAGTGGCAGTTGTCGGTAGTGTTCAATCACCTCCGTAATGATGATCATGTTCCTTCCGGACTGCAACGCGTCATCCTCTTACGCCTCTCCGTGCGTGCGATGAAATGTATTTTGTCCTTTGAATTACTGATGTTCAGTTCCAAATCTGTGACCCCACTTGTGCGCAGCGTAGGTCAAGGGCAGTAGTCCGCATCGGCCCACAGACACGTGTGGTTGTGATGCCATGCACAGACTTGTTGCCACCACATCGAGGTGTGTATTGGGAATTGTTCTCTGCCTTCAATGCTGTTCACTGCCAAGGTGTAATCAAGACTCAGTTCCAAATGTGTGACCTACCTGACCATGGTGTAGGCCTGAGGCAGTGGTCAGCACGGCCCATACACCTTGTGTCGCCGGCATAGTATGGATGGCCCCACCGGCCTGCGTTGTTCAGGTTCAGTGGCACCACGTGTAGCCGGCTGGCGTTGAACAGGGTTAGTGGCACCACATGTCGCAAGAAGCCCATATGGAACTATGGCTTACTGATCGGGGGGGCGTCTGGTGCTGTGGCTGCTGGCCCGGATTTGGGGTCACTGCCATTCATGACTCAGGACACAGTTTCACATGTGGGGCCTGCTGGTCCGAGGAGTGGACCGTAGGCGACAGTGCAGTTTGTCAACTAGAAAGGACTGAAGCGGGCCTGTGTCGTGGAGGCCTGGTGGTCTGAGCTGACTGCCAAGTTCGCGGGACTCGGGCTTGGAGCTTGCGCCAGCACGTGGTGGGCCCTCCTTGACACACGCCGGTGTCGGAAGGTGATCAGTGTGGCCTGGCTGCGCAGGTGCAGGCCTGACATGTTCGTGGTCCAGCGTGCCGGGGTCCGGCAGGCGCACTGCATCGCAGGCAACTCAGCTCACGTGGACGGCGTCGGCCTCGTGGCGGGGTGGGAGGCGCCACATTGGCAGAGACGTTGGTCTTTCCAGAAGGGGACCACGCCCAGGCCTACATGGTTTTTATTCACACCCCTACGCTGGCGTGGCGTACGCCGGGCCATCCCGCTCCATTGACGCTTAGGGGGGGCATAACAGGCAACATTTCCGCGATGTCTCCCACTGGCTGTGGTGACATGGTGGCATCCACTGTCCACTACACTCCATACGCAAGCGGTGTATGTCGCCATGGATATGGGTGTGTTCTGCATACTGCGAGGTGTCCAGCACATCTCCGGCACTGTTGGCATTGTGTACTTTCCCAATCATGGTTCTACTGCATCCTTCACACATGCCTGGTTGCCACCTCTCCCCACATTCGGCTATTATGTGGCTGTGGTGCCATGCCGTTGCTGGCTCATGTTCAGGGCTTGCCCATGTGGACATTGTAAGTTGTTCTGTCGTGTCTGGTGGGTGGGCATATTGTTGTGCCTGTTGTATGTGATTTTGTGACGTGTGCATTGCCAGAGTTGTGAGTTGCATGGTTGTGGTGTTGAGGTGTGTGGGATGTTCATTTGTATATTGCCAAGGGGCTGTACATTTCCCTTGTTGCCATCCTGGGTACGCTGGTTGATGATGGACTGTCGGAGGATGAAGGTATCATGCACACTGGCTGTGTATTTGGAGGCAACATTGTTGGGTGTTCCACGGTGTTCTGTTGTTGCCTGCACATTGGTGTGAGACATGTGCTTCCTGTTGCGGTGATTGTGTGCTGTGTCACCAGGGGGCACAGGTAGTACATGTGTGCTTCCTGTTGCCCCCAACACGTGCGTGCATCCTGCTATGGCGTATGGTCCTTGCTTGGTCTCCAGCGGATCCTGCGCCTTGTGTTGTACGTATGGGGACTGGGGTACCAGGGTGATGGTGATGTCCAGGACAGGTGTGGGGGACTTGTATGTGGCTGGCTGTGAGACTCCTCCGACTCTTGCGGGTGTTGGATGGGGGGTTCCAGGGGCCAACAGGTGCAGCCACGCCATCAGCTTTGTGTGGGGTGGGATGTTGGTTGTCCGCTGTGTTGTTGCCGTAGGCCTGTTAGGCGATGATGGTCAGGATGCGTAGGTTGGTTGTCCCTTTCAGCCTGTAGTGGAAGGTGACATTGTCAGGTGTTGGGTCTATGTGGCTGCGTCTGTGTTGGTCCGGGGGGGGGGGTGTTCCGGGTGTGGGATGGGGTCCTGGGGTGGTGGGGGTGGGTGTTGTGGCCCTCTTGGGTGTCCGGGCCGCATGATGGGTGGCTCCATGGCATCTGTTGCCCTTCGCATGTGGCCCTGGGCTGTGCTCCCTTTTGTGGTGCTGGCTGCCGTCCAACTTTACACCAGGTCAGAGCAGGTGTAGATTTCCTGGTGCTAACGCGCCTTATCGCCTGTTTTGTGTTTTTATCGCAGATGTGGCTGGTCGTTGTGAATGTTGAGGTGTGCTGTTGTCTCTGCTCTTGTCACGGGAACGCCTACTCTGCATCTCATTAGCGATATTTGCGAGGGTCCTCTGTGGCGATGTTTTTTGCGGCTGCTATCGCGGGTAAACTGGTGCTGTGGGCTGTTAACACCGGCTTGTGAATGGGGGGGTAAATTTATCACGACTTTGGCTGCGATAAAGTGCCGTTAATTCGGCGATAGCTCCTTGTGAATATGCCCCCAAGTCTCCAAAATGTGAGGCAAGTCCAAAAGTTTAGGAAGTCATCAAACTACCATTCCAGGAAAATTTTTGAGAAAGCCTTGGCTAACTACCTGCTGACTCACATTTCCAACAGCAACCTATTAAATAATGCCAAATTTGTTTTTAGGTTAAGACACAGTGCCTAGATAGTCATTCTTCAAATTCTAGATGGCATCTTCACAATCATGAATGAAAGTGAAGTCTGTCTTCTAGCCTGGTGGATCTGTCATCAGAGTTTGACACCATCGACCACTCTTCACTCCTGAGCATTCTTTCCTCTAGAATGGGTATGGTAGGCAAACTGGTTTAAATTCTTCCTGATAGTGAGACTGCAATTTGTAACACACTACTTATAGAGAACTTCATCTTACTCTGTTGTCTGCCGAATACCACAGGACTCAATTGCCTCCCCTCACCAACTTAACATTTATATGGAATCCCTGACTACGATGATCCAAAACAAAGACATTTCCAGACAACACTATGCTGATGATACTCAGCTGTATTTCAAAGTCTCCAATCCATTGAATTTAACAATAAACCCCCCAATCAGTTCAAAAACGGTTTGACATCCTCCAACCTTCCCTGGCTCCATTTGCCAAATCTTTATGTTTCACCAGTGATCGTTAGCTCAACCTGAATGAACTTGTAAACTGGAAAAAGGTGCATCATATGAACTCCACCTACTTACGCCTTTCCAAAAAACACTATCATGTCTCCCATGGACGTCAATTCGCCAAAATGTCAGGGGTTGCAGAAGTGACATCACATGCCATTTGACCTTTACCTTCACTCACATACACATGCTTACACATACACACACATTGACTCATACACACACTCTTACATAAGCACACTCTCACCCGCAAGCACACACACAACATACATGTAAAAGTATTTTTTACTTACCTCAGCTGTCAAGTATGGTCATATTCCAGCTAATTGTCCTCCATTTTTAGGTCGAGCCTTCGTAAATGCCGGCTTTTGGTTGGTTAAAAAGCTTATTAGTCCCTCCTTTTGGGCTTTTGTAACCTCCCTTAGGGATTGCTCCTCTTACGTTTGCTCTTCCTTTTACAGGTATTTATGATACTCTGTGAGCACTATTTCTTTTTTTGTTGGCTTGCCAGCTGCTTGTACAATAACGCGCTTATCTTCTCTTGTTTATTTTTTGTGGCTTCTTTTGTGTTTGCAGTTGCATTTTGTTGCCAGCACTGCACCTTCACTCGTCTCTGCAACCCACTCCTACCACCCCTCCCTGGTTGCTGCTTTCCCATTGAAGATACAGATTAAAAAGGCATGTAAAGGGGAAGGCACAGGGTTAAAATATAATATTCCATAGCACTGACACAAGCCTACATGTAAAGCAATGCCCTTGGGCAGTCACAGCCGGGCCCTGGTTGTCCATTCACTGGCATCTCCAGATGTAAACATGGGGATGGAGGACCCGGTGGCCTGCTGCTACCTGCAGAATTCTCTGTAGCAGCAGCTTCCCACTTCCTCCTTCGTCCCTCTCTCCTGTTCTTCTCAGCCCTCCTCCTTCACTTGGTATCCAATGAGAGTGTAGGGTTGTACAGCTCCTGAACTAGTATCCAATGAGAGTGTAGGGTTGTACAGCCCCGGATTAGTCCGTCTCCTCAAACACTTATCGTTCTTGCTCGAGTTCATGTTCCACATCTATTCTATGCAAAACAGATGGAGTGCAGACATTTAAATTAAGTCAATCCGGATCCAGTGCTGCAGCTGTCTCCCTGGTCTTATTTTTAATTTCACCATTGTAAGTCCTCCAGATAGTGAAAAAGCATCTTCTCTAGTCCCGTCAGTAACTCCTTCTTTCTAAGTCTTCCAGTTAATGCTGCTAGCTGCTTCTCTGTTCTTGTCTGCAACTACTCCATTCTGAGTCCTCTATCTGTGTCTCTGTTCCCAGTGGTAATTCCTAATTTTCAGTCCTCTAGGCAGTGCTGCTAGCTGCTTTGCTGGTCCCGTTGGTAATTCTTCATTTTAAGTCGTCTAGACAGTGCTGCTAGCTGCTTCTCTGGTCTCATTGGTAATTCCTCTTTTTAAGTACTCTAGACAGTGCTACAGCTGCTTCTCTGGTCCCGTTGGTAATTCCCACATTTTAAGTCTTCTAGGCAGTGCTCCAGCCGTGTCTCTGTTCTCAGTGGTAATTCATAATTCTTAGTCCTCTAGGCAGTGGTGCTAGCTGCTTCTCTGGTCCCGTCTGTAATTCCTCATTCTTAGTCTTCTAGACAATGCTGCTACCTGCTTCTTTGGTCCCGTCAGTAACTCACTCCCCCATTCTAAATCCTCTAGGCAGTGCTGCAGCTGTGTCTCTGGTCACAGTGATAATTCCTCATTCTTAGTCCGCTAGGCGGTTCTGCTTGCTGCTTCTCTGGTCCCATTGGTAATTCCTTATTCTAAGACCTCTAGACAGTGCTGCTAGCTGCTTCTCTGGTCTCATCAGTGATTCCTCATTTCAAGTCCTCTAGACAGTGCTGCATCTGCTTCTTTGGTCCTGTCAGTAATTCCTTATTCTAAGTCCTGTAGACAGTGCTACTACCTGTTTCTCTGGTCTCATTGGTAATTCTCATTCTAATTCCTCTAGACAGTGCTGCGGCTGCTTCTCTGGTCCGTGTGGTAATGCCTCATTCTCAGTCTTCTAGGCAGTGCTGCAGCTGTCTCTGTTCCTAGTGGTAATTCCTCATTCTTAGTCCTCTAGACAGTGCTGCTAGCTGCTTCTCTGGTTCCATCAGTAACTGCCCCATTCTAAGTCATCTAGGCAGTGCTGTAGCTGTATCTCTGTTCCCAGCAGTAATTCCTCGTTCTAAGTCCTCCAGACAGTGCTGCTACCTGTTTCTCTGGTCTCATCAGTAATTCCTCACTCTCAGCCCTCTAGACAGTGCTGCAGCTGCTTCTCTGGTCCCAGTGGTAATTCCTCATTCTATGTCCTCTAGCAGTGCTGTAGCTGCCTTTCTGTTCCCAGTGGTGACTCCTCATTCTCAGGCCTCTAGACAGTGCTGCTAGCTGCTTCTCTGGTCCCAGTGGTAAATTCTCATTCTAAGTCCTCTAGACAGTGCTGCAGATGCGTCTCTGGTCCCAGTGGTAATTCCTCATTCTATGTCCTCTAGCAGTGCTGTAGCTGCCTTTCTGTTCCCAGTGGTGACTCCTCATTCTCAGGCCTCTAGACAGTGCTGCTAGCTGCTTCTCTGGTCCCAGTGGTAAATTCTCATTCTAAGTCCTCTAGACAGTGCTGCAGATGCGTCTCTGGTCCCAGTGGTAATTCCTCATTCTAGGTCCTCTAGGCAGTGCTGCTAGCTGCTTTACTGTTCCCAGTGGTAATTCCACCACCATGGTCCTCTAGGCAGTGCTGCTGGCTGCTTCTCTGGTCACGTTGATAATTCCTCATTCTTAGTCCTCTAGACAGTGGTGCTAGCTGCTTCTCTGGTCCTATCAGTAACTTTCCCTTTCTAAATCCTCTAGGCAGTGCTGCATCTGTGTCTCTGGTCACAGTGGTAATTCCTCATTCTCAGTCCTCTAGTCAGTGCTGCTAGCTGCTTCTCTGGTCCCATTGGTAATTCCTCATTCTACGTCCTCTAGACAGTGGTGTTAGCTGCTTCTCTGGTCTCATCAGTAATTCCTCATTCTAAGTCCCTTAGACAGTGCTTCAGCTGCTTCTCTGGTCCCATTGGTAATTCCTCAATCCAAGTCCTCTAGACAGTGCTGCAGCTGCTTCCCTGGTCCCTTGTGGTAATTCCTCATTCTAAGTTCTCTAGTCAGTGCTGCAGCTGTGTCTCTGTTCCCAGTGGTAAATCCCCATTCTCAGTCCTCTAGACGGTGGTGCAGCTGCGTCTCTGTTCATACAACCACTACACTCCATACCAAAACACATAGGTAAAAGACATTGCCAGTTACAACGCCAATAGCTCTAACTCTGACAAATGCCAGACGTATTGCATTGTAACTGCTTGTTTTATTACACTAATAGTGAATAATATGATGTTATTCCCTATTAGTGTAAAAAAAAGCCTGAAAACAAGCAAAGTGGAGCCCCAACCGATGTCCAGAAGTATGAGCTGCCCCTGTGTTCTTGCACTGATTTTGCCACCTCTAAAGCTAGAGTTTGCAAAGACAGTGCAAAGGATGGCATGGGGCAATCCAGGGTCCCCAGCTGCGACCCCTGGCGACACTTAAATGGCATCCATGATGCCTCTCAGTGGCACCCTAAACGTTGTAATGTGTCTGGCTTCCAATGCTTAAAAATCTGATGACATTACCCCAATTCTATAACAACTCTACTTTGCATTTAGAAGCACACGTCAACATCATAGTGGCCTGCATAACACACAAGGCTTTGCTACCTGAAGGGCAAACGACAGACCACTGTAAGAGAAGCATTGACAAGATACAAATCCCTATCATAATGAGGAGCAAGACTGCAAGCAGACTTCTGAAGCACAAGCCCAGTGTGAACATAGGACACAAGAAAGAACCTCCAAAGACTGAACGATCCTGCAGAAACCAGGATGGCGTCCATTGTAGTTTTCAAAAATTTGCATGGATGGGATCAACCTGCTGCATGATAGCTAGTTCTTCCTATATTGTGATGAGTTCTTTATGTGCTTTAAATAATGAGAAAAGAAATGTAAAATAGAAATATGCTGGAAACTAGAGCATTTTCCTAAAATTATGCATGCACAATGTACGCATTGGGTATATTACACAACTCTCCATTTACAAAAATCTCCGATTATTTACCGGTAGTTTTATTAGTTTGAGTTTTAGTCTTCCACTTCACAGTCCACTCACAATAAGCTCTGTCTTGACATTGGTGCAGCATTCACCGATATTGTATAACTATAAACGTTTTGTTTTTTTAAAACGTTGGGGCATATTAGCAAGAAGAGGCGATAATCATCGCTAACCCTGCTTAGCGTGATTTTTTTTATCGCCGGCTATCGCTGGAATATATCACCACGCTAACGCTGTATTAGCGACATTTAGCGCTATGGCGATAAATATTCCAGCGATAGCGGGAGGGAAGGGCCAACATCGCGACAAAACCAGCGATGTTGCATGGGGGAGGTGGAAAACCTTGCTGATACGACCCTGTGGTCGTATCAGCATAATCCACCCCCCATGTAATGTATGGCTAAGTCAGGAAAATAGCAGGTGATAAAAAATGGCGATGGCTCCCGGTTAGCGCGACTTTTCACGTCGCTAACCGGGGTCAGGGACTCCTTGCTAATAGGTGATAGGCCTGTTAGCGTCTGTTTACAGGGTATGTTGGTCGGAACGCCTACTTTGCATGTCATTAGCGATAAACATCGCTGACATGCAAAGCGGCACCCAAACCGATCGCTTTCGTCAGAAAGTTGTCGCTAACTGCTGTTAGTGACAGCTTGCTGATAGGGCGATAGATTTATCGCCGCTTTAGCGGCAAAAAGTGCAGCTAAAGCGGCGATAAATCGCTTGCTAATATGCCCCGTTTCTTTTTTTTTTTTTTTAAACTTCCAATATGGCGGAACTTCCTTATCATGTTCCCATAAAGGTATGATTAACCTGAACCTCTTCCTGTATTTTCTAAGTAGAACCAACAAGTAACAGTCAACTTATAGTGTTAAAATTAGACTTTTTACTACTGTGTACAAGGAAGTGAGGGGCATATTATCAAGAACGGCGTTAAAATTATCGCCGCTTTAGCGGCAGAAAACTGCCGCTAAAGCGGCGATAATGGGCTTGATAATATGCCCTTGAGAATTCCAATAGAAGCCCATGTTGACACCAGAACATGGGCTTCTATTGGAATTCTCCAGGGCATATTATCAAGCCCATTATCGCCGCTTTAGCGGCAGTTTTCTGCCGCTAAAGCGGCGATAATTTTAACGCCGTTTCTTGATAATATGTCCCATAGTTGGCTAAAGTAGTTCAGCATTTACGTGATAATTTAGGTTTCCCGAGTTCATTAGGGCTGAAGGAGGCTGACTTTTTTACCGCAATAGCGAAGGAAAGACCCCGAGTCTTCACCAGTGCATAAAGCAATAAGGAAGGATCTGTCCAGGGTATGGACAGATAATAAAAAAAATAGGGGCATATTAGCAAGACCCACGTTAAAATTATCGCTGTTTTAGCGGCAGGAAACTGCCGCTAAAACGGCGATAATGGACTTGCTAATATGCGTTATGGAATTCTAATAGAAGCCCAGGTTAGATGTCCTGCACATCTAACCTGGGCTTCTATTGGAATTCTATAACGCATATTAGCAAGCCCATTATCGCCGTTTTAGCGGCAGTTTCCTGCCGCTAAAACGGCGATAATTTTAACGTGGGTCTTGCTAATATGCCCCAATAGTCTTTCCATATTTCTGTCAAAAAGATATGCACATTTTACATTTCACAATTCACAATTACATGGAAGTTAAATGGAATAAAGGAGTAATTTACACATACGAGTAAACATAGTCCATGATTTATGTAAGTTACATCTATTTGCGAATCGAATATGGTACCTTTGACAGTATTAAGTCTGTTTCCTACAAAAGAGAAAGGGAGTTCTCTAAAATAACTATAAACAGATTGTACCTTTTATCTGCTACTGTGTAAATCAACAGAATACTAGGCCGCACACCAGATTTGTTAAGTAAATACAAACAGGAGCTCCTTGAAACGTCAGAACAGAAAGATAGCAGGTAAGCTCACAAACTCAGGAGGCACCAGGAGATTGTTCGATCTGTGGACAATGAGACCCCTCTTCTTTCTTGCCACTGATTAAACATCACCTCTTATTACCCTCTATTTAAGTAACCGCAGGGAGTGTGTGCAGAGGGTTTTATTTCCTAACTGTTTATTTTAACCTGATGTCAACTGTGACAAGTTGTCACTATTTGCCATTATGTAGATCTGCAAAACCATTTACTGGTAAAAAGCTTACGGGATGTTCCTTTCATTCTGTTAACAACATAGATCTGTAAAATACAAAACAAATGTATTTGAACATGAAGAACATCCTTCTCCATGACATTTAATTATTGTTTTTGAAGGAAATTGTGCTTCCACCTAACCATACCCAAAGAGTACTTCTTCACTTAATACAAAACACACACATGCACGCACACACGCACGCGCACACACACACACATAAACTTTATCAGAAGACGTTATATATATGAAGTGACATACTTGCCTCGTCGCTACTTAGACTATAGAAGCAGAGATATTCTATCCCTTGATAATAACTGTAAAGAGGCTAGAAAGACTGCATTTGTATCATCATCTGTGGATTTCAATCAGCGATAAATGAACAAAGTATTTGCTAAGCTGAGAGTTAGGGAGTTTGAATTTTAATAAATGTAAATAAAATGTATCAAAGCCTCCATATGTGTTAATTGATAGTTTTCTGCCTGTTGTTATCCATACAAATCAGTGCAAATGGAAAACTGGGAGCCTTAAATAAATATATGATGGTTCACTCAAGATTTCCAACAATCCCTTTAACTATTGTGTCTAATGGGAGGTTCATTTCCTAAAGAAGAATAACGATTTATCACAGCCCATCAAACTTACAATTGCCATCTGTTTTTGCTTTAAAGAGAAAAAGCTAACCGTAGAAGGTTGGGTTTCCATTTTTACATTGAAAAAACTACGACATTGGAAAGTGAATAAGAAGCATAATCGTCTAACATCCTCAAGAGGAGTTTTTCTCTCCTACTAGGCAACCACAGAGAAGATTGCTGCTGACATTATGTCTGCCACCCTCAGGGTCAGGAGACCATCATATTTCGAGTTCACCGCTGGCCTTGTGGTGATCTCTGTACATTCCCAGGAGTCGCCACCATGAGGGTTCCTGTGAAAGCACTGAAAGGTTGGTGCACAACTGCCATTTCTAGATGGCTGCACACCAACATTCTTTGTTTTTGAGAAACAAACTCCAAAGTGGGAGTTTGTTTCTGAAAAAAGAAAAACTAATGGCCCTCACAGCCTGGGAGTTTTCTCCTCAGATGTGGGAGATATTTTTTTTTTCTACTCTTGAATACCAGGTTTTACCTGGCAGTGACAGACAAAAAAAAGCAAATCAGACCATCCACTGTAAATAGGGTGGGTGGTCTGATGCCCTTACTCCGACGGCCACTATTCTGTTGGACTGCCAGAGGAAGTTTTCTGATGGAGGAGCCAGCGATGGCTCTGCTGTCAGAAAACTAATGCTACATTGAACTAGAGGATTTGGTGGACATGCTACTCCCTCACGTTTGTGCTGGATTACCCACTCCTACAATCTCTAAACTGCGCCCTAATAGCCCTACTTACCGCTTCGCAGGTGTCCTACCATCCCACCAGGGCGATGGAGCTAATGACCACTGCCAAGCTGGTGGATGACCACCACCTTGTTTATAGCTCTCTTCTTCCCTGGCATGAGGGCCCCTCTGAAGGCACTAACTTTGCTGAGAGGCTGCCATTTTCATGCACTATGACACCCGGGGGAGTTTTCTCCCAGGATTTGTGGGTCTTTTTTATTTATTTGTGTACTAGATCGTCAGGCTTTTTTCCTAGTGGACCAAAACAGGAAACAATTATATTAAACGGTTGCCCAGTGTTCGTAAGGCCATTGGTCTAAGATTTTCTGCCGGTAGAGTCAGCAAGGGCTGAGCCAGAAGAAACAAGGTGGTTCGCTCGTTTCTAAATATAGTCAGGGAAACAACAGTTTTATGGACACCAAACTCTAAACAAAGGTGTAATATTCCACAGTGGATTTTAAATTGCCTAAAGGGTTTTACATTTTTGATGGTTTGGTTGTCATGCTGGTCTCAGCAGCCCCTGGGACAGACTCCCTGTCCAATCCCGACGCCGTAGAGGCCTGTGCAGGCTGGAAAGATGCCCTGCTCAGACCAGGGACTCTGTGGGGTTTCTCCAGCTCGGCTGCTCAATGCAGCTTGACTGGAGAAAACCTAAGTGCACATGTGTGTTTTGGTCGGCCTGAGACGGCCGTCCAAAACACATATGCACACTTAGGGAGTTGAGTGCACGTAGCACTCCTACTCCCCCCTCCCATGCCTAAGCCCCGCCCCTCCCAACACCGCTGGCAAGAGCATCGTTTTATTTTAAAATTGCTGGCTCTGAGCCAAGCAGTGGGCCGACGCTCCTCCGCCATTGCGCAGGAGCCGCCACTGGGTTTGACTGGGCACTGGGATGCCCTGAGAGGGATCTATAAAAGAGGCAACTGGGTGATATTATGCGAACTCCCACCAACCAGTACCAAGATAGCTACCATCACAACTGCCACTGCAGGAGGCATGAAACAATGATTTACTTTAATATTCTAGAATTTCTTTTAACTTAATGTTCAACCATTCCAATGACTGAAAGTAGCCTTGTATGCACGAGTGCGCTTTCAGGGGAACATTCAGGTCTTCCTCTCACACATGATGCTAAACAACATTTAACCAATTTTGTAGCGAATGCTGACGTCTCCTTCTACAGCCAAAACACACAGTCGCGCATGAGCATTCTGCTTCAGCCTGTTCAACACACTGCAGGTGCCTGGCAGTAATAGCTGCTTTAGAGGCTTGGCTAAGTAGAGTGTGCAGGAGAGGAGAATGTGAGGGATCCTGGTAGCTGTGTGCAGTAATTCTACTAAACAGAGACATAATTTCAGTTACATTGGCACATACCAGTGTCCTCTGACATAATCACTCCTATTCTTCAAAACGAGCATTTTTAACATATTTCCCATGTGAATTGAATGCATTATTTGGTATGTACAACACAGCAATTTCTGTCATGACCACCATTCTCTCACCCTTCTCTCCACCCTTTCCTACTCTCTTTTATTTCCCTGTCAGTCTTTCTAATTCTGCATACTTTCAAGTGCCCCTAAATGTATTGAGGAAGAGAGGTCATCTGATTGGTGCATAGAAAGTATGCAGTGAAGCAGCAAATTCCCTGAGCACAAAAGACCAAGATTTCTAGGTAACGAAGCAAAGCTAAACACTTATTGACATATACCAGGGAAAGAGCCTTTTTGAGGCTCGCTCCTTCGAATTAAGAACCTATCTAACCAGTATGGATAGCAAAAAGACAGAGAGAAGTTAGTCCACTATGACTAGGAAGGATCTCCCGAAGGTAAAGGCTGTAGGGAAAGAGTGAGCGAAACAGAGAACAGTCTCAGTTGCCCCTGTACCGACTAGGATGTCGAATCGGTGTCTCATATATGCCTGTATGCCTGTAATGCCATACGTGGATTCAGATGAGGAAATGATCAAGGAAGAATTGTGAAGGGGGGGCGCTAAAGATAGACAGCAATAGTGGAATTCTTCTTCTCGGATCAGTAGCTGGATATCTCAAGAGCACTGGTAATAATCACAATTGTGGCGAAGCAGAGAATACAGTTAGTAAGAACTACTACAATGAACCTACTATGCAAAATGCGAAATTACGACACTCTCAGTTAATATCAGATGAATTGTAATATAAACCTCTAAAATACATTCATAATGAAGGATGCCCAAACCAACTCTAACCCTTACCCTATCCATAACCTTTACCTAAACCAATCCCTAATTCAAATTCTAAACCTAATCCTAGCACTATCTGTAGGTCGAATCATAAACATAACACTAATTTTAACCCTGACCTGTATTCTAAACTTAGACCTACTCATAGCCCTGTATCTTGAGGGTGTTCTGCATAACACAGAGGGAAATATTCTCAAGGACCTATCGCCGAGTTATCGGCACTTTATCGCAGCCGAAGTGGCGATATATTTATCACACCATTCACAAGCTGGTGCTAACAGCCCATAACACCAGTTTACCTGCGATAGCAGTCGCAAAAAACATCACCACAGAGGAGCCCGGCAACTAACGCTAATGATATGCAGAGTAGGCGTTCCCGTGCAAAAAACCGGGACAACACCACTCCACAACATTCTCAACAACCAGCCAGATCGGCGATAAGATCACAAAACATGCGCTAAGGCGCGGTAGCAGCAGGAAACTAACACCTGCTCCTACCTGGTGTAAAGTCGGACGACAGCCGGCACCAGACAAGGGAGCACAGCCCAAAGCCACACATGAAGAACAACAGATGCCCTGGAGCAACCCATCAAGCAGGCTTGAGCCCCAATAGGCCAACAACACCCACTGCCACCACCCCCAGGACCACCCCCCCCCCCGGGGCCCTACCCCGGGCACCCCCCCCACCCCCCCCCCATGGACAAAGATAGTGCACTTAAAACTCCACAAAACATGAACCAAACAAATCGCCTGAAGTCGCACAATCACAACACCCAAAATACATGTGTGGCCAGTGAAAGGGAAACCATACACCCATATCAAAATATCCAAACAATACGTTTATTACAGAACAAACCAAAAAAAACAATTCTGAAGAGGCATGGCGGGTCGTCTCAGGACATCCTGTAAGTCACAGCCTGCAGAACAGAAATCTGGATCAGAAGGTGTGCCATGCGCCCATCAAAGTACAGAGAGAGAGAGCGAAAGAGAGAAAGAGATAGGGTGAGAGAAAGAGAGAGGGAGTGAGAAAGAGAGGGAGAGAGAAATAGAGAGGGAGAGAGGGAGAGAGGAAGAGAGAGGGAGAGAAAGAGAAAGAGAGGGAGAGAGAAAGAGAGAGGGAGAGAGGGAGGGAGAGAGAAAGAGAGAGGGAGAGCGGGAGAAAGGGAGAGAGGGAGAGAGGAAGAGAGAGGGAGAGAAAGAGAGGGAGAGAGAAAGAGAGAGGGAGAGAGGGAGAGAGGGCCGACACTGCGGACCTAGGCCTCACTGCTCACCTGCTGCCACCGGTGTGTCTCCAACCACGTGCCGGTATTCACAGCAGTCCCCCAGTTCCCTCATCTGAAACAGTTTCCAGAGACATGAATGACAGAGCCCATACAGCTGCACACGCCATCATCGCTTGCCCGCCCCTGCGCACACAGGCTGCTGCACCCCAGCCCCTCCCGCCGCCCAGCGGTTATTGCCCGCCCCTGCGCAACCAGGCCTCACTGCTCACCTTCCGCCATCAGCGTGTCTCCAAGAGGGCCCACCACGTTCCGGAGGGATCTCCAAGCCCGGTGCCCGCGACCATGGCACCCTCCACATCATGCAGCCCCGCACCGCGGGCCACCAGGTAACACACCTGACTCTGGGTCTTGATTACGCAATGGCAGAGACCACATCAGTGCCCACGGCATCATCGCAGGCTGCACACCCGCTCAGCGCTTGAGGTGCCACTAACTCTGTGAAGCGCGATGCAACGCCACCTGGCGGGAGGGCCGCACTGCCCGCTGGCCCAGGCCTACACTGCGGCCCAGCAGGGCTCACACTAATCCTTGCCAGTCCGGACCGCCAGGACGGCGCATCATCGCAGGCTGCACACCCGCTCAGCACTTTAGGTGCCCCTATCTCACTGCACCGCAAGACACCGACCCGTGGCGGGGTGCCTGTGCCTGCCGCAGTGTATCCAGTGCCAACAAGTCTGTGCCCCGCTAGCCATGGACCCTTAATGATTGAGTCCCGTTGTGCGGACGCCATCATGTCACCCCCGGCACTGGGCAATGTGAGGCGGCAGGGCCCTAGGCCCTCATGCACACATGAGAACTACACGGAGACACCCAGTCAGAGAGAGTGGAAATGGCGTCCAGCACGTGTGCCAGGCCATTTTTATTGCCAGGGTCACATCTCCTGTGACGCCAGTGCTGGATGGGTGTGGTGTGGGTGTACACCAGCCGTGAGGGAGTGGCTGTGGCATGCTGACAACTAGACCTGTGAGCTGCAGATCCCCACAGTGAAGACCTAGGACATGTAGCGCTGTCGTCTACCCCTGTGTGCGTAATCGGAGTGGGCTGTCCTGGCGTATGCCAGTCCAGCGTAAGGGTACGAACAATGACCCCGGGGCTCTGGGCATGGTTCCGTCCTGGGCTGGACAAGGAAGTGACTAATGGATGTGTCTCCGTTGTAGTGTCGCGCCACCCGGACCGGAATCTGCAATCTGTCACCCTGTGACAATAGTCCCACAACATGGGCAACATGGACGTATGGGGGAATCACTGACCCTACATTCATCCATACTTCCACACTTGAAAGATCATAGACATGACACATCTGTGTGGATATGAATGTTTATTACACATTCAAGGGAGTGTTGCAGCTGGAGCCGTACAGGGCCATGCCAACCCCACTTCACATTGTCGGCCCGTGGAGGGCCAGCCAGAGTCCTTCAGGGAATGACAGGTACATCAGGAGAGGAGGAGTTCAGTCCGCAGTCTGAAAGCTGTGTCATTGGTGACCAAACAGAATATGGCAGTCCATGTCGAGGTGCGAGGTGAGTGTCGCAGAGTGCACCGGGGGACAGTGGAAGGTGATGATGCAGAGGGCAAAACCAAGCAGAAACAGGCCACATGGCGGAGATGAATGCTACTGCGTCCTCCTGACCATGAGGGTGGGTGCATCCGCATCTTCGTCCTCTGCTGTTGCATGTGCCTCACATGTGGGTGGTGGTGTACTGTCCCCAGCACCTGTGTGGCACAGACACATCAGGGGCCGGAGATGTGGATGGGGTGGTAGCAGCAGCATGCATCAGCGCCAGGCCTTGTGGCAGCAATGCCATGAGGAAGGTCTTAAGGGCATTGAGGGACCCAGCTACCTCTTGCTGGTGTGCACCCGTGGCAGCCGCTCTTTCCGCCTGCGTCTGCTCCATGTTCTCCATGATCCTCCGCATGTGTCCCAACTCCCGTGCGAGATCGCTGGAGGAACTCTGGCTAGACAGTCGTTCTTGTCGCAGAGTCAGGACTCTGGCGATGTCAGCCATGGTCCGTTGGAGGGCATGGAGCGGACTGTGGGTGTCCGTTAGGGACTGTGAGTGGTCCCTGATGGGACTTAGACACCCACGTATGGCGTCTAGTTTGGCTGCCATGCGGTCAAACCCCACCTGCACCTGTTCAGCCAGCTTCTCCTGGCACCCTAACACACGGCGCTGGAAGGCCTTGTGTTCGTCGTGGGGGTCCTGGGAGGCAGCCGTGGTGGTGGGTGCTGCCTGCTGTGTGTACTGTGCAGAGGGGGCTCCTCATGGCAGCTGGGGTGCCCTGATCCTGGAAGTGGGCTGCGGAGGCTCTCCACGAGCTGTTCGAGGGCATCTGAGTCGAAGGTGTGGTGGTCCTCTTCGTCATCAGAGAAGAGAGGTTCGGACTGCTCTGCAGGAGGTGTTGGATTTCCCCCTGCAATGAGAAGGGGAGATGCAGTTTGACATCGTGTACACATGTATGTTGATGCATTGTACATCTCTGCAGTCAGACTGCATGACAGTGTACATTGTGACTGTTTGGGGGGAGCTGCCTATTTGATACGGGACAGTGGACATTCCGACTACATCACGGATGTGGGTTTG
This sequence comes from Calotriton arnoldi, assembly GCA_963921515.1. NCBI lineage: Eukaryota > Metazoa > Chordata > Amphibia > Caudata > Salamandridae > Calotriton > Calotriton arnoldi. Next base: position 1,580,419 of record CAWUFW010002342.1, on the reverse strand, counting down.
TACTTGTACATTGTCAACTCACATTTCCCTGCAGTGCCATATGTGATTGGCCAGTTTCTACGCACATGCGGCACCTGTTGTGTCCTCTGTTCTGTTTTGGACGTGTTGCGGTTTGTACCACCTAGTTGTCAATGTTGATGTGCTCTGGATGTTATGTGTGTGTGCCGCATTTTGGGGGAGTCGCCCCTGCATCTCTGATTTAGCTGCCATCCTCCCTTCCATGCGGTGTGCCTCTGGGTTCTGTGCTTCTGCAGTGCTGAGATGTTGCATAGCTGCGTGCATTAGTCTCTTGGTGGGAGTTGTGGGTCTGGGGCATGTTTTGTCTGCAGATGTGCTATGCTTAATTGTGCATGTGTGCCATTGTGCCCATCTCCCCCGTCCCCCAGTCCCTGGTGGTTACTCACCCTGTTGCTGTTGTGTCCGGTCATGTTGAGCAGTGTCCGGTCCCCCGACTCCTGCCACCGTCTCCCCACTGATGACTGTGGACACCATTTCCTCCATCTCGTCCAGCTCCTCCTGTGGCGCTGGACTCCCACCTCCAGTCTGCATTGCTGCCTTCCGGTTGTTTGCGAGTTTCAGCTTGGTTTTGCGCTTCACATCATTCCAGCGCCTCTTGACCTCGTCCATTGTCCTCTTCAGCACTCCGACTGCATTCACCTTATCCACGATGGTCTGCCATATTCCATTTTTAGTTGCCAGTGACACGTGGAGGTGACGAACAGTGATTGATGGTGTTCTATCACCTCCGTGATGATGATCCTGTTTTCCTGCGGCCTGAACTTCGTCTTCCTCTTCTTCTTGTCCTTGCCCTTCCCTGACCCCGAGGTCCCAGGCTGGTCCTCCGTGGGGCTTGTGGGGTTCTGGTTGTCCTCTGTACTTGCTCCGGCTGCCTCCATTGTGCTTCGCTGTTGTTTGGCTTTTGTTGGTATGTTTTTTTCTACTCTTATGGTGCATTTTCTCGCATGACGCATGGGAATTGCAGGCCTGTGGCTGGTTTTCGTAGATTTTTGTATCGCGATTGGCGTCATCGCTACTATTTTCGCGTTGGGGTTTAGCATTTTTGCGGCGTCGCGTTGTTTCTAATGCGTTCATTTGACGCGTTGTCGTGTGACTATCGCATGGTACCGCCGTGTTGTGAATACCACGTTAACACGGAGTTGTTTTCCCGCGATGGACTGCGATGTGTAGGGTTGCGTTAAGCTACACTTGCGGTAGTTATCACACGTTCTTGAGAATATGCCCCAGAGTTTTAAAACTTGTCTGGCTAAAATCCCTTTTCCTGAATATCGACCACCACAACATCAAGAAGGTAAGTATATACGGTGTAGATTTAATCTTAGCTCCACATCTATGTGTCTGTACCTTGAAGATGTTTAGATGTATAGATCTATAAGATAAATAGATAACTAGCAGTAGTAAATCTATGTATGCCTATATACATTTACATTTACCTTCACAATATTATGCCAATTAATATTCTGGATGCAGTATTATGGCAGAGTGAAATTACGTTACTCGATTTTATTAAATACATCATAACTAACCCTTTTAACACACAAATTTCTTTAAATGTTATAATGTATTTTTACTGACAACAAAATTAATTTTACAATCTTATTTTTGTCAGAGTAACCTTTTGATGCATGGATGCTTTACTGTGCATTACCACCCTCTCAAGCTCCAAACACTATCATAAGTGGTCACACTCACACACATTCACTCTCATATATGACCGCACAATAATGAATCATCACCCATTCATGCAATGGCGCACTCTTCTTGCAAGACCACTTTCTTATGCATGATGGGACCTACTTGATTTGATACACGAATATAGCATGTTACATCGCATGCTATCACATCGCGTTCCTTTACAACGTGGTCATTACAACGACCGCGTTTTTGGAACGCGATACCTTTACTGCGCAAGTCATTAGATCGACTTGCTGTAGGGGGCGCGCTGGACTTAGGAATAGTATAATTTACTATTCCAACTCCAGCCTGCGCAACAGTAGGGAAGGTTTTGGAATAGTAAATTATACTCTTCCTTAGGTTAGAGCACCCCCTACAGCAAGTCGATCTAATGACTTGCGATGTAAAGGCATCGCGTTCTAACAACGCGGTCGTTGTAACAGCCGCTTTGTAAAGGAATGCGATGTAATGGCAGCGTTGTAAACGCTGTTTCCCTTGATACACTCTCATTACCACTTTGATGTAAATGGCCGCTCTCTCACACTCTCATACATCACCACATTCATTCATGAAGATTTGTTCATGCGAATCTACACTCTTATGAATCACTACGCGCTCATATTTCACAATGTTTATCTTGTTTGGCGAATTTCCAGAAGGGTGTGTAGAGGATTAAGTGGGATAAAGGGTGATCGTAAGTTATTTAAATTCACGTTTGTAGATTCTATTGTCTAAAATTTTGATTTGTCCCAATTAAGGCCATCAAGACAGTTTTAATGGATCTGAAGACTGAAGTGCCCTTCCTCCTCTGGTGCCATTTCCTGTTTTGCAGGCAGAATGCACTTTCGCAAAGGGAGGCTTGCTCAACTAAGCACAAATCTTAAACACAATGAATAAAAAAAATGGTGTAGATATTTTTATGACGAGAGTTGCAGAAGTGAGCCTATTACAAATAAAAAGCAACATTTTCTAATAACTCCGACAATCTCGCTTATATTATTTTCTTCTATCTTCACAATTAATCTTCCACAACACCCGTACTGTCCATTATTTATTTGTGTAGTGTTGATTTGTGACATAAAGGCAACTTATTAGCGTTAGGTATTTAAAAAGTCATGGGCTACATTTCAAGAGATTTGCTGCTGAAGCAGCAGTTGTTAGTCATCAACAGCTCTGGGGAGTACCCTTGGTGTCTGTCTGTCTGTCTATCTATCTATCTATCTATCTATCTATCTATCTATCTATCTATCTATCTATCTATCTATCTATCTATCTATCTGTATGTCTGTCTGTCTGTCTGTCTGTCTGTCTGTCTGTCTGTCTATCTATCACAATTTTGTTTTGTAACTATGGACTAAATCTAATTGAAGCGCTTTCAAGAAAGCACTATTTTATCAAGCTAAGTTTGGAAATAAAAAAAGAATTGCTAACTGAATGTGCTACAGTCCCATGCAAAGATGATGGTGGTGCTCTGAAATAGCCACAATATTAATGCATTCAAAATGTTTCAGAAATTCGAGTCTTGAATGATGATATCAGACTCCATAACAGGAGCACCAGCAGGCCAAAGCAGTGTGCTGATACGGAAGTGCTTACTTGCATCTTTCTGTACCGAAGTATCGAGCAGAAGCACACTTTACTGTCATTTAATAGTAGATTAGGCATGACCACAGCCACAGGCCGACTATTTGACCTGTAATCCTTAGGATGGTGTTTCCCCAAGACTGTTTGTCATCTGCCTCCTGTTTTGCTGATTCTCTTTTTGTTGGCCATAGGACTCTGAACTCTTTACCCCTGCTAACCAGTGCTAAAGTTCATATGCTTCTCCCCTAAACATGTCTGATTGGTGTACACCTGATTGACATATTTAATTTACTGGTAAATCCCTTGTAAAGTGGTATACCATATACACAGGGCTTGTAAGTAAAATGCTACTGGTGGGCTGCAGTACTGATTGTGCCACCCACAGAAGAAGCCTTTCAAACCTGTCTCAGGCCTGCCTTTGCAGAACCTGTGTGTGCAGTTTACTGCCACTTCAACTTGCCCTTTAAAAATACTTGCCAAGTCCCAAACACCCCTTTTATCACAATTCAGTCCACCATAAGGTAGGCCGTAGGTATCCCTAAGGGCAGGGTGCCATGTAGGTAAAAGGTAGGACATGTACCTGTACGATTTACATGTCCTGGTAGTGGCAAACAGCCTGTTTTGTTTTTCACTACTGTGAGGCCTGCCCCTCTCACAGGGTAGCATTGGAAATTTCTTAATAATCTTTTAAGCTGTAATTCCTTATCAGAGAAAATGAACTTTTTGATGTTTCATATGTTTGGAATGGTATTGATGAATCCTACTGGATTTAACCTTACTATTTTAGAAATACCACTTTTAGAAAGTGGACATTTCTCTGCACTTACTGTTCTGTGTGCCTGAGATCCTGTCTCCAATATACTTTAGGGCTGGGCGGAGTGACAGCTACATTTGTGCATTCACTCTAGACATCCCCAACACAGGACACACAACTTCATCTGCATACTGATGGGTCATCCTGCGCAGGAGGAAGGATAGGAGCAAAAAAAAACAATTGATGGACAGAATGCAGAACAATGTCATACATTCACCCCAGTACAGAGATCTGGGCCTAAATCCATCGTTTTTTTGCTCACCATGCCATTCCAGTTTGGACCCAGCCATATGCAAATCAGTCTTGACCCTGCGCCCAATGGGAACAGTCCGGCCCGAACTGCCAGGCCAGGTCATCCAGGCCAGGTCATCCCTGGACTGGAAACAAGCATCCTAGGACCGGTTTCGGGCTTTCAGCCCTCATCAGCCAGGATAGCTTGACTCCAGTGGCATGGAGAGCACGGGACCCACGTCTGGGCATACCCGTCCCACTCGGGGTGACAAATGCAAAAAAAACAATTGATGGACAGAATGCAGAACAATGTAATACATTCACCCCAGTACAGAGATCTGGGCCTAAATCCATCGTTTTTTTGCTCACCATGCCATTCCAGTTTGGACCCAGCCATATGCAAATCAGTCTTGACCCTGCGCCCAATGGGAACAGTCCAGCCTGAACTGCCAGGCCAGGTCCTCCCTGGACTGGAAACAAGCATCCTAGGACGAGTTTCGGGCTTTCAGCCCTCATCAGCCAGGATAGCTTGACTCCATTGGCATGGAGAGCACAGGACCCACGTCTGGGCATACCCGTCCCACTCGGGGTGACAAATGCAAAAAAAACCAACAGCAATTGATGGACAGAATGCAGAACAATGTCATACATTCACCCTAGTACAAAGATCTGGGCCTAAATCCATCGTTTTTTTGCTCACCATGCCATTCCAGTTTGGACCCAGCCATATGCAAATCAGTCTTGACCCCTATGCCCAATGGGAACAGTCCAGCCCGAACTGCCAGGCCAGGTCCTCCCTGGACTGGAAACAAGCATCCTAGGTCCGGTTTCTGGCTTTCAGCCCTCATCAGCCAGGATAGCTTGACTCCAGTGGCATGGAGAGCACGGGACCCACGTCTGGGCATACCCGTCCCACTCGGGGTGACAAATGCAAAAAAAACAATTGATGGACAGAATGCATCACAATGTCATACATTCACCACAGTACAGAGATCTGGGCCCAAATCCATCGTTTTTTGCTCACCATGCCATTCCAGTTTGGACCCAGCCATATGCAAATCAGTCTTGACCCTGCGCCCAATGGGAACAGTCCAGCCCGAACTGCCAGTTCAGGTCCTCCCTGGACTGGAAACAAGCACCCTAGGACCGGTTTCGGGATTTCAGCCCTCATCAGCCAGGATAGCTTGACTCCAGTGGCATGGAGAGCACGGGTCCCACGTCTGGGCATACCCGTCCCACTCGGGGTGACAAATGCAAAAAAAACAACACAAAAAAAACCCAACAACATAAAAAAAAAAAAAAAACAACAACAAGAACAACACAAACAAAAAAAACAACACAAACAAAACAAACAACAAAAACAACAACAACAAAAAACAATTGATGGCCAGAATGCAGAACAATGTCATACATTCACCCCAGTACAGAGATCTGGGCCTAAATCCATCGTTTTTTTGCTCACCATGCCATTCCAGTTTGGACCCAGCCATATGCAAATCAGTCTTGACCCTGCGCCCAATGGGAACAGTCCAGCCCGAACTGCCAGGCCAGGTCCTCCCTGGACTGGAAACAAGCATCCTAGGACCAGTTTCGGGCTTTCAGCCCTCATCAGCCAGGATAGTTTGACTCCAGTGGCATGGAGAGCACGGGACCCACGTCCCGACAGGGTCTCACCGTGACCCCGTCGGGTTGCCCTGACACCCGGAGCTGTGCCCTCATCAATGCCTCAGCTGCCTGACCCTTGGAGCAGGATTACCGCTTTGTGCCGATGCCGGCATCTCCAAGGTAAAGGGCCAGATCAGTGATTCTCCTTTTGGGCGGCGGACTGCCTAGTTTGCCCCTACGACAGCCCAGCAAATTCCCACCACTGCTTCGGGAAAGAGCATTTGTAAGGAGACGAGTACCGTGAGGTCTCTACAGCTGACCTGCGTGATATCGCGGGCGGCTGGGTGTGACACATATGTACTGCTCTTGAGAGACCAACCGTAAACTGGCTAAATTCAAGATTTGAGAGCATTTCGCTTAGCGCTCCCATGTTGGGAAAGTCGTTTGATTTGCACTAACACTACCATAAAGAACCTAAAAGGAGCAAACGTGTTTTTATCACTGTGTTTACTTTCTGAATGCAACGTGGTAACTTGAGAAATACTTATTGGATTTTTATTATTTTGGTCTTGTTTTGTTCAGAATATAATAAGCTATATCTCAAAACCTGTGTGGAGTCTTTTTGTGGTGTATTCATTGTGTTACTGTGTGTGTGCTGCACAAATACTTTAAATTTTTACATGTTCTTTACTGAGAAGATCATCACTGCTGAGCAGAGCTCCCACTCTATCTGCCAGATTGTGAAGTCTTTTACTTCTCCATACCCTTGTCATCTAGTTACTGTTCTCTCTCAAGAGCTTTGCAATGGGCTGGCAAAATGTTTTTATACAAAAATCTCTGATATCCAAAAATCATTGCCTGCCGTGGTTGCACTCTCCCCACCTGCTGATCATTATGATCAGCTCAGCCATAGGTTCACTCAGTTTAGGCCAATATGCTTGGAACAGTCTAGGGATCTCATCTTAAAATGCAAGTCTGGTTCTCCTCTCAATGCGTGCCCACCGACATTGCTTGCAGAAGCTGTGGACATCCTCAACCCTGTGATTAACCCTATCTTCCATCCTTCTCTTTCCTCCGGGGTTGTGCCCGATGCCTGGAAGCTTGCCAAAGTAGTCCCTCTGCTCAAAAAGCCTGCATTGAATCCCAACATTTTCTCCAACAGTAGGCCCATTTCTGTGTTGGCGGCCTTGACAAAAATGCTGGAAAAGCTTGTTAACACTCAGCTTTCGGAATATCTTGAGGAAGGGAATCTGCTACATCCAGCCAATCTGGTTTTCTTCCCCATTATAGCACAGAATCAGCAGTGCTGGAAATTTCTGACAATATCAAATGGTCTTTGGATTGAGGGAAAAATGCAGCCTTGATCCTTCTTGACTTGTCTGATGCTTTTGACACCATCCCACACTCTATCCTCCTGCACCATCTTTCCGCTTTGGGTGTGGAGGGTTCTGTGTGGGACTGGTGCAAGTAATTTTTGACTACTAGAAGCCAATTTGTTTGGCTTGCTCCTTCTCCTCAGAGGTAAATGACAGTTAACCAAGGGGTCCACCAGGGCTCTTCACTTAGCCCTACCCTCTTTAAAATCTTTATGGACCCCTTGGCATCTGTTATCGAGCTGTTTAGTTGTAAAATCATTTCTTACGCTGATGAAACACAGCTGCTCTTTACCTTCAAGGGTCTGCCTGCTTCTATCGCTGCTCCTTTCTCGGACTGCATGCATGCTGTCTTCGATTGGATAGAGAGCAGCCAACTGAAATGCAACAGAGATGACTGAAATTATCTCTTTTGGGTCACATATGCCTAACTGGTGGGAAGGTCTTTGGCACTCTGGATTGCAAGCCCCACCGCCCCCTTGTCCAGTGGTAAAAATCTTAGGAGTAAAACTGGACAATACCCTCTCTATGAAGGCTCAGATAGTAGTAGGTCAATGCTTTTCCCTACTCTGTACAATCACGAAATGTCTTCCTCTTCTGCGCTGTGAAGGCAAGAAGAGTAGTGATTCATGCCTTAATCACTTCACGTCTTGAGTATGCGAATGCCCTGTTTTTGGGGGCTGCCAAAGCCCATGCGAAGCACCTGCAGGTGGTTCAAAATGCAGCAGCCAAGTTACTTCTGCGTCTGCTTAGGCGTTCCTCAATGGCAGCCGCTCTCAAGGTTTTTGCATTGGTTGTCCATTAAGAAACGCATCATCTTCAAAGCACTAGTGATGGTCCATAGAGCTGTGTTCTCTTCCAGCCCTCGATATCTGGCTGAAAGATTCACTCAGCATGTTCCCTCCAGAGCGCTGCGCTTCACCTCCGCTTCTCTTCTTGTTATTCCATGCTTTAATAGGGTTCGAAGGGGCATTAAAGCTTTTTTGTTTTTGGCTGCCAAGGCATAGAATGAGCTCACCATGAGCTGCGAGTTACTGCTCTGGAGTCCGTCTTCCATAAAAAACTTAAAACCAGTTTTGTTTCTGTGGAGAAGTAGATCTTCGGGTATGGAGATGTGCACCTAGGCCCACCTGTACGCTCCAGGACATTCCTCAGAGTAGTCGTGCGCTCTATAAATATGTCATTCATTCATTCACATTGCCTTTTAATAAGCCTGCCTGTTCTGCGCCAATCTAATAGAGGGTGAGCACAGGTTATCTAAGTTGTGTATTTACCCTGAATAGAGTGGTGGGTTCTACCTGATCTGGGTGTATACCTTGGCCAACCAGAAACCTAATTTCTAACATCGACCTATAAATTTCATTTTAAGGATAACTTGTAGATACAAAAATACAGCTCCTTGCACTCTAAACATTTTTATGTTGCACCCACCAGACAGCAGATGCTGTCTGGTTGCAAAATACCTATTGTAAGTTTGTGAAGAACTTCCAGGGGTTTAGAGCCCATCCACTGCTTAGCAATGGTTGGCTTTATTGCACGCTCTCACTTCCTTTTCCTTTTATTCAATGGCTTTCCTTGTCAATCATGTTTTTGCCCCACCCCTGTAGCAGATGCTCTTTACCATCTTTTTGACAGGCTGAAGTGTCTTTTCACTGCTCACTTTGGAGGAACTTCTTTTTTCTTTTTGGTTAAGCACTCAATCAGAGTGTATGTGTTTTCCAGGTCTCTCCCTCTTTTTCTTCTCCCCCAACGGTCTTTTTTGTGTGCATCTCCTGTGCTTCACCTCTGGCCCCATACTCCATATTTCTGTTTCCCCTGTGTTGCTCTCTTCCTCCCCAGATTAATTTTTAATTTATCCCCTCCACCTACTTTTTGTTGTTCCCACTCTCCCCCTACTCCTCACCTGATCCTCTTTTACCTACTCTATCACAATACCGACAGAAATGGGAAAGAACCCTCTCCCAATGTCGTGAGGGCCGAGAGGAAATCTCATAAGGGAATACACCCTCCCGTGTTTACAACACTGTACCACAAAAAGTACTCCTTAGAAGCGAAGATGATACCCGCGTCATAACAATCGTTTTTTAGGACAGGGTGGAAGAAGAGGGAGACGCGGGAGAAAAGGCAACAACAGAAGGGTCCAGTGGGAAGACGAGAGGATATCAGTGAATACTCGCAGCCAGACCAGAGGCCAACAACCGAGCATGCTGGAACAAGGGATTAGTTGTTAATTTAACTGAGATCACATTAAACACCATAGAACTAGCAGTGCTCAACAAAGGATTGGGATTTGTCCCCACAGCCTTTTTGGATAAATTCCAATTACGCTGTGAATTAAGCGAATTTTTTCGTAAAATTCGGATTAAAGCGTTTTTCATGGATAGAGACAAACCGGAGAATGACGACAACCATACGGCACTACGTCCTAAGTCAAAGTTCTATCCACCAGCATCTCTGATGCCTCCTGAAGTCTTGGCGTTTGAGGAAAGTGTCACTAAAGAAGTGGAACAACTACAAACAAAGGGCGGCACTTTCAATAATTTGAGCAATAACGAGAGGTCTGCATTAAAATCTCTGAGTACTAGATCAGACATTGTAATAAAACCAGCTGATAAGGGTGGAGCAACGGTTATTCAAAGCACCAATGCATATAGAACAGCTTGTATGAGTCTCCTGGCTGATGTCAAGTATTACAAAAAATCAATAGAGACCCCACAGTACGTCTAAAGAAAACAATAAGATCTTTGACCATTGATGCAGAGGACCGCAATTGGATCACAAAAAAAGAACATGAATTTCTGAATACAGATGATCCCAGAGTGCCCCTGTTCTATACTATACCGAAAATTCATAAAGGAAAAAATCCTCCTCCCGGAAGACCGATCGTGTCGGGAGTAGGGTCCCTTCTTGAACCATTGTCCAAGTATACTGACTGGTTTCTACGACCTCTTGTCACACGTATTAAGTCATATGTGCAAGACACTAAACATCTACTCAATCTGTTGACAGATATTGATTATGACCCAAGTGAAAACACTATGGTCTGTCTAGATGTGGAAGCGCTGTATACCAGCATTCCACAAGAAGAGAGTATTCGAGTGATAGAGGCACTGTTAAGACAGGAAGAATGGCAATGGGAAGCACCGGTGAACTGGGTCATTTCTCTCATGCGCATAGCCCTGATGGAAAATTTCTTCTGCTTTGAAGATCAGATGTATCTACAAATACATGGCACTTCCATGGGCAGCACCTTTGCGCCGAGCATAGCGTGTCTCTATATGGGCCATTTTGAAGATCAACACATTTGGCCCAATAACCCTTACTCCAATAACATCTATAAGTGGTTCAGGTATATCGATGACATCTTGGTCATCTGGAAGGGAGATAATTCTGATCTGAATAACTTTCTCATCTGGATTAATCAACTGAATCCACATCTAAACTTCACCATGACCACGAATAGTGGAATAGTTTCTTTTATAGATGTGAACTTGATCGCTAGTGACCGTACCCTTATTAGTTCATTATATACCAAACCTACAGACAGGAATAGTCTGTTGCACTTTGATAGTGCACATCCTCGTGCACTCAGGGAGAACTTACCAGTTGGCCAATTTCTCCGGGTCCGTAGAAACTGTTCCAACTTACAAGATTATAAAAAGGAAGCAGCCCTCCTTACTATTAAACTACAACAGAAGGCATACCCAGATAAAATCATTGAACGGGCTAACAAAAGATCGCGCAACACCCCACGGGAGGCTTTGCTCGAAACCCATGAAAAACCAAAAAAAGATATGTTGATATGTGTCACTACCTATAACTCTTTGTCTAACAATATTAAAAAGATTATAAATAAAAAATGGCCGGTATTAACATCTAACAAACTTACATTTGAGAAACCTATGTTCTCTTTCAAGAGGAATAAAAGTTTAAGAGACACACTGGTCCATACTAATATGCATAGACAAAAGACGCTGAATCAGCTTACACTTTTTAATAAGCCACCAGTTTCAGGTCATTATCCCTGTGGGTCATGTGTGGCTTGCCCTCTCACGGAACACACCAAACAAATCGATCTTGGTATGACATCACCTTGGGAACAACGCTCACATACTAATTGTAACAGTGAAAACGTTGTATATGTCATCAAGTGTCCATGCCAACTTTTATATATAGGCATGACTAGCAGAAAAATAAAAACACGAATAGGTGAGCATAGAAGCACGATTAGGAGGGCTATTACAGCTACTAAACTCACTGCTCACTATCTTGAACAAAAACACAGTGACACAGATATTAAATGGACAGTTATAGAGAAAGTGAGTGGCACAAGTAACCTCAGCAGTAGATTACTGGAACGTGAGCAACGTTGGGTTTATCGTTTGAGGACACACGTTATCGGCCTGAATGATTCCATTCCGTGGAATCAAATATATAGGAGGTAACACTTGTGCGTCCTTCTTTATTGTGGGTGATCATTCTTCCCACATTGCATTGACTCCTAGATGTAAAACAGCATGGCAGTTACTGATACTTTAACAGCAATAGCCCTCAATACGTGGACTAGCAATATTGGGTGTCTCAATAAAGTTTTCTAATTTGTTTTGACACTAGAATGCCCTGATTTGGATTTATGAATAAGACTTATTTCACCAGTGTTTGGTTGTCAATAGGTTCAGTATTCTTCAAATGAGTCCGTTTGTTTTCAGCTTTGGCCGCCAGACACTAGCACTTTAACTGGTGATGTGCTAATAGAATTGGCTTTCGTTCATTAAATTGTAGTAGGTTTGAAATTTAGGTAATTCACACAACTTGGCACTCTATTTATATTTTATACGGGCCGCGACGGCATCTGTTGGATGACGCGCCCATTGGTGTATGTTTTAGTCCATCCAGTACAGCGCATTCATAATAGACTTGTTAAAATACTACATTTCCCAGCATCCCATTCACAGATGTGACGCTGCGTGACGGCGCCTGACCTGTAGACGCACGCACGTGATCGCTCCAATTAGTTCTGTTGAATTAGTTATGGCGCGCCCATTAGAGGTATTTATACACCGTATACCCGGCGTCTCCACACAAAGGCCCGTGGGACCCGCACCGAGTAGGTGAGAGAGCGGGGGAGGACCCTTGATGATGTGAGTAATTCGAGTACTGAATGGCATTACAGGTATGTGCGCGCCTGCTGTTAAACATGCATTTTGAGTATTTCCTTCTGCTCACAGGCTATGGTGATTTTATCTTTCCTTTTCTGGTGCGTTACTGTTTGCCAATATGCAGTGTTTGACAATAGGGCTACCCCTTACTCTGCGAGGTGCCCGGAGAAGAGTTCCCTCGCCCATGTCTGGGTAAGGGTATAAATCTGAATGTCGTGTATGAGAGACTAAAACACGGTGATTGATAGCAGCCTAGTGCTGTAGTGTGAGAGTGACACGGGTGTATACACTTTGAGACCACAAACACGAGAGTGTGAAAATCAATAGGATGCGACAAATATCGCCACTACACCATACTGTGCCACTTATGAGAGTGTGGTAAAAATTAAACTATATATGTGTGTAATAACCACGGATCCGCGTGGTTACAAGAGATGATGGTTTGTTGACACCAAGTTAATGACACTGGTGCCCTGGCCAGCACATCACTATTGGGAAGTAATTTCATGTACTCTTTGAGTAATATATGTTGTTGGCCCTGTTTGTCTTTGTTTGTTCTTACAGATGGAGCGTTAACAGGATCAAGAAGATAAATTATCTTCAAATTTACTAAGGAGCAGCTATCTGCCCTTAGAGAAACAGCAGTGTAGGGAATTTCCTCTTGCGCTGTCCAGGGAGGTTGTATTGTTTGCCCTGAAGAAAGTCCGGGACCTTCATGGCCCTAGTAGGACTGAAACATGTCGGCTGAAGGGTCATAGGACCATAAATACTCCTATTCTGACCCCTGTTTACATATTTTTAATAACCCTAACGAATCCAATATTAAAGGGATACTGGGATTTGTTGGAGGTTTTTTAATAATTTTTTTCCCCCCTGGTCTTATTATTCCTAAGAGCTCCCTGAAAAAACGGTCGAGCCCACCCTGACTTTTAGGCGTTAGGGTGACCCGATGATGAAGCATGACACCACTAGGGTGTGTGAGGGTATTTAATACAAAAGGAATTGTTTCCTTCCCCACTCCGTAGTGGGTCTCTTCATCTCAGGACTTCCCATCTAAACCTCTTTTACCTACCTCTGATATATCTATATATATATATATATATATATATATATATATATTCGGTGTCGCTTCACGAATCCTCGTGAAATTTTCAAACTAATATGACAGTTACTTCAGCTGCTGTCTTTGAAAATTTCGTGGTGATCCATCAAGCGGGGTCCGAGAAAAAGGGGGATCCCAAAACGCTTTTTCTCCATGTTAATTTCCATAGGAAACTATAGACACGGCTACAGCCCGAACTGCGGCCTCTCCAGGTGCCCCGGGGACCACCAACTCCCTGCGGCTAAATATAACAGGTGCTATAATGTTATATTAATGCGTGGTGGGCTAAGGCCCACCCACGCAGCCCCAGAGTCCGCCTCCTCCCCGGAGCAACTCTTTTAAATTAAATACGGGGCCACGGGGCCCTTGCAGTCCCGGGGACCACCACCTCCACGGGGCTTATTTAAAAAAGGAGGGGACCGCGTGGCTCCACCTCGTGGAGCCCTAGATGGCCCTGGGGACTGCCACCCCCCAGGGACGGCTCCAGCAATTTCCCTGGGTGCCCACCCCCGGGACATTGCAGTTTGCCATGCGATGAATCAATCAATCAGGGATTTGTAAAGCGCAGCTACTGCCCCGTGAGGGTCTCAAGGTGCTGGGAGGGGCAGCAGATCTGTCTGGGTGTGAAGGTTCAGTCGAAGAGCCAGGTCTTGAGGTCCTTCCTGAATTGGGTTTCTTCAGCAGGGGGTTGATCTCGGCGTGTTTCCAGTCATCGAGGAAGTTGGTGGTTTCAATGGAGCAATGAAGCTGTGGGAGATGGAGGCGACTACTCTATGGAAGATGTGGTACGGGCAGGGATCTGATGGTGCTCCTGAGTGGATGCTCTTCATGGTCTTGAGCATGCAGTCTGTGGTGAGCGGAGTCCAGTTGAGCATGATCTGTTGGGGTGCGGCGTGGTCGCTTGTGGTGGTGGAGGGTGTAGTGACAGGATCTTGGGTGTAGAAGCTGTTGTAGATCTGCCTGATCTTGTGGTGGAAGAAGGTGCCAAGTCTGTTGCAGAGGTCTTAGGAGGGTGGGTCTTCTGTGGTCTCGCTTTTGGGCCTGGCCAACTCCTTCACGATGGCTGAGAGTCATAGCAAACAGTGCTTCGCTTTGAGCAAGGGAGAGCATTTTGCTCTTGCTTGCTCAAAGCGGAGCACACTTTCCTTTTTACACACAGGGAGCTCCATGTCAGCAGCCTCACTGTGTGTAAAAAGCACTGCCGGCTCCCGCGGGAGGTGGGGAGCTGGCCAAGACCATGGGGACCTTCAGGCCGGGCTGGGGTCCCTGTGGCCAACATTGGCCCCGGAGGTGGGCGGCGCGGCCCCCTTTCCATTAAAAAAAGTAAGTATATTTATACATAAAAAGGGTAAGGCCCCAGGAGATGGGGTGCCTGGGGCCAAAATCGGCCTGGGGAGGGGAGCCGTGCAGCCCCCTCACCCATTGAAAACATTTCTGGCCCTGGGGGAAGGGGTCCCCGGGGCTGAAAATGGCCCAGGGAAAGGGGGTCATAAAGCCCCTTTCCTTAAAAAAATAAATACAAAAAAATACAAAATAAAAGCTCTGGGGTGTTGGGGCGTGGCCTCCTGCCAGGAGTTAACAGGAGTGGTAGTTGGCCCCAAGGACTTGGTAAGAGGTCTCCAGAGGCCATGCCCCCTTAACCACCACTCTTCAAATGCACCCCTTCATAACCCATCTAGTGGTGTGCTAGGAGGCGCATTTGCAGAGTGGTGGAGAAAGTGGGCGTAGCCACTGAAAACCTCTCAGCAAACTCACTGTGTGGGGCTTGCTGGAGGTAACAGGAGGGGTAGTTGGTCCCCAAGGATGCTCAATAGCTAAGGGGACTTCATCCCCCTACTAGTAGTGTGCCAGGAGGTGCATTTGCAGAGTGGTGGAGAAAGGGGGCGTGGCCTCCTACCAGGTCTTAGCAATTCCGCTGTGTGGGACTTACTGGATGTAACAGGAGGGATAGTTGGCCCCCAAGGACGTCCTTGGGGGCCAACTACCCCTCCTGTTATCTCCAGTAAGTCCCACACAGCGGGATTGGTAATTGGTCTTCAGAGGCCACACCTAACCCTGGGCGGTGAACTCAGCTCCGCTTGCGGAGTTTGCGGAGTTTTCCGCACTCCGCGTTACGCGGAGATTGTGGAGTTCCGAAAAACTTCGCCCCGCATAGACAGAGTTTTTTTTACTTCGCTCGCGTTCGTCAACATCAAGTTGGCGACTGCGAGCGAGGAAAATCAACCTCCCGGCGAGATTTTTCCTCGTTTGCAATCGCCAACATCAAGTTGGTGAGCGCGAACATGGAAAATCAACCTTCCGGCGAGATTTCTCAATGCGGGGGGGGGGTCAGGTTTCTCATTGCGAGTGGTCTCGTATGCTCGCGACCGCTCTTGTTGAGAAACATCCCTTTAGCGTTGAGAAAGCTGCCGCTCAAGTAAAAATCTACTCGAGCGGCAGAAAAGGAAAGCAGGGACCGCTTGTGCTGTGCATGGTGCCGTTCACGATTATTGCACAGTGCGGACAAGCATCCGGCACTGCTCAATCACCGCGAACGGCATTTTTCTATCGTACTCCGCCGCTTGTGGAGCTCCACGTAGTGCGGCAGAGTTTTTTTTGCACTTCGTGGTGTTCCGCATAGTGCAACTCCACAAACTCCACCCAGGGTTAGCCACACCCCTTTCTCCACCACTCTGCAAACGTGGCTTGTGGTGCACCACTGGTTGGTAGATAAAGTCCACCTTACTCCTGAGGGACCTTGGGGGGCAAGAAGCCCTCTGGCACCTCCTGTAAGTCCTACACAGCAGGATTCCTGAGAACTGGTAGGAGGCCCTGCCCCTTTTCTCCACCACTCTGCAAACGCAACTACTAGTTAAAAAACCATAGAAATTCACTAAAAAAACACAGGTTACAGGGACGTTATAGTTAGGAATTAGCATTTAAAAAACCTTAAAAATTCACTGAAAAAAACAAAGGTTACAGGTACGTTATAGTTGGGCTCAGGTGTCATTCGTACAAAACCATAGAAATTCAGTCATTATTTTTAGTGAGCTAACTATAACTCATGCCCCAGCAATGCACTGCTTATGACCTCACATAGTATATCAACCATGACATGGTCGGTGACATCACTGATGACATCTCAAATGACATCACTGATGACATCATCCACAGAATCTCTGATGCACCCACTCACACCCCCATCAATCAATCAGGGAATTGTGAAGTGCGCTACTTACCCGTGAGGGTCTCAAGGAGCGGGGGGGGAACAGCTCCGGTCAGTCAAAGAGCCAGGTCTTGAGGGTCTTCCTGAAGATGTGCAGAGTGTTTGCATGTCTGATGATGATCGGGAGCTCGTTCCAGGTCTTTGCTGTGATGTAGGAGAAGGCTCTTCCACCTGTTCTAGCTCTGCGGATGCGAAGGGTTTCGGCGATGTCGGCAGATTGGAGGTTTCTCTTGGGTACATGGAAGGCGATTCTTTCATTGAGATATTGGAGTCCAATGTTGTGGAGGCATTTGTATGTGTGGGTGAGTATCTTGAAAGTTACTCTCTTCTTGACGGGGAGCCAGTGGAGATCTCACAGGCGTGGGGTGATGTGTTCATGTCGGGGGATGCTGAGGATGAATCTGGCTGCAGTGTTCTGTATGGTTTGGAGCTTGCGGAGCAGAGATTTGTTGATCCCGGTGTAGAGGGCGTTTCCGTAGTCTAATCTGCTGGTTATGAGTGCGTGGGTGACTGTCTTTCTTGATTCGGGGGGATACATTTGAAGGTCTTGCGAAGGATGCGGAGGGTGTTGAAGCAGGTGGAGGCGACATCGTTGATTTGTTGGGTCATGGAGAGGGAGGAGTCGAGTATGATGCTGAGGTTCCGGGTGTGATCCATGGGTGTGGGAGGGCTGCTGAGGGCATTGGGCCACCAAGTTATCCCATGCAGAAGGGGGGGGTCCGAGGATGAGGACTTCTGTCTTCTCTGAGTTGAGCTTCAGGCAGCTGCTACGCATCCAGGTTGTGATGTCCTTTATTCCTTCCTGGAAGCTGAGTCTGGTGGTGAGGGGGTCCTTGGTGAGGGAGAGGATGAGCTGGGTGTCATCGGCGTAGGATACTATGCTGAGTCCATGCTGTCTGGCAATGGCGGCGAGGGGGGCCATGTAGATGTTGAAGAGCGTGGGGCTGAGCGATGATCCTTGGGGTACTCCGCAGCTGATCTCTGTGGGTTCGGAGAGAAAGGGAGGAAGTCTGATTCTTTGGGTTCTGGAGGTGAGGAAGGTGCAGAGCCAGTCGAGGGCGTTCCCCTATATGCCGGCGTCGTGGAGTCTGGCAGTGAGAGTGCAGTGGGAGATGGTGTCAAAGGCTGCAGAAAGGTCGAGCAGGATCAGGGCCGCGGTGTGTCCTTGGTCGAGGAGCGTGCAGATGTCGTCTGTGGCGACGAGTAGGGCGGTCTCGGTGCTGTGGTTGCTGCGGAATCTGGATTGGGAGGGGTCGAGGATGGAATTCTCTTCTATGAATTTCATTAGTTGGACGTTGACGATCTTTTCTGTGACTTTGGCCGCGAAGGGGAGGAGAGCGATGGGTCGGTAGTTCTTGAGGTCCTTTGGATCTGCTGAGGGCTTCTTGAGGAGGGGCTTGACTTCTGCACGTTTCCAGTCATCGGGAATGTGCCGGCTTCGAGGGAGGCTTTGATGGTGCGTCGTAGCTCCGGTGCGATGACGGCGGCAGCTCTGTGGAAGATGTGCAGAGGACAGGGGTCCGTGGGGGCTCCTGTGTGAATGCCTTTCATGGTCGATGAGGTGTCTTCTGTGGTGACTGTGGTCCAGGAGGAGATGGTAGGCTGACTTTCATTACTGGGGGGCGGAGTGGGGACGGTGTCTTGTGTCTGTTTGTCGAAGTTGTCGTAGAGGGATCTTATTTTCAGGTGGAAGTAAGAGCCAAGTTTGTTGCAGAGGTTCTGGGAGGGTGTGACGTCTGAGGCTTTGCTGGGCGGCTTAGTGAATTCCTGGATGATGTTGAAGAGTTCCTTTGATTTGCTGGTGTTGGCGTGGATTTTGTTACGGATGAAGGTCCTCTTTGTTGATCTGATGAGTTGGTGGTATTCTGTCATGTCTTGTAAGTGGAGTGGTCTTCCCAAGTTTCTCCAGTTCTTCTCGAGATGTCTGCAGGTGCGTCTGGCTTCTTGGAGGTCGGTGGTGAACCAGGAGGCCTTCCTGTGTCACTGTCTGTCAGGGTTGCGGAGGGGGGAAAGCTCGTCTGTGCAGTTGGTGATCCATCTGTGAAGTTCTTTTGGCTGCGGAGTTGGCGTCGGTCATGGTAGGGAGGGCTTCGCGATTGAGGTTGGAGTTGAGGTGCTCCCCCGTGATCTTGCTCCAGTTCCTTCGCGGTGGGCGGGTTGCCAGTTTGGGTGCGGTGGGTTTTTCGACGTGGAAGTGAACGCAGTAGTGGTCTGTCCAGATAGGTTGCATGGTTTGGCTAAAGTGGACGTTGTTGCCTCCTGCGAAGACGGGGTCGAGGGTATGTCCTGCCTTGTGGGTAGGGGTGGTGATGACTTGTTGCAGTCCGAGGTTGGCAAGGTTGTCCAGGATGGTGGCGGAGTTGGGGTCATTGAGGTTGTTGAGGTGGAAGTTGAGGTCTCCGATGAGTATGTAGTCCATGGAGGCGATGGTGTGGGGCGCGATGAGGTCGGCAATGGTAGTGGTGAATGTGGTTCGAGGTCCGAAGGTCTGTAGGTGAGGGTGCCTTGTAAGGTCGTTATGGGGCTGGTCTGGCTCTGGAAATGGAGGTGTTTGGTGGTGGACGGGGAGTTGCTTGTGCTGGAGGTGATGAGTCGGAGGGAGCTCTTGTGTGCGATGGTGAGTCCTCCTCCTGGGTGATTGGGGCGGTCCATTATCTGGGTCTTGTATCCGTCGGGGACGTCGGTGGCGATGCTGGGGGCGGAGGTGGGGTTGGTCCATGTTTCCGTGAAGAAGGCGACGTCTGGCGAGAGGGTGTCGAGGAGGTCCCAGATCTCTATGTGTGTCTGTGCAGGGAGCGCACGTTGAGGACGATGCATCTCAGGGCTTCAGGGCTGCTGGTGTCTGGCGTGGGGACATCGAACGTGGTGGTGCAGAGGGGGGTGAAGATTTGTTGGCAGTGTCGGCAGGAGAACTGGCCGTGGGTTGTGGCCGGCGTAGACAGCTGGCAGTTGTTGTTCCTTCCGGTGTTGAGTGCGAGGAGGGCAGCAGAGTCGTAGCAGTGGGTGGTCGGAGAACCAGGGTCCCTGGCACTGGTCGCGGTCGGGTTGCGGACGGGCACAGGCGGGCTTGCCTGTGGCGTGCCAGTGGGGCTCCAGCGGCATGCCCGCTGCGTGCATCCGCTATGTGGCCACGCAGCGGCTGCCATTAAATAGGGAAGGGGGAGGGAAGAGCAGCTGGGAGGCGGGAGCGGGAACTGGCAGGGGGGAGGGGCCGCAGGGGCCGCAGCAGCAGGGAAGAGGATGGCGAAAACAGGGATGGAGGACACAGACAAGGGCACAAACAACAGGCAAAATAAAAACAGGCAAAATAAACAGAGGCACAAAAATACAGAAAAAAAAGACAGACAAAAGATAGAAAATGGGCACAAACACAAGACAGACAACAGCGGACCAGCAGAAGAGCAAGGCTCTCCCACTGAACCACCAGGGATGAGGCGCAGGCAGGAGCCTGAGGGTGGAGGAGGGCCTCGAACACCTACCTGCACGCGGCAGCGGCACAACAGCAGAGCTGCTGGGGGAGAGAGCAGGTCTCTGACCAGAAGGTCAGAGGTCTTGCTCAGACACCCGAGCAGTAGTTGCCATTGAATAGGCAAGGGGGGAGGGAAGCGCAGCTGGGAGGCGGAAGCGGGAAGCGGCAGAGGGGAGGGGCCAAGGGGGCAGCAGCGGCAGGTAAGAGGACAGAGAAAACGGGCACTGAGGACACAGACAAGGGTACAAACGAGAGGCAAAACAGGCAGAGGCACAAAATTACAGGAAAAAGACAGACAAAAGACAGAAAACGGGCACAAACTCAAGACAGACAACAGTGGGCCAGCAGAAGAGCAAGGCTCTCCCACTGGACCACTAGTGATGAGGCGCAGGCAGGAGCCTGCGGGTGGAGGAGGGCCACGAACACCTACCTGCACAGGGCAGCGGCACAATAGCGGAGCTGCTGGGGGAGAGAGCAGGTCTCTGACCAGGAGGTCAGAGGTCTTGCTCAGACACCCGAGCAGCGGCCGCCATTAAATAGGGAAGGGGGAGGGAAGCGCAGCTGGGAGGCGGGAGCGGGAACCAGCAGGGGGAGGGGTCGCGGGTGCAGCAGCGGTGGGGAAGAGGGCGGCAAAAATGGGCATGGAGGACACAGACAAGGGCACAAACAACAGGCAAAATAAAAACAGGCAGAATAAACAGAGGCACAAAATTACAGGAAAAAGACAAACAAAAGACAGAAAATGGGCACAAACACAAGACAGACAACAGCGGACCAGCAGAAGAGCAAAGCTCTCCCACTGGACCACCAGGCACGAGGTGCAGGCAGGAGCCTGCGGGTGGAGGAGGGCCTCGAACCCCTACCTGCACAGGGCAGCGGCATACACCAACTCCAACTTCTACACTACCATTCTCAAACCCATTCACACACCCATACCAGTACTTACACAGCCACTCTCTGGTTCATAGATCAACACACACATCCACTCACTCACCCATACAGCCACTCATACACCCGCCCACTCACTCACTAATACAGCCATTGACATAGCCACTCATACACCAGTATAGCCACTCACACACTGAGCCAGTCACCCATAGAGCTACTCAAACATCTACTCACTTACCCATACAGTCAATCACACAGCCACTTACTCACCCATACAGTTACACACACACATACTAACTTACTCATGCAGATACTAACACATACTCACTCACCTATACAGTCACTGACACAAGCACACACTCACCCATACAGACACTCTCACATTCACTCACCCATACAGTCACTCACATAGCCCATCACTCACCTATGCTGCCTTTCACATACCCAGTTACTTACCCATATACCACTGACATATGCACTCACTCACTTACACAGCCATACACACACTCACGCACCCATACAGCCCCTCACACATGCACTCACTAACCCATACAGTCACTGACTCACCCACTCACTCTTTCATACAGACAGTCACACACCCCCTCACCCACCCGCACAGACACCCATAGAGGTACTCAGACAACCAATCACTCACCCATACAGAAACTCACGTACCCACTCACACGCCCATACAGCCACTTAGACACCAACTGATAGACAGATACAGACAGTCACACAACCAGTCACTCACCCATACATTCACTGAGACACCTAATCACTCACTTATACAGTCAGTCACGCACCCACTGAATCATCCAAACAGGCACTCATACACCCACTGATTCACCAATAGACCTTGGTATATATATTTAGCACACATACATGTTTTAAAAACACTCACAGTCACTGGATGATGTCATCAGTGATGTCATTTGAGATGTCATCAGTGATGTCATTAGTGATGTCACTGACCAGGTCATGAGTGATGTCATATGTGAGGTCATAAGCATTGCATTGCTGGGGTGTGAGTTATAGTTAGCTCACTAACTATAACGGCTGAATTTCTATGGTTTTGTACGAATGACACCTAAGCCTAACTATAACATCCCTGTAACTTTTTTTTTTAGGTCGAGCATTCGAGACCTCTTGTATATACTTTAGTATATTCTTATATGTGTATGTACTTTGGGGGCCAGCCTAGGACTTGTCTGTTTCGGAACTTTTTTTCTATTCAACGGCCTCTATTTAACTGTCTTGATAGAAAACGAAGTAGAGGTCAGTAAAATACCAGAATTGCTTTCTTCTTGTTTCCACTGCCTCTTTTAACTGATAGAAAACGACCAATAGAGGTCAGTAAAACACCGGAATTGCTTTCTGCTGAGGGACTTACTTTTTTATTTTTCTGGCAACTGCCTCTATTTAAATTTCTTGATAGAAAACCACCAGCAGAGGTCAGTAAAATACCAGAATCACTTTAGCATTCTCTAGATTCCAGTCCATAGAAATTGTCTTCCACGAGCACCCGTAGACAAAAATATTTTTTTCAACTCTTGTATTTTCAGCGATATGACCACCGAAGGCCCTGATTTTATACTAAAAACAGAGCTTTGGACTATATCATTTCCAGCTGAAAGGCAATATTTCTCTCGATATGTTCACATACATGGCGGGTCACGCAGTTTGGTGCTTACTTTCCCTCCATGTTAAAGAACAGTAGATGTTTCAGCACCCAGGCTAATGTGCTGCATAGCTATATACATATAAGGTCCCAAAGGCGAGACCGATTGCATTGTAAATGCTTATTTTTCAGTGAGTATATATATACATATATTTATATATATATATACACATATATACATATGTATATATACATATGTATATATATATATACAAATATATATATATATATATCAATATATATATATATATATATATATATATGTATATATATATATATATATATATATATATATATTACACAATGGTGGTTGCCACTGTGTACTTATAGTTAGGAACTAGTTAGCATTGTTGAAGCATTTTTTTGGTTTGCTAATATCTTTGGCGCTGTTTGATGAATTTTTACAAACATTTCCCAAGAAAGTTCCTCAACTCCTTCCTGGATGGTTTCTGGGTGATCCCTCAAGAGGAGGCCAAGAAAAAAGGGGGTATTCCAAGACACAATTTCCCCATGCAATTTTCCATAGGGAAATTGAAGAGCGATATAGTGAAAATGGCTGAATGAAATTAGACAAAATTTGACAGAAAGCTAGAACTGCTTTTTGTGATTTGGTGTAAATCTGTTTTACATTAAGGTTTAAAAACTTTGTATCCCTGGTCGGTTAGGTTCTCTGGAGGCATGAGGGAGACATGCGATTCTGCAACTTCAAATAATAGAGCAATCTGATTACCCGAGCCAAAGGGATGTGTGACAGGGGGGTCTGATATATGGCAGTTAAATATTTCTTTTCATTAAAAATCCCTAGAAATTCACTAGTTAATGTGATGTTATAGTTAGGTATGGTAATAATATTTTACTTAGCATTAAAAAAACTCAGGAATTTACTGAAAGAAACAAAGGTTAAAGTGATGTTTTAGTTAGGTAAAAGCGTCAATTTAAATGCAAGGTTTTAAACTTAAAAAAACAACACTAAAATTCAACAATATTAGCTATTTCAAGTAACTATAACTTGCACCCTCGTCATACATTGCTTATGACCTCACATATTAAATGACATATTCTGTGACATCATTGATAAAATTAGTGATGATTGAACAGCCATAATTGACAACAATACTGTGCATCGTGGGGTTGCGAGTTATAGTTACTTGAACTAACTATCACTGTTGTATTTCAGTGACTTTTTTAGATTAAAACATTACGTTTCACCTACTATAGCATCCCTTTAACCTTTAATATTTTGAGTGGATGAAACAGTGTGAATGTGTGTGTCTGGGTGTGTTTGTAAAAATCCCAGGTAAATTCCAACAGACTCCTCACCATACCAGACTAAAAACACCAATACCCAACTATTTGCAAGAAAATAGATTTATTGGGGGAGGTGTAACACCACAAACTGACATTTTCACCTAACTATAGCATCACTTCAACCTTTGTTATTTTTAGTGAAAACAAAAATATCTATCTCTATCTATCTATTTATCTATCTGTATATATATATATATATGTACCACTCTTCCAGAAAGGAAAGTCAACGCCGTGTCGTTTCGCCAATTACTTCGTCCGCGTCCGACATTATCAGCTGACAATAAAGTAATTGGCGAAACGACACGGCGTCGACTTTCCTTTTCTGGAAGAGTGGTGCATATTTCGGACCGAGTTTCGGAGGTCCGTGAACGCCGACGCGCCCTTTGATTTGGAGGTGGTGGGCTCAACCGAAGCAAACGTGGAGTCTATATATATATATATATATATATATATATGTATATGTATATATATATATCTATATATATCTATCTATATATATATATATTTTTATTTTTTATTGTTTTACACTGAAAATCCAAAGGTTAAAGTAACATTATAGTTAAGTGAATATGTCAGTGACAAAATTAATGTTTTCAACAATAAAACAATGCAGAATTTCACTAGTTATAGTTAGCAGAGCTGACTATAACTTGTGCCCACGCCATGCACTGTTTATGACCTCACATATTACAACACTCATGACATGTTCTATGACATCATTGATGACATCACTTATTGCGCTCCAATATATCAACGATGAATTCACCATCACCAAGGATTTCAGATCATTTTTAAATGTCCAGTTGTAAAGAAAACACACTGTCCATCAGCCTGGAAAATAGCGGAAACACTGTTGTATACTACTAACGTGGAAGGGGCGGGGGCAGATGGGCGGAACCTGTAGGCAATTTTTTAGGTCGAGCATTCGAGACTTCTTGTATATACTTTAGTATATTCTTATATGTGTATGTACTTTGGGGGCCAGCCTAGGACTTGTCTGCTTCGGAACTTTTTTTCTATTCAACGGCCTCTATTTAACTGTCTTGATAGAAAACGAAGTAGAGGTCAGTAAAATACCAGAATTGCTTTCTTCTTGTTTCCACTGCCTCTTTTTAACTGATAGAAAACGACCAATAGAGGTCAGTAAAACACCGGAATTGCTTTCTGCTGAGGGACTTACTTTTTTTTATTTTTCTGGCAACTGCCTCTATTTAAATTTCTTGATAGAAAACCACCAGCAGAGGTCAGTAAAATACCAGAATCACTTTAGCATTCTCTAGATTCCAGTCCATAGAAATTGTCTTCCACGAGCACCCGTAGACAAAAATATTTTTTTCAACTCTTGTATTTTCAGCGATATGACCACCGAAGGCCCTGATTTTATACTAAAAACAGAGCTTTGGACTATATTATTTCCAGCTGAAAGGCAATATTTCTCTCGATATGTTCCCATACATGGCGTGTCACGCAGTTTGGTGCTTACTTTCCCTCCATGTTAAAGAACAGTAGATGTTTCAGCACCCAGGCTAATGTGCTGCATAGCTATATACATATAAGGTCCCAAAGGCGAGACCGATTGCATTGTAAATGCTTATTTTTCAGTGAGTATATATATACATATATTTATATATATATATACACATATATACATATGTATATATACATATGTATATATATATATATACATATATATATATATATATCAATATATATATATATATATATATATATATATATATATATATATATATATATATATTACACAATGGTGGTTGCCACTGTGTACTTATAGTTAGGAACTAGTTAGCATTGTTGAAGCATTTTTTTGGTTTGCTAATATCTTTGGCGCTGTTTGATGAATTTTTACAAACATTTCCCAAGAAAGTTCCTCAACTCCTTTCTGGATGGTTTCTGGGTGATCCCTCAAGAGGAGGCCAAGAAAAAGGGGTATTCCAAGACACAATTTCCCCATGCAATTTTCCATAGGGAAATTGAAGAGCGATATAGTGAAAATGGCTGAATGAAATTAGACAAAATTTGACAGAAAGCTAGAACTGCTTTTTGTGATTTGGTGTAAATCTGTTTTACATTAAGGTTTAAAAACTTTGTATCCCTGGTCGGTTAGGTTCTCGGGAGGCATGAGGGAGACATGCGATTCTGCAACTTCAAATAATAGAGCAATCTGATTACCCGAGCCAAAGGGATGTGTGACAGGGGGGTCTGATATATGGCAGTTAAATATTTCTTTTCATTAAAAATCCCTAGAAATTCACTAGTTAATGTGATGTTATAGTTAGGTATGGTAATAATATTTTACTTAGCATTAAAAAAACTCAGGAATTTACTGAAAGAAACAAAGGTTAAAGTGATGTTTTAGTTAGGTAAAAGCGTCAATTTAAATGCAAGGTTTTAAACTTAAAAACAACACTAAAATTCAACAATATTAGCTATTTCAAGTAACTATAACTTGCACCTCGTCATACATTGCTTATGACCTCACATATTAAATGACATATTCTGTGACATCATTGATAAAATTAGTGATGATTGAACAGCCATAATTGACAACAATACTGTGCATCGTGGGGTTGCGAGTTATAGTTACTTGAACTAACTATCACTGTTGTATTTCAGTGACTTTTAGATTAAAACATTACGTTTCACCTACTATAGCATCCCTTTAACCTTTAATATTTTGAGTGGATGAAACAGTGTGAATGTGTGTGTCTGGGTGTGTTTGTAAAAATCCCAGGTAAATTCCAACAGACTCCTCACCATACCAGACTAAAAACACCAATACCCAACTATTTGCAAGAAAATAGATTTATTGGGGGGGGAGGTGTAACACCACAAACTGACATTTTCACCTAACTATAGCATCACTTCAACCTTTGTTATTTTTAGTGAAAACAAAAATATCTATCTCTATCTATCTATTTATCTATCTGTATATATATATATATATGTACCACTCTTCCAGAAAAGGAAAGTCGACGCCATGTCGTTTCGCCAATTACTTCGTCCGCGTCCGACATTATCAGCTGACAATAAAGTAATTGGCGAAACGACACGGCGTCGACTTTCCTTTTCTGGAAGAGTGGTGCATATTTCGGACCGAGTTTCGGAGGTCCGTGAACGCCGACGCGCCCTTTGATTTGGAGGTGGTGGGCTCAACCGAAGCAAACGTGGAGTCTATATATATATATATATATATATATATATATATATGTATATGTATATATATATATATCTATATATATCTATCTATATATATATATTTTTTTATTTTTATTGTTTTACACTGAAAATCCAAAGGTTAAAGTAACATTATAGTTAAGTGAATATGTCAGTGACAAAATTAATGTTTTCAACAATAAAACAATGCAGAATTTCACTAGTTATAGTTAGCAGAGCTGACTATAACTTGTGCCCACGCCATGCACTGTTTATGACCTCACATATTACAACACTCATGACATGTTCTATGACATCATTGATGACATCACTTATTGCGCTCCAATATATCAACGATGAATTCACCATCACCAAGGATTTCAGATCATTTTTAAATGTCCAGTTGTAAAGAAAACACACTGTCCATCAGCCTGGAAAATAGCGGAAACACTGTTGTATACTACTAACGTGGAAGGGGCGGGGGCAGATGGGCGGAACCTGTAGGCAATTGGCACCTTTGCATACTCAATACGATCTACAATGTGTTCTGTCGGGTGACGCAATTGCTTAATAAAAAGATCAATTTAATTTTTCTCATGTTGCTAACAGCCAATCAGAGCGTTCGCTCCAGTGGAGGCAAGATAGCCCAATGGGAAAAAGCCCTCTGGGCCAATCAGAGTACTTTAATTTTAATTTGGTGCTCCCACATGACTCCTTCGAACCTCTCACGGACCCAACCGTCCCGATATACAATTATTTTTTAACCTTAATTTCTCAAAATCTACAGAACAGATTAACATTTTACACCAAATCACAAAAAGCACAATTTACGGACCAAGATCAAGGTTCCTGCCAAATTTGGTGTCATTCCATTCAGCAGTTTTTACTTTAGTCCTGCCTAAAGAAGTCTATGGAAAATGCATTGGGATTTTGCATTTTGGGACCCTCCTTTTTCTCGATCCCCATTTGATGGATCACCCTGAAACTTTCCATACACAAACTAGTCAACAGTAGCACCTTTCTAGAAAGTTTTGTGGAGAGTTATTAAACAGGGCCAAAGTTCTTAGCAACACAAAAAAATGCTTCTCCTATGGCACAGCTGTCCTAACTATAGCTACCCAGTGGCAGTCACCACTGGGTAATATATGTATATATGTATGTATACTTATGTTTATATATATGCGTATATATATATATATATATTGCTGCCCAACTCCTTCGTCCATACAAAGGTACGCGGCGCACTTGCGAGTCGTTTTTAAGATTTTAATATTACAAAACCACCATAGCTGACAAACGCGTTTCGGCCATACGGCCATTGACAAAGGCCGTATGGCCGAAGCGCGTTTGTCAGCTATGGTGGTTTTGTAACATTAAAATCTTAAAAACGACTCGCGAGTGCACCGCGTACCTTTGTATGGACGAAGGAGTTGGGCAGCAGTATTAGCGGTTCGTCACCGCTTTGCGGTAGCACCCACCCAGGAGTGAGCGGCGGTTGGTTGACGAGACTGTGGTTGGAATATATATATATATATATATATATATATATATATATATATAAATCTTCGATTCCGTTATTTCCTTGGAATTTCTCCCACAAACGGGCACGGACCACCAAATCAGTGCAAAAGTTTTATTGTTCAAATGCAGCCATCTATATATATATTTATCACAGCAAAAGAAATATAATAGATTCATATTTGTGGATAAGGCATGCATTGGAACAGCATGTGTTTTGTTTTAAAATTACAGGTAAGTAAATACACCTTTTTATATATATATTTATACATATATATAAATATATATATATACACATATATATATATATATATATATATACAGATCTATTTCTTTATAGATATGTTCTTCATATTTTCACACATAATTTCTTAAGAATGTGTGTGTGTGTATATATATATATATATATAAAAAATGATTGTATATATATATATAATATATACATATATATGTACATATGTACATTTCCATTAAACCCCACAACCCCTCAACCGATACCCACCTTAAACCCTAAACTTAACCTTGCCTCCCAAAAACCCATACACACCCTAAACCCTAAAAATATCCTTGCCACCCTAAAACCCACACCTACCCTAAACCCTAAAAATACCCTTGCCACCCAAAAACCCATACTCACCCAAACCCTCAAAATACCCTTGCCACCCAAAAACCCCTACCCACCCTAAACCCTAAAAATACCCTTGCCACCCACAAACCCATACCCACACTAAACCCTAAAATTACCCTTTGCCACCCAAAAACCCATACCCACCCTGAACCCTAAGAACCTTTACACACCCTTATATACAAACACTTAATACTTACATATTACTTACATTTAAAACGCATATGCCTTTACCATTCATGCCTTCACAACAACATTTGTTGCACAGGCATACGTTGTTAAGGCGTATGCGTGGTGACATTTTGCGTTGTAATGGTAATGCGTTGTTAAGGCATAAGCATTGTAATAACCGCGTTGTAATCGCATGCGATGTTATGACCACGTTGTAATGGTTGTTTCCCATTTACCTAACATCAAATGTCCTGGTTTAAAACCTACCAGACTACTACTGGTCCAACTGTTATAGACTTGCACCAGATGCTTCGTTGTTGCAATTACTCACTTCGACAACAGAAACTAAAGTTAGTTACATTGTCGCTGAAATCCTTACTTGCAAAACAAACTGTGTTTGCCAAATCACATCTATGCAGAGCCACAATCCTTGACTGTGTCACCTTGTTTTAAGTGAACTGTTTTCTGTAACCTTTGGGAGTGATCTAAAATTCAAGTCTCATGTCTTGACTGGTCAATATTTTCCCATTGGCTTTACTTTATCTGAGCCACACGAGCCGGTTTTGAAAGGCTATAATGCCAACATTTGCTCAAAAGCTGTGGTTTGTCTTACGATCCTAACCAGACAGCAGCAACAGTTCCAACTTCCGGTTCGTGCTCTGAGTTTAATGCTGCAGCAGTTACAAGTCTGTGGCTGTAAAGACTTTTCCGTATATTCAGAATCCTGCCATACTTGTCTATACAGAATCCACGCTGCATCCCAGCATATGCTAACCCCTGTTTCTTCTTGAGTCTGCCAACTTTGGTGGTCGTTTCTTGTTGCCTCGGTGATCACCACCCACCCCAAGACAATGAAAACTGTCATGCATGAAAACTGCTAACAAGTGGCTGTGGAAAGCCAGGGAGAGCGTTAGAAAGTCCCTGAGCTTTAATTTTACATTCTTAAATCTCTCCCCCCAATCGAGAAATATACATTTTTGAAAAGAAGTTGCAATTTCATTTAAAAATCTCTACTTATACAAAATAAACAGTTTCAGAATAGTTTTGTTAAATTACGTTCGAACAAATTTCACTGTGTTAATCAAAACAGGGAACATAATGAACCGGCTGTAAATACTTTGGTGTAGGTGAGGAGTGGAGTAGGGACGTGCTGCTTGTGAATAGCGCCTTTTCATCGCCTGGTGCTGAGGGCTGTTCATACTGCGTATTTTATATTCACACTTTACAAGAGGAAAACCCCGGACTGTTTCGAAAAGCTTGTAAAACAGGGCAAAGTTGTTAAATTCTCCCTCATAATGCTTCTCTCCTAGGTTTCCCAAATCTGGCATTACCTCTGCGCCGCCTTAGGCCGTTATCTAGGATTTCAGTAAAAGAGCATGTCGTTTATTGACGCAGGCAATCGAGTCCTTTTGGGCCAGTTTGTAGCATGTAAATAGTTCCTGGTGGCGCGCCTCGTGAGCCTTTGTTACCCTCATTTATCTTTGGTTTTCACCTGATTGTTTATCAGTTGAGTTTTTTTCTTTCATTTGTTGTTCTCTTTTGACATCACATTGTTCTTGGACTGCTTTGCTCACATTCAACAGCCATTTATTGTACACAGCGCATTACGCTCTCCTCCCCAGCAACTATCTTTTGCCTTTTTAGTTTACACACAGTTCGTAGAGCAGTGCTAAGGGTACAATATCTAGGCAGCGCGGTCTTTGAGTCTTTGAGTGCAAATGTTGTTTTTGCACTTGTTAGGCCGTGCAGAGTTTTGGAATATCATTGTAGCAAATAAATGCGTGGAATCCGGAAAAGCTGGTGCAAGGCTGAACTTGAATCAGTGCAATGTATGTAATACGGAAAAGTGAAGTCCAACAGTCTTTATATTAGACACATTGTTTGACGTGGATTATCAAAAGTCGTGCCATATTTTCTTAAGGTCGCCCTGCTGCTACTGTGTTATAAGAAAGATCTCAGCCACTGTGGTGGGAAAAAGGCCATCACATTTAGGCTTTCATCCCACCTTGGAGGGCTATTTACCTGTAGGAGGCTTTGGAGTAAAAAAAAAACTCTGTTAATGGCTGCAGTCTTGCCCCCTGAAATCTGCCAATTGTTCCAGGCATACTGACTTGCTCCTGGGACTTCACCTCCTCAGCTCCTCATGGTTCGCCCACATGGGAG
Source organism: Calotriton arnoldi (assembly GCA_963921515.1). NCBI lineage: Eukaryota > Metazoa > Chordata > Amphibia > Caudata > Salamandridae > Calotriton > Calotriton arnoldi. Next base: position 1,548,660 of record CAWUFW010002342.1, on the reverse strand, counting down.
TGGCCAGTGGCATAACACAGGCCCCGCAGCCCCCGCAGTGCGGGGGCACGAGCTGCAGGTGGGGGCCCTCAGCACAGTACTCTGGCCTGAGAGCTCATGATTAAATCCGGAGCGGGGGCCCCTCCATGTATCTTGCAGGGCGGCCCCCTCAAGTTGCGTTAAGCACGTGGGAGTGGCCACGATCTGCTGCCACACAGTGGCCAAGCTAGGTTGCCATGTGCCCTAATGGAAGTAGAGTAACTGTGCTCGTGTTGCTTGGGTGACTTTTCAGGCTGTCAGCTGCCTCAACACTCCTCAAGCTACTTAGACAGAGTCTGAACCTGCCATTTCAAAACTCACTACGATTCTCATGCGTAGTCTATTGTTTTCCCACTTACTGTACTGCATTTCTGCAAGTCAAAGCCATAACCTTAAAAGGCATTTTCAAAGCCATTAGGTGTATTCCTTGTAAATTGCATGCACACAAACGCATAACATGCAGGGATCCCACATTCACACTGCTGCCCTCACATTGGCAGATCTCTCACTCTGCACTCACACAGGCACGACTTTCAACCTGTAGACCACTTACTCTGCAATCACAAAATGCAATGTTGATCATGCATTCACGCAGGCACATTGTCAGGGGTGTAACTTCAGGGGGGGTGTTTGGGGTATTATCCCCCCAGATAAAATCTATCACCTTGCAAATAGTTGGGTGCAGCTGTTTATAGTCTGGTGTGGTGAGGAGTCTGTCGGATTTCACCTGGAAGTTTTACCCTCTGTCTCTCTTTTGAAGGTCCTAAAGATTTTTGGGTTATTTTACAAAATATTGTGTTTTAAGTGCCCCTTAAAATCTGCACTTACACTCCCTTTCTGCCTCCCCTTAAACTTCCCTGACGCACTGCTTCTCTTACTATGGGGGATATTCTCAAGAACGTGCGATAAACATCGCCAAAATAGGTTAAAGCAAGTTTTCATATCGCTGTCTATCGCGGGAAAATAACTCCGTGTTAACGTCGTATTCTCAACACGGCGGTAACATGCGATAGTCTCCCGATAACGCGTCAAATGTCCGCGATAACATTACCGGGACGGCGATGAAAATCCAAACCCAAACGCGAAAAAAGTTGTGATGGGCCCAACCACGACAAGACAATCAATGAAAAGCAGCGCCAGGCCTGCAAATCACACACGTCAGGCGGGAAAAATCAGTACAAAAGCAGAAAAAAAAAACACAAACAAAAAACAAACTACAGCGAAGCACAATGGAGGCAGCCGGAGCAGGTACAGAAGACGGCCAGAACCCCACAAGCCCCCCGGAGGAGCATCCTGGGACCTCGGGGACAGGGAAGGGCAAGGACAAGAAGAAGAGGAAGACGCGGTTCAGTCCCCAGGAAAACAGGATCCTGATCACGGAGGTGATAGAACACCATCAACAACTGTTCGTCACCTCCACTGTGTCATTGGCAACAAAAAATGCAACATGGCAGTCCATCCTGGACAAGGTGGATGCAGTCAGAGTGCTGAGGAGGACAATGGAAGAGCTCAAGAGGCGCTGGAATGATGTGAAGCGCAAGACCAAGCAGAAACTCGGCAACAACCAGAAGGCAGCAATGCAGACTGGAGGTTGGAGTCCAGCGCCACAGGAGGAGCTGGATGAGATGGAGAAAATGGTGTCCACAGTCATCAGTGTGGAGACGGTGGCAGGAGTTGGGGGACCGAACACTGCTCAACATGACCTGACACAACAGCAACAGGGTGAGTAACGACCAGGGACTGGGGGGATGGGAGGAGATGGGCACAATGCCACACATGCACAATTAAGTATAGCACACTGCACACCCACAATGACTCTGGATCATGTCCCTGATCCCCTTGGCACACTGCAGCACACCTAGAAACAGCAAGTAGGCCCCGTCGACTATGTGCCCAGAGGGGACCCTTCCCACACATCACCAATCTCACAACCAACCCATGCACATGTGCCAAACCCAGCAAAGCGGCGTGTCTGTGAGCCACACTCACAATGCAAGTGACACTGCATGACGAATAGCATGGCAGCAGTCAATATATCATGACATGTTGCATGCTACGACACTGAGGTGGCTGAGTGTGGACCACACCCGTAAAGGAGCAGGTCACACTCTGACACATCCACGTGCACAAACAACCCCTGACGTCAACAACACATCTGCGGACAAACCATGCCCCAGAGTCCCAACTCCCACCAAGAGCCCAATTTACCAAAGAATGCAACATCTCAGCACTGTATAAGCACAGAAGTCAAAGGCACACCGCCTGAAAGGGATAAGGGCCAGCCAAATCTGAGCTGCAGGGGCGACTCTCCCAAAATGCAGCACACACACATAACATTCAGAGCACATCAACATTGACAACAATGTGGTATAAACTGCAACACGTTCACAACAGAACAGAGGACACAACTGGAGCCGCTTGTGTGTAGAAACTGGTCAATCGCATTTGGCATAGCAGGGAAATGTGAGATGATAATGTACAAGTACAAACACACATCCGTGATGTTGTCGAAATGTCCACTGTCCCGCATCAAATAGGCAGCTCCTCCCAAACAGTCACAATGTACATTGTCATGCAGTTTGTATGTAAACTTGTACAATGCGTCAACATACATGTGAACACAATGTTAAACTGCATCTCCCCTTCACATTGCAGAGGGAGAACCAACACCTCCTGCCGAGCAGACCCAACAGCTCTTCACTGATGACGAAGAGGACCTCCACACCTTTGACACCGACGCCCTCCAAGAGCTCATGGACAGCTACGGCACCTCACCTCCAGGAACAGGGCAGCCCAGCTGCATCGAGGCGACCCCACCCCCTGCACAGACCACACAGCAGGAAGCACCCACCACCACGGCTGACTCCCAGGACCCCCACAAACCACACATGGCCTTCCAACGCCGTGTGTTAGAGGTCCAGGAGAAGATGGCTGATCAGGTGCGGGTGGGGGTGAGGTTCGACCTCATGGCAGCCAAACTTGATGCCATACATGGGTGTCTGAGTACCATCAGGGACCACTTACAGTCCCTAACGGACACCCACAGTCCGCTCCATGCTCTCCAACGATCCATGGCTGACATCGCTGGAGCCATGATACTGAGACAAGAACAACTGTCCAGTCAGAGTGGCTCCAGCAATGTCAGCCGGGAGTTGGGACAGATGCGGGGGCTCATGGAGAACATGGAGCGGATGACGGTGGAAAGAATGGCTGCCACGGCTGCACACCAGCGAGATGTGGCTGGGACCTTCCATGCCCTGCAGCACATCGTCATGGCATTGCTGCCTCAAGGTCTGGCGCAGATGAATGCTGCTGCTGCCTCTACATCCACATCTCCACCCCCTGATGTGTCAGTGCTTCACAGTGCGGCAGGCAATCCACCACCACCCACGTGTGAGGCACATGTGACATCAGAGGACGAAGATGCTGGTGAATCAACGTTACTGGTAAGGAGGAGGCAGTAGCATTCATCTCCGCCATATGGCCTGTTTCTGCTTGGTTCTGCCCTTTGCATCATCACCTTCCACTGTCCCCCGATACACTCTACGACACTCACCTTGGACCTCGACATGGACTGCCATTTTCTGTTTGGTTACCAATGACACAGCGATCAGACTGCGGACTGAACTCATCCTCTTCCGATGTACTTGTCATTCCCTGAAGGAGTCGGGCTGGCCATCCACGGGCCAATAATGTGAAGTGGGGTTTGCATGGCCCTGTCCTGCTCCAGCTGCAACACTCCACTGGATGTGAATTAAACATTCAGAATCGCACAGATGTGTCATGCCTTTGATCATTCAAGTATGAGAGTATGGATGAATGTAGGGTCAGTGATTCCCCCTTACGTCCATGTTGCTCATGTCGTGGGACTTGAGTCACAGGGTGCAACATTGCCGATTGGGGTCCGGGTGGCGTAGACACTACAACAGAGACACAAGCATCAGTTACCTCCTTGGCTCATTGTTCCCACCCCTACGCTGGGCTGCCATAAGCCAGGCCAGTCCACTCCACTTACGCTCAGAGGGGGGGACGACAAAGCTACATGTCCCAGGTCCTCCCTGTAGTGATCTGCTGATCACTGGTCTAGTTGTCAGCATGCCACAGCCACTCCCTGAGGGCTGGTTCTTCATACCCACACCACACCCATCCAGCGCAGGCGTCACAGGACATTTGACCCTGCCAATAAAAGGAGCCTAGCACGTCACATTCCCCACTGCCGGAGATGACATGATGGCGTCCGCACCACGCGACCCAATCATGAAGGGTCCATGACTTGTGGCGCACTGAGTTGGTGGCACTGCTGCACTGCGGCTGGCAGGGGCCTACCGCCACGTGAAGATGACTTGCATTGCACAGGGTCAGTGGCACCCGCTGCACTGCAGCTGGCAGGGGCCTACCGCCACGTGACGATGACTTGTGTTGCACAGGGTTAGTGGCACCTGAAGAGCTGAGCGGGTGTGCAGCCTGCGATGATGCGTAGGCCTCGATGAGCCGTCCTGCTAACCATGGTTCGATTTGAATTGTGAGTCCTGCTGGACCGTAGTGCACGCTGAAGGCAGCAGTCAGCACACACATGACTCCGCGGTGCTGTGCCACAGGGTGTGCTGGGGGCCTGTGGCGCGGAACCAGCGAACGGCTGAGGAGGATGCACCGGCACGTGGTGGGCCCTCTTGGAGACACGCTGGTGGCGGCAGGTGAGCATTGAGGCCTGGGTGCGCAGGGGCGGCCAGTCATCGCTGGGCGGAGGACTGGTCTGGGGACCAGGGCTGGGGTGCATCAGGTGCACAGGATCACACAGGCACCACCAGTCACGGCGGCAGACTTGTGGCTGGCTGGTGGGCGCCGCCCTTGCTGACACGACCCTGCATGCGATGATCGTGATGTGCGCGGGTTGGTTTGGGACGTAGCCACCTCGTCTCCAGTGTGAATGTGCCCGTTGAAGGTGGTCGGCCACGTGTGTGTAGGCCTATGGGCAGGTTGTGGCGGAGACTGAGACACACGCAGTAGTCACTTTGGTGGTGGATTGGTGACGTGTGCATTCCCACAGTTGTGAGTTGGGGGATTGTGGAGTTGAGGTGTGTGGTGTGTTCAGTTGGTACTTGCCGATGTGCATTTCCATGGGGGCCATCCTCAAAGCGCTGGTTGGTGGCGGACTTGCGGACATGTGGGGATCATGCACACTGCCTGGGGAGTTTGCGACGACATTGGTGGACAGGCCACGGTGGTCCACTTTTGTATGCACAGTGATGGCATGCGTGTGGTTGCAGTTGCGGTGATTGTGTGCAGTGTCGGCAGGGGGCACAAGTCATACACGTGTGCTGTGAATTGCCCCAACACGTGCGTGATGCCAGCTATGGCGTAGTTCCCTTGCGTGGTCTCAAGATGTTCCTGCGCAGTGTGGGGGGAGTGAGGGGCAGGGGTATCGAGCTGACACACACCGTGATGCTTTCAGGTATGATGAGTCCTGCATGAAGTGACCGTAACAGCAGTTCATGTGGTCGTTACCTTCCTCTTCATTCCTACGACGGTTACGGCCACACGTAGTTCTGTTACGGTCTTCTCATGCATGGTTTATCAGGCCTGTGTGCATTCCGGTTTGTCCAAGTGCAGTACACTGTACCAGATTAGTCATGTGACTATACGGAAGTGTGATCATTGTCACCAGTTCTCCCACAGGTTTCTGAAGACACGTTGCCCTGTTGAAGTTCCCCGTTGGGAATGGAACGCGTTGGCTGAGCTTTTCGTTTTGTTGATTTATGTATTTGTAATAAAGTTCTGTTTTTACACTACTGTTGACTACTGGACTTCATGACCTGGCGCACCCACATTTCGGTTACTACGATCTTGGGTCTGGGGCACGGAGTCATCTAGCACGGCTGGCGTTGGGGTTGGTTGCGCAGGTACACTACGAATTGGAACTATCATGTGATGCGGATACAGGGGCCCGCTGTTGCTTTTGTGGACATGCATCCATGACATGTGTGAGGGAGTTTGATGGGGCTGGCTGTGTGACTCCTCCGACTCGGGCAGTTGTTGGTTGGAAAGTACCAGGGGCCAACAGGTGCAACACAGCCAGCAGCTTTGTCTGCGGGGGATGTAGGTTGTCCGCTGTGTTGGTACCGTCAGCCTGTGGGCAATGTGGGTCAGGATGCGGAGGATGGTTGTCCTTTTGATCCTGTGTTGGCCAATGGCTTCCTCTAGCGTTGAGTCTCTGGGGCTGGTGCGTTTTAGGGTTGTCCGCTGTCCTGCACTGCCTAGGTGGTAATCCGGGGGGGGTGGCCCGGGGGGTGCCTGGGGGTGGTAGCGGTGGGTGTTGTGGCCCTCTTGGGTCTCCGAGCTGCATGATCAGTGTCTCCATGGCATCTGTTGGTCTTCAGATGTGGCTCTGGGCTGGGCTCCCTTTCTACTGCAGTTGGTCGTCCTGCTTCACACCAGTAAAAGGCAGGTGTTAAATCCCTGCTGCTAACGCGCCTTATCGCCTGTTCTTGGTTCGCATCGCAGATCTGACTGGTCGCTGGGAATCTCGCGAAGTGGTGTTTTCGTGTGTTTTTGCACGGGAACGCCTACTCTGCATATCATTAGCGTTAGTTGTCGCACTCATCCGTGGCGATGTTTTTTGCGGCAGCTATCGCTGGTAAACTGGCGATATCGGCAGTTTGCACCAGCTTGGGAATAGGGCGATAAATCTATTGCCACTTTTGCGACGCTAAAGTGCCGATAAATCGGCTATGAGTCCTTGAGAATATGCCCCTATGTCTTTTAAGAGGATATGCGAACATGGCTTTTAGAAAACCCGAAACTCACCCCCCTAATCTTTCTGACCAAGCTATGCCCCTGCACATCCATCACAATGCACTCACAAACATAGTGGTTACTAGCGGTGGCTCCTCCATTATGGCGAAGGAACATCGCCCCACTGCCTCAGCAGCATAACATCATGTAAAATAAAATGATAAGAAAGCAGTTTTATTTTCATTTTATTTTTCATGACAGGAGCTTGAGCCCAGCTGAGTTTTGGGGTCGAGGGCAAGGCAAGCATGGAGGGTACTTGCAGTGGTGGGCACTGTAAGTGCACATGGTGGTTTGTCTGGCTGTCTTAGGATGGCCAAACCGTCATGCGCACTTAGATGTCTCCAGGCTGGTGCATGGAGAGAAGCTAGAACAGGCTTCCAATCCCTCTTGGAGCATAAAATCAGCACACTCCACCCAATCCTGACGGTCATCTCATGCTACGTAATCGTATTACCAGCATGAGAACAGTGTCTGGATTGGCGCAAGGGAGTCTGGGAGCCTGTGATCAGGAGAAGAGCTGCAAGCACCGAGGCGGCAGGAAAGTTTTAATTTAAATGTATTTATCATTGCCCACCACTTGTCCCTCCTGGCAGCCGCCACTGATGGCTACCCTGCACTCATGCAAGCACACTGCTCACACATTGGTTCATGGTTCACTAAAAGGAGCATAGTTAGGACAGTGGGTTACATAGGAGACACAGGTTGAGTATCTGATGCATCGGTCCATAGTGTAATTCAAAGCTTATGAAATAAGCTATACTGAAGCCTGAGTGTTCACTGATGTTATCTGATCGCCAATAAGCCACACTTGGACCAGCACTGCAGGTCATGTGAGTCTGATATTTGTGGAGTTTTGCAGGGAAGAGTTTTGACATCAAAAAAAGTCCCACTTGCCTTTCAAAAAAAAGGTGGTGGTTTTCTTTGTAGTGGAAGCATATGCTAAAATAAAGAAAGAAAGTAAAACAAAATAAAAAATATGGCAACTAAATGTGGAGGGCATGTGCTTCAATAAAAAAATAATAAAGCTTCGAAATGGCCTGCCATCTTGGAATAGTTAAAAAACAGAGTATGCAGAATACCATTTCAAGATGGTGAAATGGCTTTGAAGCTTGCAGAATTAAAGCCTGGTACTATGCATAAGAAAGTTCTGGTCCAGTAGCAATCACAGCGGAGCTACTGATCTTCTCAATACTCAATTAGCACTAGTTTGTATTTGCAGGTGAGCTGCTGGGGGATGAACTAAAGGAAATATTTCCTGAGGTTAGACTTCTCTGGCTGGAAGCAGAGGAACACAGTGTAAGCAGACAAAATACTGCTACTGAGACTACCTGGCATCTTAAAGACTAGTAGTTGTCTACTAGGCTGAGCCAAACATTGGCAACAAAGCCAATACATGGAGAGGGCTGGTCCACTGCCCAATTGTATGCATGCTGTTCTGAAGGGGTCACTTAATATGCGAATGGCACTCTGTCTGATGAATAACTGAAGTGGGCTTACCTAAAGGCCATTTTCTCTAAGCAAGGTTATGTATTATGTTTGAGACAACATGTGTTACAGGGATTGCATTTTGTTTCCATTTTAGTTTTCCTTTTTAACTTAGCATCTTTCCAAGATGGTGTTTTAAACCTATAATTCACTAACATGACAAAATGGCAAGCACACATTTATTATAGTTAGGCATTGCTGTTCTGTTGTCTGCACTGTTAGTTTCAGGGACACATACTAGAACATGATGTCCTTGCTTTGTTTTGTGCTCGTAAGAGATGAGTCTTTTACCCAGACTAAGTAAAGCTGTTTTTCTGCATCTCTTGCAGAATGAGATAAGACCGATGTTTCATTATATCAACAGCGTCCATATTGAATTCAGGCGAGAGGCCCCTCGCACTGGAGTTATCATGGATACTGCAGAGAGCTGTGAATGAGATGCAGCTCTGCAGGGCTGACACACATTCTAAGAAGGTAGTTAACTGCGCTGACAGAGGATTGTAGGTTTGCACACCAAGACAAAGTGTATTCGTTAATGCACTAAGGCCGGCTTCCTGAGACATGACACAGAGGTATGGGGTGAGATCATTCCAACTAGGTCTGGCAGAAGAATACTCTCACCATGCTCTCAATAGTGTAGGGGTATTAGTGATAAATAAGAGCGATATTAGGAATAATCACCACGTTCGGATTATTCATATTTTTCACCATTCTAATAATACTTATAACAATGATATTTCTCATCTGTCTAATAATTGCAGTTCATGTTTTAATTACAAGGATAAGATTTTTTCAATAAACGTTCGAAAATGTATATTGCCTCTTCCCTTTGTGAAACCTTGGGCATGCAAAATTGACATACGAAAGGGTTAGATCTGTTTCACAAATTCCTTGGGAATAAGGCTGGTCATGTTCGAGGTTGCCAACAGCATCTATAACTCTGGAGGTTTAGGAGTTTAGGAGTTTAGATGCAGTACTGTGAGCTAGCTGGGCCACTATTTACTGATGATATAAGAAGACTCAGTCCTGTATTATCAAATTTTGTTGATCCAACCCACAGTCCTACTACATTTGTAGGAACCATGTGACAATGAGGCTGGTAAGACAGCAAAAACATTCCTTTGGTCAGACTTAAAATGCACAGAAATAGATAGAATACACGGGGCAGGAGCACAGGGGGTCCTTGGCTCATACCACACTGGTCAAGAGCATCATATCCTTCCCTGAAAGACATGGAACAGTGTGGTACTCAGTGCCAGTGCAAGCTTGCTTCAAACACATTGAACAAGTGTAGTCCTGCAGGGCCAGTCAATGCAAGCTTCCTTCAAACACATGGAACAAGTGTTGCACTGGGCAACAACCTATAACTGCTCCCTAAGATACAATGAACAAGCAGCATTTCAGATTCAGTACAAGTGTTAGGAACACCACTGAAGTGTATGAATGCAAGCTTGCCTCACAAATATATCAAGATTTCCACACTCAAAATAGGTACAGCACCAGGCAGAAGTACATGCTTCCCTCATGCCCATAGAACACATACAGACCTAGTCATAAACAAACGAAGCTTCTCTCGCATGCACAGAACATGGACAGCATCTGCAGCAGCAGTCCAAGCCTCTGTGTAAAGACACACACGCACAATGTGCAGCATTTGCCAGCAGTGTAAGTTCACCTTACACTTAGCACATGTTAAAGATGGTCATCAGCTGTGCAAGCTAAGATAGCTTCACATACAAACAAGCATTGGCAAATGCAATAGGTTTAGCCTATGGGTTTAATTATAAGGTTTTTTTTGTGTGGCAAGCACACGAACCAATGAAAAGCAAGGTCAGGATGGAAGCCCCATATAAGATTTATATTAAATACAATAGACTTCACAAGCACAGTGCAAGCGCTATGTAGGTGAAACCTAAAAAGCAGTGATGATCTAATATGCAACGGTGCAGAGATCCACAAAAAGATAAGACTAGTGTGGAAAGATGTGTGATATAGGAAAACAAAGAAAAATAGTCATACCGATGCAATAATTGCAGTATGCACTGAAAATTCCAGATTTTATTTTCAAAATAAGAAGCATAAAATATAATTTTTGGTCCCATAAGACATCTGTAGACTCAATGTGAACATAAAAATGCAAAATGTATAATTTAAAAAATCCAATAAAACCAAGTATTGTTATTTACATCAAGGATTTGAGAGACAAATAATCAAAATACTTACATAGTGAATTAACTTTCTAAACATGATATGGGATCAAATGATACACAAAGTTAATCAAGCCTGAAAGTTGTATGTAAAGTAAGAATTCACTGTAAAAGAATAAACCAAGATTTAAGGCGGTGTCACATCATCTGCGTGAGACAGCTCATAAATAAATAAATGTGTTAACCAAAAAAATGAAAATTTAAAAAACCACTGGTTATAGAGGGTAATATAAAGGAAAGGCAAGGGGACTCTATAAAAGAAATAGGAAAAACAGATAGGTAACCATGGAAAGGCATGGTAAACCCGTGCGATAAGAGTGCTCACAGTGGTATCTCAGTCTGGACAGAAGCAAAATACGAAAATAGAAACAGAAAAGATAATTAACCGGTTAACTGCTTAGAACGTTCTGCGCCAGTGCGGAACGTTCTATTAAGCGGGCGGGGCCGCGTCGGCCAACGGACGTGCGCAGCACTACCGAGGTAGTGCTCGCGACGGCCGTTGGCCGACAGAAGCACTTAACGGGTTAATAAAGGAATGCCACCATGCAACATGAACAACCGAATTGAGTGCGGTCACTACAAAAGCCCATAGGTGTGAAACTACTGGTGCAGATAGAACATTGCGCTTAGAAATTATCAGTATGGAAAAGAGCCAAATAAGTGTGTGTGTCGTCACTGGAGTTAATACAAAAGTTTGAAAATGATAATGCGAAAAGAGCATTGTGCTATTAGAAGCTCAGAGCAGATGTAGAGCTAAATCATAAAACTGACACCACAGTAAAGATGTGTACATTAAATACAAAAAAAAAAATATATATATATATATGTTAGAAATGGGATTTCTGGTTGGCTAGGGCAAGCGCCTAAGCCAGGCAGAAACCACCACTCTAGTCAGGGCAAGGGAGTTACACACTGAAGATAACCAACCCCTGCTTACCCCCTTTGTAGCTTGGCACGAGCAGTCAGGCTTATCCCAGAGGCAATGTGTAAAGCGTTTGTGCAACACACACATACAGCAGCAACACACTAGGCACACCACAAAAGAAACTCCACACAAGGTTATATAAAAAATAGCCTTTGTATTATCCAAAACACATTAGAATCATAATCACACAATATACACCGTGCCAACTGGCACTGGGCAATATTCACAGAGGATTATATACATGACAGGGCCAATCGGGCCACTGTCAGAACCATCACAAGCACACAGGGCTGGACTGGTGATGCCGGGCACCGGGCAATCCCCCGGTAGGCCGGAAGGATGGGGGCCGGTTTTCTCACAGGGGGCCGGTTTTGTTACTGTGGGACGATTTTTTGGCAAAATCGTCCCTCAGTGTCAAAATCAGAAGGCCACCGGTCACCGTGACAGTCTCAGGCTCTGCACTCTGACCTCTGTGAGGAGAAAAAGCATCTTTTCTCCCACCGCACAGAGGTCAGACCGCACACGCACTACTAAATTCAAACAACAGTGCACTCTGAGTCAGAGTGAACTGTTGTTTGAATTTAGAAGTGCATGTGCAGTGCGCGCCGCGTACACTTTCGGCGCCGCCTTGTGTAGGCAGGTGCAGCGCCAGCTACACCAGCCATCGAGTACTGGAGTGCCTGCCAATGACCGCACGAGTATAGGACAAACTTGAGGAGGGGGTGCAGATCATTGGTCTGACTCGCGGTCGGACCAATGATCTAAGCCCCTTCCCCAAGTTCGGATGCTGGCACCGCAGCAAAGTAGGGTGTGCGCACGTCCTCCAGGCTCCACACCGTAGAAGCAAGGGCCTGAGCAGGCCTCCGAGTCCGGCCACATCACAGCAGTTAACTAAAGTAAGTAAGTGTCCTTAAAAAACGTTGCACATGATAGGGCAAAAATGTGTTAAAGGCACAGAGGCGCGCGCTGCCCTGGCAGCGAATATAAAGACCTTCAGGCCTGTCGGCCTTGGAATTGGATCGAACTCGTGACCTGGCTGCACATCACCTCACCAGCCAGTGCTTTTCACTCTCTGGTTCAGGGACAAAAGTCATCATATCATGATGCTTGTCAGGCAGGGCCTTAAGTGGGATGAAAAAAACTGGTCTCAAAAGGGCGTGGCCAATGTAATTAAGGCCATGGCTCAAAATCATTAAAGCTAAAAATCTGTGCTGAGCATAGTGTGCCGCCCAACTGGTATTTTGCGGTATATTGCAACAAGTAACATTATACCTACAACAAGCTACTGGCTTTGTCAATGGTTGTTAGTTGCATAAGAAAAAATCAGCAACTACTGCTTCAATTTATATAAAATTGAAATTGCTTCATCTCTGAAATGATGAGACTGGGAAAGAACTATACCGAGTCTCTTTGAAATTACATCAAAGGCAGTGAAGAGTGGTACCGCTGCAGAGTTAAGATTTTTTTTCACCCTGAGGGTGGGGGCTAAAATGGAGAGCGATAGGGACCCCTCTCAGCACATGCTTTTAAGAACTGCCGGTGCTCCGGTGCTGAGCACCGGCAGGACCCGGCTCACTTAAAGACATGCTCTCATCTCAGCCACACCTACTCGCATTAATGTCTTTGTGGATCAGGCCCGTAGTTTGCAAGGGGCATTGACTGCTGTGATTGTAGAACAGAAATTACGCACAACTGCTCCAGACACAAGCCCTGTGCAAGCGCCTCAAGAGAGGACCCTCTTCCACAGGGAGAGCCTACCGAAACTGTTTCTAGCAGAGAAATTATTTAAAACCCGAATTGCTTTACTAGCTACAACTGGTGGACACACTGTCGCTCATAGTGTGACACACTTCCCTTATGAGGGGCGAATGAAGATTCTGGACAGACCCTATGTGCTCACATCTCCCTATCCTGAAGGCGTGCACTGCGTGGATTTACTAAGGTTAGCGACTTGGCAACTAAATATCTATTTATTTTGCAATTTTTACACAGCACGGACTGGAACCAGGAAGGGCGAGAGCGCGCTTTACAAAGAGAAGAGTAAACATGATTGTAATACAGAGAGGAACTCATAAATGTTCGTTCTTATGATGCACGAAGTCACAAGGCTGATCTGTCACAAACTTCCAGTCACTTTCACAAACACTACGATTACTGCCCGTAGATTATTTTTTCACCTGGCCTGTGGGTGAGGGCAAAAATGGAGAGCATGATAGGGATCCATCTCAGCAGCTGCTTTTCAGAACTGCCGGGCACCGGCAGGACCTGGCTCACTTAAAGCCCTGTTGTCAGGTGTTCGAAAGGGTGCTGTTTTAAACTAAAATGCATGATGCGGAAGGCCTGTCTTCTGGTTCTCTTTCTTGCAGTTTCTGGTTCTTAGTATGACAATGCTAAGACTGCATGTGCTGTGCCTGCTGTATGAATATGAAGTCTAAAATATATACGCGAGGTAGAGTGGCATGCAGGATGTAACTGTTCAGTCCATCTATAGTGTCATTTGAAAAATCCGGTGATAACGCTTTTAGTGGTGTTGAATGGGTGTGTGGGGCAATGCTCAGATCTGCTAAAGAAGGGTCTTCAGCTTCCATTAAACCCCCACAGATGGTGAATCTGTCACAGTATCTTATCTGTTCTGAAGGGGTGTTATGTGCCGAGATGAAATTTTGACCTTTTCCACTCTGAACCACACCCTCACCACCTTCACTGGAAAAGGCGAGGCTCATTTGCTACCCTTGTTTTTTTGTGTGATTCTTGAATTTTTCACAGTCCAATGACTTCAGTGATGTAACATTGATGGCAGCACCCACACTCTGAAAAGTGTTTCAGCGCCTCTGGCCTGGGTGCCTTTGTGTGAAATTTTCATGCTTTCTGGCCTGGGTGCTTGCTTGTGTGTGACATTCCCACAGTTTTTGGCCTTGGTGGCCTGGGTGTTCATGTGTGACATTCCCACGCTTACTGGCCTGGGTGCTTGTGTGTGATGTTTCCATGCTTACTGGCATGGGTGCTTATGTGTGACGTTTCCATGGTCTCTGGCCTCAGTGGCCTGTGTGCTTATGTATGACATTTCCACAGTTTCAGGCCTCATTGGCCTGGGTGCTTATGTGTGGCATTTCCACAGTTAGTGGCCTCAATGGCCTGGGTGCTCATGTGTCACATTTCCATGCTTACTGGCCTGGGTGTTTATGTGTGACGTTTCCATGCCTTCTGGCCTGGGCCTGTGCTTATGTGTAACGTTTCCATAGTTTCTTGCCTCAGTGGCCTGGGTGCTGATGTGTGACATTTCCACAGTTTCTGGCCTCAGGGGCCTTGGTGCTCATGTGTGACATTTCCATGCTTACTGGCCTGGGTGCTTATGTGTCACGTTTCCATACTTTCTGGCTTTGCCTGTGCTTATATGTGACGTTTCTATTGTTTCTGGCCTCAGTGGCCTGGGTGCTTATGTGTGACATTTCCACAGTTTCTGTCCTCAGTGGCTGGGTGCTCATGTGTGAGACATTTCCATGCTTACTGGCATGGGTGCTTATGTTAGACGTTTCCATACTTTCTAGGCTGGGCCTGTGCTTATGTGTGACGTTTCCATAGTTTCTGCTCTCTGATTCACTACTCTTGTGTCTATTTTTGATGTTCTCCGTAAGAAGGTCTATGGGTACATATGACTGGGTAACCAGGTGCTCTTTAAGGTCATCATCTGCTATTTACTGTGCTTTGAAAGTTAATACAATTAAATGTGTAATGAAAAATGTGCGGTAAAATGCACTGTTTTGGTCTTTCTTTTTCCCAAATTTTCTTTGAGGGAGAACCACCCCAAACCCCCGTAGCAGTGGTCGGGCATGCTCGCTGCGCACCATACGGGGGCTGGTCTGACAAAATTTGCCAGGGCTGCTTTCAGTTCCCAGTCCGGCCCTGCAAGCACAAGTAGTAAAAATATCACAACCAGTAACTACTGGCAAAATACTGTACTCAGCATTATCACATCAGCATTAGGCATCATCATCAGCATACCCACATTATGCAGTCTCTGTAGGCATAAACACCTTATGCATAAACTTCCTAAGCATAAACACATTATGTCATAGGCATCACAGTAGGCATAGACACATTAGGAATAAACACATTATGCCTAAAACATGAGTACTGCACCCCAGTACCACAGATAAAGTGCACACAGCACCTTAGCAGACACACTGAAATGACCCCAGGCCAACTGGCCTTCTCTGGGACCCAAATGCCCTCTGTCCCAAATGTCATGGCTCGTAGCTGCCAATGCAGCGAAATCACTGTGCGCAATGCGCTGGGGGCGTGGGGCACGTCTCACCCCTTCCTGGCATGGAAAACAATATGCCCCCGTCGGTGCAGCTGCCCGCGCTCTCGCGGTGCAGCTGAGGAAATTGGCTTTGGCGCCACTGCGCCTGGGGAGCCCCACTCTGGGACTCTAAAACACAAACTTGCCCCCACGATGCAGCGGCCCGCTCTCCTGTGGGACCGCTGAGTGCATCAGCACGGGCACCAATTGTGCCTGGGAAGCCCCCCTTTACTGGGGGCTCGTCTGGTGCCGTTATCCGGCGCCGCAAGGAAGCAAAAAGAAGATCAGCCCTGGCACTAACTGTGCAAATTTGAGCCCCATTCACCGGGCTCTCCTGGTAGGCACCTCCGGTCCTCTCCTCAGGCCGGAGTTAGGCGGAACAGGCACCGACAATGTGCCTTGACCTGACCCCTCTTCTGACCCTCTTGGGGACTCCTCCGGTCTCTTTAGTGGGAGACCAACTTCTCCGGGATTCCTTCCCCGCTGGGGAAGCTCCGGCGGCGCCTCTCTGGGCAGGACACGACTCGCGGGGCTCCCACCGGTACACGGGGGCCCCGCCTTCCTCCAGGCAGCGTGCCTGACTTCCGGCTGCTTCCTTCCTGCCGGCCAGGTGAGGCTCCGCCCCAAACCAGGCGGCACTTGCCTGGCATCCGGTTCACTCTGCGGTGGCGGCTCCCCTCACCAAAGCGCGGGGTAGGCTCCCGCTTTCCTAAGCAGCGGCAGTGCGGGGTGGGCTCCCGCTCTGTTTTCAAGCATCCATGCAGGGTGGGCTCCCGCCATTAAACACACAAATGCGGGGTGGGCTCCCGCTCTTCACAAGGACGCAATTGCGGGGTGGGCACCCGCTTCCACCGGCATCCCAAAACGCAGGGTAGGCTCCCGCCGTGAAATAACCACCAATGCGGGGTAGGCTCCCGCTGTGGAACACCAAATGCGGGGTCGGCTCCCGCTCTTCTAAGCAGCAGCAATGCAGGGTGGGCTCCCGCTCCTTCCAGCAACTCAGGGGAATCCCTACGCCGGGATTCCCTCTAAATCCTCATGCAGCACAGTGCTGCAGGCCACCCACGCTCCTCCCATCTTGGGAGAAAATATAGCGCACACTAGGCGCTCAGCCCAAAGTTCCAGGGCAAAAGGCTGGGCCAGGCAGGCCAGCTTACAGGGCCCTCCAGCAGGGAGGCAAGCCCTCGTGGCGGTTCCTCCTGGGGCCCAGCAGCAGCAAGTCCCCAAGTAGCACAAGGAAGCACACTTTTTCATGGGGTCACAGCCCCAGTACTTATACAACATTGTCTTCGTCTGCCCTGGCACAGGTCTTGGGGAAATCCAGCCTTAACTGGTTCTGGGGGGTGTGGAGCACTTTGTTTACAGGGCTCCCACCCTCCTTTGTCAGGTTGGGGCTCTGTCATGAGACACACCACAGGGGGGCGGAGCCAGCATTCACCTAGGCAGGCACAGACCTATTCAAGGTCAGGGGACTACTCCTCCCACTACTCCAATTGCAGATCTCTCTTTCAGCCGAGCGCTGACTCACCCAGCCCTCCCTGGAGCCACACACACCTCACCAGCCCCTGTCACTCCAAAGCCAGACATGCAATCCACATCAGGCAGGCAGACACATAGCACACAGAAATGGCAACTTCTAAAAGTGGCACTTCGAAAATAGTGATAATAAATCTGCGCACACCATTGCGCAGCATTTATTATTACTATTCCAACCATACCAAACTTGACCACGCTGCTCCTCTCATATCAGGAATTACCACTGAAACACTTATCAGGGAATCCCCAATGCATTCCTAAGGGAGGGCAGTCTCACAGCAGTGAGAAACCAAAATGGCTGTTTGTCACTACCAGGACATGTCACACACTTAAGGTACATGTCCTACCTTTTACCCACAATGCACCCTGCCCATAGGGCTAGCTAGGGCCTACCTTAGGGGTGACTGACATGCAGTAAAAGGGGGGTCACAGACGTGGCACACACTTTAGGTGTCACGTCACAGCGGCAGTAACACTGAGCGCACAGGCCCTGCAATGGCAGAGGCCTGAGACAGGTTTGAAAGGCTACTTTGGTGGGTGGCGCAATCAGCACTGCAAGCCCACCAGTAGCATTTAATTTACTGGCCCCGGGTATCTGAGATACCACTTTACAAGGGACTGCAAGGTAAATTAAATATGTCAAACAGGTGTAGATCAATCTTACCATGTTTACCACAGGGAGCACACGCACTTTACACTGGACAGCAGTGCTAAAAGTGCCCAGAGTCCTAAAACCACCAACACCATGTCAGAAAAAAAAGGCTGGGAGGAAGGCAAAAAGTTCAGGAAAGGGCCAAGTCCAACAATATATATATATATATATATGTGAGCAAGAGCCTTAAAACAACACACCAACCCATTAGTGGCAATGTAAACAGGGAAATGAAAAGAGCAGTGCCAATCGCACAAAGCACCACGATAAATTTAAAGTGAGATGTGAGTTACATTTAAAAATGTTGAATTCAAATATAAGCAAGGTGAGACAGAGTGTCAACAATCGCTATCTTCGGTGCACTGCATGTGTGTGTTTATTTCGGCCATCGATGTTGGGAGACCTGTTTGGAATGGCAATGCAGTCAAAGGCTCCTGCGCATCATAGGAGAGGTGAGGGCAACTGTTCTCAATAGTGCAGTGAGTGGTGGAAAGAGAACCAACTACTGGAATCATATTGCCCTTAGAGTTGAGGACTCCCTGGCTGGGCGGCAGGGCACACAAATTCAAAGGCAAGAGTGGTGGAGGTGCAGTTGGTTCCAGCTTTGCTGGCAGTGCCACAGGTATATTCTGGTCTGTGTTCCCGGAAGTAGCAATGACAGCTAGAAGTTTTTTTTAGAAGGGCTTGTATTTCTCTGTTTCCCGTGACCTGGAAGTAGATGAGAAAAATGTACGTTTGTGGTTTTAGGAAAATAACGGTATGTAGCCAGCAAACAAGGAGTAACAAAAAGTGTACTGGTCAAGCTCAATATACATCCTAATTACTTAGTAATACTACCCGCTTTGTTTGAATTTCGCTACGTATCTCATGGACAAACTGAAATTAATTATGCTGCTCGCACATCATAGAGACATTTAAAGAAAGACTAGAGCGCATTGTGAAGAGGCACATGTATGTGTGCAGCCTAACGTTGGAGAAGGGCGATTACTATGCTGAAGCAGCTGTAGACCACAGTTCCTGTTGAAAGCTCTCAGCTATTTGCACATGCGCTGTGCACACAAAACATTTACAAAAAAGTTCAGCTTCAAAAGCGAATGCTAACAGTACTGGGGCCTCAGGAGACTGATAAGAGAAGCACAGGAGGAAAACAACTGGAAATAGTATGCTACAGCCAATAGAAATTGAGGAAAAGTAAGTGGGAAGCACAGGAACCAATGAAAAGAGAGGGCAGGATGTAAGTCCTTTTTAAGATTTATATTAAATACAATAGATTTCACAAGCACAGTGCCAACACCGTGCAGGCGAAACCTAAAAAGGTATCACCCTGGCAGAACCATCTAAGCTTATTTCAGGCACAGAATACCCAGAGTAAATTTTAGAGGATGGTGAGCCACTGAAGGCTCGAGCCAGTTGCTAGGCTCTAGTTCATCTTGTGGTCCTTTTGAGCCCTCTCGCCCAAAATGATCTGAGTTTTCTTGTGGCTTCTGTCTACTACCCACACTTTAACCTCATGCACAAAGAATGAAAGATAAAACACTAAACTTTGATCTCAAACAGGAGTGTGAAAAGGATACCAATCTAGTAGCTAAATTAAACAACATGAGACCAGAAAACCTGGGATCAGTCTCAGCTTGGCTACTTGACCAAACAGTGTGATCTTAGGCAATTATTTTATTTTATTGTATGTCCTATTTTTTCCATTATTTCATATGAGAAAACCTTGAGATACACGAGGATGTGTGCTGTTCAAAAATCGCTTTTGTGTTTTGACTTTATGGACTTTAATGTTGCTTTGTGTAAAAAAAAGAATATAGCCCACATATAGGGTGCTCATGACAAATGACTTGCCTCTTAGTTCCCTAATGATACTGTCGTCGGAGTGGGAGTGGGAGCATGAATGTTTCTTTAAATAAACACCTCTCAATGCAGTAATATAATCTGATGTGCTAAGGTGAAATGCTGTCAAAAAATATATATTTTTTGAATTTTGAAGAGACTTAATTTTATTTTTAGATACTATTTATAGTGCGATTTCCATACCAAATGTTCCTATGGCTCAATTCGTGCTTGGGCTCTTAGATCCAAGACGGGCTCCTAGAGCCAAGACAGACCCTTAACTCAACTGGAGTTGGTGAGTTGCCCCATTGACATTTTCCCCCCTTGTCCCCCCAATTAAATGTGAGTATTTCAGTATTTCACTGTGTGTGGTAAACAGAAAAAACTATTAGATTTTGTAAACTCCTTCAGCCCCGGCAGCATGTAGAAGCCAGTGCGGGCCTGAGGGGGTGGGGCTTATATTTGCAGACAGACACCTGCAGTATGTATTGGTGAAGTTAGCCAGTGCACACCTGGGCCCAAGAGCACATGCCATGTTGGACTGCTGCCTTTCTCTGGCCAGTTCCCACTTTGCTGCTTGCCGAATGGGATTTGTGTCCGACCTGTGGTGGCGCTTTTAAAATGGAGATCCTTATGTTCCGCTTTACTATGCCTGGTAGGTTGAATATGGAATCTCTGCCAAAGTAGACAATCTTAGTCTATATCAGGTGTGCAATTCTTGTTATGGTTAGCAATAACCCAGCAACTTGCTTATTATCAATTAAACTTCTGGGGTACCAAAAGTGCATTTTCTTTAACCTATGGAGCTATTTGGCAATAGTTTTTCAGATATTGCGTCCGACATTATGTCGGACAGACTGCTATGCCTCAGCCGCACCTACATTGCACAGCCAGCGACACACCACTGTCCCGGCCTCAGTACGTCGCCTGGGTACTGGGGACTAGCAGTTGCACGTTGCCCGTGCTTCTCTTAAAATTTGCACAGTAAATTGAGCTTTTACATCAGGTTTAGGGGCCTGATCCTAAAGCCGATGTCCCTCGCTCGCCACTGGGCACTCATCCTGAACTTTTATGCCCGCTACTTTCAAATGTC
This sequence comes from Calotriton arnoldi, assembly GCA_963921515.1. NCBI lineage: Eukaryota > Metazoa > Chordata > Amphibia > Caudata > Salamandridae > Calotriton > Calotriton arnoldi. Next base: position 1,527,813 of record CAWUFW010002342.1, on the reverse strand, counting down.
ACCAGCCGCCACGGCTGTGTCTGACAGTTACTCAAGTTCTCTCTCTCTCAGTATCTCAGTCTGGGGATCAACATCTTGTTTTCCGAGATTCTGGCTAGTCTCTACGGGTCTCAGAAGGATAACTATTCCTACTTCTGGTTTAAATAGGGAAGAATTGTACATTAGCAGCCTCAAAAAGTTGTTTAAAGTTACCTGTGCATTTTGTTAGCATAAAATGAAACAAACATCCCTCAAATCATTAATTTTCCAGTTCCAGCACTCGTTCCTAAGTAAGTCTATGTTCTTTTACTAATTTCCAATGTCTGTCTTTCACCTGTCAGGTTGAATGCAATGATTACTGTGACCATCTTGTCTTCAAAAGCCACCCAGCAGCATCAACATAATTTCTTCTTTGACCTCTGCTGGTGTCTGGCAGCCAAGACCGAATGGCGCTCTGCATTTACAAAAGTGAGCATGCACACTGCTCGGTCACTCAGTGCATGCACAATGAAGCCTTCCATTTGCCTCCACAGGTGCTTTAGTAGATTGTGCTGCTTGAAGTCTGATTTCTATAGCTGAAAGAATCGGACGGTGCTAACAGCAGACTCCCAGTGCTGTAGGAGCCCCATGGCCCTAGTAGGTAGAGGTGCTGGAACAATTTTCAGACTAGTGGTGCTGCCATCAATGTTACATCACTGAACTCATAGGGATTCTGAACAATCCAAGCATCACACTAAGAACAAGTGTCACAAATGAGCCACACCCATTCAACAGGAGAGTAGGTAAGGTACATGGAGTTCCATTTAGGGGCACTCCTTCTCAAATATATTCCTAAAGCATGGTGTGGTAGCCACTGTCATTTACATACAGCATATTTCCATTGAAATGGGCACTTTATTTTCACAGACACACAATTTTACTGATAAAACTATATAGCGTATATATAATAGTGTGTGGAAATTGGGCTTCATCTTCATATTTGTCATTTGTGCATCACCAAGTGTCTTGATTTGTTTTGGCTCAATTAAAATCCATCACACTGTAGAATTAGAACAATGTCTTTATTTTTGCTTTCCTGTTTATTTATTGTGAAATATTTGTACACTTCATTTTTAGGTATTTAAATTGTGTTTTGTGTTAGATGCAAATGACATCCTACAGCTTTTCCTTTCACTCTAGCAAGATTTTCACATAGTAAACTTCACAAAATTCTTACACGTTGCAGTAAGTGAAAGAAAGCGTACATCAGCCGCCATGTTAAAAGAATAAGCAGAATTTGTCAGAAGACTAGACTGACATGTGGCCTCTCCCTTCGAACCCATAGCAAAGGTGACAAGATAAAAACAAAATTTAAAGTTATCTTCAATGTTCGTTCACCTTCGGAACTCCAGCAGGGTCATTTAGGGGCCCTCTCAGGGCCCAAGGGGCTGTTGTAGTTGCCCCTCTGGACCCCTGTGCATTGCACCGGCTGCACCACTGGTAGCTAGCACCTGCTGCCACACTCACAAGCCTTTCTTTTATCTATTAAAGCACAAAGTATAAGCAACGCAACACACTCGGGTTACTTTTCCATAACACACTCCTAGAAGTGTTTCTGAAATGTGTTCTCTCAGCACGTCAAGGACAGTTGGGTGCGATTCCATAAAAAATCGCATTGGCACGGACTTATAGGGGAGGTACCACTGACAACCACTGGTCACTCTGCCACCATCTTTGCAGATCCCTCGCCTGCACACATGACCTTCCCCTACATGGAAGAATGCAGATGTCGGACAAGGGGACATTTCATGTCCTTTAATAAAAGAATCACAGAATTGCTTCTTGGCTCATAAAATAATGTCTTCGAGCATTGGGTAGTGCATGGTTGGATAACAGTGCGCTGTTGGTTGAAAAGTTTGTGTGACTCCACACTTGTGAAACAATGAAACCACTTATATTTTTGTGAATACGTCTGAGCCTGCCTGTTCCTTCTTTGGCTGTCTTTTCCCGGTTTTGTATTTGAGAAAGAGGATCTATGCAGAGCAGTCTGAGTCCCCAAAAGCAGCAGTCCAGACCCAGCAACTAAAGCATAATCCTCTGCATCGGGAATGTAAATGACCCTTTGTGTCCCCACAGAAGTAAGAATGAATGCCAGGGCTGGCTCCCAGGCTCCAGTAAAGTGTCCCTATTCAAACGCCAATATTGACATTCGGGGGCAGATTTACAATAACTAACGCAGCGCGGTGCAGCAAGTCATTTTGCTGCACTGCGCTGTGTTAGTTTGGAAGCACAGGGATGCGACATATTTACAACACTATGTCGCATCTCTGTGCTTCCCCTTGCATTGGCACACAAACTGCTGCTATGCGCCGACGCCGGTACGATGACCGAAGGTTACTACATGCCCACTACTTATCAAGGTATAACGTGGGCGCAATGACTATATGAGGCACTACCTCTTCTCGTTTTTTTACTTTGGATGACACTGAGAGGCACCATCCCTTGGTTTACACTCTGGATCCAAAAATACCATTTGGACTAGGATTTTCATGTTAATTCGTAAGCCCTGATGAAGTTCCCACGCTTGGGAACGAAACGCGTTGGCTGAGCTGTTTTATTGTAATAAGGAATTACAATTGAGAAATAAAGAACATGAATAAAGGTTTTTGAAAAATTACCACGTCTACCTTGACTTCATCGCCTGACGCACCTCCTATTGCTTTACCCTTGCACCATGGTGCAAGGATGCCTGCGTCACGGGGATGATAGTTTATGTGCAGGAAGAGTTCCCTTCCTGCGCATAAACAATCAGAAATGGCGTTTTACAACTTCTATGTGTGCTTCATTAGCACACATAGAACTTGCAAAACGTCATTGTTTAAATGATTGTTTATGTGCAGGAAGGGACACCTTCCTGTACATAAACAATCAACAGAGGTGATTTCCTCTTTCTATGTGTCTTCTGCAGCACACATAGAAAGAGGAAAAAAACGAGGAGAAATGAATGCATTTCTCCTCGTTGCGCCTCCCTATGCCTCCCCTGGGGAGGCGTAGCATTCAGACGCATTTCCAGATTTACGATTTCTTGTAAATCTGGAAATGTGTCAGGTTCCATGGGTGTTGCGTGGGAACACAACACCCATGGAACACCCATGAAACATCCATGGAACGCCCCTTTCAAGCAAAGTGCTGCGTGTAAAGGGGCCATATTTACAAGGACAGGAAAAGTCACGCAGGGTGGCTTTTCCTGCCCTTGTAAATATGGGGCAGCAAAATGCGCTGCTGGTGCGTCACAAAAAGTGACGCATTGGTGGCGCAAGGGGCTTGTAAATCTGCCCCTCAATTTTTACACCTCTGCCCCCGTAGCCAAATCTCTGAGTGCTACTAAGGGAGATCAAGGCAGTGATGTTCATGTCAGAAAAAGCAAAGACAGTGCGCGGATCTGTGGGACATCCCCAGAAGCTGAATATACCCAATTGTTTTTCTTTCTTGAAAAGGCAAATTACATCTACGGAAATTGATGGCAGAAAAAATGCATCAAACGATCAAGCCTTCTTTTTATTTGCCCAAATATATGTATTTTCTACTACAAAGATGTCTGTATCCTTCTGGAGAGAGACTTTTTAGGACAACCTCTGAAAAAGTTTTTCCAGGAACGTGCCTGTGTGAAATCCATGCAAAGGCAATCGGTTTAATATTCCTCTTTTTCAATTTGCCGCTTTGGCTGCTAATATGAAGAACGTGCAATTAACATGTCAGTTCTTGCCAAAGTGAAATGCCACATTGCCCTCTATGTATCTCACAGAAATCTTCGCCTGACCTGGCCACCTACCAGGGTCTAAATAGTGCCTCTTCAATCCTCCTTTCCCTATGAGAGTTAAAACAGATAAGTGGTGAAAACCAAGCGATTTTGGAAAAGAAAGTAAAAGGAATATAGAGCAGTGTGGAAGGAACCAAAGGTAGAGCATTGAAGAGCAACAAGAGAAAAAATAAAAGTGGGACAAGAGACACGTGAAGCAGGCAAGACCTGGGTAGCATAGCAGGGTGTGAGTCTGGAGATAGATAGTGAATAGTGAGGAGAGGTAAGGAGGAATGAAACCAGGAATACACTTTAAGACTACTCGAAAGTAACAAAAATGATGATGAACACCAAAAAGTAGGCAGTGTAGAGATGGTAGTCACAGAGGTAAGTGAACAGTGGGAAGATGTTTTAAAAGAACAGAAATAATGGAGTTCAAGTCACATTGAAAGCATGGAATTGCATCAGCCAGTAGGTAAAGACCGTGGAATGAGTAACAGTCAAGAAAGAAATATAAGCATCATGATTGGGCCTTGATTCAAGTGCCCAGCAAGCATGATGCGGCTGGTGATGGTAGTTACCAGCCAAATCAGTATTACAAGATCTGTGGCAACTCCACGGATCTTCGCTGTTTCACTTGGAGTCTCCAGGAGAAATACTGAGGAGAAGTGAAGAAATACTGGGAATATTTGGATCAGAATTAAAGATTCACCTGGTGTTAGACCTGACATACTTGGCATAGTATTCCCCCAACCTTTTGCCTTCACCCCTCTTATTTTTGCTGATTTAACTTTTGCTGGCCTTAAGGCTCTGTGCACTTTCCCACTGGCAACCAGTGCTAAAGCGCATGTGCTCACTCCTTAAAACATGGTAACATTGACTTATACCCAATTGGCATGCTTAATTTACTTAAAAGTCCATAGGGAAGTGGTAATACACTTGCCCAGGGTCTGTAAATTAAATGCTACTAGTGGGCCTGCCATTGCAGTCTGTGTATGCAGTTCTAAACTGCCATTTCGACATGGTAAAGTAAACCTCTTGCTAGGCCCAAACCTTCCTTTTTAATACATTTAAGTCACACTAATTATAGGCCCCAGACTGCAGGGTGCAGTGTATTTAAAAAGTAGGATATGTACTTTTAAGTGTTACATTTTGTGATAGTGATAAACTCATAAATTTGGTTTTCACTACTGTAAGGAATACCTCTCCCATAAGGTAACATTGAAGTTACCTTATTGCATTTAGTGAGCTGTAAATTACAAATGGGAACAGGTAATCAGTTCATGTTTGGTGTCTTTGGAATTGTAATGAAAATTCACCTTTCATGATTAAGTCGGATTTAAAATTACAATTTTGAAAATGCCACTTTTAGAAAGTTAGCAAACACAACTAGATGATGGATGGAGTGCTGAAACGTTTCAACCACTCATCCCCAGTCAAGAGATCTGGGTTTAATCCATCATTCGTTTGCTCACTATGCAACCTCAGTTTTGACCCAGCCATGTGCAAATCAGTCTTGCCCCTGCTCCTCATGGGAACAGTCCAACCCAAACTGCCAAGCTAGAGCCTCCCTGGACCCGAAACAAGCATCTAGGAACCGGTTTCCGGGTATCACCCATCATCAGCCAGGCTAGCTTGAATCCAGTGGCACAGCAAGAAAGGGACCAACATCAAAATTACCTTATTACATTTAGTTAGCTGGAAATTCCAAATGGGAACAGGTAATTAGTTCATGTTTGGTGTCTTTGGAATTGTAATGAAAATTCCTCTTTTATGTGAAGTCGGATTTAAAATTGCAATTTAGAAAGTTGGCATTTTCCTGCCTTAGCCAGTTAGTTCCTGCAGCCTGTCTCTGGATCACATAACTGGGTGTAACTGACATTTGGGCTTTGTGTATTCCTCCTGGACAGCCACACACAATAGAGACCTTAAGTGTGCTTGGATGGGCCATCACTGGAAGGATGGGAGGGCGTAGTTGGACACAGCCCTACTGACACTTGAATAGGCTGTGTCCTGCCTCCACACCAAGGGCTGAATACCCCCTGCAGTTAGTCTGGAGCCAGCACACAGAAGGTAGGAAGCCTGTGGACTTCAAAGGGAAACCTCTATAAGCTTCTCCCACTTCAAAGAAAGGCCCAGGTATAAATACTGGTCCTCAGACACCAACTCTTCCGTACACTTCTGGACCTGTGAAAATTCTGCCAAGAAGAAGGACTGCTATGCTGTTGAAAGGACTGCCACTCTGCTAGACTGCTACTCTGAAGGACTGCTGCCCTGCTGTGTTGATCTGCTGCCTGCTGCCCTCTTGCCTGAGTGAGAAGGACTGGACCTGCATTTGTTGAACCCAGAACCCCAGAGTGACTCCAAGGGCTAGTTAGATGGCCTCCTGACTAGAGCCTCAGGGACAGAAGACTCCAACAACCTTGAACCCAGCATCTGTGAGTCCTATCCTGCCAAGTAGTGCTACTCCAGGTTCCAAACCTTGGAAGTGGGCCTGAAGGTGCTGTGTCAGCCCATTTGCGGACTCAGCAGAACCGACGCATCTTCTCTGCTGTGCATCGCAGTCCCGAGCAGAACTGACGCATCGCCTCTGCTGCGAGGGTTCTCTCAGCGCAAGGACTCCGCATCTACCTTGCAGTCCGCATCAGAACCACCGCCTGTGCAAAGCTTTCTGGATGCAGACCCTCGCATTGCAAATCTCTCGTCGATGGCAGCCTTGACGATGACACATGTTCTCGCATCGCAGCCTCACAGCTCCTCGGAACCAATGCATTGCCTCGACTGCACAATGCATCCTCGATGCTGGACTTCACATCACAAGCCCTTGTCGATGGGACCCTAGAAGACAATGCAGGAACTCACATCACAGCTTTGTAGCTGCTCAGAACTGAGAAGGAAAATTTCCAGGACGAGGAGGTTATCGGAGCTCCTCAGTCCAGCAGGACGAAGCTCCATCGCTCAGAGGTCCAGCTAAACAAGATTTGCTGCTGTGGAGAAGAACCTAGAGGGAGCTAGCGCAAAGTCAGGTCAACCGGCGATGCACCTTGGGTGGCTCAGCTGGCAAATAGATCCCAATGTACTGTCAGTTCTGCTGGTAATTTTTGGTGAAATTCTTTTTAAGTTCCAACTCTCAGGGTTAGGTAGGAGCAGCACCTCTAACACTACTTCCAAGGGTCCAGGACAGGGGTCACCACTTGGCGGGGGCTCAGACTGACTTCAGTAGAGACCAGGTGCAGGGTTCAAGGTCTCTGGAGCTTCTGATGTCCCTGTAGCCAACTAGCCCTTGGAATCACTCTGGTAGTCCTGGGTTCAAGAAGATGATCCTCTGTCCTTCAAGCAGCAAGTCAGGCCTTAAGTAGCAGGCCTGTCCTCTGTAGAACAAGACAGGCATCAAGCAGCAGGTCAGTCCTCTGGTAGCAGCAGGGCTCTGAGGTACAAGGCAGGCATCAGCCAGGTGGAATGACCTCTGGAGAGCAAGGCAGTCCTTCTGAAGTTTTCCACAGGTCCAGGAGTCTCCTGAAGAGTTGGTTCCGGAGGACCAATATTTACACCTGGTGCCAGCCTTTGAAGTAGGGGTGACATTCTGGTTCCCCCATATCTGGTTCTGGAAAGTTCTTCCCTTTCCTCACCAAGGCTCCAAGAAGTCTGGTGTTATAAAAGACTGGTGTCAGGTTCCTTTGTGTGAGTGCTGGAGGCAGCCCTTTGAAATGTAAGTGGGATAGGTAACAGTTCCTTCCAACCCTTCCTGGCAGGGTGGCCCATCCAACCAAAACATATTCCCCCTTTTTCTCACTGTCAACAATACACGAAGGCCGACAGACAAGTAAGCAGGCACCAAATGGTTTGGAGAAGAAATTGAAACTTTATGAAAGTGGCATTTTCATAATTGAGACTTAAAATGTAACTTTATCAATAAAGAGGACTTTAAATTACAATTCATTCATAAATCTTTATTCGAGTTAAGTATCATAAACCATAAAAGAGAATCAGTAAAATGCTTATGTAAAATGATAAAATAACGATAAAACATTTAACAGTGATAAAATATTACAGTTCATTCCTGTAACTCAAACAGAGACTGTTTTAAAATATTTAAGCTTTTCCTCACTTGAATTGCTGATATCACATAACAAACCACCCTATTACATGTTTGAAGGCCGTCAAGTTGGCACAGAAAAGAAAAGGCAGCTTTGAAATTGCTAAATTTCATATTAAGAAGCAGTTTTAAAAAATATTTTCTTTGATTAATATAAAATGTACAAAAAGTGCAAAGTTGATTGAATTGACTTCCCACCACATAGACAGGGCAGTTTATCCTTACGTCATTGCCCCATTTTTGGGAATGCAAGAGTGTAGTGGATGATCCCTAGGCAACAATGCAGCAAAATATATCTGTGAAATGTGTTAGTGAGCGTATATAAATATGGTTGAATTCCCCCAATGTTGTGAATAGATAAATAACGTTAAACCAAAGTTTTCTTCATGGCCCTCACTGCTCTCTCATCCTCTCTGATACCAGTACATTAAGTGTTTGATTCGTATCATATGATTTTCTCTGAAGATTTTAGATAATTTACATCAGTGTTATTAGTCAGATTCAAATTATTCCTGATATTAAAAAGCCGGGTAATCCTGAATGCATGGTCCAGAGCCAGGTAATCCTTGATTATAGCATTAGTAAATGAGGTTTCAGCTTTCGACCAAATTGTGAGCCGGAGTAGGTGAGGTTTCACATATAAGGTGTCCTCCATAAAGGGCAGTCCTACCTCCTCATGTATAATTGTATTTGGTATTGAGTGAGGCACCGCAAGTAAACGCCTTAGAAACTGATTCTTTATGTCCTACTTTTTAAATACAGTGCGCCCTCCCCTAGGGGCTGTTTAGGGCCTACGTTAGGGGTGACAAATATATATAAAAAAGGACGGTTTATTCCTAGCAAAAGGTATATTTTGTCAGGCCAAATTTGCAGTTTAAAACTGCACTAGAAGCTGCAATGGCAGTCCTGGGACATGTTTTAAAGCACTACTTGACGTGGTGGCACAAAGTGAGTGCTGCAGGCTCACTAGTAGCATTTCATTCACAGGCCCTGGGTACTATGTAGTACCATATAGTAGTCATGTACAAGTAAATTAAATGGGTCAATCAGGTGTATGTTAATTTTACCATGTTTTAAGGAGAGAGCACAAACACTTTGGCCCTGGTTAGCAGGGGTATGTTACACAGATTCCCAGTGCCAACACATGCAAAATTCAGAAAACAAGAGGGGTGAAGGCAAAAAGTTTGGGGGAAGACCACACCAAGAATGACGGGCCTAACACACACTTACCTTCACAATATTTTGGTCCTCAAAATTTTAGCCCCCTTATTTTGGTACCACGATGTTTCTGTTGTAAATATTTCAGCTTACAGTCTTCACAGACATGCCCGATGGTCTGCAGTCTGTTAGAAAGGAAGCCTGTGCTATGCTGTGACTGGCTAAATTTAGATAAAAGGCTTCAAGGAAACAACGTATACCCGTCATTGTCATTTCATGTGCACAATTCATTCACCCCAGGAGGCAGCAATGTGAAATTTTATTACGTTTTTACATTGATCGTCGGAACTTGCTACTGTTCACGTTACTTTGGCTCTTATAGCTATTGGCTGTTACAAAATCATTTTAACACAAAATAAACATTTTTCAAAATTCATCTACCTTTTAAAACACTGAGCAAGGTCTGGGGGAGCACAGCCCATCAACAGAAGGTATCAGGTATCTGCTGACAGGCCGTTGTTTAAAAATTTGGAACCACAAAAAAAAAAAACACAAATGCCACCATACCAACTGCAAAAACAAATGTGAAGTAAAGTAATTTAATATAAATTAGTTAGTAGACAAGATCCCTCCTGCCCCCATTTCTCCTCAAGAAAGAAGACTTTATAAAATTCAGGAGAGTATTAAAGCTTTGCCCTTCATGTAGCATGCAATCAAATTAAATCACATATGGTTTATGATCTATAGCGTATGTTTTTGATGCATATTCGGGCATTTCTATTAACATACACATGCTTGATGCCTTAGGTCCATTTTTTAAAGGTAATGTGACAATTTGAAACATTAAGTTCACAGGCCCTCAGGTGGTGCTGCAGTACTGTAATCCAAGCATTAGTAATCTGTGGAATGTGCAAACCTCAAGAGATGACTGGAGTGATTGGGAAATAACTAGTCCGTCAGCTGCATCCTGTTCACTTTTACCACTGAACAGTGAGTAGTAAAAAACATCTACATTATTTTAGTGTGAATTCCCAATATTTTCATTTTCTATTTCTTTATTTCGTAACTTTTTTCTGATTATGCAGATACCTGCGTCCATTTTGGCTTTAGCATGTCCTAAAAAGAAGAAAGTAAACCATTTAATAAAATATTATGTGCATATGATAAAAAGGAAGCATAGTTCAATAAAAAAGTTGAATACAAAATACAAGACACACAAGTAATACTACATTTTATGGTAAAAGAAGTGTAACTTTTTTCTGAAACACAAAAGGTTGTCTTGTGTGTAATTTAGCTAAAATCTGTTCAAACTTTGACAATAACTCAGGAGATTGGTTGCCTCAATGCTTGGACACTTTTAAAAGAATGGTGCTAAGAGCTTGGAAGATTTTCGCTGTATGTGTCAATGTGCTCATCAGATGACCAGGTTTTCTTTGAAGAGAGAGGACGTTTCTCTCTGGTCTGTGTTCCTGTTTTTTAATCTCTCTAGCCTTCTGTAAAATGTGACCTCAGCATCCTTTCCCCTCCTCTTGTAGTGGTCGTGAAGGGAGCCTATTCCCTTGTGAAATCCGGTTTCTTATTGATGTCTCATCTATCCTCACATTACTTGTCTATCTCCCAGTGTTGTACTGTTTATAATCCTATTTTTATTTCCTCTTTCCTCCCTCAATACCAAAGGTGTCATTGGTTTAGCTCTCAATTCATTTTCCTTCTACCTACCGAGCTGATTTTTCTTGGTAGCCTGTGACTCCAAGGTAACCCACCCACTTCGCTGTCTTTTGGCGACCCTTAAGGCTTAGCCTTAGGCCCCCTATTTCTTTTCTTTATGCCCCTCCCCTTTGGGAAAATCCCCTCCTTAATTGGTTTCTATGGAAGGCTGCATCTTTTCTCATTTACAACCTTCCTTCCCCTCTTCCAGTCATATCTATCTAACTGTCTTCCTACAGTTCATCATTTGATGGTTTTACTGTCTCTTATGCCGAACTTATCCAAAATGAAAGTCTAGGACTTTTCTTCTTCAACTGCATCTATTCCCTATCCACCAATTCATTCTTTTCACATAAAGTCCTGATTTGCTTATTGGTACTGGCAGCATTTTGGACTACTGCAATATTTACTAATGAGCCACTCTGACGATTCTTTCAACCCACAACCGGGCAAGGTCTTAAAACTTGACACCTATGGGGGCGTGGCTTCCACGCTGAACACGATGGCGGCAGATTACTGAGCTCCTCGCAATGCGGAGCAACTGACTTCCAAGATAGCCATCTCCAGTCAGCGCTTAGTTGCCTACGACACTTCCTTATGCTCCTTCATATCCCCGCAATGTTTTGAGCCTGCGAGAAGTAATTGAGGAGCGTCTTGTGTGCCCCGAAGCCACAGCAGTGAGTTTCTGTCAGACGCAAGCGGCCCCCATTTCACCAGTGCGCCGCTCACATTGTCTGCTTTCTGCTGCCTTCTCTCTCAGCATTCGGGCCAAAGCCTTAATCATGTCGTTTTGTGCCTTGTGTACACATGCTTTTAAAGTTAGAGGACCAAAGAAAGCACTTGGTATTTTTAAGCCATCAATGAATTAAAGAACTAAGTCAGACACATCTAGAAACTCTATGAAGGAGGCAGTAGAAAAATGTAGCAAAAGAAAGTCAGTCCATTGTGCTACATTGAACCTCCATCACCTATTATGTCTTCTCACAATTCTGTTTTGGATACTATCCTTGATGAGGTGTAGGGTCCTAAGCCTTTCATGTCTGCTACTAATGAAAAGCTTCACAAAATTGAGGACCTGTGGATCGTTATGGTGGGCAAGATGTTTGAATTGGAACAGTGTGTTAGCAGTCTTCAAGATGTGGACACCAAGATTCCTTAGCTCGAACAAGAAATCCAAAAACTTCAACTGCACACTGAAGACCTTGAAAACAGAAATAGACAGAATAATCTTTGATTATATGGATTACCAGAGAATCTTGAGGGTCCTAATCTTCTTGCCTTCCTGAAGAAATTCTTGCCCTATCTTCTTGATCTTCAGAACACACTGTCTCTTAATATTCAACAGGCACCTCATCTTGGTCGTCTTCAACCCCATTCTTCTAGACCTAGAGGTATCATAATGCTATTTATGGAGTTCATGGACCTGGTGCATATCTTGAAAAACTTCACCTCATTTGGTCCGGCTCAATATTTTCATCTCTCAAGACCTTTCTAATGCTACAAACACCAGAAGAAAATTATTCCTTGCCCTTTGACCTCAAATGAGACAGTTGAGTATTCGCTACGGCATTCTACATACTTGTCTATGTAAAATTACCTACGAAGGCAGTTCATGATCCTTTGACGACCCTAAAATTGTTTATTCAGAATAATATATCTCACACTATGGATACTAATGTTAAACGTTCTTAAGAATTTTGTTATGCACATGTTTTTCTCAGTTTTTTCTTTATTTTCCTAAGTAGGTGGCTGTGTTTATATATTTAATTTTTTATCTCTCTGCTGTTGTTCTTGTTTAGGTGCTGTCACATTTCATACTCAATCTCCATGCTATCTCTTCAGATCTGGATCTCTATCCTTGGTCTGTCTCTTCATCCTTTTGTTCATTTCCTATTTCTTCTTCCTATTCTCTTACTGTTTTTCTTGTTATTATGTGAGTGTGTATTTACGAGCATCAGTAAAGCAGTAAAATACTTTATTTAGACAATCAAGTCCATAAAACCTCCAAATACAGGAAGCAAACAATTGTACAAACATAAAAGTGAAAATGACTGCTGTGCAAATAAGCAGTGTCTCGCAATGTTCTATCTTTAAAACTTGATTTAAAAACCCTACGGCTATGGTTAAAGTGCAATATTGTAAAGTGCTAGTATCTAAAAATATAAAAGACATGAGTGTCCGTTAATGGTGCAGTGTAGACTATGTAACAAATTGTCTCTTGAGTATTGTGTTTCAGGCAGGATAAGTAGTAGTTCGTGCTCGAGTTCCATAGTGTGCCCATGTGCTTAGCAGCCTACCCTTTTCCCACAATTTTTAGGAATTTGCGGTGGATGTCCCCGGTATTGGGCAGGCCTCACGTAGGAACCGTCCGGCTTCTAAAAAGCATTTTCCAAACTGGGCTATTCTTTTGGTATCACTGTGGTGTAGATTAGTTTTCGTGCCTCTTTGCATGTTCTTCACCAGTGCTACAAAAAGATTGGCCTTAGGTACTTTTGCTTCTGTTGTAGTAGGCCTGCACAGCAGCATACAATATGGGCAGCCGTTTCTGAGGGGTATTGGCACAATCTACATCGCCCATGCTTCTGTATCAAGCTCTTCCAGTGCACCCTGTATTCCCATATGGGCGTTGTTAAAAGCGCTAGTATCGTCTTAAAAGCTTGTTTTCCAATGGTTGATTTCAAGTATGGTTGAGAATGTGTGAATTCGTGTGATGCCGAGAGCCCCTCTGCTCCTCTAATGTTTCTGATTCGGTTTATATTGGGTACTCTTGAAGCCATCATGCCCTGTCCCTTTAAGCTTTTTCTTTAGGTGTGCTGTGGTAATTGGGGGGTCAGTCGAGCTTTCTGTGTCCGTATTTAATGTTGTTCCCGCAAAGCCAAGGTACTTCACCCACTTGCTTTTTTTATCCTGGAATTTTGTAGTTAGTGCTCCTCGCAGGGTTTCCGGATTTGCCCTGGTCACAAGGTGGGGGGAATTTGATTATATCTTTTTTGCACTCAATGCCCATGCTCACCATATTAAACTCAAGACGAATTAGAGTGCGTCAAGTGTTTTTTGGAATGGTGAATATTTTTCTGTATGTGTCTATGTGGCTGCGTTCTAGTGTCTCTGTGAGCCTTCCAGGGAAAGCAAGGTGGCCATACTTTATTGCTGGTAATAATTTTGTCCCTATGACTCATCTTATCGCCTCTGCCGAGTGGCTGTTTAGTCTATGGTAAGACCTCCGACCCTCGGTCTAGGTCCACTCTCTCCCCCTGCTCCGCTGTGCCGTCTCTTGCCTCCAGACCCCGACCTCCTCCTTGGGAGGTTCGAGGCTGCTGCCCGCTCCTGCTGCCCGCTCCAACTGGGACCAGACTGCCTCCAACCACCGTAACCTTTCTCAGACGCTTTTTTTCTTAATTTTTTTCCCTGTTGTGCCACTGTTATTGTGCCCATCTGCGTCTTGCTCTAATTCCACCACTGTTTTTATTTTCTCGTGCCTGCCTGTTCCTTTTGCCTTTCGCCGCTGCTGCCCCTGCGTCCCCTCCCCCCCGGAATTCCCCTGCTCCCGCCTCCCAGCCTCTCCTCCCTCCCACCTCCCCTACTTAATGGCGGTCGCGCAGCGGACGCACGCAGCGGGCGCGCCGCCGGCGCGCCAAAGGCAAGCCCGTCTGCGCCCGTCCATGGCCCGACCGCGGCCAGCGCCAGGAACCCTGGCCCTCCCACTACCCATCGCTACGACACCACCACGCTCCTCGCACTCAACCCTGGAAGACTTAGAGAATGCCAACAGGCCTCGCCGAACACGACCCACGGCCAGTTCTCCTGCCTCCACTGCTGCCAGACCCTCACCGCCACCCCGGCCTCCAACACCGCCGACGCCAGCACCGGCGACACCCTAAAATGCATCCTCCTCAACGTACGCTCCGTACACAAACACGCCATGGAAATCTGGAACCTATTCGACTCTCTTTCGCCCGACATCGCCTTCTTCACAGAGACCTGGACCAACGCATCCTCCGCCCCCGACATCAGCACCGCCATCCCAGACGGATACAAGATCCAGAGGAAAGACCGCCCCAACCACCCAGGAGGGGGCCTCGCCATCACCCACAAGAGCACCCTCCGCCTCACCACCTCCAGCGAAACCTTCCCCTCCGCCGAACACCTGCACTTCAAGATCCAGACCACCCCCAAAGCCACACTCCGAGGAACCTTCGTCTACAGACCCCCCGAACACCCTTCGCCGCCACCATCACTGACTTCATCGCACCCCACGCGATCGCCTCAACAAACTACATACTCATTGGAGACCTGAACTTCCACCTCGACAACCCCAGCGACCCCAACTCCACTATCCTTCGTGACAACCTCGCCAGCATCGGACTTAAACAACTCGTGAACACACCGATCCACAGAGCAGGACACACCCTCGACCCCATCTTCGCGGCAGGAAACAGCATCCATTTCAGCCACACAACGCAGCCGCCATGGACCGACCACCACTGCGTACACTTCACCATCAACAAACCCAAAGCACCCAAACCAGCCCCACGCCCACCACGAAGGAATTGGAGCAAGGTTACCGACGAGCAACTTAACTCCACCCTCAACCGAGACAACCACACCTGGGCACCCGACGCAAACAGCGCAAACGACGCAGCCAGAGAACTCCACACCTGGATCTCCAACTGCGTAGATGAGCTCGCCCCGCTACGCAACCCCGACAGACAACGCCCCAGGAAAGCCGCCTGGTTCACAACCGCTCTCCAAGAAGCCAGACGCACCTGCAGACACCTGGAGAAGAACTGGAGAAACACCAAGACAACCGAAAACCACACCACCTACAAGGACGCCATGACGGACTACCACAACCAGATCAGAGCCACCAAAAGGAACTTCATCCACAACAAAATCCTGGCCAACTCCACCAACTCCAAGGAACTTTTCAGTGTCATTCAAGAATTCACCAACCCACGCAGCGAAGCCACAGACATCACCCCATCCCAAGACCTCTGCGACAAGCTTGGAACCTATTTCCACCTCAAGATCAAAAACCTCTACGACAACTTCATCGACCATCCACCAGGCGCCACAGACGGCCCCCCGCCCCCAGAAACACCAGCCAGCCCACCATCTCCAACTGGACACCGATCACGGCCGAAGACACCGCCTCGACCATGAAAAGCATCCACTCGGGGCCCCCACCAACCCCTGCCCCCCTCACATCTACCACAGAGCCGTGGCCGCCATCGCACCCGAACTACAACGCACCATCAACACCACCTTCAAAACAGGCACCTTCCCAGATGACTTGAAGCGCGCAGAAGTCAGACCCCTGCTCAAGAAGCCCACAGCTGACCCCACCGACCTCAAGAACTATCGGCCCATCTCGCTCCTCCCCTTCGCAGCCAAAGTTGCAGAGAAAACAGTCAACAGGAAACTGACACGATTCATTGAAGAAAACGCCGTCCTCGACCCGTCCCAATCCGGATTCCGAAGCAACCACAGCACAGAGACCGCCCTACTCGCCGCCACAGACGACATCCGCACCCTCCTGGACCAAGGCCACTCCACAGCCCTCATCCTACTCGACCTATCAGCGGCCTTCGACACCATCTCCCATCGCACACTAGTCGTCAGACTACACGACGCAGGCATACAAGGAACAGCCCTGGACTGGATCCGATCATTCCTCACCGGAAGAAGCCAAAGGATCAGACTTCCACCCTTCCTCTCCGACCCCACGAAAATCACCTGCGGAGTCCCACAGGGTTCATCACTGAGCCCCACCCTCTTCAACATTTACATGGCCCCCTCGCAGCCATCGTCCGACAACACGGCCTCAACATCGTATCCTACGCCGACGACACCCAGCTCATCCTCTCCCTCACCAAAGACCCCACCACTGCCAAACTCAACTTCCAGAAAGGAATGCAAGACGTCGCAGTCTGGATGACCAACAGCTGCCTGAAGCTCAACGCCGAGAAGACAGAAGTCCTCGTCCTCGGTACCACCCCTTCTGCATGGGACAGCACCTGGTGGCCGACCGCCCTCGGAAGCCCACCTACCCCCTCAGACCACGCCAAGAACCTCGGCATCGTACTCGACTCATCACTCTCCATGAACCGACAGGTCAACGCCGTCACCTCCAGCTGCTTCAACACCCTCCGCATCCTCCGCAAGACCTTCAAGTGGATCCCCCCTGAGTCAAGGAAGACAGTCACCCACGCACTCATCACCAGCAGACTGGACTATGGAAACGCGCTCTACGCCGGCATCAAGAAGTCCCTACTCCGCAAACTCCAGACAGTACAGAACACCGCCGCCAGACTCGTCCTCGGCATCCCCCGACACGAACACATCAGCCAACACCTACGAAGTCTCCACTGGCTCCCCGTGGAGAAAAGAGTCACTTTCAAAATCCTCACTCATGCCTACAAATGCCTACAAAACAACGGACCCAAATACCTCAACGACAGAATCAACTTCCACGTACCCAAAAGAAACCTCCGATCTTCCAACCTCGCACTGGCCGAAACCCCACGCATCCACAGAGCCAGAGCAGGCGGAAGATCCTTCTCTCACATTGCAGCCAAGACCTGGAACGAGCTACCGGCAGACATCAGACACCTTCAGGAAGACCCTCAAGACCTGGCTCTTCGGCTAAACAGATCTGCGGACCCCCCCTCAGCGCCTTGAGACCCTCACGGGTGAGTAGCGCGCTTGCAATTCCCTGATTGATTGATTGATTGATAGTTTGGATAGGGCCTCCGTGATTTTGGCTGCTTTTCCTGCTGACGCAGTTACCTGCAATGTGGTTTTTCCAGTGTCTGCCAGCCAGACTCCAAGGTATTTGTATTTGTTAGTTGTGCCTATTTTCAATGGGCCAAGTTGCAATCCAAGTTGGTATTTTTTGGTTCAAAGGCCGAAAATCAGGATTTTAGTTTTTTCGGCGCTCGCCTGCAGAGCATTCCGCGCGTTGTATGTATAGGGCCCGCCTCATCCTAATGCGGTTTTGATCTAATAATACCAAATCGTCTTCATATTGTATTATTGGTAATTTCATCTGGCCCAATTTTGGTGAGAAGGTTTTTCCTTTTAGTAGTTCCTCACCTAGATCTGCTGTATATAGATTAAACAATGTGGGGGGCGAAGACACAACCCTGTTTAAGCCCTTTGTTGGTGAAGATCCGTGCCGTGCCATGGCTCTGTGTTATCTTGGTCCTCACCCAAGTGTTGGTGTATAGCGATGTTATTGTCGCAAGCAGTTGTCTCTGTATGCCCCATCCTGCCAGTTATTTCCAGAGGATGTTGCGATCAATGCCATCAAACGCGGTGCTGTAGTCTACAAAACAGGCATATAATGGTGGTGTAGTCAATTCACAGGCCTTGGAGCCTAGGAATGAGAGCGATTATGTTATCCATTGTGGAGGAGTTTGGCCTAAACTCCGTATGATAAGTTGCAATGATGTTATTCTCATTGATCAAGTGTTCTAGCTTATGTAGTAGCACTTTTGCATAGGCTTTGCCATCGACGTCAAGTAGGGCTATTAGCCTGTAGTTCTCTGGTCGGGTAGGATGGCCCTTTTTGTGCATAGGATGAAGGATGGAGTCTTTCCAAGCATCAGGGATGACAGATGTAGTGAGGCATTCATTGAACATATTGATCATCAAAGGAGCCCAACGGGTTCCATCTTCTTTGAAAATGCCCCAGGGTATTCCATTCGTCCCAGGAGCCCCATCCCTCCGAATGCTCTCCAAGATCTTCAAGGTTTCCGACTTAGTGACTGTTATTTGGCTGTCTTCCAGGCCTTCTAATGTGTTGACCAACAAGGTTGCATTGATGGCCCTTGTTTTATTGGGATCTATGTATAGATCTTTTACATGCCCCTCCCATATATTGGCGGGTATGATGTTCTCCTTGCTGGTCGTTGTGTTTGTTAGGCCATTTATGTATTCCCAGAATTCCCTGGTCTTACTGGGTGGTAACAAAGTGTATATGTGTTTCCATTGTTCCTGAGTTTTTTGTTGTTTCAGGTTCCAGGCTATTTTTTTATGCTGTGTCCTTGCCTCTTTCATATTTATTTCCGTGTTGTTAGTCTTCTCCTTTCTGTGTTTTGATACCACATGTCAGCACTTTCGTTTGCTCTCCAATAACTCCCTGGTCGTGGGGGACGAGAGTATCCTTCTTGTGGGTGCTACTAGCTGCTTTCTGTGTTTTTGGAGCATGAGTGCTTCATATAGTTTTTCTAGCAATGAGGACCACTTCTCGACCAGACTTGCTTCGTTACTCCAAGTCGGGCAGATATAGACTGTTTTCCAGTGAGAGTGCTTATCCATGCTGGCTGGACCCCATTTGATTCTTTTTGTTAATGGGCCCGCGTTTAATTCAAGAGAGCAGCCTGCTGATTTGTAATTCTTGTGTGTCATTGCTCCCATGTTGACATCTAAAGAAATGGGGTGGTGGTCACTTTCACTTCTTTGCTGGACCTTATAACTTGTTTGTCTTTTTAGCAGGTCTTTACTTAAAAAGATGTAGTCTAGAAAGTGTGAATTGATTTGCACACCTTGGTTCCTTCCAGATTGGCCGATACCAGGACAAACTCTCTGAGACAAGCTTGTAGTAAGGATCATTGATAGTCGCCCGGGGATGCCCCAGATTGGCCCATGTCTCAGGTGTTGAAGTCTCCAGCCACTATGCACTTTTATTTGCAGATCCAGTTTTACATATATGGCTAAGCCAGCCATTGGTCTTCCAAATAGATTGTTTTTGTGTGCCGAGAAGTGAATTGTTTGGAACCCCAGGATCGGGATGATCGACCATGTTATTTGGAAGCAAAGTATGTCATCGGTATAAAGATACTTCAGTGTCTCTGTGTTTTCTGTGAGGGAAGACAGGCCTGCCACATTCCAGCTAATTATCTTTAGCGCAGTTTTTCTGAGTTTTGTGTTTTCTCCGTCTGCTCTAGGAGTTCGACCGCCCTTTTATTGCGAGAGCTGAGGGAAGCCAGGCCCAATCGGATTGTTCCAAATGAGTGTGCGTTATTGATTCATCCGTAAGGTGATTCTCACTTCTATTCCTTGTCAATTAAACTGTGATCTTTCTTCCCCTGATTGCTGGTGTTATCTTTTGAGTCCCTTTCAGGATACTACTTGCTTCATTGTTCTGCCCAAATGGATAATGCCTCTCTGATAGAACATGAGGATATTTTTCAGCAATTGGTTTGGCGTATTTGCTCTTTATTGTTACCATGTTTGCATTGCTTATATGTTATTTCAATGTTAATAAACGGTGCATGTTTGTTTCCTTTCACATTTTTGCAGCTTGTCATCCATGTTCCTGTTTCCCTACTCTTAATCCCCAATATGTTTAATGTTGTTTCATGGAACGCGCGTGGTTTGGGACATCCAGTCAAAAAACAAAAGGTCATCTATCAACATTTAATTCACGCTACTTTTTTACAGGAAACTCATTGTAATTATGTTAAAGCACTTAAACTAAAACGGCAATGGGTAGGCCAGGTTGTTTTTTCTCCATTAACCGTACAGGTGGTGTTGCCATCCTTTTTCATAAATCGCTAAATCAGCAGATTGTATCAACTCAGTGTGACACTGATAAACAATGGGTATTTGGTTAATGTTATTATTCATAATAAACAGATTTCTTTATTTAATATCTGTGGTCCTGTCAAGCCTGATCCTGATTTTTGGAATAACACTGAAATAAAATTGGCTTCCATTGATAATCCCAATATTATTGTAGCAGGAGATTTTAATCAATGGTTAGACCCATTTACTGAAAGGAAATCTGAAAGCAAATTTAATCCTGAAAAATCCCATAAAGCATTTTAGTCAGCCATTGCCCCGCATACATTATTTGATGTCTGAAAAACATGTAATCCTGATGCTTGTAAATTTACTTTTTCTCTAATGTACATCATACCATGTCCAGAATTACATTTATGTTACTAAAAGTCCTTATGTCCTTCTATTCAATCCACAGAAATTGGCTCCATTTTTATTTCAGATCATGCCCCTGTTTTATCTTCATTTGATTTATCTCTCAATAACTCTAAAACAGGTTGTTGGAGATTCAACAACTTCCTCCTATCGGACAACAATTGTATCACAGAAGCCACTGCTTTTTTAATGTGTTTTTGTAAATTAATCAGTCTATTGAAACTTCCATTCCAAATTATCGGGATGCTTTCAAAGCCTCCTTTCGGGCCTTTACTATAGCTTTTTCGGCTGAAAGGAAAATGATAGTAAATTCCCAATAACTTACATTACTACAGAAAATTAAAACACTAGCACATACTTTACCTCTAAATCTTCCTCTGTTTTACATGAGCTGATTTCAGCAAAGTCTACCCTCAATAAACTTGCCACCACTGATGCATGTAATATCCTACTTAAGATTAAATCAAAATATCACGGAGGTCAAAATAAAGAGGGTAAAATGTTGGCTAATTATTTAAAAATTAAATGTGAGTGTAAAAATATTGTACCCATATGTAATGAACTCACCAATAACATTGTGTCCTCTGATTCTGCTATTTCTAATGTCTTCCAAGATTACTATAAGTCATTGGATACAGAAGATGCCAATCAAGCAGAGCATGATATAAATACTTTTTTGATGGCCTTCCTAATCCTCCTTCCATCCCTGATACATTTAAACCATTAGAAGCTGACATAACTCTTCAAGAAATTATGGATGCTATCAAATCCCTAAAAAAGCTAAAGCCCCGGGTCCAGATGGATTTTCTATTGAGATATTTTCCTCTTTTTCATCTATTTTTGTCCCTGAATTACCTGAACTTTTAAAATGTTTTCTTTTAAATTTGAAGGCTTGTGGCTCTTTTATGGAAGCCCCGATTGTTATTATCCCTAAATGTGACAAAGATGACACCCTTTGTAAAAAATTATCGTCCTATTTCATTAATTAATCATGATTGCAAAACAATTGCCAACATTCTAGCATCTTGCCTTGAAAATGTTGGTCCCCTTTTTGTCAAATCTGATCAATCTGGTTTTATTAAGGGTAGACTTGCTACGGATCATGCCAGAATGTTTTCTAATAATCTTGCATTTGGTAACAAATATCACCCCTCCCTCGCAGCCTTATCTCTTGATGCCGAAAAGGGATTTGACGTTATTAATTGACAATTTATGTTTACTACTCTATTGGTTTGGCTTCGGCACTAAATTTATTTCATTTATAAAATTATTATTCTATGACCCCGTGCTAGTGTTTTTGGCAGTGAATGTTTTTCCCCTTATTTTAATTGACTAAGAGGTACCAGACAATGTTATACCATCTCCCCTTTGCTTTTTATTTTGTGTGCAGAACTCTTCCTTGAGCGCATTTGTTGTAATACACTTATGTTTGGGTTTAAACACAATTCCCTTGAAACTAAGCTATTGGCTTATGCTGACAATTTTTGATATACATGTCTAATCCCCTATCCTCATTAAATCCTTTTTTACAAGAGAACAATTTATATTCTAACATCTCTGGTTATAAACTAAACTTTTCCAAAACAAACCTTTTGCCATTGAATTCCTTCTGTTATTAACAAATGTTTGCTAATACTAATTTTAAATGGTGCCCTTCCACAATTAAATATCTGGGTGTTTGGTTTTCTCCTACTATATCCAGCCTAATTAGTCACAATTGTAATTCTTTAAACCTTAAAATTCAGAAATTACCCACATCCTGGTCTCCCCTTTATTTATCCTGGTGGAGTGGATTAGATACCCTCAAGATGATGATTGTGCCATATGTTCTTCATAAACTTTCTATGTTACCTTTCAAAATACCCAATTACTACGTTTCCCAGATTAATTCTATTTGTACTGTTGTAGGGATTCTGCACATACACAGAGCTATGCACAGGATAATAGGACCTCGGAGAATAGTGGTGAGCCAACCATACACCTTAGTACCCACAATCCCAACCCGACTAGCATTAGCGTCTCATTAGCAACAATGCTACCAATGATTAGACAACCCAGAACACGGTCTCTCTCTCTCAGGACTCACGGGAGCAAGAACACCCTTTCATAACTCACTCATACCTGTCCACAACGTGCATAATAAGAGTCACTGTATAGTTTAAAATGTTTATTTCAACTACCGTGCTCTAAGATGCAGTACACGTGCCAGTACTATCAGCATAATGCATAAGAATAAAACAATAAGCATAGTTACAATTCCATAGAATACAAACGGGAAAGCATTTCATAAAGCAGTGGATATAGGGCTAAATGACCATACCACCCTCCCGGTGCTATTAGCTAGTTTATTATAAAAATAGAAGACCTCTGGGCATTGTCAGGCGGACCCTCATACCTCAATATCTAGATGCAAGTTTTACATCATCAGACAAGCACAGCTCTTCTCTCTGGAAAGGTTTTTCTCCAAGTGCCTCTAACAGTGAAATCACAATATTAAAAGCACACAAATTTCTCCAGTGCAGCTGCATTCAGTGTTATGTCTAAGTGCGAGGGGCTGACCAGATCAGCAAGAACAAGGGACATTGTTTTTCGACCTTGTACATGATGTGCAGACGAAACCCAAAGGGAATAGGAGGAAAGGTGAAAAGCAGAAATGCAGACAGTTCTAAAATAGCCGGGCACAAGCAGAGGCTGGAAAAACAAAGGCACAAAGTAACGTGCGCAAAAAGGCATCAGGGCAGCCAGGCCTAAGCTAACTTAGCAAGGCAGACCATGAGTCCACAAACCACACGACACCCTCCCCTGGTCAGTCCATCGGCAAAGACAGAGGACGAAGACAGAGTTCAAATAGATTGAGCAGAACGGCAACGTCCGTGACCGAATGTGTCCAAGGACAATGAACGGGAGAGAAAAAAAATAGAATAAAAAGTCCAGGGAGGCAGGACGCCTAAAGCGGAGGCCCCTTAATCCAAAAGAGTGTAGGTGCAGAAAAACGCCACACCTTCCAAGAGGACATCGTTGGAATCGTCAGAAAAAAGAGATGCCATCCAGTCCAATAAATCAAAACTGCATTCATGTTCCTCGCAAGAGGGAGCAGCGAACAGCATTGCGGGACAACTTGCGTGATACTCAATATAACTTTGTTGTAGGAGAGTCTGAGCAGCCGCCCAGACATCCCATTGTGCCAAAATTCCAAGTGCAGCCGCACGCGCCATGTAGCCAGCACCGGAACAGTCTCGTTCATGGGCCTCTAAGGGACCCACCAACTGGACAAAATCCGGGCGAGACAGAGACGTATTGGAGAGGCAGTAATCCAAAGACCATGAGAAAGGACATCGGATGCAAGACATCACAGGTTGCACGCTAGTGAAATACGCAAAGCGAAAAGAAAGTCTATATGACACACCAAGTGTCGCCAACGGCAGGACGCCAAAGCCGGCGAGGATGCGCTCACGGAGCATCCGGAGTCGACCGTGGTCGAGGAGGGCCCCAGGAAGTGCAGCCAGTGCGTAGCACACAGACCAAAAGCAAAACACCAGCCGCTAAGGCGAGGATCAACTGAAAGCCGCCAAAGACGCTGGACAAAATGGAATGAATAAAAGCCGGTATTACACCAAATATAGTTTGAAAGGAGGTAACAAGGCCAGACCCCACAACTTTAAAAAAGTGCAGAAGACCTTCAGTGCGTGATGCATTGAAAACACGGTGAATCAGTTCACCGAAATGCTGTGGGAGGTTTGTGTTCAAAAGGGCCTGTATCTCACTGTGGGTACTCGCCACCTGGAGAATGAATGTCTCCCGGGCGGATGTGAGCATAACCTCCTGGTTCAATAATAGTGCCTTTATTCTGCTCAACTTATTGAAATCCGCCTTCAAAGTCGGAATGGAAGGCCAAATGGAACTATCTATGATGTCGTGCGGGGGAGGAAAAAGCACATTTTTGCAGCAGACGACCCGGTGGGAAACTGTTACAATATAGGGTATGCCGGCCAGCATGCCACAGCAGTCCCGATTATTCAGAAGGAGATAGCTACCATTTGCAAGCACAGTGAAAGTAGGAGATATAGCAGGAGCAGGAATGCCCTTTAAAACACAAGCAAGATTCGGAGCCGAAACGTTACAAGCTCCGTGCAATTTAATGTTTTTGCAAATAAGGGAATGACCCACAGTAGAATCGCATGACTCCCCTGTGAGAAATACTTCCTTCCCGTCCCTAAGACATTTATACATGAAAGGCAGGGACCAAAGTTCATGCAGGAAAGCACTGCCCAAGGGCTGAAAATGGCCCACAGGATAGTGTTTCATGCACGAACTGAATTCAAATAAAGAAAAAGGCAAGGCGATAACCCCGTGAACTAGCCACACTGCAGAATCCAATTCCGCCACAGAGAATGGTAAGGGCTCTATTTTTTCGATATGCAACAGAGTTTATGTTGCATCTTTCATGGACATGAACTGCTGTTTTTCAGTCAAGTTAAAAGGCAAGAATAACGCAGAGGTGTTTAAAAAGTGCCAAGGAACTTTACCCAGTTTAAGTGTTTGCAAAGTCCATGCAAACTGCATTACTGAACGCAATTGATTTTGACCATGATACAACACAGAAACATCATCTTGTACAATATCAACAACAGAGGAAACAATATTCTCTAATGCGTAAATGCGGGAAGACAGGGTATTAATACTATTGTCAACAACAGCAAGCACCTTCTCTAAATTTGCTTGATCGATTTCCCGAAGACGGGAAGCAGCTTCAATTTGCGAAAGCTTCCAGAGTTCATTGTAAGTTTCATAAATGAATCTCTTTGGCCGAGGACCACGAGGCCCCAGAACAAAGTCGGACAGATCAATGTTGCCTGATAGGAGGGATAAATGTTGTTTTACAGAATGTAAGGACGAGTGCCGCAACCACTGTTTACACAATTTACCAACAGAATACGTTGTAACAGTACGAGAGTCAGAAAACCTTGGATCCGGTCGATCCTGTTTGTAACCAGGATCAGTGTCATGAAAACGCAGTTGGCAGGCATTAGATGCTATTGGCCAAACCAACCAGGGTGACTGAGCAAACGTAGAGACATTAAACGAATTGTTCTGAAACAAAGCTTGCAAATTTGTAAGGGACATATTAAAGTGCAAGCTTTCGTTGGGAGCGGAAGACAATACGGGAATGGATGGGGCAGTTAATTGTCTAAAAGTAGCCAAACCCCAACAGGTCGTTTGATAGATAGTATGATTTAAAAATAATATTTGGGCCGGGATTAGGCGAGCACGGTGCAAGGCTTCCGTGCCTTGTACCTGCCACGATTTGGAGCCCCAAATAGATTTCAAGTCTATGGTTTCCAGCCAGTACTCATAACCACCCACAGCTAAGACGTTCAAAAAGGAACCCGAATACAGCAATTTGGTGTGGGTCAACATGATTTTCTGAGTGTACGAAGTGTTCAATTAAAAAAAATATGACCCAGGCTATGATCTATCAAAGTCCGTAAAATAAGTAAACTTATTCCTAAGAGTCTGGGAGCTACCTGGCAAAGGGGTCGGACAATGCTCCCATTGGGTGTAATTAACAGGACCCCGAAGGGTACTGGGTTTATGGAGAAAGTGGTTGCCCCAATGCTGGTAACAATATAAATCGGCATAACTTGCAGAATTCATGTACAAATCCTCAGCATTAAAAGCAGCATAATATTTCAAATCAGCAAATAACGATTCAGCATTAATAGCAGCATAATATTTCAAATCAGCAAATAACGATTCGACTGCATGTACATCCCAATCGTCAGAATGAATATTACTTTTAACGACATCACCCATTGAAACACGGAGGACATTTGGTACATTAATAATCTCGGTTGGTCCATGAATTTGGAAATTTACCGCATCCCATACGATGCCATCAGCGACAGGGAAAGCTGAAATGTTCACAAATGTGTGGTCACGCTTCACGATGTGAGAAGAAGAATGCGGAGCCAAAGTTCCAGCGACACATTTCACAGCAGAGCGTTCAGGTAAATAGTGACCATTAATAAGTAGAAAAAATACTGTCACAAAGCCAATGGACATGAACAGAAAAATCAGGAATAGTACCAACCAGATGTATGTCCATGGGGGGTTCAAAAAATTGTCTCTAAACCAGGATACAAAAATACTGAATCTGGACGGGATAAGTGCTGAGGTGGAATCCGAGTCAAAGGAATAACGTGTTGGGCTCAGTGGCGTTTTTGGTAGATGAGCCACAGACTCAGTGGCGGGGTAGGTATACTCGGTCTCCTCGTTGCAGGGGGAATCCGGGTAGTCGAGCAGGCGATCAGGCAAATCTACCATCTCAATGGCAACATCAGTGACCGTTCGGGCTGGAAGGACACAAACATTTGTCCTGGAAATGACTGGACAAGAGACCGCTGGTGTTACACTATTCAGGATCGGCCAGATGTTGTACCTTGACATTTTCCCCTGAGAAGTATCTGTTTTCCTTGCGACCAGGAAGCGGCGGTAAGATGACTGTACGAGTACCCTTCAAGCCAAGGACTGGAACCGGGGCACGATAAGAGGGGCCAAATTCTTTTTTGTTCTCCACCTTTTCTCGGACCAGGTCTCCAACTTTCGGAAGCCGGCCGGCAACCGGAATCTGCAGCGCAGCGTCTGTGGCTGAAGGTAAATGTTCGATTGCAAGTTTGTCTCGGGCTTCTTGTAAGTCCTGTAACATAGTAGAATGGTTATCTACATCAAAGATTGCGTATTGCGCCGCCATGTCTAGACCATCAAGGTCAGGCACAAACATTCGTATGCCAAAGAGCATTTCGTATGGGGTCCGCCCACCCAGAGGTCTTCTAGGGAGATTATTAAGTGCACATTGTACGGTATACAAGTGGGCCAGCCAGTTCCTGCCAGTACCTAAGACTCTAGCTGTCAAGGATTGCTTTAAGTCATGGTTCATTCGTTCAACAATCGAATTGCCCTCATTCCGATATGGAGACGAAAATTTCACCGGCACCCCCAGTGACCCCATTGCGTCCTTGTAGGCCTTAGAGGCGAACGCTGGACCTTGGTCAGAATGGAAGGTGCCGCAGGCAAAATTTCCCACAAAGACACGCAAATCCCTGATGACATTTTGAGCGTCAGCACTCCGTTGTGGCCAGACCCAGATGAAACGTGTGCACGAATCCACTGCAACCAAGATGTACTTATATGCAGTGTCAGAAGAAAATGGACCGCAGTGATCCAGCTAAACACACCCAAAAGGTCTGTTATAAATGCAGAGCGGTGTCTGTGGTGGCCGTGTAACCGTGGAAGGCTTAATTTGCTGACAAACGTCACAAGAAAGCACATAAGTACGGGTCTGTTTATATAAACCACGCCACCAGTAACGCTGCTGCAAGATGGAAACCGTCGCAGACACGCCAGCATGGGCCAAAGCCATGCCTTCGTGTGCAGCTGTTATCAAGGAAAGTCTGCGGTCCGTGTTGGGAATCAGCCGATCACCAACGTCTGGAATTCTTACGTAAGGACCCTGTTCGGGACCTAATTGATAAGAGTATTTGGAAGGGAAACCCCGTGGGTAATTAGCACCTTCCTTTGTCGCAGAAATAGCTGCCAAAATATCATTATCTATTTTAGTCATGGATCTTGTAACTGCTGCGACTGAACACGTGGCTACTGCTGATTTGGCAGCTTCGTCCGCCAAACCGTTACCGACAGCGTGTGCGCCCACACGCTGGTGGCCAAGAGTGTGTATCACCTGTGTGAGAGGCAGACGTTGTTTCAGATCTGCCACTCGAACCCAAAGCATTTTATGCTTAATTGTGCTGCCTTTTGCATCTCTATAGTCATTTTGTGACCAAAAGAATAGATTGTCATTGAAAGACTGAACACAGTAGTAAGAATCACATACAATAAGAGTGGTCACATCTGGATTCGCGAACTCAAGTGCGAGCACCAAAGCGCGCAGCTCGGCCAATTGTGCAGTACTGTCTCCTAGTGCCTGAGTGTGCACTACAGTCTGTTTGAACTCTCCGTTCACCATAGTACCTGCAACAATAGCACATGCTGCTGAATAAGCATGCTTGGAACCCGTGGCCGGTTGTGCCGAACCATCGGTATAGATAATACAGTCGTACTCCTCAAGCGGTAGCAAAGACAGAGGAGGAGGATGAACGAATTCATACTGTAAGAACTCCTGTGTCTGAAGAGAGGAATCAAAGATAAAAGTGACATCCGGGGACATCAGAGATGTAGCCCATTGTATCCAACGGGGGTGCAAAGCCTTAGAGTTCGGTACACTTGCTTTGGTCACTGCCTCAAGGGCAGGATATGGTGTTACCACCAAAATGCGTTTTCCCTGTGCCAGTGCGCGTTCTTTTAGAATCGCCATTTGCACTGCAGTCAAAACTTTCTCCACAGAGGAAAAGCGCATTTCTGCAGAGGTGTATAGATGTGACTTGTATGCAATCGGTACTGTGTCACCTTCGTTAAAGGTTAAGTACGTGAAACCCACTGCCCCTGGAATGATTCTAATCACCAGGTTTGTGTGGTTGTCACGAGTCAACAAGAATTTTGATTCAAGTAAATCTGACTGCAAAGAATACAGTATAGAGGAATGCTCGGGAAGCCAGCATGACTTCGAAAAGTTAGGTTGTATCAAGGCATAAAGAGGCTTGATACGCTGGGCATATTCGGGAATGTAAGTACGCCCGAAGTTCAGAAAACCCAGTAAAGACTGAAGCTTCTTAAGAGTGGTTGGAGGGCACAAGAGTGCGCATTTCTCCAAAAAGTGGGGGGCTAAGCCCTTACCTTCATTGTTGAGCTCATAGCCCAAAAACAAAACGGTAAATTCAGCAATATGATTTTTGGCAAAGTTAAATTTATAACCCAAGACCGCAAAATCAAGAATAATACGGTCCACTCGGGTAAGATGCGGGTATAATTCGTCGTCTGTTAGATAGATATCATCAACGTACGAACACGCATCTGGGTCTATGCTGTCCAACAAAGAGACAACACGGGCGGCGAATACACCAGGACTGCTTTTGTAGCCCATGGGTAAACGCCGGAATTTGAAATGTTTACCACCGGAAGTGAACGCGCTCCATTGGCTACACTCCGGGGCTAAGTTGTGCGTGTAAAATCCATTGGATAAGTCAAGTGTCGTTTTGTATTTTTTACGAACAAGACTGTCTACAAGCGCAGAACTATGGGTATTTTGCACCGCAAAGGTCCGACAATGAGAGTTAAAATGTCGGTAATCCAAAACTAGGCGGTACGATCCATCGGGTTTAGAAACCGCGAAAAGGGGATTATTCATGGGTGATACGCATGTTTCAATTACTCCTTGATATTGTAACTGTGTCAGAATTTCGGAAACGGGACCTTTAGCTTCCCGCTTGACGGGATATTGGGGTTGTGGCTGTGGCAGTGACTGCAAAGGAATATCATGGGGTGGAGAGTCTTCATCCCAGCCCACGTGATTGCGGTATAACGCCGGAGCCAGGGACACAGCCCACTCAGCTGCGAGAGCCTCCGCTTTGTCCTTGGGGACATGACGAGAAAAGCTCGGAAGGATTACCTCCTCCCCGCTACGAGCAGCAAGTACGAATGGGGGCGGCCAATCCGCCTCTGCTAACAAAATGTCATATGAAGAGGTCAGATTTTCCCAAAAGATCCCTTTAATTACACGCTGTATATCACCTTCAATTTGAATGACAATATTATATAGTCTGTCAGGGGGTGCCACTCTGGTGTCAGCTGTCTCGACAGTAATGAATGTATCAGTTGCTGTTGCCTCCACATGAGGACGTAGTGCCTCCCGCACTATGGTAACTTCCGCGGCGCTGTCTAGGAGCGTCACTGCCCACGTCCAATTCAGGAGTCTCGTTCTCACCGTCTGTGGCATACCTCGCTGTTACAGCTGTAACTTTTTTCTTCTGAAACTGTGGGCGAGAACGTTGAAATTCTTCTGGTTTCCCTCGGACTTGTTGTCGAGGTTGGTCTCGTCCCTGTGGAGCCTCTTAACCCCTGCCTCTATCCTGGCGATCTCCTCCACCTGTCTGGGAGGTCGACGGTGCCTGTGAAGAACGAGGAGAACGCGGATCAGGGACTTGAAATCTCTCTGGAGATTTAATTCTCGCTCTATCGCGCAAATCATAAGTGCGTTCAGAAGAGACGGAAACCGGGGAAGCGCCTCGCGACCCTGGCTTCTTCTGTTGCTTACCCTGTTTTTTCAACCTCCAGCTCTTTTTAGTAAAGAACGGTTTCTCATCTTTCTCAGATTGAGTTTTTGGTTGTGGTTGCGATTGTGTTTGCGTTTTAGCAAAAGGCTTGACTCCCAGGCTATTGCGGCCAATGGTTTTGTAAGCCTGTGCAATAATTTTCAGTAATTCGCGCGGCCTGTCCGGTTCTGGGACCAAAGCCAAAGCATTAGCTACTTGAAAGTTAACTGCATCGTCCTTGACATTTGCAAGGATCAAATCAGCCACTACATCGAACACTCCCACCAGTCTCATCCCTAATTCCACAGCCGCTTCAGGGCCATGCTCATCCTGCACTCGTTTAATTACAGAGGGGAGAACTGTCATGGAAGGAGTGCCGAAACACTTCGCATATACTGCTGCGAATACCTTACCCCAGTTGTTGCATTCTGCCAACTCGGGAATTAAGTCTTTTGGCAAACTAATCGTCAATATCCTGTGTTTTTCCACAGGAGAAGTATTTGGAAAAACTGCCTCCAGCTGGTCAAATTTCTCTGCAAGCCAATAAGGGAAATCGTCCTTATTTTGTGGGCGCTTGCCCATCACCGAATTAACCATGACGGGACTTATGGTTACACCGCCCGGTCCAGCTGGATGCGCTGCAACTCCAGGCGGGGCTCCCTGGATGTTGCCTGTAACATACTGTACTAAAGCTCTATGTACACGTATCAAAGACGAATGCAAATCACGCAGTTCAGCAACCGGCAGCGTCATATAACGCGGATGTGGGGTATACCCGGCCAAAACAGGCCAAGTGGCCCCGTCAATCGATAAGGGGCCTAAACAAACCATGGTAACCGGTTGGGGGAGGGCGCCATCAAACCAAACACGGTGTTGCCATGCCGTGAGTGGTACTTAAAGATTCCTATAAGGCCTATAGAAATTAGGAAGAGCAGTGGCTCTATATTCATGGAACAAATTATCATTCCCATCCACCGCCGGAAAGGTGACCCAAGAGTAGAACACCTCAAAGTGGTAAGCAGGATCTGCTTGTACCACAAAGATCAGATCGACACCCGCGTCAGGCACTCCATACGCGGTCAGGTGAGCCCGGAGCGCTGCGCGGCTATGTGCCGCAATTTGGACAGCCATTTAAGGCTAAAAATATCCTACAACCTAGTAGGAGGCAGCACAATATAGGGTTTTATATAAACACCTTTTAACAACTTCAAGCTTGAAAGAACCTATAAAAACATCAATATAGGAGGTATCGCCCTCACACACGCCTCCGGAAGCGTCTGGGAAGGGTGTTGTGGACAAGCACAAGTACTTCTCAAGCGTCTCGCAGATAAGCAGCCCACTTCGTTGGTGGCGCCATGTTGTAGGGATTCTGCACATACACAGAGCTATGCACAGGATAATAGGACCTCGGAGAATAGTGGTGAGCCAACCATACACCTTAGTACCCACAATGCCAACCCGACTAGCATTAGCGTCTCATTAGCAACGATGCTACCAATGATTAGACAACCCAGAACACGGTCTCTCTCTCTCAGGACTCGCGGGAGCAAGAACACCCTTTCATAACTCACTCATACCTGTCCACAACATGCGTAATAAGAGTCACTGTATAGTTTAAAATGTTTATTTCAACTACTGTGCTCTAAGATGCAATACATGTGCCAGTACTATCAGCATAATGCATAAGAATAAAACAATAAGCATAGTTACAATTCCATAGAATACAAACGGGGAAAGCATTTCATAAAGCAGTGGATATAGGGCTAAATGACCATACCACCCTCCCCGTGCTATTAGCTAGTTTATTATAAAAATAGAAAACCTCTGGGCATTGTCAGGCGGACCCTCATACCTCAATATCTAGATGCAAGTTTTACATCATCAGACAAGCACAGCTCTTCTCTCTGGAAAGGTTTTTCTCCAAGTGCCTCTAATAGTAAAATCACAATATTAAAAGCACACAAATTTCTCCAGTGCAGCTGCATTCAGTGTTATGTCTAAGTGCGAGGGGCTGACCAGATCAGCAAGAACAAGGGACATTGTTTTTCGACCTTGTACATGATGTGCAGACAAAACCCAAAGGGAATAGGAGGAAAGGTGAAAAGCAGAAATGCAGACAGTTCTAAAATAGCCGGGCACAAGCAGAGGCTGGAAAAACAAAGGCACAAAGTAACGTGCGCAAAAAGGCATCAGGGCAGCCAGGCCTAAGCTAACTTAGCAAGGTAGACCATGAGTCCACAAACCACACGACAGTACCAAATTTTTCTGGAATAACAGACATTCACGTATTGCCTTGTCTAAACTTAAACACCCAAAGAATGACAGAGGTGTCAGTTTCCCTGATTTTAAGTTATATTACATTGCTTTTTCAATCCAACAATTTTATGCCTTTCAAGAATCTCCCATACCACGATGGATTGTATTTCAATGCTCCTTACTGAAGGATTTCTTACTTAAGGATGTGGTTTACATGTCTATTTGTACTTTTATTTCTAAAAACCTGATATCAAAATACTCCGAACGTTTGTTTCATACAATATTTTCATCAATGTTTTGATTTTCATCAATGTTTTCTAGCCTCTTCTATTTGGCATGATAAGTTTATTAAATTTTGTCACAACTTGTTGTATTTCAAACATTGGAAAGAGAAGATTATTATATTTATTTATCAACTGGTGGTAAGACATAATTCTGTTATACCTTTTCCCCAACTACAAACACAACATAACTTATCAAGCTCTAATTTACAGGAATATAACAAAAATCGTCTGCCCTCCAATCTTTTTCAATGACTAATAATTTTCCTCCTTTTGCACCAATCACAACCTTGACACCATTACACAACATTGATCATGATTCTACACCCAAAGCTGTTTATGTATACAACATTTTATTATCTCCAACTACTGTCTGATTAAACAATTCTATTGAATTATTATGGGAAAATGACCTTTCTGTGTCATATCCTTTTCATCTATGGGATAAAATATGGCTTAAAGTGTTTAACACCTCTAAAGCTGCATGCATCACACAATCTCTATGTTTTGCTTTTAATAGAGCTGTTATTACTCCTGAATGTATCTCTAAATTTGATCGAACTACTTCTCCATTATGTTGGTCCTCTTCTACTATTGCTCTCATGTGTATAATTTTTGGAAAGTTATTTGGCACCAAATGTTTAAAGATCTTCCAATGTGATATTCAACTATCAATTCAGAATGTTTTCTTTAGCTCTATGTCACCTGAATTTGATCATATTTCACCTAAACCTATGTTGTTTGATCTTTTCATTGCAGTTGCTTTTAAGGTTACACTCTCCTGTTGGCTAGATACTTCTAAATTATCTGTATCAACATGGTGGAATTTTATTTGTGATGAATATAGAATATCCAATGTTTCTTCATTAGCGTTATACCAGAAGATTAAATCAGATCTATATTGGTTACCCTTTACTACATATCCTCTCACTCACCTGTATTTTAGTTCTCATATTTCTACTTCTCTCTTTGTTTCATCCTATCCTTTCCTCTCCTCTTTCTTCTTAATGTCTCTCCTCATTTCTTTTTTTCTCTATTTTCGCATCTGTTTCTTTTGATTTAAATTGATTTGACTACATTATACTCATAAGCTTTTTTATTGGTTTTAACCTATTGCTATTGTTTTACACTAACTATGTATTTTGTCATTGATTCCTGAATCTTCAAATAAAAAATATTTTTTTTAAAAACCTTGACACCTAAAACCTTGTACAGTGTAATGAGGGAAAATCTTGCATTATTGTATTCTCTTGAAATCTTAATACTATTTATCAAAATCCTCGTCCGCATTGTAAGCCTCAGAGATAGCATGAAGGGTACTGTCCTAAAGCGACTTGAATCTTATCTGGCAAATAGATCCCGATGTCTAAAACATTCATCATTCCTTTGGATACAACAGGGCTCCATTTTTGATCTGCTCCTATTCAAATTATATGTTGAATCTCTGGGCGAAATATTTGTGAAGTCTTGTGCTGGTTTTTTCCTATATGCAAATTACACAAGCATTTTTTAAAGATTGATAGCACTAAAACTTTCAACACATTGTCCTCTTGGAGTCCCTCAAAACTAAACTACTAAACACAAGAAGTTAAACATTCATCCAAAAGTCGTATCATTTAGTAAGCCACTGGTTTGCGGCTGGCAAAATTCTTAAATTTCGATCTTATTTTGGTCCTTTCATGATTTTTGTTAAACCAGTGTAATCTCAACTATATCTTTATTTTTGGACTACCCAGATTCATGTATTTTCCTGTTCTATGCCGTCTGCTTAGTTTTGCTAGTGCAAGAATTGGTTGGCACCAAAATGTTTTGCAAAAACAGTGAAACTGGATGTATGCTGCATTACATGTGCACTTACAGTAAACACATGGATCGAGACACAGACCTTGTTTGGAGCACAGATGTGTTGTAACAGTGAAACAGGCTGCATTTCATTGATGAATTTATCTAGCGCTAGGTAATGGGACCACGACAGTGCTACATCTGGGGAGATAAACACTCCCAAATATTTAAAGTCACCGTCGACTAACGCCAACCCCAATGCCCACTCTGCCATTCCCGCACATGTGTTTACAGGAAATGCTACAGATTTCGAGTCATTCATATAGAGCCTGCACGTTTCCACGCAGATACACATAGTTTGTAGAATGTGTGGTCGAGGTCTCTGGATCAGTAAGGATGAACAGGACATCGTCCACAAAGAGGCAATCATATCAGACAAGGCTGCAGCACTCCAATCGAAGCCCATCACCTGGGCATCCATCCGGACCCAGGCGGCCAGGGGCTTCATGGCCAGTGCAAATAATAATTGTGAAAGCGGACACCCCAGTCTCGTGCCCCAATGGATCGAGAATGGCTCAAATACCTTGCTTACAATCCATGCCGCCACTGACAGATCATTATATAAAAGTCAAACATAGGAAAGGAATCTGGGACCTAGATTTAACCTCTGGAGAAGGACAGACAGATAATACCAGCTGACGGAATCAAACGCTTTGTCTATATCTGCCAGAAGCATCACCGCAGGCCTCTCCAGGCGATCTGCAAAGGGGACTCTCCAGGCGATCAAGTATCGGGACTTTAATCTTTATTACATACTCCCGCTGTACGGGCTGAGAATTTCCCGGAAGAACAAGGTTAAAGACATTGGTATTGAACCAACCAATCCCCTCCCTCCTCTTAGTCGCTGCATCCAATAAGGAGTCAGCTAGTATTTTAAAAAACTGTGCCGTCACTAAATACAGAAAATTGCATATGCGAGCAGAAAAAGGCAGAACGCCGAAACGCGTCCTCGCACGCAAATAAATTATTGAAATAACCCCGTGAGTGCAGTGTGTTTTTGACACAAGAGCCTTTATATTTGAGATGGACCACCTCCATTTCTTCCATGCACCCGTCAGCAAGAGTGCAGCATGCGCAAAAGGTGGTCTTTTGGAGCAGTGACATTACAGCGCTTTGCACCGCCATTGGGCACCCAAGGCACCAGCGTCGATAGAATCGCCGGTCATCCAGACTGGTGGGGATCCGGATATTTACCGCCCCCTGCGCCGAGTGCCATGAGCCCAGGGTTTGACGATGGGGCTTCCTTAATTGGGTCATCGAAGAACAACCAGTGAGGCACTTGGAATTACAAGACAGCGACGGAGGGAGGTAATGCACGAATTGTGGACTCTTGGGAGGGCTAATAAGGCACCATATGAAAAATCTTCAAGTATCGGGACTTTAATCTTTATTACATACTCCCACGGTACGGGCTGAGAATTTCCCGGAAGAACAAGGTTAAAGACATTGGTATTGAACCAACCAATCCCCTCCCTCCTCTTAGTCGCTGCATCCAATAAGGAGTCAGCTAGTATTTTAAAAAACTGTGCCGTCACTAAATACAGACAATTGCATATGCGAGCAGAAAAAGGCAGAACGCCGAAACGCGTCCTCGCACGCAAATATATTATTGAAATAACCCCGTGAGTGCAGTGTGTTTTTGACACAAGAGCCTTTATATTTGAGATGGACCACCTCCATTTCTTCCATGCACCAGTCAGCAAGAGTGCAGCATGCGCAAAAGGTGGACTTTTGGAGCAGTTACATTACAGCGCTTTGCACCGCCATTGGGCACCCAAGGCACCAGCGTCGATAGAATCGCCGGTCAT
Organism: Calotriton arnoldi; assembly: GCA_963921515.1. NCBI lineage: Eukaryota > Metazoa > Chordata > Amphibia > Caudata > Salamandridae > Calotriton > Calotriton arnoldi. The sequence continues at coordinate 1,490,761 of CAWUFW010002342.1, read as the reverse complement.
CCAGACTGGTGGGGATCCGGATATTTACCGCCCCCTGCGCCGAGTGCCATGAGCCCAGGGTTTGACGATGGGGCTTCCTTAATTGGGTCATCGAAGAACAACCAGTGAGGCACTTGGAATTACAAGACAGCGACGGAGGGAGGTAATGCACGAATTGTGGACTCTTGGGAGGGCTAATAAGGCACAATATGAAAAATCTTCAAGTATCGGGACTTTAAACTTTATTACATACTCCCGCTGTACGGGCTGAGAATTTCCCGGAAGAACAAGGTTAAAGACATTGGTATTGAACCAATCAATCCCCTCCCTCCTCTTAGTCGCTGCATCCAATAAGGAGTCAGCTAGTATTTTAAAAAACTGTGCCGTCACTAAATCCAGACAATTGCATATGCGAGCAGAAGAAGGCAGAACGCCGAAACGCGTCCTCGCATGCAAATAAATTATTGAAATAACCCAGTGAGTGCAGTGTGTTTTTGACACAAGATTATTAGAAAAATAGGGAGCGACCCCACTGACCAAGAGACAGGGTACCACTGGTAAATATAAAAAAAAATTCTCTTGGACATACACAGAAATACACCTTCAACCCAGTGTACAATCAACCAAATTCACAACCAGATGTATACTGCTATATCACACATACAAATTCCTCCATATAAAAACCATCAAATTGAACCCAAAAAACAACCATATATCACATAAAGATAAAACACTCAAATGTATAACAAATTCAAGGTTTATTAAAAATGAGTTAAAATCACATAAAAAAAATTTATACGACAATAATCAAAAATTATACGACAATAATCAAAAACATAAATTCACACATTAAAAAGCATAAGACATCATGAGAGACAAAAAAATATATGTGAAACATGTAATTTCATCAAAAAGGTTATTCCCAACAGGAATCAAATACATAAAACACCATTAGTCTATTCATTTATCATTCCATCAGACAAAAGGCCGTTCCTGGATATAACCCAATAAAAATATGAGCGTCGACGCGTTTCAGTGGTAAGAAATTATTGAGGTACCACCTTCATCAGGACAAATACAATGCTTGTCTCTCTCTCAACAGTATTAAAATTCGGTACACCTAATCAAAACAAAAAAACATACAATAAGCACAACCTACTATTCATATTAAGGATCATTAATCATAAATATTTCATTAGTCAAAACACTTCCCACATTCTAAAAATTGCTTTTATCCACAATATATAATCTGAATATATCAAAGTGACACAGAGTATACAAAATATAAAAACCAACCCCCTTCACTTTAGCTCGTTCAGGGTCTGTTATCAATATGTCCACACAGCTGTTTGGCGGGTTCAACATAACTACACAGTCATTTATAACCCCATTTATTGCTTAACAATACGTACATCACTTAATCAACAAATACCTCATATTGTAACAATTCACCACCCCTAGACTCATCACTCTACGACATGCACATATCCTCACACATTCATTCACTCATTCATAAAAATGATAAATCTATCACTCAGAGTACATACCTATAGTCATGTACGCGGTGTTCACATAACAAATCTTCCGAATAACCATAAAAAGGTTCTTTGTCGTTGTCACGTGGTTTGTAAGAAACCCCCGTTACTTCACCTTATCAGCGAGTCTAATCCTAATTGGGAAAACAGTGGAGTTACATTCCAACCTTAACCCTATCCACTCTATAGTTGGATAATATAAATGAAATTCAAGCACCAATGGGCCACTCACCTCAATTAGTTCGTGTGTATACACACATATTACTATCAGTTAAATTTGTAGAGGAAATTCAAAACGGAACTTAATTTGTATATTCCGTTGTCCCTTTTCAGAAAGATGGCGCACGGGCTTCACACCTAGAATAACAACACATTTGTTGTCCTATTTGGTTGGCCCACCATTCTTTTGCAAACAATTTTATACTAATGTGACTAAAACGATCTTTTTTAAAATCAACTATATCCCTAACTCATTTGCCCTATATTTCTTACTTTCTACGGACCTATCGTCACTACTGTTTGAATAACGGATAAACAAGACGCATATATTTTAAAGCACTCTGCTATCAAAATGCTATCATAGTTTTTACGTAAAAATCCGTTTTAACACATTTCGAGTCTCACAGGGTTTCTAATATTACCCGGTATTTAAAGCTCATGGCAACATGTTAAAATCCTATTCAACCCTCTTATTATATCCTCCCTAAGTTGTTTACAAGATATTGAACCATCTATAAAAAATGCCTTAACGACACCCCACCCACACTTACCATAAAATTAGGTGGAAACAGATAGCCTCGTGTCACCCGATCTACTTCTCACGTCTCGTCTGTGGCGTTTGAACCAACTAATCGATCATCCCACTTTGTGCGTTTTATACATAAAGTCAGGCTCAATTCATTTCACCTGTGACCATAACGTCACTTCAATGCGCCCCTTTTAACCTCATTTCCTTAAAGCGGCCCTGACCTACAATAGGCATTGGTGGGTCCCACCCACATACTTTCAGCCCGCTATGTTAGAATCGGCAATGTTCTATGGTAAGCGAAATAATGAGGTTAATGCTCAATCTTTACCACCTAAAGGAGTTATTTTTCACGTAACGTTTATTACTATGTCTACCAATGCTCGCCGATATTAGAAAACAAAGGTCACACGAGGACCCGATATGAGCCCCATGTTACAACGAATGTTGTCACTCTCATTAACTACCATGGGTCAACAAGTCGACCCATGGATCATATTGCAAAGCCTAAATGCGACCACCGCCCATAACAAAAGCGGTTGCCGGTACACCGCTAGTGTCAACAAACAGGGGCCACACAAACACCCAACAATCAACTAACTGTAGACCTCATCTTGAAAAGCACTATTATTTACTCAATTAGTCTCATCCAGTCCTCCTTCGTGTTTAGACCTGTATGAATGGTATCTAAAATTGAGATATACCATTGTTCACGATTCTTACATTTAGGTGTTAAGTCCCCTGATCTTTTATTGCCTTCTATTTTTTCAATAATAAACCACCTAAAATCCGTAAGAGTATGACCTTCCTTCATAAAATGACTCACAAGTGGGGCATTCTCTTTTTGATTTTTGATAGCGGATTTATGCTCCCCCAACCGAATACGGAGTTCTCTGGATGTCTCACCGACGTATCCCTGATTACATGGGCATAGGAGCAGGTATACTACATTCCTACTCCTACAATTGTTTAATGTTTTCGAGTACAAGGTATGTTTATTATAAACCACCTTTTTACCCTCTATACATTGTCCGCACATATTACAGTGACTACACTTGTAATTGCCAATGACCTGAGTGCCCATCAAAGTTCGTTGGTGCATTGTGGGACCTTCCCTATATGTATGTACTAATTCCCTCTTCAGATTATTATTGCGTTTAAACGCAAATAAGGGTCTCTCTAACTTTGAGGATTCAGTGTCATTTAGAATGCTCCAATTTGAGTTTACTATATTTTTAATTTTATTGCTCAAACAGGAGTATTGACTGACAAACACTAGTCTCTGCTGTTCATCCTGCCTTTGTTTGTTAACCCCTCTATCTGTTAGCATACTTTCCCGATTGTAAAACCGGGCTCGTTTAAAAGAATGTGAGACAAGTTTTCTGGGGTAACCTCTGTCCCTAAGTTTTGCCTTTAAGGACTCTGAATGTTTATAAAAATCATTAAGAGAAGAACAGTTCCTCCTCAACCGGAAGAACTGCCCAAAGGGGATATTATCTTTTTGTGCCTTGGGGTGAAAACTTGAATAATGCAACAGGGTGTTCTTGTCTGTGGGTTTTGAAAATAATTCGACCTCCAATTTACCACCGATTTCTTTGATCCTTAAATCAAGAAAATTCACACTCTGGTTGCTGTATTCTGATGTAAACTTAAGGTTGACATCCCCCAAGTTTAACCACTCTAAAAATTCCTCCAGGTGGTCAACTGTACCTTCCCAGATAAATAAAATATCATCAATAAATCTGCTCCATTTCACTACATTCTCAAAAAATGGAGCAGATTCATTAAAAACATGGGTCTCCTCAAATTGTCCCACATAGAGGCATGCCAGACTAGGGGCACATGTGGCCCCCATGCTGGTCCCTTTACATTGAAGGTAGAGATCCTCCTTAAAGAGAAACATATTGTGTTTCAAAACCAACTTGGCACATGCCAGAATGAATTCAGCATTCGCACCTCTGCATGCTGCAGGACCCAGGATGCCACTGATGACTCTGAGGGTGGCATCCTGGGGTATGTTGGTGTATAGTGCCTCTATATCTAATGTAACCAGAAGTTGGGTATTGCTATTAAACTCACATCCTTCAATGATAGTAATCATATGGGCAGAATCCTTAATATAAGACTTTTGTTTCTGAACTAGTGGTTTTAAAAATCTATCCACATACTTGCTTAGTGGTTCGAGTGGAGAGTTGATACAACTCACAATCGGTCTAAGGGGTGGATTTCTAATATCCTTATGAATCTTTGGTAAGCCATATATCGCAGGGATAATGGCTCTATCACTACACAGGAACTTAAATTCTTTATCCGATATCCAATTATTTTCTTTTGCTAATGAGAGGAGTGTCTTAATCTCCCTATTCAATAGGTGCCATTTATTCATTGGGACCCTTTGATAATGAGCCTCTACACTGAGGAGTTCCATAACCCTGCTCTCATAGTCTGTTGTATTAAATATACACAAGAGCCTTTATATATATTTATATATATATATGTATGAAGGCAGGGGACTATTTATGAAAATATTTATATTGTTATATTTGTGGTCATATTATAGGTTTTAAGTAAATAGGATGCTATTCCATCAACCAAATAACATCACAAGCATTTATGCGAGTATTAATGAGCAGTCGCAAGTATTTTGTTTATGTCCATGAATGTATGTGGCACTAGCACTTTAAATAGCGGGACACTTTTGTGAGAGCTGTCATGTGATCAAGGCCGCTTGTACGGCCGAAACACGTAATGGCAGAAGACTAAGCAATAAATAATTTATGCACGATTGGAGGTCTGCACTCGTCTTTGTTCGGAAGCGATTTCACGAGGTGCAGTGATATTTACCGGCAATCGGACTGTTTCCGGTTTGCAGACCCCCTCCCAGGAAGAAGGCTCCGTAGCAGACAGTCTGTTTGCCCCGTCAAGGTTTCCTACGTACATCGCCGCGGGCTCACGGCATTGCACTGGCGGGGACCCCATGGGCACTAAACGGAGTTTCGGAAGGAAAACGGACGGAGCCCCCCATGCGCAGCACAACAATCTGAATTTGCTTTCTTATGGGAATCGGAGGTACAAGGCAGCGTTGAGTAAGGGAGCCGCACGTCGGAGATATCGCTCGGCTGAGCAGATACCAGACGGGGATTGCTGCCAAATATTCAGCGCTTCAAAACCGGAAAGGTACCCCATTCATTTGAGTGCTGCACGGGTTGGGAGGTGTGCTTGTCTCCTTGCAACCTAGGGCAGTGTGTGGGCAGTGCTCGACAGTGTCTTTGGATTGTTTTAAGGAGTGACAACGTTTAAATTGCAAGTCAGATTGTCTGCCGACGCTCTTAGGAACCGCGAGCTTGCCGCAGAGGAGATGTTCTCGGATTCTATAGAGAATCAAGCCAATACCAATACAGAGGGAGCTGGGAGCTCTAGTGCCAGAACTAATGGACTGAAGGATAATTTTAAACTGCTGGAGAAACACAAGCGCCAGGAACAATCAAAGTGGTGGGAGGCGCGCTCACTGAAAAGATATCTTAATGTGGGTAGAATCCCTAGGGGGCTTCGTATTATGATAGCCCCCAGTTATGAGGCGCCAAACCCCTTGATGATGGCGGAGTGGGGTGAATGTAACTTGGATTCATCGCGAAGACTGGTGCAAATACTGGTAAAATACGCCGAGATTGATATGGCTGAGTTGCAAATCAAGATTGAAGCCCTAGAAGACAGTATTAAACAGCAAGAAGGTGACTCCCGGTTGGGACAAAAAATGAGGGAGGAAATGACAGTAAGACTGGCAAAAGAAGAGGAGAAAATAAAGGTGCGCAAGGCATACAAGTTCAAAAGAGATCGTGATGATTATGCCAACGGTCAAATTTTCACCTTTGCACGGCGTTATGATTCATTAAGGGCAGCTAGAGCCAACAAACGCTTGCAAGGGAACAGTGGAACAAACAAGCAGCGCTCTGAGTTATCTTCACTTTCAGAAACAAGTTCAGTACCCGAGAGTGAATCGGACAATGAAAGTACCAGAATGAATGTGGAGCACGGAATCAAGCTCACATTGGGGGAAGAGTTAGACATTTTAAAACAGGGCAGAAGGGACACCTTGAGACCACGCAACCAAGGGATGGTTACAAAACAAAATCCCAAAGGAGAAGGGGGAGATGCCAGGCCCGCAGGAAATGGAGAACCCAAGAAGCGGGGCCGAGCCAAACGAAATTAGGAAAACCAACGTTAGATCCGTCATGCTCTGACAATGTAACAAACCAACAGGAGGCAAACACCATTGTGAACCTAGCAAACATCGACCTGTCAGCAGCAGAGACCCAGCTACTTTCACTTGGTTTATCATTCTGCCCTGAATCCAACTTTCAGTATACCCGAACGAGAGCTGATGTTTATCAATTCATTAGAAAACTAAAACTTAAAAAATTTCATCAACAAAGGTCAGTGATTGAATCGACAACCACAAACATCAAGGCCAGAACCAGCAAAGATTTTCCGGGGCTAGCAGTCTCAGATACAGGCTTATACCGGGACTTGTGCAAACTGGCAGATGGAGAAGAATTGCATAGCCAGGATATGCCCCCTCTGGGGGGACAGGCCAGACCAATCCAATCCAAGTTTGTTTCCCTAATGGCCCGGGATGGACTTGATTCTTTCAGTGACCATGTTGTTAGTTAGATTAAAAAACTAAATCACGCCACCAATAGATCGAAAAAAACATATACCAACAGGGAAAGGAAATACAATCAATTGATTTTGAAATTGCAAAAGGAAAATGTGGTGATAAGAACCTCTGATAAGGGCGGAAATATTGTCCTTTGGCCTATGGAAGACTATATGAAGGAGGCATACAGCCAATTAAATGATCCTCAATGTTATAAGAAAAGTACTCCACTTAAGTATAAGAGCACTCAGGACTCCCTGTTTAAAAATTTGTTGGCCTGGAAAAGTTTAGGGCTCCTCAGTTGGGGCGAGTACAGATTCATCAAGAAAGAACATCCGCTGGTGCCATCTATCTATTTTATACCGAAAGTCCACAAGAGTATGGAGAACCCGCCAGGAAGGCCCATCATTGCAGCTTGTGATGGGCCATTGGAGAATCTTTCTAGATACATAGACTATTTTTTGCAGGTGCATATGAAGCAACTCTGGCCGTAAATTAACAAATAGAAACAACGGCGGACTAAATAGGCAGACCCTCAATCACAATTTTAAATAAGTATAAATGAATGTCCTGTGCTCAAATCTTCCGGCACCCGCCGCTGTTTAGTGCACTATCCAGCAGATCAGAAATTTAACACATATAGGAAGGTGCATCAGGAAGGAGTCAAATTCCAATTCTCCTTTATGGTATTTTCTTCAATGTAGAAAAGTTAAGATCCAGCCAATGCGTTTTGTTCCAAATACACCTGGAACTTCATCAGGGCTCTAAGTCATGTCTGGCAAATTTTTGCTTACATAATATAATCCGACCACCTGTCCACATAATCTCGAATGGAAGTCCTCCACATTCAGTCATCGAATTGGTATAGTGAACATCATTAATTCCAAATAAGTCCATAAACCCACATGTTTGATACCATGATTAGTATCGTTGTATCCACTATTCAAGTGTGGTCCGTTTAACAGCTCTGGGCGTAACGCCACATCCTCTCCCTTAAGTGTAACATATAATCAAGTGATCAACTGGATAAAAAAACATAAAGGTAGCAAATTATTTAAAAATGCTTTTTTGCAGTTTGAGTCCTCATTTTAGTTGTTTAGAGCACTAACCATAATTTCTATGGGAATAAGACTCTCTCATGGAGGAGGGTGCAGAGGCAACAAGTTCCCACGCTGGACACGTGGGAGGGGCAGTTGCAGCACAACGGACCATGGAGGGCAGGGGAAAGGGGGGCAGGGGGAACAATGCAACCATGCAGTACAACCAAAAGAGGCTGTGGCAATATAACAGACCATTGAGGGCAGAAGGAAGAGGCAGTGGCAGTACAACCATACATGCCAACAGACCCGATTCAGGCAGGAGACTTCCAGTGTTTTTAAGCCCAAAAGGCCTTAATTTTATCTGTCTCCTGCCTAAAATCACCTCTTTTTCAATGTAAGTCAATGGGGAAAATCAATTCCTCAGGTTTTTTTTCAAAATCTCCCTCTTACCAAGTTCAAAATGTTGGCAAGTAAGGTACATTGGATCACGGAGGGCAGGAGCGACATGGACTCGGATAAGACAGGGCAGGAGGGAGATGGGCAGGGGCACCAAACTGACCTTACAGAGCAGGCATCAGGAGTTGCAGCAGCATAATACACCACACAGGGCAAGCAGGACAGCAGTGCAGCACAACAGACCATGGAAAGCAATAGGGAGGGGACAGGGTCATGCACATGGACAGCAGAGAGCAGGGGGAAAGAGGAAAGGGCAACAAGCTAACCATACCGGACCGACAGGAGGAACAGCTGCAGCATAATGGGCCATGAAGGGCAGGAGGGAGGGGATAGGGGTCTGCAGATGGAAAACGGAGGGCAGGGGGAAAGGGGGCAGGGGAGGAGCAGCAAGCTGACCATGGAGGGCAGGCAGGAGGGGCACTGGAAGCACAACACACCATGGGGGACAACAGTGAGACTGAAGGCATACATACAGCCCACGGAGGGAAGGTGGGAGGAGGTCGGGAGGGCAAAGCTGACCACACAGGGTAGGTGAGAGGGCCTGTGGTAGCACAGAAGACCATGCATGGAAAGCAGGAGGGTTAGTGGCAGCACAATGGCCATGGTGGACAAGAGTTAGGGGGCAAGGACATGCACAAAGGACCATGGAGGATACAAGGGAGGGGTTGGGGCTGGACATAGACAAAAGAGGGTAGGGGAAGGGTCTTCACAACAGACCACGCAGGGCAGACAGAAGGAGCAGTTGCAGCACAACAGAGTATGGAGGCCAGGAGGGAGTGGCAGAAAAATGGACCATGGAGGACAGGAGGGAGGGGATGGGGACTTGGAACTTGGACAGGCAGGGTGGAAGTGGCAGGGACAGGCAACAGGATCTGATCATGTTAGGCAGGTGGGAGGGGCAGTGGCAGCTCAACAGAACACTCAGAGCAGATAGGAAGGTGGCAGGTCCATGGAAAATGGTGGACAGAAAGGAGCAAGCAGTGGCATGCACACAGATATCAGAGGGCAGGGGAAGGAGAGTTGGGACAGCAAGCTTAGCACAGAGGCTAAGCAGGAGGGCAATGATGGGGCATAGAATTGGGCAATGAAGGGCAAGAGGCGTGGTCAGGGACATCAAACTAAATGGAGGATAATGGCAACACATCGGACCATGCAGGACAGGAGGGAGGGCGCTGGTGCATGGACACAGACAACAGAGGGTAGGGAGGAAGTGGATGGGGCAACTAGCCCACCTGTTACCTCCAGTAAGCCCCACACAGTGGGATTGCTAAGAGGTCGTCAGAGGCCATGCCCCCTTTCTCCACCACTCTGCAAATGCGCCTCCAGGCACACTAATTGGGGGCTGAAGTCCCCTTGCCTCTTGAGGGTCCCTGGGGGCCAACTAGCCCTCCTGTTACATCCAGTAAGCCACACACAGCTGGATTGCTGAGAGGTGGTCAGAGGCCACACCCCCTTTCTCTACAACTCTTCAAATGTGCCTCCTGGCACACTGCTGCTTGGGGATGATGTCCACTTTAGTCCTGAGGCCCTCAGGACGCAAGGGGACCTCATCGCCCCACCAGCAGTGCGCTGAGAGGCACGTTTGCAGAGTGGTGGAAAAAGGGACATGGCCTCCAATCACTTCTCAGCAATCCCACTGTGTGGGGCTTACTGGAGGTAACAGGTGGGCTAGTTGGCCCCTAGGAACCCTCAGGAGCGAAGGGTACTTCATCCCCCAACCAAGAGCGCGCCAGGAGGCGCATTTGCTGAGTAGTGGAGAAAGGGGGCGGGGCCTCCGGTGAGTTGCCGGCTTCCTTTTTTTCCATTATTTTAGGAAGGGGGACCACACAGCCCAAACTGCAGGTCCCGGGGGCATGTGTAAAATGTATAGGAGGGGGCGCATGGGCCCCCCTCCTTAGAGCCTTAATGCCACAGGGACCAACACCTCCCCGGGCATTTTCATAAAATTTTATGAGGGTTGCCCTAAGCAACCCCCATGCTCTGGGGACTGGCACCTCCCCATAGCAAATGACGATTGAATGCGGGGAGGCCCGTGCAACCCCCCTGCTGCCCCAGGGACCACTACCTCCCTTGGGCTAAATATGAGAAATGCGGGGGATCCCGGGAATGCCACCTCCCCGGGCTTAAATGAAATATTAATGTGGGGGGCTCCGGCCCCACCCGCTGCCCCGGAGACCACCACTTCCCCGTGGCAAATGGTTATGATTACAGTGGGGGGTCGTGCGGCCCCCATAGCCACAGGGATCACCACCTCCCTGTGGCAGTGTTCTGTAATGGAAGGGGGTCCCACGCCTCCCTCCTGGAGCCATAGATGGCCCTGGGGACCGTCATGCATGTTAGCAGCTCCCTCTCTGTCAAAGCAATGCCAGCTACTGCAGTAGGTGGGTAGCCAGCAGGGACCGCGGGGGCCTTGAGGCTCCCCCAGCAGTCCCTAACATTGCCAAGTTGGTGACCTGGGTGGGACCAGGAAACCAACACTAGAGGCCGGGTAGTGGGAATGGGGTCCCTGGGGCCAAAATCGGCCTGGGAAGGGGAGCTGCTTGGCCCCCTTCCCCCATTGAAAAATTAACTGGCCCCGGGGATGAGGTCCATGGGGCCAAAGGCAGTCCAGGGAAGGAGGGCCACACAGTCCACCTCCCTTAAAAAAAAATGTAAGGAAAAAAAGCCTCTGGCAAGTTGCCGGAAGCCATGCTCCCTACAGCGCAATTGCTGTGAGGACGTCAGAGGCCACGCCCCCTTTCTCCACCACTCTGCAATGCACTTCCAGGCACACTTCTGGTTGGGGGATGAAGCCCCCTTGGCTTCAGAGGGTCTTTGGGGGCCTATAAGCCCTTCTGTTACCTCCAGTAAGTCCCACAGAGTGCGATTGCTGAGAGTATTTTGGAGGCCACACCCCCTTTCTCCACCACTGTGCAAACGTGCCTCCTGGCACACTGCTGATTGAGGTATGACATCTCCTTGGCTCTAGATTGTTCTTGGGGGCCAACAAGCCCTCCTGTTATCTGCAGTAATTCCCACACAGCGAAATTGCTAAGAGGTGTTCGGTTGTGACGTCCCCTTTCTCCACCACTCTGCAAATGTGCCTCTTGGTGCACTGCTGGTTGGGGGATGAAGTCCTTTTGGATGTAGAGGGTTCTTGGAGTCCAAAAGCCCTCCTCTTACCTCCAGTTAGTCCGACACAGCAGGAGTCCTGATAGCTGGTTGCATGCCCCACCCCCTTTCTCCAGCACTCTTCAAACGCGACTACTGGTTAAAAAACCGTAGAAATTCACTTTAAAAACAAAGGTTACAAGGACACTATAGTTAGGAAAAAAAATTGCAAAACCGTAGAAATTCACTTGAAAAACTAAAGGTTACAGGGAGGTTGAAGTTAGGCAATTGAATTAAAAAAACAAAGGTTACACGGACGTTATAGTTATGCTCAGATTTCACTTATATAAAACCAGTGAAATTTGGCAGTGCTAGTTCTCTGAGCTAACTATAACTGACACCCCCGCAATGCACTGCTTATAACCTCACATATTAAATCACTCATTACGTGGTCAGTGACATCACTGATAACATCACTGATTACATTACTAATGACATCTCAAATTACATCACTGATGACATCATCCATAGAACCACTCACACACCTACTCACACCCCATACAACCTCTCGTACGCCCACTCACACAACCACTCACATACCCATTCACAGACCTATACCAGTACTCACACACCTACTCACTCCTCCATGGAGTCACTCACAAACCCACTCACTCATTCGTACAGCCACTCACACAACAATTCACTCACCCTTACAGCCACTTATGAAACCAGCCAATTACTCATACAGCCAGTCACATAACCACACACCCACCAATTACAGCTACTCATACACCCACTTATTTACCTACAAAGTCACTCAGACACCCTCTCACTCACCCAATCAGCTTCTCCACACAGCCTCTCACTCACCCATACAAGCTCTCATACACTCACTCACACATTCACACAACCTCTTACATACTCATTCGCACATCCATACAAGCACTCACACATCCACATACTCACCCATATAGCCATTCACACAGACATTCACTCCCTAATACAGCTACTCACACGCCAACTCACTTAAACAAACACCCACTCAAACAGCCACTCACCCATACAACCACTTACATACCCAGTAACTCACTCATACAGCAATCCAGACACCCACTCACTCACCCACATAGTCACTACACACCCACTTACCCACCCATAGAGCCACTCTAACTTCCACTCACCCACCCATACAGTCACTGACACATCAACTCACTCACCAATACAGCTACTCACACAGCATCTCACTCACCCACGCAGCTACTGACACACCCACTTATACACCCATACAGCCACTCACACACCCATATGCACAAGGATACATACCGTCACATAGCCACCCACATAATATATTTTAGAAGTAGTATTACTCAATAGTAGTACACCTAGTATACTACTTTAACTTTTGTAGTACCTTAGTATATATGTTTAACAATCGTAAACTCTTACAAAATACTCACACTCAATCGATGATGTCAGCAGTGATGTCATCAGTGATGTCATTTGAGATGTCATCAGTGATGTAATCAGTGATGTCACTGACCATGTCATCAGTGATGTAATATGTGAGGTCACAAGCAGTGCACACCAATATAGATACTCACATAGCCACTCACTCACCCATACAGCCACTAACACACACACTCACACCCCCATTCAGCCACTCACACACCTACTCACACACCCTTACAGCCACTCACACAGCCATACAGTCACTCACATACTCACAAAACCACTCACACACCCATACAACCACTCATACAGCCACTCACACACCCACAGAAACCCATTCATTTACTCAACCACTCATGCATCCACTCACACACCCATCTAGCCACTCACACACCTACTCACATACTGATACAGACAGTTACACAGCCACTCAGATCACATATATTGGAAATAGTATCACTCATTAGTAGTAAACCTAGTGCACTAATCTAACTTTTTTAGTAGATTAGTATATATGTTTAACACTCAGAAACTCTTAGAAAATGCTTACACTCACTTGATGACATCATCAGTGATGTCATCAGTGATGTCATTTGAGATGCCATCAGGGATGTAATATGTGAGGTCATAAGCAGTGCATTGTGGGGACATAAGTTATAGTTAACTCAGGTAACTATAACTGCTGAATTTCAATGGTTTTGTACAAGTGAAATCTGAGCCTAACTATAATGTCCCTGCAGCCTTTGGATATATAGATTTGTTTGTTATATGTGCCCAATAACTATATCCTCAACCCATATGACGTCAGTGCCGGTGGTGAGTGTAGCCCCTGTCTAAATGATTCAACCAAAGAAAAAAGCAGACAGGAGCACTCCAAAGCAGAAAACACCCATTTATTGATGTGCAACACGATGTGCTGCGGCTTGTGAAATAGCCTTTATTAATGTTTATTTTCTCAATACAAAAAAATGGCAAAGTGGATGCTCTAATCTCTAAAGGCGGCAAATGGTCCTCCACCAGGGTGACAGATCCTCTGCACTCCTGGTGAACCCACAGACTCTCCACCAAGGTCTAAATAATTCCCTTAGTGTTGCACTGCTTGATATTCTACTTATAAGTCACTGAATCTTGCAATTTATAGTCCATGCCGTGCTTCATGCAGTCTTGACTGGCAAAGCATGCCTCCTCTGCATCTATGCCATAAGGCCAAATTACAGCAGAAGAGACACCTTGGATAGGGGGGCATGGCTTGCTGAGCCAAGATGATGGACTTAACCTAGTGAGGCTCTGCAACTCACCCCGTTTATCCAGCCTTCCAGCCAGCCATCTGCCACCCTCTCTGTCCCTGCTGTACCTCTGGTCCAACAACCTACCCAGGGCGCTATTTGGGTAACCTTAGGAGCAAGTGGTGGCCCTGGCGCCCCGGTGATGCAGCTGCTGACCTGACGCTGCCACCACCATTGGAGGCTGTGACCGGGAGGTACCTGTCTGGGGGCCTCTATGTGGCCTGGCACGCTACTCTGCCCAGCACGGCCTTGGTGAGGAAGGCAGTGGTCATCTACAGTCACGGTGATGCAGCATGCATTGCTGTCTGTACAGATTGCACTTGGGCCCTACTGGCACATGAGGATTTCGCCCTCTGTGGCGCATATCCTGCCTCGCTCCACTGAACGTGGCCGCCGGCCAGAAGGACAAGGGCCATACTTCGGCGAGTGCTGGCCCTAGCCCCATCGCGTCTTAGGCCCAGACACAGACCCTGAGGCCCGCCTACAGCCTCCACATACCTATGGGCCTTCCTTTTGCAATTCCCGGCCTTCGCCACTGACTGCCCACCCCAGCTAGATGCTGGGGATACCTGCAGGCAGATCTAGCTCCCTCAAGGAGTGATTCTCCTTTGCCCTCCCATGTGGTTGGAGCTCGCTGTGAGCATCAGAGGCTCTCTTTCTCCCCCAAGTGTTCTCTGTGCAGCCTGCAGTTTGTTTCTCCTAATGCTCATGTGCCCATAACAGGCCCATATGAAATGAGCCCTCAGCTGCTCCTGTTTTATCAGTGATCACTACACCTGGACTCTCACTAACGCTCTGCACACCAGCAAAAGTACTTCATGCTGCTATCCTACATAGATACTGGAAGCATACACAGAATGTGACTCCTTGATGGCGCAGTTTCCTTGCTCTACATAGCCCTACAGCCACAATACTTTCTACAACATGTGCACCTGATTAGGTGAACTGTGTCTCTTCCAGAGAGCCTGATTGCTGGCACTATATAGCTGTATAAACACTGTTGGCTGAATTGGGCTGCTTGTGCTGTGGTGCCTGGAAGGGGCCTACAGGCATCAGCAAGTGGCCCTTTGGCCTTCCCTCACAGACTTCATTGGGCTGCTTGTGCTGCTGCGCTTGGGTAGTTCCTCGGACACTAGCAAGCGGGCCTGTCACCATTGGATCTCTTCACCCTCAGCTCTATTCATCTACGATGCCATGGGACATCTGCGCTTGAACTCCCACAGTGCTACCGCCCATCTGCCTGCCATTGTCTAAATGGCAACCAAGGATCCAACCACTATGGAACCCCCTGATCGTCCCTTGAATACAAGCTAGGCACAGTATTGGCTGCTGTGGAGAGGACCTGGATGTCCCTAGACAATACCAGGGCTTCCCTGGGAAACAAAATTGACAACATAGCAGCATATCTCACT
This sequence comes from Calotriton arnoldi, assembly GCA_963921515.1. Classification (NCBI taxonomy): domain Eukaryota; kingdom Metazoa; phylum Chordata; class Amphibia; order Caudata; family Salamandridae; genus Calotriton; species Calotriton arnoldi. The sequence continues at coordinate 1,475,112 of CAWUFW010002342.1, read as the reverse complement.
CTGTTACACGTGGACCACCGCAAGTTAGCTGACAAGGTTTACAACTGGGAACAAACTATCACCTAAATGCATCCAAAATCTCAGGAAATGGAGCCCTCTATACAGAAGCTGATGTATCGCATGCATGCATTGGACTGCAGGGCGAAAGATGTGGAGGACCGCTTGCGTAGAAACAATGTCCATGTGGTGGGCCTTCCGGAGGGAGTCGAGGGGCAAAATGCAGTGAAATACGTCAAGCGCTGGTTACGACTTGCTCCCTTGCTCACAATTCTTTTCGACAGAGTGGGTGTCCCAACACGGAGGCCACTGCCTGGCTCCAGTCCCCTGCTGAAACTTGTGCACTTTGAGATGCTGCGTCATGCTCTTTCCGGACTATACAATGACAGTCCAATGTCAACGAAACTCCTTCATGGTAATTAAACGTTGCCTCCGTGAGCTGAATCTACGCTACTCCCTTCTGTTCCCTGCGTGTTTGCAATTCATAGCTGAGGGGAAGATTTAATTCTTTGACTCACCTAAAGATGCCTGGGAGTGGCTGGAGACTTCAGAACTTGCACCACCTAGCCAGCCCCCACAAAGTGCCGCCAAACCTCTCACCTACTCTGTGAACCGCCGCCATGGGCGGCGCCAGCCACCTCCGCATGCTCCTTACCCCGCAACGGCTCCTGACCTACAGTAGGTCATCCAGGAAAGACAATGGGCTCTCCAGTCATCGGCGGTGATAGGAGATGCATAGTGGGCTTCTGGCCCAGAAGCTGACTTAACAGGATCCACTAGCGACAATAGCTCCTCTGCCACGTGGCCCTCCGCAACTGACTCACTGGTCCCCTGGATTTTGACCCGCAGACAGCTGAAGAAATCATTTGATTTACTCTTTTCAGCTTACGACCACCTGTTTAAATGCATTTATTGCGATGTTCATGTCACCACTGTTTGCTCTGCATCTCACTTAACCCTTCTTTCCTTACAGCTCGTACCTCCCCGTGTTGTCTCCCTTGGCTTTACTTGCACATCCCTGTCAGCACATGGCAGGTGGTATACTGCGTGGGGGTGCCTGGATTCACCATTATTCCTTTGCCGCTGACTGGTTCATAAATGCTTACATTCCACTGGGTGCACCATCCCTGGTCACTGCACTGCCCCCTTGCACCCTTCTTTGCTGTTGTATCACTTACTCTGTTTCAGATTGCTCAGAAGTTTGGGTGGGAACATGTTGTCCCCCTGTCCTATTGGTATTCAATGGTTATAATTTTTTCTATTTCTAGATTGTCTTTCTTTGCTCTGCAAGGCCCTGCCTTACTGCCCAACCCCGGGTGCTGCCTTCACTGCCCACTCACTGACCTCTTGTCCCGCTTGCTGTAGCCCTTACTTCTCATCCCGACGATTGCCCCCATGATGCACACTAACATTATCACCTGGAATGTGCAATGAATGCACATCCCATCGCGTCGATATGCTGTTTACTCTTACCTCAAGCACCGTTCTATCCATTTTGCACTTTCACAGGAAACTCATCTCACACTGACCGAAGCGTCCAGGCTCCAGCGTCGCTGGAATGGCCAAGTGTACGCTACTAGTTTCTCCTCCTATGTCCGGGGGATTTTTTTTTTTTGTGTTTGAAAAGCTTTATTTAAATATTTCATAACAATACAGAGGTCAGCCAAACAAAAGTGACCAACAAAATAATATATGCAAGGGGGATTTTTGATCTAGGTCTGACCTGTAGTCGCCTTCACTGCAGAGGAAGAGATAATAGATGTGGAGGGTCACTATGTGCTCATAAAGGGCAGACTGGATAGTGGTCACATACTTATAGGCAGCATATACACACCTAATACAGAGCAGATCCCCGTCCCCCGTCTCCTATCTGAGACACTTTACTGATGTGGTGGAGTTCCCTGGCTTCTGGGTGGGGACTTTAACTGCATTCTGAGCACTGGCCTTGACTGTTTCTTTCCCCCACAACACAGTACGCCGGCCACTTCCAACTCCCAGGCTCTCCACGAATAGCTCCAACACTGGCAACTTGTCAACATCTGGTGCCAACACAATCCCCTTGCCAGGGTACACTCCTTCTTCTCCTTGCCACAACAACTACAGGTTTGGATTGACCTGTTTGTTGACATGACTAATCCATTGCTCTCCATCATAAATACTGATTATTTATGCTGCACACACTCCGATCACAGCCCACAGCAGCTTCATCTTACCTGGGACATGAGCCCTCCTGCCATCCCCACTTGGCATTTGCAGACAATGGCTCTGGAAGACCCCCCTTCCATGCTTCGCTTCACACTGCTGTAGAGGACTTCCTTGAGCTCAATCATGGAACTGCCACAAGCAGGCTGATTGAGTAGGATGCACTCAAGGTGACTCTTAGGGGACATTGTTTAGGGCTGACCTGGAACATCTCCAAACAACTTGACAGGGACATATCCCAACTTGAATGTAAGGCGGAATACCCCATGCCTACCTCCGTGGGCCAACCCACCAAAAACCTAGGGATATGGTTTGACGAGAAGCTACTCATCTCTACTCAGATCAAGAAGCTTGCCAGGCAGTGCTTCGGCACACTTAAGTCTCTTAGAAAATTTCTACCGCTCCTCCCTAGGTCAGCCAGGGAAACGGTTACCCGTGCCTTGATACTATCACGCATTGACTATGCCAATGCCCTGTACGTAGGCCTACCGGGATACCTTTTGAACAGACTGCAGGTGGTCCAGAATGCAGCGGCTAGGACTCTCCTTAACATCCCTATAAGAACTGGCGTAAGGCAACACTTGCATGACCTACACTGGTTACCTGTGATAGAAAGAGTCAAATTCAAAGCCCTTGTCCTGGCTCACTCAGCTCTGTATGGACATGGTCCAGCCTATCTGAGAAAGTGCTTCAGGTTCTATGTTACCGCTAGACAGCTGCGTTCAGCGACGCAGCTTCTTGCTCACGTCCCGCCATTTCGCCTCAAGAGAACCGGAGGGAGCTCTCTCACTTTTAAGGCGGCCTCTGCCTGGAATCTGCTTACCTTGGACCTCCGTAGTGTTCAGGACCACAAGCTCTTCAGGAGAAGACTGAAGACGTTTCTTTTCATCTAGTGGTCCTCTTCTCCTCTCCCCACATGGTTCGCTCTGGGACACTCCTTGAGTAGCTATGCACGTTATAAATTGCACCAACATAACATAACATAACATAGCTTTTACGTCTCAAGAATCTGACGTCCCAAAACACAGCAACCTACTCCTGCACAGCGGGAACCCATCTCACTGCTGGAATGTCTACGCTGCTTGAACTATGCAGCACACTCCGCCAAGGCTCATGCCACTGCTAACAAATCTGGCTCACTACTTGCGTGACTGATATGCTATGACCATCCTAGACACCCTATCGTAGCTTTACGTTTCACTGCTGGCCACTTGCTTTATACCCAACGTGACATACACCATGAGCTGACTAGCCACTTTGCCTTGCTCTATCAATCGCACACTACCACTACATCACAAGATATTGCCTCCATTCTCTCCACAGTACCCCTTCCCTGCATCACATCAGACCAACGGGTGGCGCTAGATGACCCTATCACACTCTTCGAAATACAGGAGGTGATCAGATCTCCCACTACTGATGGCCTACCCGCTGAGTTTTAAAAGACTTATGCCTCGCTTCTTGCTCCCCACCTGCTGACACTTTTCGAGGAGGCCCTAATCACCCTCATGTCTTCCCGCTTCCCTACACATAGCGCTACTTATATCTCTTTCTAAGCCAGACAAAGACAACACTGATCTGGGTTCTTACAGGCCCTTGGCATTACTCACCTCAGACTACAAATTACTGGCTGACCTGCTGGCACCACTGGTGCCAACTCTATTTCTTATGGACCAGAAAGGATTTGTGTCAGCCCGCAACATATCTTTGAACTTACGACGCTTCTTCAGTGTTCTACTGTATGCTACGAGTCAATGGCCCTGACAAAGATGTCTGGTGCTGGATTTTGCCAAGGCTTTTGATGCTCTGGAATGGGCTTTCATGTTTGAAATGCTCTCATGCTATGGCTATGACGGGTCAAGTTCCTATACATTTGTACACTGGCTATAGTCAAGACAGGTCTTTTGATCTCGGAGCCGCTACAAATACGCAGGGGCACCCGCCAGGGTTGCCCACTTTCCCCATTGCTCTTCTCCCTATCAATAGAACCACTTGCCCTAACGTTTTGTGAGAGCGGTGCCGATTGGGGTATACCTCTGAGTGACGGGCATCACTCTGTTTCACTTTATGCAGACAATCTAATTATTTACCTCAGAGAGGTGCATTCGCTTCCCTCTTGACCATTTTGCTGATCTCTCATGCCTGCGGGTCAACTGGGCTAAGCCCTGCTTGTCCTCGTTTGATCTTGAACTGCCGAACCCTCATCTCACTCTTAATGAGACCTGAGTGACCTGGCAACCCATCATGTTTTGGTATTTGGGCATCCGGGTGTATCACTCCCCTACAGACTTATTCGATAGTAATCTGATGTGGGCCGTAATGTTATTGCAGGCACAGATGACCTTTTGGCGTACACTGCCACTGTTGGTAGCAGGACATGTGGCCCTTCTTAGAAAGGTCATCCTTCCCCGTCTTCTCTATTATTTTACCAACCTCCCCCTCTACATTCCGACTTTCATTTTTCGCCTGCTAGAATGGCTGGCAAGGGAGTTCATAAGGAGCAACTTGCGCTGTAGGGTTGCCCTCTCAAAGGTATTGCTCCTCAGGGACAGGAGTAGTATTATGGTGCCTAACTTCAAACAATATTACTTTGCTTCCAAGCTCCAATGGATAGCTAAATGGGTGGCAGATCTGCAACTTGCAGACACAGTAACAATACTACCTGATTGGTGTATGCCGGATGTCCTTCATCTGTTTCACCCTTGCACACAAGCGCCACTACCTGACCACACACTGTTGATAGTGGTGTGCCGCTGTCTCCACAGGAGTCTCTTTCTGGCACGGACAATGGCCCCCTATGCTCTGGCACTGGCCCTGCTTTTTTTTTTTTAACATATTTTATTAGGTTTTACAGTGTTCATATAGTGCACACTACGTACAATTATCCAATATTTGTTCTGCCTCATTTCGTAATAGAGCCTTGAGGAGCTCGTATGCATATTTCTCAGTCATAACAATTAATCCAACCCTTTAACTTTCAATTTCCCACCTCTTTCCCTCCACCCCGTTGCAAATCATTGCCAAGAGTTAAGGATTGCCAAATTCCTACTTTTATGTACAGTAATAGTGATTATCCCATCCTTGTCGTCTCCTGACTCATTTGTTCGCGATATTAGTTATTCTCGGACACGTCTGGGACAGCGTGGCCCCCCCCCTCCGGAGTCCCGCTGCACTGGGCTCTTCCTAGGAGAAGATCCCATTGAAGAGGACTCCCCTGATTTGGGTTCTGGGTCTTTTGTACAGTATACCAATGCTTCCCAAGCCCTGGCTCTTTCTATTGATCCTATTCCCCGGCGGACGTTCCTAAGGAGGATCCTTCACTCACATCCCGCCCATTTTTCCAATTCTTTTTTCCATATTGACTGGCACTGGCCCTGCTTGACACTACTTGATCCTGGATTACCAGCTTGTCTACTGATCTTAATGCCTGGCATGCAGTAGGCATCCATACCCTTGGTGACCTCTACCTTGATGGAAGCCTCCCTGACAGAAGATACCGGTCTGCCCCAGGCCAATTCCTTTTATATAACTCCTTGGTTGCTGCATTAGGAAACAAATGGGGTGACATGGCACAAGAACAACCGGTACACCTCACGTTACAATATCTTCATGTGATGGCACTTGATCCATTGGTGTGCAGATTCACTCCGTATCCATGTAGCACAACCACTTACACATCTCCACTGCAGAAGGGAGGACTACCTTAACGGTCTCTGCACTGACAAAGAAAGAGCAGCCTTGCTGGAAAGCCCGGTCCATGTCCCCCGTAATGCCCGCTTCTGACTTATTCTGTTTTACGTTGTGCACAGTGCTTATCTCACCCCGCCAAGATAAGCCGCAACTTCTATTGAGCGGATGCTGCCTGCCCCCATTGTTACTTGATAGATGCTGATTTTCTCCACATGTTGTGGACATGCCCATCACTGCAATTATATTGCGGAGGTATCACCTGCCTTTTGTCCACTTGCACTGATTGGCCAGCGCTCCATATAGGGGAAACATGTATCCTAGGCCTTTACCGTAGAAGCAAGAAGCAGAGGGTCACGTCCCGTTTTCTTGACCGGCGGTTCCTGACGGCCAAACGACTCATCACCCGTTGTTGGAAATCGCATGAACCCCCAACCCTCGAGGCCTGCATGCAATCCCTTAAAGCATGGGCTCAGGCGGAAAGTGTTTCCCTACACCACGAAGACTGTTTAGGCCTCCGCAAATACCCAATAGCATCCAATTGGGACACTATTGTGACTGATCTGCAAACGACTGCTCGGGATACCCCTGTTGCTCCTGCTGCCTCACTAACAGATGTGGGATGATGTCAGACACTTAACACAGGGTTCCTTTGCACACCATGCACCAGGTGTATAACACTCTCCCCACACACTGCGTTCCAGGATTTCAATTTGTTACCTCATTTAAGCATAAAGGGGCTGATTACGATGGCAGTCGGATGCATCGTACCGGGGATGGGACCGCCCAACAAGCTGTCGGCGGTCCCGCACCCCGAATTACAATGCGACCGCCTTCAAGGCGGTCGCAGTGTGTATTTTTTGTATTGCGGCATGTGCTGCTGGCTGCAGCACACGCCACAGTCCAAAAAGCACACATTGTGCATATGCTTGCACAATGTGGCAGGCACCATGCGGTGCCTGCCACATGGTGCAGGGATATGGTGCCCCCCAAAACCCAACACTGAGGGCTAGAGGAAAAGGGGGCCCGCTACGGGCCCCCAATGTCCCTTTTCGCAAACCTTTTCACGGCGGGTAACCGGCCATGAAACGGCTGGCGGGAAGGGACATCATAATCCCTACAGCTGTGCCTAGCAGGCACCATCACCTCCGATGGTCCAATGGGCTCCTGAGCCCCTCGGTTCCGTGGCAGTCGTTCTCTCCCACCGCCAACCCTTCACCCGCCATCCTAATGTGGCAGGCGGAAAACATGCTTACGATGGTGGTGAGACCGCCACCGACATGCTGTCAGTGGCAGTCTCACCGTCATCGTAATCAGCCCCATAGTTTCTTCTTATGTCCCACCACTCAGGGGAGACCACTCGGGAAGTTTTGGTATTCTTTGTTGCTTGCTATAGTTTACATTTGAAAGCCCGTCATTGCCACATCACCTCAAGGGGAGCAGGACTCCAGCCCCCAGCCAGCCTTGCAGCAGTCACGCAGCCAACGTTGCCGTGTGCCAGGAGGTGCTTTTAAGCAGCTCGGGGCTCCCGCAGCGCGGGGCGCACGCGGACGCGTCCGGGCGAAGCTCGGGCCAAGGGCGGTCCCGTTTGCGCCCGCCAGAGGCCGGCAGAGGACGGGCTGGACCCACTCTCTTTCAAGCGATGTAGGAGCACCGTCTTAGAGGCTCGAGGTGCGTGTTCATCCGTATTAACTGGACTAGTAACAGCTTGGCCAAATATCTGTGATGGGGAAACATACTGGCCCACCACCTGTGTGTCCCGCTGTTACTCTTGACAGCATTCTGGAGAGGGTGGTCAGCATCGTGTTGAACGAGATTGAGTTAACAGAGCGCAGACTGTCCTTGGGAAGTGAGGCAGTACAGACTGGCTCTGCACTTGGAGGGGTATCAATTGATCCAGCACCTACTATTATACCTCGCGACCCCCTGCATCAGACGGTTGGCTCTAACAACATGTTGTTTCCTAGTGGGAGCACTCCTGGTGCCCTAGGGCACGACATGCTCGAGACACAGCCAATTACGGGTACCACAACAACTGCAGCAGCATTGGCTGCAAAATGTAAAAGGAAGACAGTGAAGCCTGTTTGTACCAAAAGGAAACAGCCTCCATGCACTAGTACATCCAGCAGCAGTTTGTCCTCCTTAATGCAATCATCATCTAGTGGCAGTCTTTCGGGTCTAGTGTTGAGCGGGAAGTTCTATTTGCACTCAGACGGAAGTCGTACCCGTGGTATCAGACCTTGGGGATGCTTTTATTAACACTGTATGCTCACGGATTAGTGATATGATAGACACAAAGGGGCAGATTTACAAGCCCCTTGCGCCGCCGGTGCATCACGCTGCCTGACGCACCGGTGGCGCAGCCTGCTAAGTGATATTTACAAGAACAGGTAAAGTCACCCTGCGTGACTTAACCTGTGCTTGTAAAAATCGCCCCTGTTCAGGCAACACTTTGCGTGTTAGGGGCGTGACATGGGTGTTGCTGTGGGTGTTCCCACGCAACACCCATGTCCACTGATGTATTTCCAGATTTTCGAGAAATCGTAAATCTGGAAATGCGTCCGAATGCTACGCCACCCTAGGGGTGGCGTAGCGAGGTGCAACGAGAAGAAATGTTTTAATTTCTCCTCATTTGTTTCCTCTTTCAATGCGTGCTGCATTCTACAGCACACATTGGAAGAGGAAATCACCTCAATTGATTGTTTTTGTGCAGGAAGGTGCCCCTTCCTGCACAAAAACAATCTCCCCACGACGCAGGCATCCTTGCACCATGGTGCAAGGGTGCCTGCGCCGGCGCATGGCAGCAGTTTGTGCGGCAGCGCTGGCGGAAGCACAGTGATGCGACATATTGTTGTAAATATGTCGCATCCCTGTGCTTCAAACCTAACGCAGCGCGGCGCAGCAAAATGACTTGCGGCACCGCGCTGCATTAGTTTCTTGTAGACCTGCCCCAAAATTTACATTTCTATGGAAGCGTTTGGACCACTTGGATACTGTAATGAATAGACTCAGTCACCAGGGAGAGACAGTCCATTCTAACGTTGTCCCCGGGGGGTGTCTATTCCTTCACCCAATGTCTTATCTAAAGTCAGCTCATCCTTTACTGTTACGTGCACATCTGCTGACCCCTTAGTTGTATCCTCCTGTAAAACATGCACCCAATTAAGGGAATGCCTCCTCCCTAAGGTTAATACAGTGCCAAAACCTCTTTCTTCTAACAACGGCCCGCTAATCTGGGCTGGGACCGACTCATTTGTGCCCCCTGTTCTTACACTCGATCCCATTAATAGACCGGCTGGTGACCGACCAAATTTGGGCACATTTAGTAGTATTACATTTGACTCACCAAGTAGGATCCATTCTAGGCATAATACAGATGTGCTGGGACTGCCGCCGGCAGCCTGCCCCTATGTTTTGGTGCTGGCAGGGGTACCTACCCTCAAGAAGGAACAGAGGGAAACCTGGGATCAACTGCGCAACAAATGTGCGGACTGGTTGTCTAAGAATAAGAGGTTTAATGTTTTAAATGCGAAAGAGATAATCATGGTATGAAGAGTGGGTGGGCAGGTGACTCACCTAAGAACATAGAAGGGGACTGCATTGTTATTAATTTTTGTAGACCATCTATGGTAAGGTCACTGTTGAGAAGTCAGGAGATTCCAACCACCAACCCGTCAAAAATGTGGTCTCTACCATTGGGCTACTTTTATAAACAGACCCCCAGATGCCCTTTAAATGAGCCTTTCTTCCCAGCTGTCCAAAATAAATTTACAGCACTGTCCGATTTGGATACCCAGGATTGACTACCGCTGCCCCCTCAGTCTGATGGGGTCGACCATATATCTATATGCCCCTCGCATATAATCGACACACACAACCAAGTTGCTATAACCATCCCTAAGGCTTGTTATAATCTAGATTTGAATATACTTAGTTGGAATGTTGCTGGCCTACAATCTAAAGTATATCTAGCAGATTGGCTGGAATTAGTCAGACAGCAGGACATTCTCATGTTTCAAGAAACTTGGGCCGCTAAAGACATATATCTTGAACGGTTTGAATGTTTTAATGTTCTAGCCCCATCTCCCAAATATGGTCGACCGTCTGGTGGCCTTTCAATCTGGGTGAACATTGCCGCAGGGGGTAGTGTTAAGGTTTTACGCACCCAAAGTGATAAATTTCAAGCACTACAATATAAAAGGGGGTATCTATTTATCTATTCAATTTCTATAACAATGATTCTTACAGTTCCCCCAATACAAATGTTATCAATTTATTTGACTTTGTCACCACCCTAAAGAACTGTAATGTTTTTGACAAAATAGCTGGCATCTGTTTGGGGTCGATTTTAATGCTAAGCTCCAGAACGAAAATACTGCTGTCCCAAGGCCCAGTAGCAGAGGACAAATTTGCCACTGGGGTGTGGAGTTAAAGGAGCATTTGCAAAATCATGATTTGAGTAACGTTATGGATATTGCTGCCGTAACTAATAATAATAAGTTATCTGAACCAACATTCAGAGGAAGGGGTAGCGCCACCACTATTGATTATATCTTCATTTCCCCCGGTCTTGAGGACCTTTTATTGAAAGATGAGGTGGTTTCCCCACATACGGTGATCATAACCCGAACAAAGCAATGTTGAGATTGTCCCTCAGGCCGACGTATAAAATAGAATGTGGCGCTAGGAATCTGGTACCCTCAACAGATAAATTAAGAGTAGTGTGGCGAGAGGTTAATAGCGCTGATTTGTGTCATAAGGTGGTTAGAGATAATTTGAGACTTATCGACTCCTGTCTGTTAGCACAGGAACCCAATCCCGAGGTAATTAGCGCCATTACTAAACTCTGCGAAGCTATAAAATCTGCGTTATGAAAACCTGCTGTCGCTACACCGCATGGACCTAGATGGTTCAATGGTGAGTGCTCAGCGATAAATAGACAGCTACACAAGGCCCTATCAACCAATCCGAGGTGTCACCTTTTAATTCAGTCTCTTAGACAGAAGTATAAGCTAGCTATTTCCCAGAGGAAGGAAGAATTATTAAATGAACGATGGGATGCTCTCGCCAGTGCTGCTAGTTTAAAGAATGGAAAAAAAATTTGGGCTGCTGTTAAAGATATGAGAGCAATGGGACAACCACTAACACCATCAGCTGTAATATAACCAGTGAGGCCTGGGAGGCTCACTTTTCTATGATATACACAGATCCCACATATGATGAAGATTAATTTGAGCTCCGAGCCCCTATAGGGATATTAGTATCCCCACCTGAAGTTGAGGAAGCTATACACCAGAGCCTGGGTAATAAAGCTCCAGGCTCTGATGGGTTACCCATCGATCTCATTAAGCACAAACCCGATTTTTGGGCCCCACTTTTGCTAAATGTTTTTAATAATTTAACTAATGCCCCGTTACCAAGCACCTGGTCAACTAGTATTATTGTCCCGATTTCTAAAAAGGGTGATCGATCCAAACCTAGCTGTTACAGACCTATCTCCCTGATCGACACCACTCTGAAAATCTTAGGGAGGGTTTTACATAACAAGATTAAGACTGAAGATAATTTTATCTTACAACCATGTCAACTTGGTTTTAGGAGTAAAGTAGGTACTATCAAACAATGTTTAACCCTCAACCTAATAATTGGGAAATATACTATTGCACAGCAGTCACCAATATATTTGGCTTTTATGGACCTGACTTCAGCTTTTGATTATGTTAATCGGTCATGATTATGGTCCATTTTATTAGAATATGGGTTAGATGAGGTTTAAGTACATTTTTTAGCATATCTGCATATGGATTTGAAAGCTCGGGTCAGGATCAACACTGGTGGGGAGGTCTCTAATGACATCAGAGTTTGTAGAAGGGTCAGGCAGGGATGTGTTCTGGCCCCTCTACTTTTTATTATATATATTAACAATCTACACAAATCCCTGATAGTGCTCACTAATGATGTCCCTAGTTTTAATGGTAATATACTCCCCGCCCTATTATACGCCGATGATGTGGTATTAATGGGCCGCACACCTAATGCCCTACGCCTTTTAGTGCAGGGTTTTGTTGATTTCATGGCCTCTCTAGACCTATGCACTAATTTAAAAAAATCTTTTATAATGGCTTGCGGGCTGAGGAAGCGTCTTTTAAATTCCATCTCCATGGGAAATCAAAGTTTACAATGCACTAGCACTTTTCCCTATCTGGGGTTGGTCTTTGCTGCTAATGGTTCTTGGTTTGATCATATGGTATACTGTAGGAATAAGTTTTCCAAAGCTATTAATTCGGTTCTTAGTCTCCCCCAACCTAGGAGGTCAGAGGTTATTTTAGCTATTTTAAAATGTTTTAAATCTCAGTATACCTACGGCAAGCTATGGCGCAGAGGTATGGGGCTTCTCAAAGAGTTGTAACATCCAGAATGAGGAAAATAGGTTTTGTCGGAAACTTTTAGGTGACCCTATCTCTACGTCTCAATATATTTGCCATAGCAAATTAAAATTACACTATATTGAAGATTATATAAAGGCTCGCCCTGCTCTATTTTGGCTAGCCATTTGGAAAAATCCAGCGGCGTCCCTCACAAGAGAGTTTATAGGAGATTGCCTTAAGTGTGAAAAGGGAATGGACATTCCTTGGCTAGCTGAGGTGAGATTGAGTTTCAGCAGGGTCAATTATGAACACATTTTTGTAAGCCCGTACGAGATAGATACCGTAAGTAAAAAAGATCTCCGGACAGCACTTTATATGTATTATAGTGAGGACAGACTTGATAGGGAGTCCAGAAAACTAACTGTAGATACTTTTATGTCTATTGAGAATAATTATTATCAGTTGGCCAGCTATCTCACAAAATCTATAGGCCGTTGGGAGAGGGGACTCCATTTTCGTCTAAGGGCTGGCACAGTGAAATTTTTACTTTGTTTCCCTCTTGGTTTTCATGCTAACCTAGATTTCTTGCCATGCCCGTGTGACGGCCAGAGTGGGCAAACTACAATACATTTTTTATTCTTTTGTGAGTTTTATAAACAGCATGCCAAATGGTTTTAATACCTTTCTTCAAAAAATATTCACCTGTTCACTTTGAAGCTGCATATAGGATTATCCTTAATTTGGAAGATGATGAATTGGTATTTCGTGTCAGCGCTTTCCTGAAAACTGCTGTGCGCGCCTGAAACACGATGTGCATCTTATGAATAATGTTTTATCGTATTTGTCTTGTACATTGGTTTTATGTTTATCATGAATTTGTGCATTTTATGTGCTGTAATGAGAAATGTTCTTTATGGATATGTTTTCATCCGAATAAAGTAATTGATTGATTGATTGATTGAAAGACTGTTTATTATTTCTTGATACACATGTGGCCCCCCTCTTAGAATTGCAGTGTCTGAGCCACATCGCTCCTCCTAAACAAGGAACTATATCCTGAACAATTTATACAATCTGATGTAAGATCCTTTCCAGCACAGTTATGACTACCCAATGTGTAATACTTGCTGTTTTCCATGCCCCCACAATTAAGGAGTGCTATGATGTCATTTTGCTGGTATTGTTTCTCATAATTTGTACACCTTGCTATTCTATAAAAATCATGCGTTAAAAGTATGAATGAACAGATTAAAAAAAATAAAAGAGAACCCCTTGAATACTCTTTTTTTTTTGCTCAAAAAATGCACCTTCCCCCCCCCACAAGATTTTCATTGTGGTGCTCCTACTTCCAGAGGAATGCAGACTGTGGTTATCCAACTCCTTACCAACAAGCCTGCAACCAACAATAGGATAGGTTGGACAAGATCATAATGGGTAAAGCTCATAATTCCCCCTCAATGTTTTCTCTGCTAGCAACTTCCACCTTCCCATGCTATATGTCCCTATAAGTGGCCCATGCTGCTCTTGATCTATCTGTGCCCTGTGTCTCTCTCTGCTCTGGGCCACTGGGAGGAGGTGGAAGGGTGCTATTTTCATATTCATATTTTTACCTTCTTAAGTGCTTTTAACATTAAGGGCCAGATGTACGACCCGTTTTTGCATGCGCAAACGGGTTTGCGAACCCGTTTGCGCATGCAAAAATATCATGGGCCATGTACAAAGCCTATTTAGCGAGTTGCAATTCATTTGCGACTTGCTATTTGGAAGGGGCGTTCCCTTCCAAATAGCGAGTCTCAAAACCATGTACTAATGTTTTGCAACCGCAATTGCGGACGCAAAACACTCGCAATTACCACCTACTTAAAGTAGGTGGTAATGCATACGCAAATGGGAAGGAGTCCCCAGGGGACCCCTTCCCCATTGCAAATGCATGCGAAAATATTTTTTAAGGGCAGGCAGTTGTCCCAGGGACCACTGCCTTCGCTTAAAAAATGAAACAAAAACGTTTAATTTTAATTTTTTTTAAATGCATCCCATTTTCCTTAAGGAAAACGTGCTGCATTTAAAAAAAAAAACTGCTTTATTTCAAAGCAGTCCCAGACATGGTGGTCTGCTGAGCCCAGCAGGCCACCATCCCTGGGAGGGCCTGTCATTCCCAATGGGCTCGCAAATTGTGAGAGGCTCATTAATATTAATGAGCCTCGCAATTTGCGACCCCATTGGGAATCGCAAACAGTGTTAAACACACTGTTGTACATTTTATTTTGCGCCTCGCAATTTGCGACTCGCACGCAATTTGCGACTCGCAATTAGTTGCAAATTCCGAGGCGCAAAATAAAATGGTCGTACACCTGGCCCTAAGTGTGCTGTACTTTACAAGTGTTATGTTACCCACCATGGACCACTGCCTTTTCTTAAAAAATAATTAGCTTAACATTCTCAAAGGGGACCCAAGAGGACCCCTTTCCACTTGTGAGTGGGTTACCACTAGTAGTTTATAGTTGGGAAATGATTAACGTTTTGCTACAAGAATTCAGTCGCTAAACAATAATACAAACAGCTATGATTCGGTGTTTGGGAGACATGCCCCTTCCAAATACTGAATGGGTATTTGGTTGCAAATGCAAATTGCAATACCGTAACAAGTTACTGAATTTTAATTTGCCTTTTGTACACTGGAAAAACAATTTTTGCGATTGTAAATGGGCCAATTATATTAATCGTGCCATTTTCTACCTCAAAAAGCTATGTACCTCTGACCCTTAGTCATGTAGTGGACACTTTATACATGCCTTTAGCAACTCACTCTCACTCTTACCAAAGGTCACGGGACAGCAAAAAGGAATTCCGTGCTGCCTAACACAAAGGGAAAATCATAATGGTTCGTGCCAATATCTTATGCAAATAAATCTTCTAAAGTATGTTTTAAGGGGCCTGTAAACCATTTTTATAAAAATATTGTAATAGCGAGCAAAGGATGTACTAAGATGGAATGCTGGTGACAGTCTCATAGCCAACCATACTTGAATGAGAAATAATTTCCTGAAATCAAATGCAGAAAAAGGTATGAGTTAGATAATCATAGCATGCTGGCCTAATCCTTAGCCAAATTGCATGGGCCCGGTCCTTACCCTGTTGTTAAAGTTGAGGATATTGGGGCATATTTATCAAGACTTTGCACTGTTGCAAAGTCACAAAAAGTGACACAAACCAGCGCAAAGTCTTGGTAAACTATTTACTTTCCTGCATAAACCTTTCTGTGTCTAAAAGTCACACAAATAGTGCTTTGCACTACTTTGCATTACTTTACACCAAGCGGTGTTCAAATTTCAATGAGAATTCCCCTGCTACCACTCATCATTTTTATGCAAAGCCCTATCTACTAACAATTGTAAGCAGGATTTTGCAAGAAAAAGTACACTTCCTTGAGTAGGTGAAACGTTTTGCTGCATTTGAGCAGCAGATATTAAAAGTTGAAAAACTTTAAACTATCTCTGCAACTCGCATTTTGCACTGGCAGTCTACTCTTTCAGTACAAGACCTAGGGCAGATGTTGGACTTGGCCCTTTCTGCAGGGTCATCCCCAAACTGTTGCCTTCACTCTCATGTTTCCTGAACCCATTTTTGTTGGCTTTTAGGACAGCGCACTTTACCAGTGCTAACCAGTGCTAAAGTGCTTGTGTTCTCTCCTTTAAACATGGTAAAAGTAGCTTACATCCAATTGGAACATTTATTTTACTCGTAAGTCCCTGGTAAAGTAGAACTACATTAATCCAGGCTCTGTAAATTAAATGCTACTAGTGGCCCTCAGCACTGATTGTGCCACCCAGTTAAGTAGCCTTTTAAACATGTCTCAGGCCTGCCATTGCAGACTGTGCATGCAATGTTAAACTGACATTTCGACCTGGCAAAATAAACGCTTTTCCATTCCTAAACCTTCCTTTTTAATACATATAAGTCACTCCTAGGGTAGGACCTAACTAGCCCACAGGGCGAGGTGCAGTGCGTTTAAAAATTTGGACAGGTATTATAAACTTTTATATGTCCCGGTAGTGAAAAACTCTTAAATTAGTTTTTCACTACTGCAAGGCCTACCTCTCCCATAGGATAACATTGGGTTAACTTATTACCTTTAATAAGTGATAACTTTCAAATGGGGGCAGGTAGAGATACTGAATTTGATGTCTATGGAATTGTAATTTAAAACCCTCTTTAATGGTAAAATCGGATTTTAAATCACAGTTCTGAAAATGCCACTTTTAGAAAGTTACAAAATTACTAATCACAGCTGGTGCGCACTCAGGTTGAACAAGTTCTCTAATTATACCCAATATTCTATAGTTTTCTAACTTGGTGTGCACTACCTGAAGTGGTTCCACCCTGCCACCAATTCAAATAGAAAATACAAACTAGAGCGTAATGTTCTAGACAGGACGTGCACTACCTGAAAACACTCCTATGTGAGTGTATATAAGCAATACATAAAAATCTTTTAGGACAAAACATGTATGCTACTTTTAGAAAGTTGGCATTTTCTTGTCCTAACCATTTGGTGCATTCTGCCTGTATCAGTGTCACATGACCAGGTGTAGCTTACAATTGGTTTTTGTGTTTTACTTCCAGACAGTGAGACACAGGGTAAATATGTGTTGGCAGGATGGGTCAATTCTGACTTGATGAGTAGGAGTAGCTGTCACCTATCACAGTTGCACATCACAAAGGATCTGCCTGAGCACACTCACAAAGGACTTGTGTAGGAAAGTAGGATCTACTTCTATGGTTTTTGCCTGGTGCTAAGCTGTATTTTGACTAGTCTGACTGGGATCCTGCTAATCAGGACCCCAGTCTATCTGCTTTCTCCCTAAATTGTTGTGTTGAGTACTTAGGCACACTCCAGATTGGATACTGGGGTACCCTTATCAGTCCCTAGTATATGGTAACTAAGGTACCCAGGGCATAGGTACCCCAGAGGTCTACATGGGCTGAAGCATGCATTATGCCACCCATGGGAGACCATGCAAAATGGAACTACAGGCCTGCCATTGCAGCCCGTGTAAGTTGGTGCATGCACCACTTACTGAAGATATAGGTTTACTATATCTAAGGGTCACTGCACTTAAAACCTATAAGTCACCCCTATAGCAGGCCTTTGCAATCCTGAAGGCAGGGTGCTTGGTTCTAAGTGAGAGGGTGCCCCTGCATGAGCAGGACAATCCTGCAGCCTACGGAGTCCATTATCCCGGGTTGTCAGTGAAGCAGCCATATACTATATAGAGGGGCACCGTGTAATTACGCAATTACCATCTCAAAAACGGCTGCAATGAATCCTATCATGTTTGGTATCAAACATGTTGGAATCATACCCCCACACTGTAAATGGTGTGGGAGGTATAATTCAAAGCACTGGAAGAGCCCTTAGTTAGGCTCTCAGTGTTCCCGGTACCAGCCTTCTAGACCCGGACAGCACAAACTGGTTGCTGCAACAGAGACACATTTCTGCCCTCCTGCTCCTGAGCCAAGCTCAAGCAGAGGGAGGTGGAACAATAGGCATCCTGTCACAGGGAGGTGTGACCACCTCCCAGACAGGTTTTAGTGTATTGGGATGGGGTGGGTGTGCTTGCCAGCACCACACAGTCTGCATGAGGGGCACATTTGGTGTCCCTGTACATAGTCCAGTTCAAACCAGTTCTGGGAGCCGTTGGCTCCCACTCTGGTGCGAAACTGGACAAAGGACATGGGAGTAACCTCCCCCCTGTTCAGACCCTCCCCTGGGAGGGTCCCCTAAATCTTCCCATCCCTTTCCCTAGGGTACTTAAGGGCTTACCTGGGTGTAGGTCCCCAGATTAGTCGTGGGATAAGATTCAGATCAGACACTACTGCACTTCTACTGTTTGGGCACTCTGGACTTCGTTTGGGCTTCACTTCATCTCCCTTCCAGTCTGCTGCATCGTCTGTGCCTGTGCATCATGCAGGAACCTTCCAAGGCATGTGAAGCATCAAAGACACCTAAAGTAATCTCCCTTGGAGTGAAGGAGTCACTCCCCTGCATTTGCAGGCACCGAAACTAAGTTGACCGGTCTGCAGAACCTGAGCTCCTCTGGACTCCATGGGCTCTGCAACACAGGTGGTGGTTTTCCACAACTCCCGAGGCCTGCCCTGCCCTCTCACCAAGTTTGAGGCCAGTATCCCTCGTGGGGGTTGCAATAGCCGAACCCCTGTGCATAGCGTCCAACTTGCAATTGCAAAGGCTTGTTGGCTTCTTTGCAAGAAGATCTTCGGGCTCCAAGTAGCCCCTACCTCGAGCACCTCCAGTGACCAGAATCTTCAGCCACACATTGTGTGCATCATGGCCTGCATCTTTTGGTGAGCTGCTTGAGGTCCTCTCGCGACTCCAGTGCCTCCGGCCTGTCGGTCCACTTTAAGCCTGGGTGTAAAATCCACTCCGCTCGTGGAGTTTGCGGATTTTTGGCAACTCCGCGTTCCGCGTAGAATGCGGAGTTACCGAAAACTCCTCGCTCCGCAGCGAAGCAGAGTTTTTTTTTGTGTTCGCGATCTCAAAATGCGTTTTCGCGTGCGCGGGAGTGACTTACCGGGATGCCTGCGATCGCCAATGAGATTTCCCATCTGTTCGTGAGCGCTATGAGAATTGGTAGCCGGCCGCACATTCCCGCGAGAGTGTGCGATCGCGAACACGTCATTAGGGCGCGCCATCGGACTTCCGGCGGAAGTTTTGCGAAGTTCGCGATCCCGAACAAGCAGAATTTGCAATCTGGAGAAGAATCTCTCTCGAGCAGCAACAAAACCTTCTCGGAACGGTGATTCTGATTAAAAAAACTCCTCAGTTTGACATTTGGCTGTACTTTTTTGTGCAAGGAGTCCTTTTTCTTTTTTACTTTTTTTTAAGAGGAAGGAAGTGCCCCAGAGTCTCCAACTTCCTGTTCCTGACCAGCTGGCTCCTCCCAGTGCTTTGTCCATCTCCTGTTCACTTTTCATTTGGATTTGGAGCTGGAAGGATCACTCTTTGTGGCTGCTGCATCATATATCAATGGATTTGAGGACTTTTGAATCTGAGATTTCACAAGTAAGTTGGAAAATTGGTGTTGTTTGTTTGATTGGGGCATTGCACCTACATTTTTTTGGTACTTTCCATTGTGTTTTTAAAATTTATTGTGGTGGGTGGCCTGTAGTTCAGTAGGAGCCTAGTTGTTTCTTTGAAAGTAATTTTTCATCTTTTATAAAGGAAACATGGTGCACAGTTCACTGCATTTTCTCCAAATTTTGAAATTAATTAATTTGCAATATTTATTTAATTCACTAGCCCAGTAGTCTGCCAATACTATAGGCCTTTCAGCCAGTAGACCCAGAGCTACTCATGGGTGCATCAAACAACTGTTTCTGTGGTGTCTGTTGAATTTAAACATCATTTAGGGCCTGGATGGCATTGGATTGAATAGCAAAATGTGTTTTTTTGGGGGGTATTTCACTTTTTCGTGTGTGTTCAATAAATGCCTTTGTTGGATGTGTTGTTGTGTAACTTGCAAACCTTTTTTAGCCCTGTGGTTTTTCGTTTTAGCATTGTTGCATTAAAGCTGTGTTGTTTAGCATGCCTCCTTTGTCTGGCCATATGGGGCCTGCTTGAGTTCATTGTTTTCCAGGCCTCCTGCTTGTTGTGACTGTGAGTGATCATGTGGCTGGTGGCCATTTTGTGGTGGTAGTACTAGTTAGTGTGCTGCTTTTTCCATAGGCCTGCATTACTGCTTCCATCCCCATTGCCAGCTGCAGCTCCATGAATGCTGCATCCCACGTGATGCACAATGCCAAA
This sequence comes from Calotriton arnoldi, assembly GCA_963921515.1. Taxonomy (NCBI): domain Eukaryota; kingdom Metazoa; phylum Chordata; class Amphibia; order Caudata; family Salamandridae; genus Calotriton; species Calotriton arnoldi. The sequence continues at coordinate 1,455,036 of CAWUFW010002342.1, read as the reverse complement.
CAGGATACATTACATTTGTATTTTTCTTTTTGTTCTTCTTCTTTCCTATCCTTCCTGACTGTACACAGTACACCATGAAAGCCCTTGTTGTCAAAGTCTCACAAATGGCTACACTGTTGTTATGTTTTGTTAATAACTAAACTGACTTAATAAAATTTAATAATATTAATAATAACACTAACAAGTGTGACCACACACTAAGTTATATATTATTATATTTGTTTGCTTGTACTAGTAGGAATTGAACCACAACAACAAATGCCACGTTTCACTGATGTTCTTCTGGCTTCTTTGCTTTTAGGTGCACAAAAGACTGAGGAGGAGGTGTCATCATCACCCGTTGTACTCCCAGACAGAAGTCCTGCTGCGCACGACGTCACGTGACGTGTGACCACAGACAGACATCTCTTCAACTTGTGCCACTACGTGCTGCTGACATCTGAAGAAGCTGGCCCCAAAGAAAGGTACCTGGTCCTCCAGTACCAAGAAAGTTGCCAGTGAGAAGAAGGAACTGCCACTTACCAAGACTGGTGTGCCGCCCAAGATGTTTTTTGGGAAACAGAAAACTGCGCCTGCAGCAGCGGTGTCCGGGGAGCAAGCTGGGAGCAGCACCCCCGCATCAGTGGACCCATCCCTTAAACCTAGGCCCAAGCCCATGTCTGTCGCAGAGACAGCCAGTCTAATCACGACAACGCCGACGAGCAGTGATGTTGAAATTGACTTATCATTATCGCAAAGTAGTACCCAATCAACGCAGGAAACTCAGATAAGTGGACAACAACAGCCACAACCACCGCCCACAATAGTAGTTGTTCCTCCCGAAGTAGGGGCAGTTCAGGAAATAGAGCTTCCTGCTGAGGAAGAAGAGCAAGCCGCTCTTTCAGAAGATCCATTGTCTTCCAGATCCCCAGCAAGGAAAAGGAGGGTTAGTCCATTAAGTTCTTCTGCAAGCCCCCCTTCTGATGATCTAGATGCCAATTGGATGCCACCGCCTCAGTCTGAGAGTGAGACACGCCATGAGAGAAGGCTAGGGAAAAGGAAGGTTCCAGAAAGCCTTAGAGTTATGGAGGTAGATGTAGAAGAGGAGGAAGATGACGAGCCATTCATCATGGACATTAGTCCTGCCCCAGTGGAGACCGACATTATTACCCCATCCCAAATTGCTGTGAGGTATGTGGCACGGATACCACCAACACAGATAATACCAACACCACCTGCAGCTTCCATATTTGCATTTGCAAAGGCCCGGCAGCGACCTACATCCAGCACAACCACCTCAGTAGAAGTAGGTACTGCGTCTGCAGAGAGTCAAACTCCACCACTCCCACCTTCCAGTTCATCTGGCATTGCAAGTGGCACCTCCAGCAGCACCAGAAAGTTCACCTCCCCAGTTTGGGACTTCTTTTCGGTTAGCAGTAAGGAGGAGAACGTTGCTATATGCTCCATTTGTGGACAAAGTGTTAGTCGGGGTAAGCTTGGTACAAACTATGGTACCAGAGGCCAAACAACCCATCTGAAAAAACACCACTTGATCCAGTGGGAGGCGCACCTTAAAGGCCAAAAAACTGCACCCATTGCTGTTGGTGGTGATGAAGGAGTAGAAGATACGATCGCGGTGGAAGGTGAACAAGAGGGAGACATTTTCTCTGGAACACAAAGTAGCCCTGTCCCCAGCAGTGCAGTGGTAAAGCCCACATCCTCATCAGCCTCAGCAACATCTCAGTGGCACAAGAGTAAGAGTCAGGCTGAGACACTAAGGCATGACAGTACTGCAACGAAAAAGCGTGCAGCGTTAAGCCTAACAACATCTGGCACCAAGAAGTCACCTGCATCAGTGGCACCAGAAAAGAAAAAAATCCAGCCTACCATTCTCAGCATGTTTAGGTCAGAGGCGCAGTGCGAACGCAACCACTAAACGGCTCGTTTGTACAATGCGAAGCTGGCTAAAATGTTAGCGCTGGACCTCCCTTTTTCTTTTGTGGAAGGGGTGGGTTTTCTTGAATTTGTGACAGCCATCTGCCCAAAATGGAAGGTTCCCAGCCGGTCCAATTTTGCCAGAGTTGCTGTTCCAGCACTACATCACGACGTGCTGGAATTGCTTGGACAAGCTTTGCAGCAGAGTGCTGTTCACACTACCCACCTGACAACAGACATGTGGACCAGTTGCCAAGCCACTGATTACATGTGCATCACTGCACACTGGATCTCTTTTGTGGGGGTTAGAGAAAAGATATCTGCAGGTGTTGACACTGCTGAGATTTTTAATGCCACTCGGAAACATGCAACTGCAGCCATGTTCGCCATGGAGAAATCTCATATTGCTGCAAATATTTTGGAAGAGTTTAATGGCAAGGTCTTTGAATGGCTGCACCCAAGAGGACATAAAATTGGTTTTGTTGCCACGGACAATGGCAGTAATACAGTTAGGGCCATGTCCAATGGTGGCTATTTCAGGGTCCTGTGTTTGGCGCACTGCATTAACATAATTGTTCAAGACTTTCTGAAAAAAGAAGACCGAGTCAGCAACTTACTGACCACCTGCAGAAGAATCTGCACACATTTCAGCCATTCTTTTAAAGCCCGGAAACAGCTGAGGATCATTCAACGTGAGCATAGAGTGCCAGTTAAAGCACTCATCCAGGAGGTGCCAACATGTTGGAACTCAACTTATTACATGCTTGAACGTCTGTTTGAGCAGTACAGACCAATCAATGAATATGTCATGCAAAGAGGGGATGCTACTGTGTAAGGCATGACCGTTGAGATGGACCAATGGGGCAGAATGCTACTTCCTTTCGAGCTCTTCACACGTGTAGTCAGCAAGGAGAACTGTACTATGGGCCAAGTTATCCCATTGTTGCACATGCTACAGGAACATCTGAAGGGGGTGTCTGCAATGTACGCAGGTGTGGAGGAAAACAAAGAAGCATATGAGTTGGTGGAGAGCTTAACCCTTCGCTTATCTGAAAATACAAGGTTGCAAAGAGAAATTGTGTCATCCAACCGTTACATTTCTGCCACAATTCTGGATCCATGGTACAAAGCAGTTCTGAACACTAACACATTGATTCCTTTTTCAGAAGAGGATGTTGCCAAGTACAAAACTTGGATAGCTGCGGAAGCCAGTCAATTAGAAAAAGAACGGCCGGCAATTAGAGGCCAGCTACTCCAGGCCACAACAAGAACTGCAGGGCAGCCGGCGTCAAGTTCAACGTCGGAGCCTGAGGGCAGTGCGGTTGGCTCACAGCAGCCAAAACCACCAACAACACCAAGAACAACATCAACAACAACAAGAACAGAAGCATCGGCCCCACCAAAATCGGCACAGGCATGGTTTCTACAGCAAGACCCATCTCTCTGCTCCCGTTCCCAGCGAAAGTCATTGAGAAAGCCATCAACAGCCAACTCGCCACCTTCATCGAAGAGCACAACATCATCGACTCCTCCCAATCCGGCTTCAGAAAGAACCACAGCACAGAAACCGCCCTCCTCGCCGCAACAGACGACATCCGCTCCCTCCTGGACAGAGGAGAGACAGTAGCCCTCATCCTCCTTGACCTCTCAGCAGCCTTCGACACAGTCTCTCACCGCACCCTAACACGCAGACTTCGCGATGCAGGGATCAGGGATAAGGCTCTTGACTGGATCCGCTCATTCCTCTCCGGCAGAATGCAGCGGGTCAGACTCCCTCCCTTCCTCTCGGACCCTACACCGACCACCTGCAGAGTCCCCCAAGGATCCTCCCTCAGCCCCACGCTGTTCAATGTGTACATGGCTCCGCTCGCCCCATCCTCAGAACCCACGGACTCAACATTGTTTCATACGCAGACGACACCCAACTCATCCTCTCCCTATCCAACAAACCCAACGCAGCCAAACACAACTTTCAAAAAGGCATGAAAGCAGTCGCCAAATGGATGAAGAGCAGCTGTCTACAACTCAACACTGACAAAACAGAAGTACTCATTATGGGCCCACACCCCGACGCCTGGAATGACACCTGGTGGCCCCCCGCCCTCGGAAACCCGTCCACCCCCACGGACCATGCACGCAACCTCGGAAACATCCTGGACTCCGAACTCAAAATGGACGACCAGATCAACTCCGTTGCATCCTCCAGCTTCCAAACCCTCCGCCTCCGCCAAGACCTTCAAATGGTTCCCCCTCAAACACAGAAAGACCGTCACTCACGCCCTCGTAACCAGCAGACTTGACTCTGGCAATGCACTCTACGCCGGAATCAATAAAAACCTCACCCGCAAGCTTCAAAACATCCAGAACACCGTCGCCAGACTAATCCTCAACCTGCTCCCAACACTGCCACAGCTCCCAGCACCTGCGCACTCTCCACTGGCTCCCCATCGAGGCAAGAATCACCTTCAAGATTCTCACCCACGCACACACAGCCCTCCACAACACCAGACCAGCATACCTGAACAGCCGACTCAAATTCCACGCACCCCAAAGGACCCTATGATCAGCCCAGCTCTCCCACACCGTGGTCCCACATACCAGGAAATCCAGATCGGGAGGCCGCTCCTTCTCCTTCCTCGTGGCCAGAGCCTGGAACGCCCTCCCGCTCCACCTCAGGCAGACGACATCACTCCCCATCTTCACGAGGGACCTTAAAACATGGCTCTTCGATAGACCTCCTCCTTGATGGAAAGGACCCTGCGCCTCCCCACCTCCCCCAACGCCTTGAGGCCCTTACAGGTGAGTAGTCGTGCTTAACAAACCCATGATTGATTGATTGAAGGGCTTGTTAGGTCCAGTGCTGAAGCTAAGGCAAAAGAGGCTGAGCAAAGCGGAGCACCCCTGAGCATTGAGCGAAAGGGCCAGGCCTATCTGGATGACCCAACAGAGGTCTACATTGATCAAAACCCATTGCTGTATTGGTATGGGAAAAGGTGCCACTGGCCGGTGCTCAGCATGCTGGCGATAAATTATCTGGCTTGCCCTATCGCAAGTGTCTCTTCTGAGCGTGTTTTCAGTGTTGCTGGTACCGTTGCAACAGTGAAAAGGACCAGTCTCTCACCCCAAAACGTGGAGAGGTTAACCATGATCAAAATGAATCAGCACTTTATACCACCGGATTACACCATACCTGAAATAGCACAGCAGGAAGATGATGACGGCGACTTAGATCATGGAAGTAGTGTGTTAGATGACCTACTTCTGGGTGAACCACCAGAGTTTGAGGACGAGCTCTACTTCCCTGACAACTAGGCTTCCAACTTGTTACTTTCTTCCTTATTTTCTTTTAATATTTGTGTGTGTCTCTGTCTTTCTGGTTCGAATCACAACAAATCCATCACCACCGTCTTACTCTTTTTATTGCTGTATTGGAGTTGCAACTGTGTGCATTTATTAAAGAAGTAAGTCCACTCCTCCAAGTCCTGCTCCATCCTGACTCGCCCTAAATCCATTTCCCTCAAGCCAGACATTGGATGGAGAATAGTACAAGAAATGTGTGCCCAGATGCTATTCCATCTTGTACACATGCCTTCTATCGTGTGTATCAAGTCTGCCTGATTGATCGATTCCCCATTCAACCTCCGCTGCATAAATTAAAGAAATTAAGCGGTCCTGAGGAAGGTGGATTCAAGTATCTCTTATCCACTGAAACGTGCGTCGGCCTGTTTGTCTTCCAGCTGGCGGCATAACCATGGACAATATTGAAGGGTTCTCGCCATGAGTTTTTATTGCATGCCAGTGTAAGCTGGAACAGTAATGTATGTGATGTGTGTATGTGTGTGCTTGGCATGAAAGGATTTGACTGAATGTGAGGTTAGGTGAGACGTGATACTGGACAGTATCACAACAGGGGGTTATGTACAATTATGCCGTTTTGAATGTACAAATTGCACAATTATGCTCTTTTTGCACATCCAAGAGAACAGAAAAAAATGTTAAATTATTTATGAACTGCACTGTACATATGAACACATAAAATCATGTCTTTTTAATATCAAAAAATGTATATGATTTTTAAAAAAATCTACTATTTTTGAGATTCATTTATAAGGATGGACAATAAACAAAGATGTAAATAATTGCATTTTTGTTGTATCTATTGACATTTACAGCAAAGGGACAGCCTGTTTGAGCTTATTACAGCCATTGTTGAATAGATGTAGGTCGAGTGGGAGGTTGAGTATATACATATTTCTAAAAGGTAAACAAGTCAACAACCACAGCAGACCTACATGTCTGTGTAGTGGTGGAGGCGAGTGTATGGGTATGACTGACAGCGTTGCATTGATTTAGTTACTTAATTTGGAAAATGCTATGTTGCTGTATATGGTTGCTCTGTCTGGCTCAAAATCCAAGCTAAGTGGAGGTTGGGTGGGCGCCGTGGGCCTGCTCTGTCCTGTTGTTGTTGTCGGTTAATGCTGGAAACAGAGTAGTAGACATGATTTAGCCATGCCGCCTCTGAAAGTGTTCTTGTTGCACTCCTCCGTAATTTGTGCATTTTTTTCTCCTTGATTTGCCAATATCCCTTTTGATTTTCCATCTACATTTACAGGCCGGCCTTTACCCTGTGCTATACTGGGAAAAACAACTCACACTTAGCTTACCAATCCGCATCCGCCAGGCAGGCAGTGGCACCCAAGATTGACGGACGGAGCGTCCATGGAAGGGAGGAGCAAGAGGAATGCCGAGATGCAACTCCCCAATTTCAATTTGACCAGGGTAACATACAGTAACTTAGTATCATTCATCATCTTTTAATTAATTTGATTCATTTTTTCTCTTCAATCATTAAGACTGTGTGTTGTTGAATATTATGTTTGTTCTTTGCTTATAATTGATCCCTACAGCTATTTTTAAATTTTCTTTGCTAGCTTTAAAAGGAAGCCCGGTACAACAGAACATCAAATGTATGTAATTTGGGTATCTTAGTCTCTCTGAGGGCAGATAGGCAAGGCAGTTGCATAATAATAATAATTAATAATATACTGCTGCCCTGTACTGTCTACTAGTTACTACTACTTATCATTAACCATCAAGTCATCATCATGCATGCATTTCCTTTTTCTCCCTTAACAGATTTATGAATATGATGGTCGTCTGCCAAGATTGTGTATTGCCCATGTGTAGTATTTGTCTTTGTGAAGCCTTTCCCTCAAATACCCCTTCCCAACCATTCATCAAACCCTAACCCTCTTCCCCCGGGCTGTGTGATTTATATTGAGGTGTGACTAAATTAATTTACACCAATAATTGATCACACACTTGCTGGGGCGGATGTGGTGAAAGCAACACTAACTCAAGGCAGGGCAAGGATCTTCTTCTGCTTGCCCACCCATGCTCAGTATTTGCAAGTCAATTTTTTTTCCAGAGGAACATAATCCATCATAATTAATTGCCGGCATCGATTCATCATCCTTACAGCACTAAAGGTTACGCTTGTCCACTTCATATGTCGAGTCAACTACAGTTTGTAACTTGTACTAGGCTATCCCCGCCACCATTATGTTTTATTTTACTTTAGTATTGCTAATCATTATTATGGTTTCTTGTTTGGCAGTCTTCTTGTGTACTGTACTTCGTTCTACTACTTCTTCCAGAGTCTCCCTCAGGCGACTGACTGCCTCATTTCTTTTTTTGCAAATGCTACTGCCAGTGTCTACTACTACTACCACCACCACCATGGCATCTTGGGAAACCAAACCATCATCACCATGCAGCCATCACTTTGCCTAAGTTTAAATAAACATCAATCACAGGTAAGAGAAGAAGTTTGGGGGAGGCATAATTAATAATGGAAATCAATTCATTAATTCACACACCCACACCCTTCTGAGTCCAGTTGCAGACTGCATAGACTAGGAGGAGAGACTGACAGTACTAGTAGGACAAGTCACTCACAAGTGAGGGTACCGCATCTATCTGTTCGTGTGTTACACTATCAGCAGATTATTTCAATCAAAAACTGGCTGCGGCCCTGCAGCAGCAAAGTAAACCGTGTGAAGTAAAAGAGTAACCCCCCCACAAAACATTTACATCGTATGTAAAGTTTGAGTATAAATATAATTTAATCACCTAACAAAATAAACTAATGTAAAAATCCCACAACACCTGACCCACCCCTCTCCCTAACCCCAACCAATGTCCAAAAAGATGAAGAAAGAGTCCAACCAATGTCCGGTGAATTCAATTGTCCATAATAAATAATAAATATAAACCCCAACTTTTCCCCAACGCCAACGCCTAATTCCCACCCACCAAAAAAAAGATTAAAAAAGGGGCAATCCGACGGAATCTCTATCGGCGTGCTCGCTTTTTACCCTCCAGGACCTTTACCCAATCCTCTAGGCGCCCAATCCAGAGGAGCACGCGGCGCTTGAAAGCTTTGCAATTGCATCCGGGGGGGACAGCAGTGTTGAATGATGAAGCGCGGCAGGTGGCTGCCAGACCGCGGCACCTTACCACTGGAGGGGCCTGGCTGGGGTCTGGGGCCTGGGGCATTGGAGGAGGCTGCAGCTGCTGCCGCCTCCTCCGCCAGAACCACCAGCCGCCAATATTCCTTGCAGATGGCCTCCAACTTCCGGGGCCGGGCCATGGCTGCCAACTCCTTCCTGTCCGGTTTTGATTTTATTGGTTGGGAAGGAGTAGCTATATCAAGAAAGAAAAAAGACTATTGTAACCAATACTCTTAGCAAAACAGTAACACAAAATTTATTCTACACATAGTGGCACAGTAGCACTAGCAAGCACAGTACATAACATTTGTGGTATCCTCCCACTTCCTCGGCCTCTAACATTTGTGGGAGTTTCAGGCATTACTACTACTAGGCACTATGGAGTAGACCAGTCTTCTTCTTCTCTCTCTTGTTTAGCTAAATTACCCTTGTTGTAGTCGGCATGCCAGCTCAGTCAGCTTGCGCCCTAGACAAACATACTCGTGTCATAGACTCACATTATTTTTATTTACTACTGTCTGCAGGTGGGGAAGTTGACTACACAATCATCTTATTTTTCTATTATGGGTGGCCATACTCTGTTACATGAGGGCAACTGCTCAATTTCACTTTCACCCTGACAACTACAACAAGGCAGATGATATCTGATCCAAATGATCATTGATTATAAATGGGACAACATGAGGTACTTTTGATTGATTGTGTAACCATGCAGCCGATAGGCCACCCATGGCAGGCTGGCTGACACAGTCGAAAATAAATGACATAGGTAGGGAGTGGGCCTCAGAGTCGGAGGGAGGTGCTTGATAACATACATACACAATATATATGCTGTGCTTACAAACTACTGTGAGTCAAGAGAGTATTCTGAAAATACAACCTTGAATCAAAAACCTTGCATAAAACAGTCCTGTTGTTTCTCTTCCCAGTGATTTTTCCATTTATAAATCATTGCATTGCTCTTCTAGCCTCATATTTTTTCAATTCTAATCTTCTATTCTCCTTGGCTTTGCTACTCTGGCGCAGTTTATTTTTCTTTTACATTCTCTCCAAAGACTCTTCATCCAGTGACAGTCTCCACCTATGCTGTGATGATTGAATACCATCCAGGCATCCATCCATTCAAAGTAAACATGTCTATCATTCTTCTTAATCTCTCAAGAATCCTTAGTTTCACCAACAACATACATTTGTTATTTTTTAAACCACCACCCATGCGTCCTTCCTTCCTTGCTTGCCTTTGAGTTTGACCCATGAAACACCCTGGAGGATTCTTCCTATCAACTCATACAGTTTCACCCACCCAGGCAGGCATCTTTTCTTTCACCTTCCACCCATCCTTCAACCACCCATGCATCTGATTCCTATCAGCCACCTATGCATCCCACGCATCCTTCTCTGCCAGTCATATATTACATCTCGCCCGTCCTTCCTCCTTCCATCCTTTTTTCCCTTTTCGTTCAACCTATCCATCAAGGTCGTCTGACTCTTAGTCTTCTCCATAAAACTTTCCCAGCAGAGTTGAAGTCGGATAGAAGAGGCCATTAGTTACTCAACTCCCGCCGCTAATGCTATTGCTCTAATGCTAAGTAAAGGGTGTCTTCTTCTTCAACCGTTGTTCACAACAACTTAGTCTCTCTCAACATACAGTGTACACCCTTGCAGCGAGTGTGTACCTATTGTCAATAAGTAAGGAATATAAGTATAACTTACCACCGCCCGCCACTGCTGCTGGCTCACCCACCCCTGTGGCAACTGCTGCATCCGCTGCTTCCTCCTGGCTGGCGTCGCCTGCCCCCCCGCTGGCCCCGGCACTGGTGGTCGGTACGCCTAGGAAAAACATTACACATTTTTTAGATGCCATATACGCCTCCCCCTATTTATTCTTTTTCACTAGCAAGATTGAACAAATAGGTAAAATACATACATACATCACTAGTACAAATCGGGTACTAGAGTAGAGTAGACAGTAGTAGTATGTCCTATCCTATCAAAAGTAGTAAAATATCTGGTTGGGCATTTTGTTGGTGGCAATTGTCGAAAAGCGTCTTAAGAAGACTAGAAGAGGACAACCCAAAGGACTGAACTCAGTGGCTAGAGCTATTGGTGAATCTGAGTTTTAAAACTTTTTAAAAATAAAGAGTGGCCAACTGGGCAAGCTTAGCTACAGACAGACTAATAGTAGTAGTACAGAGAGTCAGAGCAGAGGCAGTTAGAGGCAGGGATAACAAGAATTTAGAAACAGATAGATCAAAGAAGATTTGGTAAAAAATAGAATTAGGAAACGGAAATAATAGTTCAGAAAAAATAAGGTGCAGTAAAAGTTAGGGAAATATAATTATTAATATTAACAACAGGAGGACTTACTGGGGCCAGCAGCAGAGCCCTCGGTAGATGAGCGGTCCTGGCCCTGGGAGGCATCTTCTCCAGCTCCCGCCGACTCCGACCCCGTCTTCTTGCTCCTGGGTGCTGATCATGTAAGATATAATAAAGAAAGAGACAAACATTGATGATTGGTGTGAAACAAATAAAATATTTTTAAAAAACGCTCCCAAAAACATTTTTGGAAACAACAATTGCAATAAAATTGACCTATCTAATCTGATCGACTAGTAGTATCGCGGGATTCGCGGACCGTCTAGTTATTATTTATGAACTAATCCAGTGTTCCATTCTGATTCCAGAATCCTAAACCTAAGTACCACCTGACCTAGCCCACCTATTCCAGACGGGCCAATTGTTCACTAAGTCTGCATTTCCATTTATTTTAGTCCTCAAAAATGCATAGATGGAGGACGCATGCATAAATTTGCATACACCAAATTGTTGGTTGGTTGCTGCTAATGTTCTGCTGATGATGACTTATTTGCTATATTACTCACTCACTAACAAACTACAAAAGGTTCTACTAAGGACTCGAGTCAGCACTCAGCAGCACGTGACATGACGGAGGATGCATCACACAGACCGCTAAAAAGTTACCAACTAATACTAAGTAACTAAACTACCTATCAATCCACCAATATCTTAGTGACAGGAGGACAAAGGAAAGGACTAGAGTCTCTCTAGCATTACCTAACTTAAGTTCTCTAAACTCTCTTACATAATCAGCCCAAGCAAGAGCAAAGTTGCAAACAAGTAAGATTAGTAGCGCCGAGCACCTGTCTAGTGTCTAGAAGAATAACAATCACAGAAGATTTTTAAACGTAACTTACCTGCAATGTAAGCAGCAGCATTCTTGCTATTTGGGAAAAAAATAATATTCGCAATAACAGTAACACAGAACAGAACACACAATACTACTATAATTAGCTTCTCACCAAGCCCCATGACCTCAACACCTAGCAGGTCCAGCAGGTCCTGCTCCCGGTCCAAGATGTCTGACCACCAGTGGGTCAGCTGGTTATGGGTGCGCCGGACCCCAGAGCAGCGAAACACTGCCTAGCGCACCCTCGCCCACCGGCGGTGACGTTCCTGGGTAGCGTAACCGGAGCCGGGCCTGCTGCCTGCTGCCAAGGTCAAGGGGAGGTGGCGCTGAACAAACAAAACAAGGGCAGCCACCTCCGTAAAAATGGCCTGGGGCTGCACCCCTTCCAGGCGCCGTCTGCCGCAAGGAAGGCTGCCCTTCTTCGCGGCAGGTGCCTTCCCCTTGCTAGTGGAGGAGATTGTGGTACCCTTAGCCATTGTTCTGGGTGGGCGGGGGGCAGAAAAGAAAATGGAGGAGTAAAAAATAAAGTCAGGAGAAGAAGTAGAAGAGTAAAAAAGCAAGTAATATAAAACAGAAGAAAAAAGTCAAAAAAACACAGTAAAGGTAGAAATAAAACGCAAAATATACACTTAGGGAGAGAGAGGGATGTATAATAAATAAAAAAGATCAGAAAAACTGTGTAAAAAACAAAGGATTGAAAAGATTAGTGCAGGATTAGAAACAGGCCCCAGAACCATGCAAAGAGTAAGAAAACAAGATGGCCGTGCCCATTGGTGACCGCGTGGTGAAGTTTGCACGATATTTCCCCCCGAACATGCAATCCGTGTTGCCAAACGTCAAAAACATCTCGCGAGCATGCGCGAGCATACGGGAGAATGCGGATCAAGCAACTCCGCGAGCTCGCGTAACTTCGCGTAGCGTTGCAGAGTTTTTTTCCCGCTTCGCGTAGCCTCGCGTAGCGCACCTACGCGAACTCCGCCTGGAGTTAGTCCACTTGAGGGTCACACTTGTTTCTTTTGGGCTCCCCTTATTGCTCGGGGCCTGCCCTGACTCCCCTGCCTTTGGTGAGTCCCCTGGACCTTGCTGGTCCCGATGTCGCTCCTTCTTTGATTCCTGCTTGGCTTGCCTTTGCCAAGGCTTGTTGGTGCTCCCGCCGGACACTGACCCCTCAGCACTCGACATCCTTTGTGGGACAGTTCCTGCACGGCTCCTGGTCCTCCTCAGCATCGCCTGGTCCTCACAGCTGCAGAGTCAAGGTCATCGTCATCCATCCTGCAACACCCGACATTGGAGGGCATTCGTCTCCTGGTCACCCCTGAGTGACATAGACTCTGTCCCCTCTGCTTGCAGGTACCTCTCATCAAGAATCCATCCTTGGATTCCACCGGACACTTTCTCCTTCTTTGCCAGCTGCACTTTCCTGAAGTCCTCCATTGGGTTCGACGGCGGTTTCCGACACCACTTCACAAGTATGCACCCGGCTTCCCTGTTGTAGGTAACGTGGGTACTAGGGTATCCACTGTGGGGTGGCTCTCCAACCTTCTGTCTTCCACTGGGTTTCTTCAGGGTCCACTGGGAAGGGTCCTTCATCTTTAAAAATTCAACCGCGACTTGCACATAGACTTGTACGGAGCACGCGGTCGTGTTCCCACACTGCACACGCTCTCCATGGGGTCCCCATCTACTCACCTTGGGTGGTTCCTTGGGTCCCCAGCATTTCTATGTCCTCTCGACCCTGTCTTGATCTGAGTCGTGGTTCTTATACCACTTTCTTAGTATATGGTTTGGTCCCCCCCGGGGCCACTGTGTATTTTGTGCTATTTACTGTGTCTCTTTGCTAAAGTATTGTGTGCATTGTGTTTATCTCCATGTAGGAGATATTGGAACGTACTAAAGAGTATTATATAATAAATACATATATTTATAAATACTTGGTGTGGTTCTTTTTTACTTAATCTATACTATAAGATTGCATTCTGGTAAAAACAAGCTGCTTTACACTCCTTCTGGACTAAGCCTGAAGGCTGCTCTCCACAGCTACCACTTAGAGAGCTTTCTAAGGTTGTCTAAGACCTCTTAAATCACCATAAGGGTTGTCTGGACTGGTGCAAGGTGCCCACTTACATTAGTGGACATCATATGCCAGGCCAGCTACTCACAACTTGACACTAGTCCTTTGTAACCCCAAACAAGCCAGACCCTTCTCCTTCTTCAAAGCTGGCACCATGTTTAAATAATGGACCCTCAGAACTAATCCTTCAGTATTTCTCTGGACCTGTGGAAGACTCAGAAGGACTGCTGTGTTGCTCTACAACAAGGACTGCTCCTCTCCTGCGCTGCTGCCCTGCTGCCTGAGTGAAAAACTTGTATCCAGCACCACTAGAGTGACCCCAAGGTCTAGTTGGCTGCCTCCAGATCAGAGACTCAGGGACAGAAACCACCTTGAATCCAGCACCTGGATCCTTGGAAGAGGGCCTGTAGGTACTCTGCCAGCCCAGCTGTGGTCCTGTGAAACAGAACCAATGCAGTACAACACATTTCTTCGCAACTTCATCGAACCATCGAAGCACGACGCATCCTGCATTGTGGTCGGCCTGAATATGTGACTTTGTCCCAGTCTGGTGCAACCAGATAACCACAGCTGGCATTTTTTGCTTGCTTCCAGGCAGTATTTTTACCTTAAACTTTGAAGTTGCATGTCCCCGGTTCTACTGATTGGATTTTTGTTGTTTTGGTGTCAAATATTTTTTTCCATTTTATTCTATTTTTCTAAATTTGTGTGGGATTTTTCTTGTGTTGTGTTTTCACTTTGTTACTGTTTGATGCATAAATGCTTTACACATTACCTTTAAGCAGGGCTAGACTGGCTGTAGCAGGCATCGGATGTTTCCGCGGGAGGCGGGAAGGGTGTGGGCTGTTTTTGTTACTGGGGGCCGGTTTTGCAATGGTGCTGCAATATCGGCCCCCAGTAACAAAAGCAGCAGTGCATACTTGCACCACCCAACCCCCCACTTCAGGTCCGACAGAATTGCCAGTGCTGCTTTGGGTTCCCAGTTTGGCCCTGCCTTTAGGTTAATAATGACTACTTTGTGCCAAACTACCAGAGGGTTGCACACAGGTTAATTGGGGTTTGGTTCTGTCTCACCCTGACAGAGATTACGGTTGCTACTTGAGTAGGGTTTCACCCCCTCAACCAGTAACCCAATTTCCAAAAGTAGATATTATGCACTATGGTGCAAAGGCATGTGGGTGGTATGCAACCTAATTGTGTGTCAGCACTTGGGAAAAGAGCAGCAGCACCATATTTTAGTAGATAAGGCACTGTCCTGTTCTCTCCTTCTCTCCCACAGCAACTCTAGTTGTTGCACTGTGTTGAATTAAATATTACTAAATAGGCCCCCTTGTGTTTATTTTACACTGTGCTCTCTCATTAGAGTCTACAAATCAGTCTATCTCTGTGGTATCCTTTTGACAGTTTCACCTACTCTGACAACACATCCCTTTCTTTTCTTTGAACTTCATGCTAGGGTGATTAGAGTTTGGATTTTGTCTCACCTAGTCTATGACAAAGTCCAGTATTTAGATTGTCATAGAGTTTGTGCTAAAGTTGCAGTTAACATATAACTAAACCTTGCCTTTCAATATATTAGATTCCTGCGCAATGGCAACTTCATTGCAGGGCTGTCGGTATCATTAATCAGATTTTCTAAAGAGCAAGGCATTAAACATTATATAAACACATGTTATAGTAGAGCCCTGCAATTACAGACTCTTTCCAGTACTTGATTTGGAAAAAAAAAGAAATTAGAGGCACAAAGCATTTTTAGGACCCCATTGTTGGTGCTGTTGAATGTGGAAGTTGCCAAAAAAAACAAAGCTGCCTAGTTTTTATTTCAGCTCATGGCTCCTTCATCCAACATCCTATATTTTCTGTCTCTTTATTTCATTTGTGGGAGTTCTTTTCAGCCCTACTTTATCTCTTTGCCGCTGTTTAACTAACTTTCTTTTCCTCCTTTATTCTACTTACTCTGCCTTTTTCTTCTCTGTTGCTCTAGATCAAAGTGTGATGCTGCAAATGAGTCCTGGTGTCCAAACATAAGTGCTGGTGCTCACCACCTGTAACCACTGCAACAGATTAAGCTCTCCTCTAGTCCTACTTTATTCTCCATGCTTTCTGTTCTTCCAATGTGGTTGGAGAGCTTTCAGTGTGTTTTTTGTAGACAGTTGTATAAAATGGCTGCCATGGGCCCTAACATAAGTGAAGAAAACAGTGTCCCTGTCTCAGTGGTTAGATATTAAAAAAGAAATTGTGGTGCAATGGAACCCGCTCACCCTGGCGCATCAGCTCTACTGGCCTGCTGCTAAAGTGACAGCTATGGCCCTAGAAGCTCCAATTGTCCCCCAGCATATTTCCCTGGAGAACTCTAGCCCCTCCTCTCTTCCTTTTCCTCTAGCTTTCGCTCACCCTCTCTTTTTCTTTTCACATCTGTATGCTCCTCATTGTACTTCTTCACTCTTCACTCTATCCTCCTCTATCCTCTCCTGTATCTTGCTACTTTACACCTTCACCCTCCCCTGTTCCCATCGATAATGCTTCACTTTCCTCTCCCTCTCTCTATTTTCTATGAATAATTCCATTCTGGTGCAGTGTAGGTTGTATGGGAAGTGTCTGCATTGTGGACTGTGCCATGATGTTAGTGGATGCCCCAGTGTCGATTAATGCTTCCACCTGGTGCCCTGCAACAAGTACACTGCACCTGGGGATGCACTTCCTAGGACATCCGTCTGGTTGCATGGCAAGTATGACATGGACTGCTCCTTCGACTTCGTCATCATCCATGTCTTCCTCACCCTCAGGAACTTTAACAGCATGTAGAGTATTGACACTCTTGGTCCTCTGTCCCTTCTGGGGGTGGAATGGCATACCTTTGCAAAGTGGTTTGGGTTATTGCATGCAGAGCACCTCTTCCCCTGGGCTGGGCATGGTGCTTGGTACGGTCAGGGCCCACCATGTCCATAGCATGTTTTGGGCATGGGATTGGACTAGGGGCGTGCTTTCTTCTTGTCAGGGTTTCTGGCAAAAGCAGCGCTGACAGGTTCTGCTTTTATCTGGCGTTGTAACGCGGCTTCCATGTGCGCTGCTCGCTCTTTGGACAGCTCCTATGACCTGCCCATCATTAGCATATCTACCATAGGCATTACTAGGACCTGAAGAATGCTTTCTCTCAGCTTTACCGAGGTGCATCCCTGAATTAATTGTGCCAGTATTTCATCGTTTTCGTCGGGCAGCGTGCAGGTGCTAGCCAGATCTTTGAGACTGGCATAGAAGACATTCACCAACTCATCAGGCAGTTGTCTCAATTGACGCAGTAAGAAACGTTCGTAGTTTGGGTTCGCCAGTGGTTCGAAATGAGCATACAAATGCTTGTTTCAGCATACCGTAAGTGTATGGAGGCCCTGCCTCCATGACGGACCTCCCCAGCTTATGCAGGGCTGCACCCCCGCATATGGCGTCGTCTGTCATTACGTAAAGACACCACTCCCCCCATCCTTTCCATTTGGCTGCTTGAGCAGATGGGGGGCCATCGATCATGAATGGCTTGATAGGAGGTACAGTAGTCATTGTGGATACCAGTCACCACTATTTCATTGAGGGATAAGTGCCTTTTTTAAGTATATACCTGCTGGTCTGCTGATGAAGGCACTTTACTGAACACAAAGAGGGATACCAGAGCGCATTACCCCTTGTCACAATGTCAACCAGAGCTGGATAATATGCAGAGGAAGATCAAGGAAAAAAAAAAATAGTCCCAATGGCGTAGGTAGATGTGCAGGAGCAGGAGGCAATTCCAGGGCAGCGGGGTGCTTAGAGCACTGAGTCAGGCTGATACAGCACAGTCATGGGTCCTCCCACTTGAAAAAAAAAGTTATTGCATAGGGGGTTGGCCTCCCAGCTGGCAAACGGCAAGTTAGGCCTCCATGATCAAAGTGGTTTACCTCGCGAGCAGCTGACGTGGCCCCAGGCGTGAGGACGCTTCCCCAGGACGATCGGCAATCTCCGCGGGAGGAGTCCCGGTGAGAGTGCGACACTCCGGCAACAGCCTGAGGCAAACTCCCTTAGGGCATGAATCATAGGCGGGCGCCACAGCCATTGAGGGCCGCCCGTGACAACACCAGGATGAAATGGCCTCCCTTCCGCCTGAAGGGTGTGCTGGCGCTACAGCCATGGCAGGCCGCCCACGACAGGCGTCTGGAGGTGTAGGCCCGCAGGTGGCAGACCGGCCATCGCGCGAGGCACCAAAGAAACCGTCCCTGAGAGCTGCGACGACGCAGCGGAGGCAGGTTCACCGCCAGCTGACCAGGTGAGAGAACGAGGTGGGGCCTCAGGACTCGACCCCTTTGTCGCCAATTGTTGCGTTGTGGGCCGGTATGCTTCACTGGCACATGAAGAGGTGTTGTTATGAACGGCCCTTAGATTGTTAGTTACTTAATCTGCCCCGAGACGCGACCCTCGGGCACCTTTATTCTCTCGGTCCTTCCCCCCACAGGCACGAACCATTCCTTCTGTGGGTGGAGGGTTCACGTCAGGACACCCTTCCTGCCTGGGCAGACAGTGGGTTCACCCACCAACATAACACCATTCTCCCCATTAGCTATATTTATTTTACCTATCTATGTTTTCTACCCTGAATCGCTCAATTCTCTCTTTCCTTGGGGGGGGGGGCGTGGCCAAGATGGCGACGTGAGCGGCTGCTTTAGGACAGGGCTCCGCTGCAATCCAGGCCCATCATGGAATCATCCTGCATGTTTTCACGTCGACGGCCATACTGAGTGCTACGGGGGCTTCCCTGCACTCACATATTTGGCAGATGGTGCGTGGGGTGTTTCTCGCTGATGCCTGGAGAGCCGAGGCGGCATGCTGCAAGGTGCTCCTCACTACTGCAGCCTGAATGGTGAGCCTACACGGCCTGTGATGTTGTTGGGGGCTGCTGTCGCTCTTCCTGGCCACCGCCGGGGAGTGCGACTGGACCTGAAGCTGGGCTGGGACCCTGCAGGAGCGGAGATGATGAGGTGAGGAGCGGGTGGGGCTGTGGCTGTGACACGCTGCGGCCCCGCCGCCTGAGACTGACTGGCTGTACCTGGGGGAGTGTCGTAGAGGCTCTGTCACTGGCATGGCGGTCGGAGAGAGTGAATAGAAGCAGGCCAGCCTCTGAGGACCTGGGGGCCTCATGATGTTTCACCCCACCTGGCCTGAGGTGACATTTGCAGGGCTTTGAGGTGCCTCATCCCCCCCACACTCCCCCTCCGGTCCACGAGTGAAAAGGCACTACCCCCTCTGGCGCTGAGGGTTGTTGGAATAGAGGGGGTCCTGGAGCCTTGCCTCCTCTGGCCCTGGAACCTGCGTGGTGCCGCACTGGACACCCCTCCCCCTTGAGAGCTGCTCTTGTGAAGTGGATCTCTGGGAAAGGGGGAAGTGAGCGCCAGCGGTTGCTGCGCTCCCATCTGTGACAGGGAAGGACTGCTTGGGGCCTGTTGCACGCCATGGGGTGTAGTGACTCCCTGTGTCCGTGTGTTCCTGGTGCGGCTGGGGCTAGACCTGAACACAAGATATTCTACCTGTGCCACGGCAAACAGGTGCTGGTGTTGCCCATGCTCCGAGTGACACTGAAGGGTGAGGTGAGATTGGTCCACCTTCCCCTGGTGCTTCTCCGGGCCTGCTTCCGGTGAGCTGGCCTTGTCGGGTTTGGGAGCGTTCAGGCCCCCCTACCTTGCCTCCTTCTAGGTGGTCATGAGGCGGCGCCTCAGCAGGCATGGTTAAACCAAAGACTTACAAGCCCCCGCACCACCCAGAGGTCCATCGTGGCGACTTCCCTGCGGCGGCGGACCCGATCAGCAGCTGGAAAACACATTTGAATGTCATACCGGGATGTTTGATAAGGTAGTGCACGCAATTCAGGACTTGAAGATCGCTATGGAGACTCAACTTGCGGCCATTCAGATGGAAACGGGACTCCTGTCAGATGGAAACGGGACTCCTGTGGGCAGATCATGCTAAATTAGTGGAGAGAGTAGGCGAAGCGGAATCCTCTCTGACATCCATGCGGCCCTCTTTGGCAGCTGTCTCGGAGCAACTGAAGGTGGTACATGCTGAGGTACGTGGCCAGGGCAGAAGATGCAGAAGGACGACTGAGATGCAATAATGTCCACATTCTGGGCTTTTTCTGAGGAAGTGGAGTGCCCGACCATGGAGCTCTTCCTTGAGGATTGATTGCTGCAGATGGTGCTACTTAACTGAAAGCCGAATTTATTTTCTGTAGAGCGTGCACACCGTATACCTGGCCATCCTCCTGCTCCAGGGGCCCCCTCTCGGACTGTCATTGCGCGATTGCTCAACTATAGGGACAGGGATTTGATCCTACAATTATTAAGTGCGAAGGGTCCCTGGTCATACAATCGAAGCACCATCACAGCGTATCCTGATTATACCGCAGTAGTTAAGAGATTTCGAAATACCTTTGGAACAGTGAAGGTGCAACTTCGGTCCTTGGGATTGAAATACACCCTGCTCTTCCTGGCATGGCTCCGGCTGATTGACTCGGATACAACACCTTTTTTTTCCTCCTGTGAAGAGGTCTGGGTGGGGCTGTGACCCAAGGGTATCCAGGAATAGGAAGACGAAGTGGTCGGAGACCTACGCAGCTGTTCTGATGGAGATCCTGTTCGCCCCCTCTCCGCTGAACAGGTGGCTTTGGAGCTGGCACAGGTGTTTGCGGAGGTCTCCTTGCTCAGTGCCAGTTGCTTCCAGGTGCTAACACCAGATGCTGACCAAGACTCAGTCTTAGAGGCACCCAGACTGGGGCTACGGATGGGGACCCGACAATTGTGTCGCAAGATCACCCCGACAGGAGATGCCGGACGCATGATTGTACACTGGGTTGGTGAGTGAAGCAGGTGGGGGTGAATGGCTAGGGGGGATTTCAAGGCAGAGAGATACTGCATGGGAGCATGATGGGCATGCTCAGATAAACGCTTGTTATGGGACTTGAGGTGCTACATTGAGGGGCCCGGGTTACTTTGGCCTGTCGTGAACGTAATCTTCCACGCTATTTAGCCTGACCCCCAGAGACTTCTGTACAGACTGACTCACCTAAACGATGGTGCCGTAGGCCACCTTATTTACTGTTGGGGATGTTGTGGCATGATGCCTGTTGGTATCCGAGCAAAGAGAGAGGGTGTTATGGTCATTGTTTTGTTCTGTTTTTTTTTGTTTATTACCAAGACTGAACTGGGTGCAGGGGAGGCGGGGTGGACCTTCAGGCCTACCAGGGTGTGTGTGTCTGTCCATAGGCCCCAGGAAGGGGGTGCTAAATGTTTGTCATGGTGTTCACATACAATGCACTGACATGGAACATCAGGGGGGTGGCAACCCTGGTGCGCTGACATAGGATTTATGCCTATCTCAGGCACCGCCACATACATATAGCTTGCCTTCAGGAGACACATCTCACTGCCCCTGAGCTGCTGAAGGTAGCTAGATGCTGGAGTGGGCAACTCTTTGGGACAGGGTACTCTGCATTTGCTATGGAGGGTCATGATCTGGATTGCCCTAGGTGTTTAGTTTGTCCAGCGTGGAACAGTATTAGACTCGAAGGGCCATTATGTCCTGCTAGAAGGGTTGCTAGATGTGCACCCACTTTCTATTGTTTGATTGTATGTGCCTAACACGCTTCAGGGTGAGCTCTTACACACAATGTCCCAAATTTTGCTCACTGACCCCCTGGCTCCTAACATTTGGGGGAGGGTATTTTAATTGTATTCATTGTACCTCCTTGGACAGGTCAGTACCCCCATTTCCGGGGACACAGGGCTTAAAGGCGATCAAACACTTTCAATTGTGGACATCCACGACACACCTCCTAGATATCTGGTGCCTGGGACATCCCAGGGAGGCGGAATTCTCCTACTGTGCTCCTGGCCATCAGGTACACACTAGGCTTGATTATTTCTTTTGCAATACTGATTTTTGGCCTCAAGTGCATAGCTCAGAATACCTAGGCCGCACAACCTCGGATCATAGTCCACTAAAGCTGACATTCCAGTGAGGGGAGGATAGGGCCCCAATTCCGACCTGGCGAATGTGGATGGAGGCTCTGCTGGATCCAGTATACACTATTGGGACCCCTTTACAATACTACTTTGAGGAGAATGAGGCCTCGGTCGAGACTATGGGCATGGAGTGGGATGCAATGAAGGTAGTTATGAGGGGCCATTGTATAAAGACTTCCTGGGGAGATAACGAGGTCCTCCTTCGCAGCGTGCTAGCACTGGAGACTCAAGTACATGTTCTCGAGTGGGAGGTGGTGACTGTGGCTGAGGCCTGCGCACGGTTGCATGTTCTCAGGGGGCAGCTTAGAGATGAAACATGCCGGCTGCAAAATATTGACTACAGGGCATCCCTCGCAAAGCAGCACACTGACGGGGACAAGCCAGGCCGCTTTTTGGCATGGCTCTTGCGCTCAGACGTGTCACGAGCTATCATCTATGCGATTCGTGCCCCACATGGAGTGGTGGTGAACTCTTAAGCTGACATTTGTGAGACTTTTGCTCAGTACTATGAACAGTTGTATTCTCCCCCAACTGATCCTGCTCTTGCTCGCCTTTGAACCTATATAGACGGGGCTGCCCATCCTCGATTAAGTCCCTTACAACTTCAGGAGCTTGAGCAGCCCCTGAAGGCAGAGGAACTCTGCACTGCCATTAGCCAGATGGCTTGGAATAAGGTTCTGGGAACTGACGGGTTCCGGATCGAATTTTACGCGGCATACCAGACAACCTTCGCACCCTAATTGCTTATGGTTTACTGGGAAGTGCATCAGCGGGGCATGCTACCGGACTCCCTACGGAAGGCTCTGATAGTAGTGCTGCCCAAAGACGGTCGCGATCCCTTGGACGTGAGTTCTTACCATCCATTGTCGATGCTAAACCTTGATTATAAAATATTGAGTAAGGCCCTTTGGGACAGGTTGCTACTGCTGCTCCCGAATATGGTGCATCCGGACCAATGTGGGTTTATCCCCAACTGGGCCACTTCATCTAATACCCGGCGGCTCTGCCAGATCATGGCGTCGGTTGAGGGGTCTGAGGGGTTTCCAGTTTCCCTGAACTTTGAGAAGGCCTTTGACACCCTTGGGTGGCCGTACCTGATGGCTGTCTTAAAGGCCTTTAGGATGGGCCCTGAGTTCCTGGGTTGAGTTACACTGTTCTACACGGCACTCCAGGCCAGAGTGTGGATGGGCCACCAGACATCTTTGCAATTCCACATAGGTAGGGGCAAACGCTAGGGCTGTACCCTCTCTCTGGTGAGTTCTGCGCTAGCTATGGAGCCCCTGGCTACTCTGCTGCAGGTGGATGGCCCAAGGTGGGTTATAGCGGTGGGCCCTCATTGGCACGTGGTCTCGCTATATGCGGACGATGTCACAGTGTATATGCGGAGTCCAGAAAGGAAACGCTCAACTCTCTTTGCAGCTCTGTATGAGTTCAGTGACTTGGCAGGCGTACAGGTGAACTGTGGAAAGTCTTGCATTTACCCTCTGCAGAGGTTGGAGCGCTCAGAGTTGGAACGACTAGCGACTGACCGTCTGCCTTGGCAGCTTGATATGTTCCGCTACTTTGGGGAACAAATTTATCATGCAGACCAAGACCTCCTGGATGGTAATCACGGCAGGGCCCTCGCGTCGGTGTGGTAGTCCCTGGGTTTCTGGACACGCCTGCCTCTGTTGCCAATGGGTTGCACGTTCATTGTGAAGATGTTGATACTCCCGCGATTCCTCTATCTCTGCACGGTGGTGCCTGCGTTCCCCACGAGGGCTTATTTTAGAGACCTGTGGAGCTTGATTTCCACCTCATATGGGGGAGCACACAGGCGAGTGTCTATCCGCACTTTGCAGTGACCATTGATGGGGGGCAGCCTGGGGGTTCCTGATTTGGAGTGTTATTTTGCGGCAGCGCAACTGCAGTGTCACGGCAGCACAACTGCAGTAGCCAATGCGCTGGTTGGCGGGTGATATGAAGGGAGAGGGAGTGGCATTAAGGGACGAATTGGGGAATAGGAAATTTCTGGGCTTGTTGCTGTTCCCTGGCGGTCCACCCCAAGGCCTGAGCCAATTGGCACAGGTTGCCAAGGTTTGTTGGAAAAATTATATTCAGCCGTGGCACGCGACGCGGCCATATACCCCACAGCTCCTGATTTGGTGTATGCCTGGCCTGCGGGCCCTGCTGGAGGCCCATGATCCAGGTCCGTGGCAAGATGCAGAGTAGTTGACCCTAGGGGACCTCTATCAAGATGGCACTCTACGTTCTTTCCAGGATTTGCAGGATGTCAATTGCCTGCATGCTGGTCAGTTTTTAACATATAATGCTCTAATGCTGGAACTCATAAATATATATGGAGAGTGGGCCAGGTAGTATCGGCCCTGCATCAGGGACTGCAGTGTGTGTAGACTCATGGATTGGGCCGTAGAGCAGTTACAGTTCTGTACACGGTGCTGCAGGCTGGGGATGCCACTCTATCGCTATCGGGCAAGCCCAGGTGGGAGGAAAGTTTAGGCATTGTCCTGTCTGACAAGCAATGGGGGATGGCACTGGACCAAGTCAAACGAGTGTCCCGTAATGCCAGACTGAAGTTTACTCAATTCAATTATTTATATTGTACATACCTTTCACCCCACTGCTTACACAAGATGTTCCTGGGAGTGGCTGTGACATGCCCCCGATGTAGTCACCAAGATGCGATCTTCCCACATATGGTGTGGGAATGCCCCCACTGCCACGGAGTTGGGTGCAGGTCATGGAGCACATATTGGAGATACTGGAAATGCCTGTTTCACCAGATCCTAAGCATTGTTTGCTAGGGATCACTGAGTGCTAGAAACGCACTAAATCTCAGCTAAACTTTGCTGATTTAGCAATGGCTCTTTTCAAGCGCCTAATAGCCATGTCCTGGAAGGCGGGGTAGCCGCTGGTGATTGACTGTTGGCTCCGGCTCGTGCTCTGTAGGGCGACTGCTGAAACTGATGCCTTGATACGAGACGGTAGGGTGAGAGGGGGCAGTGATGCGGCCACGCTGTGGAATACGTACGTGCTCAGACTGCAGTACAAATGTGACACCCATACGTAAACCCTACTCCTTACAGAGACACCGGGGGGTGTACGGGTGCTGACTTGGGATGGAACTAGTACTCCACTGCTGCGGACCATTCCCACCCCTCTAACATTGGGCCCTGCCCCCTCCCCCTCTGCTTGTGCCTAGTCTGCTTGATTGTATCTTGCATTGTTGTAGTCATAAATTGACTCTTCCCGAGGGCCCAGGAAGTTCAGTTCATGTTTAGTTTGTTTCTTGAGGCACCAGTTCGAAACACTGTCTGAGCTTTATGTGCTTACTGTTCACCCATAGAGGGTTGACGCAGGGTGCGGGTTGGGTTGACCTGACAGCCACCCCATCATCTGACGAGTACTTATAGTTAGCAGAGGGGGATATGACCTGCACATACTCACTAACACCTCCCCCCTCAGCCTCATGCGCTTGCACCTTGTCACTGTTAACTGTTTATCGATTTCTATGCTATGGTTCAGATTCGTATGCACAATTTCTGTGTTCATTGTTGCACAAACCTGTATATGCCAATAAAGACATATTTAACAAAAAAAATCTCTCTTTTCTTACCATTCTGACCATGCGCTGCTCCTCCGAACCACCCCATAAAGTAAACACCAAGCCCCTCCACAGCCCGTTGCTCTGTGTGGGTGGCCTATTAAGTAAACTTTAACTGGTGCAGGGCTGGTTGGATCTCTTTCTTCTCAGAGTCTTGGTGGCACTGAAAAGGCCCTGCCACTAATAACTATGAACCTAGGAGTGAAGTCCTGGAATAACCTTCCACTATAATTTCAAACTATGCATAATCATTTGGGTTTCTAATAGACTCTACAGACTCACTTTTTAGGTCTTACCAGTGATAGTGCATGTGCTGTCATTTGCAAGACATTTTTTTTACTTACAAGGGGCTTAGAGCCCGCCCATTACCATGGGTTGGCTTCATCGTCACTCTCATTTCCTTGCTTCTCTTTGGTCAGGGAGTGCCAGCTTCACTTCCTCTTTATGTGTTGCTTCCTTGTGGCACCCAGTGTCTTTCCAATGCTCGCAAGCTTTCTGAGGTACATTTTTAATTTTAATTGCAGCACTCTATCAGAGCGCTTGTGTTTGCAGGCCAGCTCACCCCTATCATCCTGCTCCCTGTTGCTGCTTGCCCCCGTTTATCCTTCCGTCCCTCTACGTGTTACATGAAACTGGGTGTGGTAAAAAGCCACAAAGTTGATTCTTCCGAGGCTAATCCCATTTTACATAAAACAAGCATATCATGTGAGGTTTATGGCAACCAAATCAGCAGATGATGTATTTTGTTATTGTTAGGGCCAGACAGATGAGGAACACTTAGGTTGACTGTGTGCCCCGGAGGTACTTTGACAGCCCTAAAGTATCCCACTGGCTCACCAACTACTAACCCATAGGTACCATTTTCCAAGCCTCAAGACATTCATGTACCCCTGCTTGTAGCTGCCAGGTGGGTACATAATATGTGTTGACCCTTGAGACAGAACTGTCTTTTTAATAAGCAGCACTTTGTCTCCGCGAATGTTGAGCTGATCACTGAAAGCGTACAAGAGAGACTATAAGTTCCATACTACAATGTTCTGCTGATATACGTTACAGGCCGTCTGATGCATGTTGGGGTTTGAGTTGGCAAGGAAAATATGGTATGAGATACACTCTGCCTTGCGTCACTGAAGTAGATAAAGGGCAGGACCCTGTTTCTGGTGGCAAATTGTCCCATATTAATGAAGCCTTTGCTTTGTCCTGCATCACACAAGGTGACGCAAGGACAATGCAAAGGCTTCAGCAAAATTTAGAAGGGCACACAAGGCCTGATTTACGTGGTGTGGTGTTACGTTACATTTCAACTTGGGAGGCGTTTCATGGGTGGAGCATGGGCATTGCCAGGCATCCAACAAGATCCCCCAGCACATGCAAGTACAATCAACATAGAACATGTCATATTAATGTAGACAGTCTTTGTTTTCTGCCGCACACATAGAAAGAGGAACATGCTTACCATAATGCAGACAGGCTTTTACTATGGTGCAAGGGTGCTAGGATTGTAGCAAGGCAGCACACTGTGTGCCAGATCAAGGAGAGAGCAGTAATGCTCGATATCTTTGTAAATATGAAGCATTTCTGCTCTGTCCCTTTCACACAAAGCAGTGCAACAGCTTTGTTTGCTGCACTGTGTTACGTGAAAGTTTAGTAAATGTGCCCCATATTATTCTGGAGGAGGAGACGTTATTCATATCTATCTCAATGTAACCAGATTTTAGTTTATTTATTGTTCTATTTGGCTTTTTTGTCATTAACCCGTTTGCTGCTTCGAACGTTCCGCGCCAGTGCGGAACGTTCTATTAAACGGGCGGGGCCGCGTCGGCCAACGGACGTGCACAGCACTACCGAGGTAGTGCTCGCGACGGCCGTTGGCCGACAGCAGCAGCAAACGGGTTAAGAGGACCTTACTTTGCTTCATGTCTCATCGTTCAAATTTTATGAGGGATTTAGGTCATCTGCAAATTATGCTGTCTCTTATACTGCCTTTTTAAAATATTTCCTTTTGCCTGTTTAAAAAGATATGTCATTTAGGCTTTTGGAAAAATATTGCTGGGATTATATTTGTATGGGGAAATAGGGAATCTAAACAAACTCTGTCCAACACACCTACGCAAACACACACACAGGCACACCAAACTCAAACATCACCTGCAGTCACCCCCTACACCCACTACCCACCACTCTACCACCACCACTCTGGCACCCTACCACCATACCAACACCATTCTACCACCCTATCACCACCACCCTACCACTACCACCCTACCACCACCCTACCAACAACCCACCACAACCAACCTACTACAGCCACCCTACCAATATCATATTACCACCACCCTACCACAATGCCACCACTATCCTACCACTGCCCTACTACCACCCTACCACTGCCACCATAAACACCAACCTAACCACCACCACCCTAACCAACCTACCACCAGCATGCCACCACCCACCACCACCACCCCGAACACCCTAACCACCACTCTACCACAACCACCCTATCATAACCACCACCCTGCCACCACCCTACTATTAAAACACCCTACCACCATCACCACCAACCTATCCACTACCACCAACAACCGAACCACCACATTAACCACCATGCCATAGCCAACACCACACTGCTGTATCTACCACCATAACCACCCTAACCTAACCACCACCAGACTTCCCTAACAACAAATACCCTAACCATCACCACAACCATAACCGCCACCACAACTACCGCCACCAACCTAACCACCAACACTCACTCTAACTGCCCTAACCTCCACAACCACCCTAAGCACCACCCTAATCATCACTGCTTTCACCACCCTCACAAGCACCACCATCCTAACCACCACCACCCTAACCACAACCAACCAAACCACCACCATCCTAACAATCTTAACTTCCACAACCACTCTAACCACCACCCTGATTACCACTCTAATGACCTCCCTGACCACCACAGACCTCACTACCCATCCACCTACCACCACCCTTTAACCACCTCCCTCACCACCTCCACCCTAGCCCTCCTATCACTACCCTACCACCATTCTACCACAACTACCATCTTCACCCTACCACCACCATCCCAACACCACCCTACACCTACCACAACCACCCTAACACCACACCCACCTCCACCATAGCACCACCCTACCACCACCCTAACCACCACAAGCACTGCCACAACCACTCTAACTACCACCAACACCACCCTGACCACCACCACAATACCCTAAGAACCACCATCCGCCCACCACCCTACACCTACCACAACCACCCCAACACCACCCCCACCTCCACCATAGCACCAACCTAACCACCACAAGCACTACCACAACCACTCTAACCACCACCACCATAACCACCACCACCACCCTAACCACCACCCAAACCACTTAACCACCAACACCCTAACCCCCACCACCACCCTACTCTAACCACCATCCTAATCACAACTGCAACCAGCACTACCACCTTCACCATCACCCCTCACCACCACCATCAGTGCCCACATTAATCACCATCCCCTTCATCTGTACCACCACCCTAACCTCATCCACCTCCACCCTAAACACAGCCTTCAACATCAAGATCACCACCACCCTCCTCACCACCACCCTCACCACCACCATCCTCACCACCACCATCCTAACCACAACCTTTACCACCAACACCACCACCACCCTAATGACACTACCACTCTAACCACTACCATCCTAACCATCACAACCCTAACCATCGCCCCAACCAACACCACCCTACCACCACAACTACCACAACCCTAAGCACCACCATCACACCCTAAACATCACCACCAACTGTAACCACAATCACCAGCATACCACCACTCTACCAACACCACATCCCTACAACAAGCACAACCCTACCACCACCACCTTATCAATGTCCTACCACCACCATACCCTTGCCACTACCACCCAACCGCCACCACTACCCCATGACCATCCTATCCACCACTGTAACCCACCACCATAACCAGCACCACCATAACTCTAACTTACCACCACCCTAACCACCACCACCATGCTACCAACCCTAATCACCACCCTAACCACCACCTTCACCACCCCCACACTCAACCCCACCACTACCCCCTCACCGCCACCCCCACCCCCACCCCCACCCCCACCCCCACCCCCACCCCCACCCCTCTCCCCAACACCACCTTAAAATGCCAAACACCACCCTACCACTACTACCACCCCACCACCACCCTAAGCTACCACCACCCTCAAGATGATCACCACACAAACCACCACCATCCTACCACCAACTCCGTAACCCCCACTACCACCCTCAAGACCACCACTATTCTCTCCCTCACCACCACTACCCTCACTATAAGCACCACCCTACCACCACCACCCTAACAATACCCTACCATCAATATACACCTGCAACTACCACTCTACTTTCACCACTCCCCCACCACCAACTTACCAATTCCTTACCCACCACCCTAACCATTACCACCAAAACCAGCACCAGCACCCTAATAAGCACCCTTATCACCACCATCCGAGCCACCACCACCACACTAACCACCACAACCGTCCTAACCACCCTAACCACCACCAACAACCTAACCACCACCTCTACCACCGCCACCCTCACTCTTATCACCTCCCCCCTCACCACCACCCTCTCACCATCACCACCACCCTACCACCACTTAAAACCCTACCACCACTTACCACCCTAACAGCCACCACTCTGACCTACCACCACCCTCAAGGCAACCACCACTCTCACCACCACTAGTCTCACCATCACCACTACCATCTCAACACCCTGACCACCCTTACCACCACCACCCTCACCACCACCACCATCACCATCATCCTTACCACCATCAGCACCCTAACCACCACCACCACTCTAACCACCATCACCTTAACCACCACCACCCTCACCACTACCACCCTATCACTACCACGAATCAAACCCTGTACCTCTTCACCTCTATTCCTTCACTCCATGCTATTCCTTGAACCTCTATTTTCACTTGTATATATTTTCTCCTATAGCCCTTATTTCATACCTGTGTCTCTCCAGCCTTCTATCTTGCTAGCCCCTGTATTTTTCAACCAATTCATTATTGATTCACTCCCCCCTTTTCAATCCATTCCCCCCATTAGCAATTTTTTCTTTCACCTATCGCTCGTTTCTGCCCTGAATCCCTTAACTCTCTTTCCTTACGGTTCTGAACATGCTCTGCTCCTCCAAACCCCCCCCATAAAGTAAACACCAAGCCCCGCCACAGCCCATTGCTCTGAAAAAAATCTGTGTGGGTGGCCTATCAAGAAAACTTTAACTGGTGCAGGGCTGGCTGGACATTCTCCTTCACAGAGTCTTGGTGGCACTGCACTTCTTCTTCAAGTGTTTGTTCCTTCCCTGGAACATGGCCCAAGAACTGCTTCCTTGTGGCACTCAGTGTCTTTCCAGTGCTCGTAAGCCTTCTGAGGTACATTTTCTATTTTAGTTGCAGCTATCTATCAGAGCGCTTGTGTTTGCAGGCTATCTCACCCCTATCATCCTGCTGCCTGTTGCTGCTTGCCCCCTTTTATCCTTCCGTCCCTCTACATGTTGCATGAAACCGGGTGTGGGAAAAAGCCACAAAGTTGATTCTTCCGAGGCTAATCCCATTTTAGATAAAACAAGCATATCATGTGAGGTTTAGGGCAACCAAGCTTGCAGATGATGTAATTCTGTTATTTGTAGGGCCAGACAGATGAGGAACACTTAGGTTGACTGTGTGCCCCAGAGAAACCTGTGACAGCCCTAAAGTATCCCAGTGCCTCACCACCTACTAACCCATAGGTACTATTTCCCAAGCCTTAAGACATTTATGTACCCCTGCTTGTACCTGCCAAGAGGGTACATAACATGTGTTGACCCTTGAGACAGAACTGCCTTTTAAATAAGCAGCACTTTGTCTACGTAAATGTGGAGCTGATCACTGAAAACATACAAGAGAAACTATAAGTCCCACAATGCAACGTTCTGCTGATGTACGTTGCAGGCAGGCTGATGCATGTTGGGGGTTGGGTTGGCAAGGCAAATGTGATATGAGATACACTCTCCCTTGCATCACTGAAGTGGATAAAGAGCAGGACCCTGATTCTGGTGACAAATTGTCCCATATTTATGAAGCCTTTGCTTTGTCCCTGCGCCTCGCAAGGTGAGGAAGGAAAATGCATAGTCTTCAGTAATATTTAGAAAGGCAGGCCAGGCCGGATTTGTGTAGCGTTGCTGGCTTTGTAAAGAAATGTAGCGCAACGCAGCAACTTGCACTGTGTTACGTTAGATTTCAACGTGGGAGGCGTTCCATGAGTGGAGCCTGGGCATTGTTTGTGGTATTGGCAGAGCATGTATGGGCTCTCTGTGGCTGTGAAATTGTTTTTGCAGTCCCGAGTGATACAGGCAAAAAGGTCTAGTCACGCTACTTATCTTCCAAAACATGGTATACTACCACCACCTCTTTATGCACTGTGCCCAGGACAGGGGCAGTAGTCCTCTGCCCATAATGATCTTACGCTTGTAGTGCCCCAGAATGCCAGTGGACAGGTCCAGGTCCTCACATAGTTAGGGACAGGCGTGGGCCTCTGTGGGTATGCTCAGACTAGCATGACACCAGGGCCAGAATAACGTTCAGTTATCAGACATGCATTCCGTAGGGCACGTAGGGCAGGGGAACATGCCTGTTTACAATGTGTGGGACATTCTAGTCCCACTAGATTTTAAGGCAC
Source organism: Calotriton arnoldi (assembly GCA_963921515.1). Classification (NCBI taxonomy): domain Eukaryota; kingdom Metazoa; phylum Chordata; class Amphibia; order Caudata; family Salamandridae; genus Calotriton; species Calotriton arnoldi. The sequence continues at coordinate 1,422,918 of CAWUFW010002342.1, read as the reverse complement.
TCTTTGCTTCCTGTAGTTTCCACACCTTGGACTCTCTATAGCCTCACTCCAGCAGGCAGAGAGTTGTTGAAACAGTGCACCAATCCTTTGTTGCCACTGTGGGCGAAAGAATACGTGATGCCACTTTCGCCACCTAATGCATTTTGGCGTATTGACGTCCGTGCCCTTCATCGAGGAGTCTGCACAACGTCACAGCACTCAAAATGGTATTTGAAAAATTGCACTTCCAGCTGAGCAAGTCACTTTTTAGAGAACAGCGGCTTATGTTCAGCAGCAAAACACCTATAAAAAACAATTCAAGCTCTAATGAATGGTGCCTTTGAACTTTTTAATTAAAATAAAGTCGCACACCCTCAGTTCTAGCAGCCACCCTCCAGGCCAGTGGCTGTGTTTCACTCAGGTCTAGGTTTCACCCTTTCCCATTATCCGGTTACCTCTTCTACACCAACAAAGACAGAAAGGATCTTGTAAAATGATTTATAATTGCTTTCATTTTGGCGCAGATACAGCAATAGCTTGCAGCCAACTTCTATGCTCTCATGTGAACACTTATTACATTGAGGGAACCTGGGCTTTTGCCTAATGACTGCTGTAATGATTCATGTGGTGATGGGGATATCCGGTGTTGATGGAAAATGGTCTAGCAGCAGACTTAAGAAGTATTTCTTATGAGCATGGCAAAAATCATCACATTTTAACCTACACCTCCTTCCACATCTCATCAGAGAGCTGGATGTTCATGCATGAAGTGTCGAGGCATCCGAAGAAACATTATAAAAAGCGCTGAGTGCGGCTACTGTGCTTGAGAAGATAAGGATGTCTTAAAATTACTGCCAGGGGGGCTCCGTCAAAATATGATGCCGACACATACAAAATGCCATCCCATAATCAAAACTAGGACGATGTGGTGCGACGCTGCTTCCCGACACACAGAAAAACGTCTAGCGCCCTGAGGCCAGCAGCAGGCCTCTTCTAGAAAGATGGAGTCAGCGGTCACACTCTTGCTTTCCGAAGCAAGAGAGAATGTGTCCCTTAGAGCGCATTACAACGCATAGGTGCCCTAGGGAGCTGCAATACTGGAATGAAGAGCACAAGCCTATGCTTCCTTGAGACCTAGAACTTTAGAGGCATGAAGGGCAAGCGAGAACTTATTTTATTGACCCTACTCCACCAAATAGCTGTAAGAGTAGGAAAGAGGGCAGTGTCCCCTTTCTTTTGTTTCTTGCAGTTTTATAAAGTGTGAACTCGACCCTGGAGGCATCAGAGCGCTTTACATGAGCACCAGTTGCATTACATAAAGACACATTCATTTTCAGGAACGGGGAGATTAAGGGCCACATGCATCAAGGAAAAAACCGGTCGCAAACGGGCAGATTCACAGAATCTGCCCCTTTGCGACCTGTATTTTTGCATTTGGGATGCATCATCCCAAATGCAAAAATTGCAAATGAAGGAATCGCAAAATTTGCGATTACTTAAATTGCGATTGCATTTAAGGAATCGCAAATTGCGATTCCTTAAATGCAATGCATTAACCCCAAAAAAAATTGTGATTTCGCAAATAGGAATCGCAAATTACCGTCAATCTCAAGTTGATGGTAATTTGCAATTTCTTTGAAAAATGCACTAAAGTGCATTTTTCAAAGTCCCATGTTACACACACACATGCCCTTGGGGCATGTGTGCGCGTAACATGTGGTAAAATGGAAATTTCAGGGGTGCAACAGGGTGTCCTTTTGGCACCCTTGCACCCTTGAAATTGCAAGCGCAATTTGCGAGTACCTATTGGGTACTCGCAAATTGCGCATGCAATTCCCATTCATTCCTATGAGCCTCTAGGCCCATAGGAATGAATGGGAAGCCATTCCTTAATTGCGAGTCGCAATTTGCGAGTCGCAATTAAGGAATGTGTAGGAATCGCACGTTTTTTTGCAATTCCTACATGCATCGGCAATTGCGATTCCATAATTGCGATTCCTTAAAAATCGCAATTATAGAATCGCAATTGCCTATTTTAATGCATGTGCACCTAGATCTCTGACCCGCAATTTGAAATTTCTTATGATCTGTGGTTAATAGAGGCCTTCCTACATCTTGGCACAAGTGAAATTCGTAGTGGCTGTCGTGTGTGTCAGGTTATCACGGCCACAATGTGATATTCAGTGACAGGACTTTTAGAATGTTGGATAACATGGGAGAGGGTGTGGCTTAATGGCTAGAGCGGCCGACTTCGAAGCTGGGGAACCACAGGTTCGAGTCTGGCAGGAGGCTCAAACATCTTGGGAAATCACTTAGGGCCAGATGCATCAACAAACCAATTTGCGATTTCCTAATTGCGAATCCTTGCGATTCGCAATTAGAAAATCGCAAAACGGAATGTGTGTGTGTTTAACACTTTCTGCGATTCCTAGGGGATCGCAAATGACCTACCTCATGAATATTAATGATGTAGGTCGCAATTTGCGACCTCCTAGGAATCGCAAAAATCACGGGGATGGTGGCCTGCTGGGTTCAGCAGACCACCATGTCCGTGATTGCTTTTAAATAAAGCAATCTTTTGTTTTGTAAAGCAGTCCGTTTTCCTTAAAGGAAAACGGGATGCTTTACAAAAGAGGAAATGAAAACTTTTCCTTTCATTTTCTAAGAGCAGGCAGTTGTCCGTGGGACCACTGCATGCTCTTAGAAAATGCATTTACAGACATTCACAAAGGGGAAGATGTCCCTTGGGGACCCCTTCCCATTTGTGAATTGGTTACCACCTACTTGAAGTAGGTGGTAAAATGCGAATGTTTTGCGACCGCATTTTGGCCGCAAAACATTCATGCATACTAATGCGATTCGGTATTAGGAAGGGACGCCCTAAACACGCCCCTTCCTAATAGCGAATCGCAAACCCATTTTGCGATTCGGTAACAGGTTACCGAATCGCAAAATAGGGTTTGCTGCGAATCGTCCGTTTGCGAAGGCAATAAATGCTTGATGCATCTGGCCCTTAGTGTTTCACATGTGACTCACAGATCTCTGAACTATTAGTGATAATGTGTTTTTTTCTGATTGGTTCAGAGCCACTCAATGGGCTTTCACCCAGGCTCCACCTGATATAGACCGCTAACCTAGCTATTCCCACATTATTTATCTTCTCTAGCTCTCTTGTCTGGTCATCTCTTCTTCTATACATCTTTTCTCCTCTCTTGTTCTCTTCGTCTCCACCTCTCTCCTTGTTACGCCTATCTATGCATCTGTCTACCTCTCTGTACCCCCCTCTGTCTCTCTTGTGCTCCCTCTCTGTCTCTGTCTTGCTGCACCTCACTGCTTCTGTCTTTCGTTCTCTGTTACCCTCTCTCATATTCCTTCTCTCTGTCATCTTCCCTCATCCAGGATCGCCACAATAAATAGATTTCTTAAGCAAACTTGTACATTAGATGGTGACAGCTGCTGCCATGTTTTTTCCTCCTCCTCCTCCTTTTTCACCCTTATTCCACTGTCTCTGCAGCTACCTTTCTTTGTATTTTTATCTTTTTTTCATCCCTACATTCAGTGTGGAGCTTGCTATTTTTCTTGCTTGTCTTTCTCCGTTCCCTAGCTCAGGGTTAAGAAAGCGAGGGTGAGCCAACATGCTAAATGAATGATTCATGGGAAAACCCAAACTCTCACAATAGGGTTCACTGTTTTCTTCATTTGCAAGGGAAAAGTCCATATGCAAGCTACTGTAGGCCTCTTTCCTCGTCCCCCTCTTTCTCTCTCACTGTCTTTTTGTTTCTCCTTTCTCTTCTTCCCGTTTTTCTCTGTATTCCTCTCTCTCATTCTATTTTCCTCCCTTGTCTGTCACTCACTCCTTTTTCCGCTTTCTTTCACTGTCTGTCTATCTATCTATCTATCTATCTATCTATCTATCTATCTATCTATCTATCTATCTATCTATCACATATTCCACTCTTCTGTTCAAACATGATCCATTGCGAAACAAGCCCAAAGGCAAATGACATTTTCGTACCAAAGGCAAATTTTGTTCGTTTTCTGGTCTCTGTGTTTTTTAATTGGGAAATAAGGGCCTTGACCGTCCGTCAACCAGTGTATAAGAACTTCCAAGTTTTAAAAGTGAGACAACTTTCTTGGCTGTACTTTTCACTCAACCTAACTCATGCAGCAAAAAGCCATGTGCAACATAATAATAATGTGTGTAACTGAGGCAGACTGACGTCTCTCACTCTGACTGCACAATAACTTTTAAAATCCTATACATTGGGTTAAACTTCCCATATTGGCAAACATTAATGAGTGCTGTCTAATTATTTACCCTTCCATTCTGTCCTCGATGCTTTGACGGACTCCTCTCTCTAAAGTTAACTTGCCAACAATAGGCAGGTTTTTCCCAGATGACTTAGCTGTCACTCAGGGTGGCGTTGGACTCCATCCATCATTAGCACAATGTGGGAAACCCTTGTGTTGTGCTGTGCTGCTTCACTGGGGTGCTCTTGTTATTCAAAAGGGTGCCTTCCACTGGGCCACCCTCTATACAACCTTCCGGAAGTGCCCTTCCATCATTCTCTCGGGGTTAATGTGTGCTCCTCGGCCGGATTACTTTTTAATACAGTCAAGCACTTTCGTCACAAATTCGTTGCAAGAAGACAACCTGTTCTTGTCTTCATTGAACAGTAAAAAAAGACCTTACTAGTAAAGTCAAAAGTTGACAGAAAATCTGGAAGCTCAAAAGACGCTAAAGCCGTGTTGTGTGTTTTTTGGGTTTGCATTCACTTAAAATAAGACAGTGTTGTGTAAGGTTGCCAATGACATAAAAGCGCCCATAGGTGTGGCAAGTCAATTACAAGATGAAACAAGAGAATACTCACTAAAAATAACAACAGGATGAAAATAAGCACATAGATCTGGATCATTTACGGTCTGTATTCTGGAAAAACAGAGCATGAAAAAGTCAGAAAAGAAAGCACACGGATCCTATTTGGCAGGATTTCGTCAAAATAAAAGTAGAGATGGAGTTGAAATAAGTTTGTGAGAGGGTTTTAATGGTGCTATAGAAGGGTGAAGTGTTGAAAACAGGAAGTACCACAGAGCTGGTAAAAGACAGGAAACCCATAATGAGTTAAGCTCTCTGATTACCAGCTGAATACTAGCACAAGGCACAAGTCCAATGGGCGGATCCCCAAAGGGGAGATCTATGCAGCAATGGAAAAAAGTATTTAAGCCCAAAAGGTGGCAAGATGCTAAAGCGGCGGAAGGCGAGGTGAGCATTAAAAGTAGGCAGATGTGGCACTGAAAATCTGCAGATGAGGTGAAGGTGTGGAGTGAAGCAGACCACAAATGAGAGGCTTATAATATGAGTGCAGAGCAGGAACATGTTTTTTAGATTCAGCAATCAATGCCAGTTTCAATGAAGTTGCTATTAAATGTGAGGGGCTGCTACCATTGCCTATGATTACCTCGAACCTACAATCAGAGCGCACAACTGGTCAGAGCAAGAAAAAAGAGAAATGAGCCAGATAAAGAAGGGAAATGGAGGGGGTGAAGGGTAGACCATCCCTGGCTCATTGAAATAATCATAGGTTTCCAAAGAAATTGTTGTTTGAATATACTGAGATTTTAATTGGTCATTTAGAGATTGGCTGATTTGCTACCATATGGTAGCAGTGGTTGGAGCATTCCAGCCGACTAAATGTGGAGTTTATCATTGGGCGTTTGCCATTTTCCCCCTGAAAAAGATCCCGCCTCCATCACAGGAGCCATTAGAGTGAAAAAAGCAGTGACAGTAGATTTGCTATGCCTTAGAAGCATGGCAGAAGTGTCAGCATTTGACCATATTTGCCTTTCCAGGGCATGCCCCTCTGGTTTGTTGCCTGCTTGCTGAGTGAGGCGGTGTTGTTTTTCCTCTTTCACAGTGGAGCAGGACAGTGAGTTCCACCTCTTTGGCAACACAGCTCTTTGGTGGGAGGATGGCAACTGAGATCTTGGGCGGGTTTGCAGGCACACCCTGTACGGTGCCACTATGGCTGACATTTGTATTTGCTAACCTGTATTTAATACCACAAATTCCATAGCTTCCCATCCATAATGAATGTTTATGGAAGAACAATTCAAGATGGCTACCATACTTCCTGTGATATGATTGAGAAATCTCTTTTAGAAATATATATGTCTCTGTAGGTTTTGTTACTACTCAGCCCTGTCTCATTCTGTGCAGTTTTGTGCCTTCCCTTGTGAGATTTGAATCTACAACCATCCTGATTTCACCTTCATCCTGCCTAGGCGGTTTCTATGCCGGTAGGCGTTTTTCTCCATTTCTGTGGCCTTTCTTCACAGTCACAAGCTTCTTACACGAGTTGAATATTTAGTGATTACGAGTTTTTGCGGTGCGGTTCCGGGTCCACCCCGCCGCCGCACTGACAAACACGTGGACGGGTTGCCCGCCAGATTATGAGTGTTTCTCGTGCCTAGCGGGCATCTTTTTGACGTTCCCACGGCGTTGCCTCAGAAAATAGGCACAGCAATGGGAACGCCAAAACCAGTTCCTGCATGGCATGGTGCAAGAAGTGGGGTGCATGCACATAGGGAGGCACATGTTATGCCTCCGTTCATGCACCCCAAGGCCCAGAGTCAACAGGGGGGCCTGTAGGGCCCACCCTTGTTTCCTCTACACCACGTTTTTCATGCAGGAGGAACAACCATGAAAACCGTGGCAGAGAGGAAACTTGTAATATGCTTGGTGGGACCGCGGAGTTCCCACCAAGCATATTGCTGCCTCTACACTGCTCCACCACTGCCAGGAAATGGCGGTTCCCTGGCGGCTGTGACGGGGCAATGGCGGTCCAACCGCCCTAATTGTAATAGGGTGGTCGGAAGACCACCACCGCTGTGCCCCGCGAGTCTGTCAGCCTGTGGACTGCCAGACTCGTTTTCGAGTCCATAGTGGCATTGCCGGTACCTCAGGCAAGTCAAACCTAGACATACAGTCCTCACTGTGTCCAGCTATCAATATCTGGCTTCCCACTGGACATTTTAAGTGGTACAGCTGAAAAAGCACTGGCAGAGTACGATTGTTACATTGGATCAACACATTTACTTTTCCTCTTACAAGCAAGCTGATGTGTTGACAATAGTGTTTTGTTCTTTCCTTAGTGCAAACTGGGATGAACTGGAGGCTCAAGCAAGTCCTGCTTGTCTCTGCATACCAGTATCTCTGTCCGTGTCTCTCATCTCCTGTACCTATTTATGATCCCTTGGCCCTTCTGAAACAGGCAGTCTTTGTGTTAGTGTCTCCCAGCCCCAATGTCTGTCTCTTGCAGGCCCTGTCCTGTGTCTGTGCCTCTAAGTCACCAAATCAGTGTCCTACTGTTGCAGTGCCCTTGACTAACAGAACCCAAGTCCCTGTACCCTCACCTTCATGTGCTTTTGTCTGCTTTCCATTATCTTCCATTGTCCCCCTGTCCCAGTGAGATTTTGCAATTTTAAACTTCTTGACACCCCCCACGAGCACAATTAATGCAACACCATATGAGGAAGTAATTCCTCAAACCAAAACTGTATGTTAAATGGAGAATATTAACCCTGGGCGGTGAAGTTCGCTCAGTTCGTGGAGTTTGCGGAGTTTTCCGCACTCCGAGGAGCATCTGCGGAGTTCCCAAAAACTCAGATTTTTTTTCCCTGCTCGCGCTCGTCAACGTCAAGTTGGCGAGCGCGAGCGAGGAAAATCCACCTCCTGGCGACATTTTTCCTTGCTCGTGCTCGCCAAGGTCTAGTTGGCGAGAGCAAGCGAGGAAAATCAACCTCCTGGTGAGATTTCTCAACCCGAGTGGTCGGATTTCTCAATGCAAGTGGTCGCGGCAGGTCATGAACCTTCAGTTCACGTTGAGAAAGCTGCCACTCCAGTAGAAAATGTACTTGAGCAGCAGAAAGGAAGCTGCACACTCTTGCGCTGTGCAGCCATTCGTGATGATTTTACAGTGTGGGACAAACATCCGGCGTCCAAATCACTGCAAAGGGCATGACCCTAACGCACTCCACCTCTGACAGAACTCCGCGCAGAGCAGCAGAGTTTTTTTGTCACATCGCGGAGTTCCGCATAGCGGAACTCCGCGATCTCCGTCCAGGCTTAGAGAATATTGCACTGACGCAAATAATGTCTATATTGTTCATTAAATGAGGATGCTAAAACACATGAGGCCAGGAGGAAGACTGACCGGAGGGATAGACAAGAACTATTGACAGATAAGAAACAACATACACATGATTGTCGTAGTGCAGTGTATGAACAAAAAGGCATTAGAGCTTTAACAGTGAACTGTAACCAGAGCTATAAAAAGAGCGAAATCTCGAGAAAACATTGGAGAATAGTAATGACAGATCTGATATTAAATTCTATTGATATCAGAGCCAAGTATCACATATGTAGAAATGGTAAAAACTTGAAGAAAAGACGTATTAATAGTCTACTTTTGCCATTTTAGAATAAACCCAAATCGCTACAATGTAAGAAGATTTTACAGACGTGATTGTGATAGGTGTGAGCTTGGGCGACATACATGTGACATTATTACGGGATGTAAGGTATTCAATATAAAAACATACAATAACTGCAGGGCAACATATGTGATCTGTATCCTCCAATGTCCTTGTAAACTCCTTTATATCGGGAGTACCATCTATCAACTTGGAGTAATAATAACTCAGCACATAGGAGCTATCAGACCGTGTGATGAAAGGTGTCCCGTAGCTGCCCATTGGAATAATTTTATAATAGTGGTTCCACTGCTCTTAAGTTTGCAGGAATTTGTACTCGAAATCCACATCTACGAGTTGGCAACGGAGAATTATGATTAAAACAATCGAAACCAAGGATTATTTCCATGCTTGCCACTTTTAAGCCTTTGGGTCTTAATACAGATGAGGGTCTAAACTACTTTCTTCAGAATGAATGAATGCCAGCAAGGCCCCCCAATTCACATGAAATGGTTTCTCCCTTATTTATACATTTCTCACCATCCAGAGTCCTATGTTTATTTCTATCTCCTTTGAAGCAGAATGTTAAAATTAGTTGCTGGTAACTGTCTATATTAGACATGGTTCAATTGTTCATTTTACCTTCTTAATGTTCCAAATTTTTGTATAAACATAGATATGATTCATTTCATAATGGAGGAGCGTTAAATGGAGTAAACATATCTTGGGTAATTTTAATTCATGACATTAACTCTGTTCTAAAATATCTTGGACTGAAGTGACCTATTTGAGGGATGGTCAATTAGATCGGCATTTGTGGATCTGCTTCTAAAGTATAATTTTTCATAATTTTCTTGACTTTTCATGTATGATCAATACGGTCTTTTACAGGATGTAACAGGCATTTTGGTATCTATAGTAAGTCTGGGCGGTGAACTCCGCTCCGCTCGTGGAGTTTGCGGAGATTTCCGCACTCCGTGTTATGTGGAGCTCGCGGAGGTCCAAAAAACTCAGCTCCGCGTAGCTTAGTTGAGTTTTTTCCCTCGCTCGCGTTAGTTAATGTCAATTTGGCGAGCGTGAGCGATGAAAATCCACCTCCCTGTGAGATTTTTCCTCATTCGCGATCGTCAACATCAAGTTGGCGAGCACAAGCGTGGAAAATCAACCTCCCGGTGAGATTTCTCAAAGCAGGCGATCAGATTTCTCATTGCGAGTGGTCGCGTATGCTCACGACCGCTCGCGTTGAGAAACTGTCCGCTCGCGATCGGGGGAAAGCAAGATGGCGGCCGCTTGAGGCTGTTGGAAGCGGACTTGCCAATGAACACCGTGAATTAAGTCATTAAACCGTGTGGGGGACAGTACTTACTTGCCCGATGTTTTTTGACGCTGGGGGCTTTGAGGTTGCGGCGGACTTCGGCTCGGGACCCAACGGCGGCTCCAGGGACGAGCAGCCACAGGAGCGCATCGCGGAGCTCCGAAGGCTGTTGGAACGAGCTCTTGCATCTGCTGGCTGTTGGCGCTGTCGGAGAAGAGGGACTGTCCGAATGGCTCCCAAGGTGGCCAGCTCTGCGAGGGGAAAGACGGGTGCGGATCCGGTCGGCTCCGAGGGGAGACGGGGCGGCCGGCGGACGCCGCTGACATCGCAGCCCGCTCCTGGGAAGGAGAGAGAGCTGGCTCTGGCTTCAGTCAGGGGAAGGGGCGGGACCTCGTCCGGACGGCGTACGCCGGGAGGTTCAGTGCTCGAAATGCTGCTTGCCTCCAGTGTCAAACCCTCTGAGAATATCGCAACGGATGCAGGCACTGTCGAGGCTGAAGAGGAGGCTCCCCCCCATGAATCTGGACTGGGGAACGACTCAGCAACTGGAGTGGAAGGCTCACCAGGGAAAATAACTGTAAGTACTGAGCCCAAGCAACACGCAAATGTATCAGAGGACATGAAAGAAGATGATTTGAGGCATCAGGGGAGATTGCCAGAACAAAATGGGGAAAATGAGGGAAAACAGACGCTCAGACAAGGGAAGATCACTAAGGCTACTAATGGTATCAGGCCCGAGACAGGGCCAGCTGCATTAGTTGTATCAGAGGGCCCTATGATACAATCAAACTCCCAAACAGCGTGTTTAAACTCTGATGCAGAAATTGATCCCAATGATTGTTTCTTTTCCTTGTCTGACGGTCCAGAGTGGTCGGGTAATGACTCTGGATCTTCAATTATATCAAGTGAGGATGAAAATGCAAGTGACCTGGAGAAAGCAGGAGACTCTCTTTACATGACCGCCCGTCGGGTTGGCGGTAAGAAATCTGGGCTCCACACGCAGAGGGCAGCAAGCTTGAAATGGGATTATTCATTAACTGACTCAATAAACCCCACCCCAAACGTAGCACTCCAGACAACTCCTGGCATGCATGCTCCAACATTGGAAACAGTTCTGCAGACAATAATGCAACACCGAGACGAGACACGGGCTGATGCCCGCAAAGCGCAGAGTGCTGCACGGAAAGTCCAGGACGCTGTAAGGAAGTTGACAAAAACATGTAACACTATTGGTGAACGGCTTACAGAGCTTGAAACTAGAGTCAGCAACGTCGAGACGGACGTAACTGAAAAACTTACTCAATCCAAGGTACAAGAGGAACGAATTACTGATATTCAATGGAAACTAGAAGAAAGTGAGAATCGCCAGCGGCGAAATAACTTAAGGGTCCTGGGAGTCCCTGAAGGGAAGGAGGGATCGGATATTCGGGCGTATGTGCTGGACCTCTTTCAACGTGCCTTCCCGGAACTCAAAGACTGGAACTGGCAACAAGAAGTCCAGCGAGTACACAGGACACCTTTTACCCTTAGAAACCCAGTTAGGGAAGGCTCTAAGCCAAGGGCCATATTGGTCTTCTTCGGCAATTTTCTCCTGAGACAGGCGGTGTTCGAAAAGCTAGGCCGGAGGCCAGGAGAAATATTGATGATGTCTCTTTTTTGTAAGACCCGATTTCTGTCATGTCACCGTTGAGAGAAGGTGGCGTCTACGCCAGCTGATAAAACCTTTTCAGGATAAAGGGGCAAAAGTGTTTTTGAATAATCCTGCCTCCTTGAAGGTCGTCTGGCAAGGGTCAACAAAATTCTTTACATCTGAAGTTAAGGCTCAAGACTTTCTGGCTGGGCTGAAGTCTTAGTACCCCAGGATTGGGGACAAGAATGACGTACTGTCTGGGGGGAAACGAATTTTTGTCAAAAATCTATTGGAGAGTTATCCCTTTTTCACTTCCCCTTCCTTAAGGCTCCCCTTTTCTTTTTTTGTCTCTTCTTCGTTCTTAATGATAAATCCTCACTGATAGTGCTATCCCTCAAAAAGATAGCATGGTGTTTATAAGGGATTCACGGTGTTGGCAAACCGCTCATCATCTCCGCCTACAGACCGAGGCGCGGTCTGGGCACTTCCCGAAGATGGGAGAGAGGGAGGGCGGGGGGAGGGCAGGGGTAGGGGGAGGGCTGGGATCAGGGGTAAGGGGAGGGGGAGGGATGGTATGGGGGTCTGGGTGTTGGGGGGCACAAAATAGGGGGAAAACATTCAGAGAGATAATGGGTAAAAAACACCAATATTGTTTTACAAAAATGGGTGTAACTTATCTTCATCTCGGTTCATATTTGGGGTTTAAAGAGGAAAGGGCCAAATCAACAGAAAAGGGTCAATATATATGCCAAAATGGGTAAGATGACTATCTGCTCGGTTAACATTAGCGGGCTAGGGGATAGGAATAAACGGAACCGGACCATGAAAATGCTGAAATCTAACAATCCCGACATTATTGCACTACAAGAAACACACATACCCTGGGATAAGCGCGGGCTAATAATGATTAAGGGTTATTCTTTAATGGCCTGTTCTACGCAAACTTCTAATATTAGAGGGGTGGCAATCTTAGCCAAGAATCGAATAGGATCCGCTAGGCGGACTTTGGGGGATGCAGGAGGGAGGTGGGCCTTGGTGGAGCTGGAATATGGAATAACAGTAGCTACGGTATATGGCTCAAATCAGGATGAGCCCAAAATATTCGACGATCTGGAAACCGAGTTGGCGGCTTGGCCTACACCGCTAATTATATGTGGGGACCTAAATATACATCTGGGAGTAGGTGAAGCGAAGTCTAATAGGTATCAAGGGCGTAAGCCCAAGACCTTCCGAGCTTTAACATCAGTGATCAAAAGCCATGGGCTAATAGATGTATGGGAATCCAAGTTTCCCTCTGATCCAGGATATACATATTTTTCTCACCCTCATCAGAAATATGTTAGGCTAGACTATTTTTTTATTTCAAAGCAGATTTTAGGAGGGGTGGAGATAGAAAGAATGCCCAAGATAATGTCTGATCATAACCCCTTGATGCTAGGGCTAAGACTGCCACAAATCTATATGAGCCACTCACAATGGACGTTTGATCGGAAATTGCTGGTTGATCATGAATATGTCTGTCATTTTAGAACCTGGATTAAAGAATTCTATAATTTGAATAGATATAGTGCCTCACGTAATATGGTCTGGGATGCATTTAAGGCAGGAGTTAGGGGAGAGATGGTTAGCTTTGTATCTAATTTAAGACAACAACAAGGGAAGAAGATTAAGCGACTGCATGCCAAGCTATGCAATTTGGAGACAGAGCATTTGGGCAAGATAGTGCGGGGGATGGAGGCAGCTACAACTCAGTTAGACATTACCCTGGTTAAAGCGGAGATAGGGTCTTACTATTCTCAAAAGGCTGCAGCTGGATATCAGACTCATAGGGCGGAGAGCTATGAGTATGGGGAAGCAGTCGGAAAATTACTGGCTTTAAAAACAAGACAAAAAGCAATGAAGAGTCAGATATCTTCAATAATAAGTGGGGGGATCTCATATACCGAGCCGGGGGATATCGTCGAAGTGTTCCATAAATTTTACCAAGATCTCTATAAGGAGGAGAAGCAAGGCCCCCATGGGGATGTCTTTGTGAAGGCCAGTAAAGAATATAGGACGTTGGGGGAGGGTGCAAGCGAGAGGTTGGAGACTGAATTTACACTGGAGGAGATACAAACAGCTATACAGCAGTTGGCCTCGGGCAAGGCAGCTGGCCCCGATAAGATTCCATCTGAATTCTATAAAATTTTTCAAGAAGAGCTGGCTCCTTTGCTCTGGGATTTATTTTTAGGGGTACAATATTCTGGAGACCCTCCAGATTCATGGAGGGGTACTAATATTGTCATCTTTCCCAAGAAGGATAAACCATCTGATCAGCCCACTTCATACAGGCCCATCTCCCTAATAAACGCGGATGCGAAAATCTACTCCAAAACTTTGGCGAACCGCCTCCAGAGGGTTATAGCCAGCCTAGTGTCACCATGGCAGCATGGCTTTGTACCAGGGCGAGATACAACTGACCATGTAAGACGAGCAGTGGCCCTATTTGACATTATGGGGGAGACTAATGGATATTTGGCTATGATCCTTCTGGACGCGGAAAAAGCATTTGATCGTGTGTCATGGGAGTATCTATGGGGTGTTCTGGCAGCAAAAGGGTTTGGCCCCCAGGCCACTACTGCAATTAAAGCAATGTATAGGGCTCCCTATGCGAAGTTACAGCTGATGGGCCGAGAATCAGACATGATAAGGGTTTCACGGGGAACAAGGCAGGGATGTCCTTGCTCCCCAATTTTATTTGCCCTGTATATAGATCCACTTATTCAATCGGTAATTGAGAACCAGGCAATTGTACCAGTGATGACACAGGGATTCAGTACTAAAGTTCTAGCCTACGCGGACGATATCGCTGTATTAACACTTAACCCCGGGGAAGCAATGAGGGAGATTGAAGCTACTGCCACTAAGTTCGGAAAGGAGTCGGGGTATTTGTTGAACAAATCCAAGACTCAAATAATCTGCACCAAAAATGTCATCTTTCTTGATAATAGACGAGTTAGTACAGCTACCTATCTCGGAGTAAAGATTACTCCGGACATTGGCCAGATCGCCAAAATTAACTTCAACCCTGTGATTAGTAAAATAGCTACAGATTTGAGGAGAATGAGCTCACTTCACTTAACTATTATAGGGAGAGTCAACGTTCTTAAAATGGTAATGCTCCCTAAGGTGCTGTATTTATTCAGGGCACTCCCGGTCGAAATTGAAGGGTCTATAATTAAAGCTTTAGACTCTTTATTCATCAGGTTTATATGGCAATCTGGCAAGGTCAGGAGATCTTTAAAGTTTCTTACACTTCCACAAGCACGGGGAGGGTGGGCTGCTCCTAACCTAACTTTCTATTATTGGGCAGCTCTGTTACGACAAATGAATATACTCTTTTTTGAAAATACTAGCAGAGCTCACGGGGCACAGGGGGGGGGATCTCCCAACAATCTATGAGCTGGCTCTCGGGGAAAGGGCAAGAGCACTGTTTTTACGTGAGCTGGAACCCAGTTATTATAAGAAGGTTCGATTCAAGATTATATCAAATTCATGGAAAGTCTGGGGAAGAATACAAAAACACATGAATATCGAGAAGGTAACACAATATACACCTATTTGGAGATCATCTTTATTCCCCTCCGTTTTCCACGATGGTATTGCTAAACAATGGGAGCAACTTGGCTTACGTATAGTGGGAGATATTCAGCCCAACGGCCAACTATATCTGTTTTGTGAATTACAAAGTGAATTTGGAATTCCGGATGGACACTATCTTAAATACCTACAAATAAAGGGGGGTCTTAAAAGACGACAGACAATTCCTAGTGCTAAAATTGCATTGTTTGAAACCATGGGGAGATCTGCCTGTAAGATTAAACACTTATATCATATGATGATGGAGCAAGCTCCGGATGATATGAAAAAAACCGAAAGCACATGGGCCACCAGACTAGAGAATGAAGACATTGATATTGATATGTCACTACGGTTAGTAAAGAAAACGCTCCTATCCGCTAATCTAAAATCACAACATTATAAAACAATATATAATCTTTATTTCACTCCGGCCAAATTATTTAAATGGGGGAAAAGGGAGGACGATAAATGCCCCCGATGTGGGATCGGACCAGCAGAGGAGATTCATATGTTTTACGGGTGTCCACTGTTGGATCTGATAAAAACCGATCTGGTTAAATTTTGGGAGAGGATCCTTGGCAAAACGGTGGCACTAACCCCTTCACTCATGATGATTGGATATGATAGCAATGCTGAGCTAGATCAAGCTCAGACCAGCATTATTTTTATCTCAGTTAGTATAATTAGGTTACTTATTGCAACTAGATGGAAGGACCCAATGCCCCCTTGCTTTCATGAATACCTGGCCCGTTTTATAGCTGTATATAAACTTGAACAGGCATTATATACTTGTAAGGGATACCAGGCTACACGATGGGGTATTAAATTATGGGCTCCAGTTACGAAATGGTTAAATAGGGTAGGGTAATAAATATGGAGCAAATTTGTGTTAAAGTATTGCTCTTTCCTTTGTAACAATATTAATTTGGACTGTAAGATGATTAATGATAATGTATTACAAATGGATCAATTTTGTATTTGATTTGCTGTCTAAATGTCTCTCTGAATAAAAAAAAAAAATAAAAAAAAAAAAGAGAAACTGTCCGCTCGCGTTGAGAAAGCTGCCGCTTGAGTAAAAATCTACTCGAACGGCAGAAAGGAAGCAGCACCCGATTTCACTGTGCATGGCGCCATTCGCGATGATTGCACAGTGCAGACAAGCACCTGGCACTGAAAATCACCACGAACAGCATTTATCCAACGCACTTCGCGGCAGAGGTTTTTTTTTCACTTCGCGGAGTTCCGCGTAGAAGAACTCCGCGAACTCCGCCCAGGCTTAATCTGAAGCACTAAATGTATTGTATTATTCTTTTGCATTTAGCATCTGTACTGTGATGAAATTATCTTAATTAGTTTTCCACAGTTCATTTAGCTTGGGTAAACACACCTGTATCTTGTTATCAACTATTTAAATGAGTCAGTAGATGCATCACATAACTATGGCAAAGTCCATGACCATAGGGGAAATGTTTGTAAAACCTGCTTGTCACCACCGCTACTAAACACTTTTTCACTCTGCATGTTACGAAGCTGCTTAAAAGAAGTATTTTTGCGCCTTTGCATTTCCATCTATCAGCTTGGTCATTAGAACCGGGATGAAGGTGAAGTGTTTTTGGTGTGTGGTAGATATTCTTGGATGAGCCTTAGTTTGGCCTTCCTGAAAACGGCAGGCTTTATATTTGTGCCTTTCAGTACACGTCTGCACCTTGCAGTTCCCCTATCTGTGTCTCTACGTCACCAAGGCAGCGCGCCGTTCTTGCGGCCTCTTAGGCTTCCAGTTCTTAGGCCTGTGTCCTCTGCCCTGTATCTGCAACTCTTAGTCCTTCTGTCTGCTTCCCACTCACATACCTTTCTGTAATGGTGTCCCCATGTCCGAATGACATTTTGTCATTTTAAACTTCTCTAAACATCCTGGGGCAGATTTACAAGCCCCTTGCGCCGCCGGTGCATCACGTTGCGTGACGCACCGGTGGCGCAGCCTGCTAAGTGATATTTACAAGAACAGGTAAAGTCACCCTGCGTGACTTAACCTGTGCTTGTAAATATTGCCCCTGTTCACGCAACACTTTGCGTGTTAGGGGCGTGACATCGGTGTTGCTGTGGGTGTTCCCCGCGCTGCGTTAGTTTCTTGTAGATCTGCCCCCCTATGTTCACCTCAACTTCTAACCTATGCCGGATACCTTCTAACATTCTTACTTTTCTAACTTTTCAATTATCAACTTTAAAAAGTGAGTTTTCCTTTTATTCCATTCATTTTCCATTTAAATAATATTTTTTTTTTATTTCTTTGGGTAAAATTGGGAACAATGATCCAGATCCCCAGGTGAATACTTTGCGTGGTGAGAGGCCGTCTTTCTGTGCCTCCAAGTCAAAGTGTCTGGGTTGGTTCACAAAGAAAGAAGTAAATCAATAACTCAGATTGAGATTTACATCCGAGTGTAGATTTACTACTTTCTGGATTTCATTACAAATCACCGTAACCCACGGAGAGATGTGTCAGGTGCAGGTTTCTATCAGGATTCCTAGGAAATCATTTGATTTTCCAATCCCGCTCCCATTCCTGCTGTGCATAGTTCTACATGATGGATAACTCTGCACAGAGGAAAAGGATCTCCAGTGAAAATGCACGTTTCTTTAACACTTTTTTTCTCTGGGAAACTATTTTTCCCTGTGGAGAAACATGCTCCCCTACACACCCCCTTGACTTTTTTTTTTTTTATTCCCTTCCCACCATCAAAAGGCGTTTACACCAGCATTATGCTGGAGTAAAAATCCGACCTTATCCCAGTCTGGAACGAGGAAGGTCAGGAGTTTCTCAATGCCCACAAATGTAGGGGCATATTATCAACGGCCAGCGATAATTATTGCTGGCCCTGCTTAGCGACAGATTCCCTATCGCAGGCTATCTCTGGAATTTATCGCCCTGGTACCGCGTTATTAACAACGCGCTTCTCCAGGGCGATAAAAATTCCAGAGATAGCGAGGTTATCGCCGTTTTGCAGGGAACATCGCTGGTTTTCCAGCGATGTTCCCTGCAAACGGCGATAACCTTGCTGATACGACCCTGTGGTCGTATCAGCAGAATCCACCCCTATGTTAGGGATGGCTAAGTCAGGATTTTAGCAAACGTTAGATTTTGGCGAAAACGGCCGTTTCGCCGAAATCTAACCTCTGCCAAAATCATGTGGGCTGCCTTGAAAATATCGCGATGTGAACATCAGCGATATTTGCAACGTAGTCCATCCGAGTACGCCCACTTTGCATCTCATTAGAGATGCAAAGATGGGCGTTGGGGGAAAGGGCGATAATGCAAGGATTCACGCGATAGCGTGACCTTGCTGATTAGGCGATAAAATTATCGCCGCTTTTCGTCCGAAAACGGACGCAAAAGCGGCGATAATTGTTTATCACCTCGTTGCTAATATGCCCCGTAGTTGTTTATGGGCGTTCCTAAACTTCCAAGACTAACCACGCCAGGAACACCTCAGAGCATCAGTATTCCCACCCCTTCAGTGGGATTTACCGGTGTGGAGAACACTGCACTTATAGCGGAGATCTCTGCATCAGTAAATGGCTTACACCTGCTAGGAATCCCTTTGGGAGTTCCTTGAAACCATAAAGAAGGTACATTTGGTTGTAAACATAATTTAACATTGTAAATAGACCCCTCTGTGTCTAACTGTCCATCGGGCTGTGTCTCTGAATCTCTAGATCCGTCCCACGGAACGCCTATATCTGTCTCTACTTTCCTATATCTGTGTCTTCCTATGTCTTGGTATATATACCTGTCACACCAGATCTCCATGCCTTGGAGGACGCTGCACCAAGTAAGATTTTTTTTAAATCATGTATTATGTCTGTTAACCTCCTAACTTAGCAGTTCTCAGCTTTCAACTTAAACCTGTATTTTTAACTTACTATTTTTTTTTATTTTAACTTTTATTACGAAATTTAAAATTCATTTTTTACTTTTATTCATTTTGAGCCGAACTAGCAGTAGTACTTTGTTCTAAGGAACTGAACCAATGAGTTGCAACCTTAGCATGATCCTTTCTCATAGGGATAGTCCTCGGTCTGCAGCTCCCTCTCCCAGTGTCTGGGTCTCTCCTTCTCTGAGAAGGTGTTTAACAGTCCCCGGTTCCACATCTACCAATCCACCTGTCTTCTTGTTCCAATAGTTCACTCTTTCGGAAATATTCAGATCATATTTAGAAGATAATGAGGAGTGAAGCAGGACATGAGCCCGCAGAAGGGGTTCAGTGCCACTGAGAACAAAGCGGATAGACTTAATGACTGCAGTGAAAACACAAACAGTGAAAAATAGATTGTGATACCATTTTTTCCATGTAAGATGTCCTACTCAGCAATATAAGAAAGTAAGCTTTTGGTGTCAAAGGAGGATGCATTACACATAGCAAATGCCTCACCGACTGCAAAAGCCGCTGACACTTAAAACTGAATTACAAACTGTATTCACAACTCTTACAATCAGAATGCAATGGTGATAGGAAAACAGAGTGCTGTTAGGAGAGAAAGAATATAGAATATAGACAATGTGCTGAAGATACCCTGGTAGCCATGCACAAGTCAACGCTGTCACTGCTTCCTGCTTCCACACCCTAAAGATGCTGAGGAAGATCTTCAGATGGCTCCCAGCAACACTAGAAAAACCGTCACTCACGCCCTAGTCACCAACAAACTGCACTATGGGAACACACTCTACGCCAGGATCACCAGGCAACCCACCAGAATATTACAAACCACCCTTTACTTTCCTTAGTATTTCAAGAAGTGCAAACATCAAATTCTGCAACATCGCACACTTATCAAAACAAATTGTACAATCATAGAGAAAGTTTTTAAAACTTGTAGCTAATTATTTTACCTCAGTAAACTTCAATGCTGTGATAGTGTTCATGTGTTTCACCATTTATTAGGCTAAATCAAAATACTTGTGTTACAGAATGCGTCTTCTTCATAGTTTCCAGTCATTGCATATTATTTTCAAACATTTGGATTCATTTTTCAAAAAGCAAATGCTCAGCTGCAGTTAAACGCTCAGCAGCAGAGGTCACAATTTACTGACTAGATGCCAATAGAAATCATCGTATTATGATAATATCAACATTCCTGTTTAGCGACATTGAGTTTACACAGCACTGTGTTTACAGTGTTTTCAGACATCAGATCCAATATCGCCCATGTCCTTGTACACATTAGTCTCAGAGTCAATAAACTGCACCAGGATATGCTCCAGGTCTTGGAGGTTCTCCTCCAGCTTATTAACTGTGTGTAACATAGCCAGTCTTCTTTCCTCAGCTAATACTCATTCACTCAAGTTTTTGCCCCATTTGTCGATACCGGGTCCATCTTGCTACAGCCAGTGCATCGCAATGTTCCTTTTTTTCAACACCAGATGCAGCGAAACAAAACTATATCTTAATTTTGCTCTCTTGGACTTTGTATGAAGTTTGAGAATACAGTGGCATATTATCAAGGGCTTTATCGCCGCTTTAGCGGCACTTTTTGCCGCTAAAGCGGCGATAATTTTATCGCCCTATTAGCAAGCTGTCGCTAACAGGCGTTAGCGACAGCTTTCAGGCGTTAGAGGCCGCGTTTTCCATCGCCTTGCATGTCAGCGATAATTATCGCTAATGACATGCAAGGAAGGCGTTCTCTACTAAAAGCGACTGAATACAGTCGCTAACACCACTACCCCCTATTAGCAAGGCAGGCGAAGCGATAAAATAATTCGCGCTAAGCGCGTTTATCGCTAGATTTTAACACCTGCTAGTGAGTATGACTTACCTGTTTGTAGTATAGGAGGTGGATTCTAATGCTGAATCCACCTTAGCGTTAATGCGAGAATATCGCTGGTTTTCCAGCGATATTCTCGCATTATGCCGCTATCGCTGGAATAATCATCGCCATAGCGCTAATTGTTGCTAATACAGCGTTAGCATGGCGATATATTCCAGCGATAGCTGGCGATAGAATATTTCGCGCTAAGCGCGCTCTGCGATATTTATCGCATTTTGTTGCTAATATGGCCCACAATCTTTTAGGAAGCAGTCAACCATATTTTTTGCTGCCAATCAAAGCCTATTTTCCACACCCTCCAAATATTTGGCTATTGCAGCACAGTCAACTCCACACCACATGGAACAGATCCGCCCTCCCACAGGCATCCCTAGGGTAGGTGTCAGGAGCTATCTTATCCATACTATTTGGAGTATAAAACACTCTGGAGAAATTTCAAATGAGCAAGATTAAAACCGAAGTTCTGGTGCTGAGAGTAGTAGTATAACTAAACACCTTATCTCACCCTGAATCCTTCAAGGAATCCAACAAGTCACTTATAATTGACTCAAAGTCGTTCTTTAAATCATACTTTACAGAGCATTCTATGTAAAGATGAGACCAGTCGCCTCCTTCCTAAATCCAGTAATTCAGAGATTGTCTCGGATCTTGGGCTCTGCGTGGAAAACCCCCCCACTTTTACTTAATCAATTTGGACAGTTGTGCATAAAATGGGAATTGGCACACGCGTACTCAAAACCTTTCTCTCGCTTGCTCAAAAGGCAGCATTTTTTGCTGTTAATGAAGGTCCCCTGTTGCACACCACCACTTCTCAACCATACAATTTTTCCTTCCTCTGTCCCCAAAAGAATCAACCCTGGGAGGGCTCAGAATGGGAGATCTCTGTGGAAAGGTGTAGATTATAGGATGCTAGCTGTGACTCCATGTGCTAAGACACTGTGTATGGATGGTGTTCCTTGTGGGAAAGCTCATGAAACAGCTGCACGCTGTTGGTTTTGCTGCTCCTAAATGTCTATTTAGGGGCCTTGTGTTCGCTCTGCACTTTGTGATCCTTTATTTGCCTACTCATGTAGGCTGTGATGATGCCTTTTTAATTCTTACAGGACAGAGTAGTCACTTTGGACCACATGTCCCAGCACCCGCATCTTGGGTGTGGTAGGTCTCCATAAAACCGGCCCTGGAGACCGTGCTCACTATTCTTCAGCCCCCTGTTCATGACAGGGGGGGTGCCCCGGTCTTCCTGATCAGGCCCCTGCGATGTTGGAGAGGCCGCTTCTAGAAGTCTTCCGTACACGCTTCCTTGCGGGGGTGTTCCCTGGATTCCTCTTCGTCTCGTTGGCTCCTGCAGCCAGATTTAAGCACACACAGGTTTGAGGAGCTCTTTTGGATGTGGCCTTGTACAGAGCAGGCTGTGCTCTGCCATAAGAATGATTAGTGTGATGCGCTCATTTCCATTTTGGCAGCGGTTCAGAGTGGAGCACGCTTGTTTCCGCATTTTCAGAGTGGAGCGCCCTCATCCTTAGGAAGAGATTGTGTTATCAGTATTATCAGCTGGTGTCATTAGTCAGAGTAAGACTTAGGCTCGGGGCAAATTGTCCCGATACTAAAGGAGAACGATTCTCTGAGTGAAAACTGTGCTCAGAAAAAGCTTTACGCAGGCAGACGACTGCGCATGTGATTTTTTTTATAAGAGAGAGTGATTATTGTTAAAGGCACACAGACACCTCCATGCATCCTCTAATGAAAGGTGTGGATTGACTGGATGAGTGAGTGTGATGAGAGTTGGATGTGAGCATTATCATATCAACTAACACATCGCTATTGAAGTAATTCCTGACAAGGATGTCAGTACAAATTGGTACAGCTCAAGAGAAGCTGAAGTAAGCGCCATAAGGTATGTGTACCACATATATTTGTGACAATCTGTAAAGCAAGCACACTGTTATATTTGTTTTGTGCTACTCATTTTGCCTTTCAGATCTCCTTCCCTGCTGTTCTCTTCCAACACCCTTCCCACCACCTGGGTACTCCAGTACTCAACACTGTCGTAGCCTTCTGAGTTGGAGGTGTCTGGAGTTGGGCCTTGCAGAGCATCATGCAGACCTCAAGGAAGTCGTTACTCCTTGACAGAATAGTGAGCCCACAAATTATCTTTCTCCTGGTCTGCACTAGGGCTGCGATGGGCACCTCGGAAGACTTCATGGAGGTGATAACCCAAATGCAGAGGAACTTAGTCGAATCCAAGAACCCCTCAGAGGTGCTCGCAGATAAGGTAGCTTAGTTACAACAGTTACAACAAAAGGTGGGAGGGATACCTAGTCAAATGGGCACCATCCTAGCCCATCATTCTAGCCCATCTCCGCCCACTAACATACCAGTAAATGTGCCCACATAGATACCCCTACCATCACCAGAAAATTTTTCAGGAGACCCTGCGAAGGTGCAAATTTTCCCCACACAAGTTGAATTACACTTTACATGCTGACCAAGCGATTTCCTTGACCCACAATCTAGATTTACTATTTGTCTGGTGATGCCGCTACTTGGGCAGTCCCTTTAGTTCGACAAGATAGCACACTTCTGCCTAATTGGCTATGATTTGTGGAAGAATTTGAGAACGTCTTTGACAGGCAGACAGTGACTCTGTCGGCGGACCTGAAATTATTGGAATTACGGCAAGTAAAAAAAGACCTTTGTCACCTATCTATCTCACTTCAACTGTATAGTAGCGGAAACCTCATGGCCAGAAGAAAAAAGGTCAGCTTTGTTTTATATGGGGTTAAAGGATAATTTATGCACAGATAGATCCTCAACCCACCTCTTGTTCTGATTTGATTAATTTAACACTGACTAGCAGAGAGGAAGGAAGCTAGACAGAGACCCAAAAGATCAAGTTGGCTCCCAGAAAGATCCTGAACCCTTCTTTTGAGGCAATGGCAGAACCCATGGAAATCGGAACAATCCATCAACCTTTAACAAAGGACGAAAAAGAAACATGCCGCCATAATACCAATGCCTGTATTGTGGTTGTAAAGGCAGTGGCGGCTGGTGACATTTGAAAGTGGTTAGGCGTAAAATTATTGCCGTACTGCACTGTGGCGAGCGAGCGTAGCGAGCGAGCCTGAACAACCTATGGGGGATTCGGGGGGTTTTCCCCCCGAGAAAATTTTGAAAAAAAGAGTGGACAAATGGTGTCTTTTTCAGCAAATTTGAGGAAGCACGAAGGTTAATAAAGCAATACGATTTAATTATTTATCATTTAGGAAATTGCCAATTTATATGAGCTATAGAGGACAATCTTTGCGTATGCTGATGTTATCATTTACCCATATTAACTTTTGAACACACTGATACACTTGTAATGGTTTTAACTGTACAATAAATACATCCATTGAATGCGCAGTGCTGTACATCAATATGATGACACTATTTCCTTAAATTAATTTTCTGTTTTCATGCAAGAAACCCCATTTAAAAAAAAGTGCAGAAAATGTGAATGCATTTCAAGTAGTACTCTGTGTAAAAAATGCCTGCATGTAAGAGCAAAGGCTTCCCATGTTATCGTTTCTCAAAATTCTCAGTAGAAAAGCCTTCCCACGTCGTCAGAGGCTCCCAAGTTATCAGGTATGAGCAGATTAACAAACCCTGATAAACGGAAGTGGCCAGGGTGTTCATGCAATGGACTCGCCTGCACTAATGGACTCGGTGGATCTGCGTAATCAAATAAACTGTGGTGCTAAGAGTGGTTTAAAGCAACACGTGAAACAGGCAGCAATCACAGAACTCACACGCCCACCAACACCAATAGAACATCCCGAACACTCACAATAAACGTGAAACAGACAGCAAACATAGCGCAAACGCCCACCAACATCAATGGAATATCCCGCTCACACATAAAACTTGAACAAACACTTTGACAGCCCCTTAATGCTGGCCCCGGGAGCCGCACATATGAACAGCACTGTATGCTTTCAGCAGTTCATGAAAAAGCACGTACTGGTGAGCTGCAGTGAAGCGTGCACCATTAATTATTCTTCAAAGCCCCCGAGATGCATTTCTTTTGTTTCTCTGGAGCGTCTGAAGGAAAAACAAATGGCTTTGGGCAAAGGGACAGAAGTCATGAATTCTAAAGTGTCCTTGCCAGGGAGACGTTTGCAAGTTGCCAGGCCCCCTTTAAACTTTGTGTACTCTTCACGTTCAACATTTGCAGGAAAAAAACAGTTCTAAGGAAGTGTCCAGGATGCAGGTGTGAATTTGTTGATTTCAAGTTATTTCACAACTGCCCCAATTTGAAAATGTGTGCCGATTTTTAGCTATGTGAATTGTTAATGAGAGGAATTTTTAATTTGGTGTCTGGGCCTGTTTTCAGGCCCAGTCCAACCCAGAGTTTGCAGACTTTAATTATTGACAGTAAAGGAATCTAATGAACTAAATAACCGAATGGATATCTCATTAATAAACATACAACTGAAATTTGTAAATATGCACTTCTCGCTGTAGATGCAAAAATGTTCAGTCCTCCTAAAGAGATATGGCCTAGTGGCTACAGCTGCTGACTGTAGACTGTGGGGACCTAGGTTCAAGTCCAGGCCTTAGCACCTGACTTAACATTGTGGGATTCAGGGTAAGTCACTTCATCTACTTCTGCCTAGAAAAAAACAAGAGCACACCTGGAAAACGTCAAAGCACACCATAAAACGAATACAAGCAGAATCTCTACCTACAAAATCAAACATTTATGCGCGTTCGTATATTTCCCCTTTTTTTCACCCTCGCAAAGTGGAAAATACCTTTTCAGGTGGGGAAGACTCCGCTCCTACAGGCCCCCGTTTAACATATGGGTGTTCTCTTCCCATTCAGTCTAGAACACTACTTACTATCCTGGTCAAAGATCGCTTTACCAAACTGCCAGGTTACACTCCGTGCCATTATATTCAACGTGCACAGTGCTTTGAAGACAACCATGAGACGTCACAATGCGCAATACAAATAGCAAAATAAAACGTATAAAGGGGACCGACCCTACTAGTTTAAGTGAACCATTTTCCTTGAAATAGTAAAACCATGCACTGATGTCACCGGTGTGATATCTTTCCTTGCTTTGGCGAGTGAATGACACGCTGGGATAGGCTGGGCAGGTCTTCTGGGCCCCTGGCCTGAAAGGGGGTTCTACCCAGCCTTCACTTCCTAGCCCCTGGGGTCAATGAATGCCGCCTCTAACAATACCAGAGACCCTGCACCCAGGTATACCTCCTGGGTGGGAGTGTCACCAAGTGCAGCGATGAACAGGAAAATACACAATGCACACTCCTAGCTCACAGACACAATATTATGCTCCCCAGAGCAAGCACCAGTCTCGTTGCAACTATCTTACATTTTGTGGGGTTACGGCATTTTTGAGTTCTTCTATATGTGCGCCCTTCATCTAAGTGCTTCGAAGCGCTACAAAGAACACGGACATACATCAATTAAATGCATATGCGCTTGGGCTAGCTGCACAGCAAAGACGCTCACTGCATCACTCCCCCAGAATAAAATATCTTATTTGCAGCGCTTAGAAACGGCAGAGGTGCGGTTATGAAGCACTACACGACCACACGTTATTATGCTTCCCTCCAAAAGTCAGAGCCAAGCTATGTTAATTAGAACACTGTAGGGCCTTCTTGTCGTATTAAATGACATCCTGAGCGCACATGAAATTCAGCATTCTGCAGTTCTTACTAATTCACCCTAACAGCGTATATTGGTATTTCAATCTATCATGTTCACATAAAAGCTTCGGAAAATAAGGAAAGAATAATATAGCTATTCACTCCCGCCTTCAGAGTAATCATGCATTGGAAAGACGCCTGGCTTCCAGTCGTGGCTCGCACGCGGGGGGGGGGGTGCCAGGGGCCCGGGGGAGTTTTGAAATAAAAAAAGAAAATCCTACCTGAGCAGGTCCGCCGTCCGCGCCGCCTCGGGTCCGACTCCGTTTGTGCCTATAGCCCCTCTCAGCCAATCCTGGCGCTGCTGGCAGCGCCAGGATTGGCTTAGGGCACGGTTACCTCTCGCCCGCCTGCCCATTAGGAGACCGAGGTTTGAGCCTTTGCTCAACCCTCGCTCTCCTAATGGGCATGCGCAAGCCAGTGCAAACACAAGTGCGCATGACTGGGCACGGCGCAAAAATTCGCTGCCCTTCCCCACTCATGCGCACTTGTGCTGCAGTGCTGCCTGCTGCCCCTGGTCCCTCTGACAATCATGTCAGTCAACATGACGCAGGACTGCCCACCCCCTCTGAAGGGGGTGGGCGGTCCGACGTCATGCTGACTGACATGATTGTCAGTTCTCCCTCGGCCACCGCCCCTGTGTAAAGGTAATTTTGATATGGAATGCTCTGTGAAGCCAAAAGGAAAGGTGAGTGTAGCCGCTCTCGATGCAATGGCAGAAAAATTAAAAAAAAACAAGTTGCAATGAAGGGGGCCTCTAGGGTGCTCTTGCAATATATTCAGTGAGTTCTTGTACCACTAACCACAAGTTGCATTTGTGGCTAACAGTACAATTCACCTTGACAAAACAGAGGCATGTGATCCAAGTCTTTGTGGATTCAGGAGCTACTAGTAACTTTGTGGACTCAGAAACCGTGCACTGATTACGCATCCCTTGTGTAAAAAATGAGTCCTGGAGGTTGTTCAAGCAGTTGATGGCAGTATGTTATCAGGGGGTCCTGTAACCAAGCAAACAAGCAAGATTCACATGTCTTGTGACTGAGTAGGAGAAAACATGAAGAGCAAATTCAATTCGATGTCATTCAAGCTCCTCAGTACGGTTTATTCTTGGGATGCCTTGGTTGGTCCTACATAACCCGCTCATTAATTGGCAAGCAGAAACACTTTAATTTCTTTCCCCTCACTGCTCGGCTCATTGTGTACTTCAGAACACCAGAGAGGGGGTGGCAGGGCCTCTGCTACTGGTGGCTACGGCAGCAGAAAATGAAATTGACTTGCCCCCTCAGTATCATCACTTCGTTGACTTGTTCTGTGAAAAAGAAGCTGATACCTTGCCACCACACAGGCCATGTGAGTTCCAAATCGACTTAATGCAGGCACTAGTGTACCCAGTTCCAGGAATTATGCACTATCGGAAAAAGAAAATCAACACCTTCGACAATATCTGGGCCAATACTTAGCCAATTGCTTTATCCGCCTTTGACGGTCTCTAGCTGCCTCTCCACTCTTCTTCGTCCCAAAAGCTAATGGTGACCTGAGGCCATGCATCGATTATAGAACGTTGAATAAAATTACAACCAAGGATAAGTACCCTTTGCCTCTTATTTCGGTTTTGTTAGACCAGGTTAAGTCAGTCGTGATTTACACAAAGTTGGACTTGCGAGGGGCGTACCATTTGGTCCGTATGAGGAAAGGGAACGAGTGGAAGACAGCCTTTAAGACACGTTATGGCCTTTTCGAGTATCTAGTAATGCCATTTGGTCTTTGCAACATTCCAGCAGCATTCCAGCTCTTTCTGAATGATGTTTTCCGAGAATATTTGGATCTGTTAGTCATCACCGCTTGTACTAAAAATAAGATTCTCCCTACGCAGGAACTTTGTGACAGCCTGGCTGCCTTTTTTGAAGATAAAATCTGCAAAATCATTGAAGGGTTGGAAAGGGATAGCACAGTTGATGAGGCTAGTGGTCCCCCACAGGATAGGAAGGAGGACTGGAAGAGGCTAAGTAAAGCTTCGGACCAGAGGCCTCTCTTAGATCACTTTGATATTCCCTCGGTGGAGGATTTTAATCGGATAGCTCTTAGGATCTCCTCTGGTTCATCACTGGACCCTCTTCCCCATAGGATCTGGAAAGCGTTAGGCGCTGAGGTGTTCCCTCTGCTAAGACAGTTATGTGATCAATCCCTGGGTAGTGGGATGGTCCCCTCCTGCTGGAAGCAAGCAGTTGTAACTCCTTTATTAAAAAAAACGTCGCTTGACCCAGCCTGTCTTAAAAATTACAGGCCTATCTCACTCCTTCCATACCCGGTGAAGATCATTGAGCGCCTTGTAAGTAGGGCCCTCTCCCAGTTTCTGGAGGTAAATAATTTACTAGATGACGTGTAATTCGGCTTCCGCCCAGGACATGGTACGGAGACTGCCTTGCTGACTGTGTTGGACGATCTTCGTCTGCGTGCGGACAAGGGTCATTCTGCCATACTGATCTTGTTGGACCTGTCCGCCGCGTTCGACACAGTCAATCACAAGGTTCTCCTGGAACGTTTGGAAGGAGTGGGGGTAGTGGGCCTGGCTCAGAAGTGGCTTCATTCCTATCTGTCGGACAGATGTCAGGCTGTGGCCCTCCCCCTTTTCAGTCTAAGTTCACCAAGATACATCATGGTGTACCGCAGGGCTCTGCGATCAGCCCTATTCTATTTAATGCCTATATGCGCCCCTTGGTGGAGGTCATTAAATCCCACGGCGTAGGCCTAGTAAATTATGCGGATGATACCCAGCTTATTCTCTCCTTGGAGGATAAAACAGAGCTCCTTTATATTGCTGGTGGGAGAATGTCACATCCTCTCCCAGCCGACTTTTGGCCTATTCCTGCCGATCCCCCGCTGGCACCTTCTAAGTCGGTTCGCAATCTGGGAATCTGCTTTAATGAGAAGTTAACTCTGGAAAATCAAGTCAATAAGACCGTTGGGAGCTGTTTTTCCCTTATCAGGGCCCTCAGGAAAATTCTCCCTATGCTCCCCATACTTACTCGTGCACTGGTAGTAAGGAGTGTCATCATGAGCAGGTTGGACTACTGCAATGCCTTGCTGCTGGAGTCCCCAAAATACTTAATTGGGAGACTGCAGAGAATTCAGAATGCAGCGGCCAAGCTGGCCTTGATGAGACCTCGTCAGTCCTCCTCCTCCCAGGCCCTTGTGGAGCTTCATTGGCTCCCAATTCTGCAGAGGGTTCACTTCAAATCCCTCTGTGTCGTGTTCAAGGCACTGCACGGTTTAGGGCCAATACTGTTACAGAATAAATTCAGCTGGTATGCTCCCACTCGCTGTCTTCAGTCCTCCTCAGCTAACTGGGTGAAAGTACCTATGGTCAGAAGAGTTAAACTGGAGGGGCAAGCTTTTAGTGTTGCCGCTGCAAGGCTCTGGAATAGCCTACCCACGGAGTTGCGGCGGATGAAAGATCTTCTGCCGTTCAGGAAAAAAATAAAAACTTGGCTTTATCCCAGAGTATAATGCCAATTCTGCCCTTGCCACAGGCTTTTTTTCCGTCTCTCAGCGCCAGGATACCCGGCGGGTCGCAGTGCGCTTTACAAGTATTCATTACATTACATTACATCATTTATATTGATGACATTCTCATCTACTCCGAGACTGTAACGATCTATGAAGAAGATGTGACGAAAGTGTTGAGAGCATTAAGAAAACATCAACTGTATTGCAAATTGAGTAAATGCGAATTCCATGTGACGCAAGTAGAATTCTTAGGTGTGATACTTGCGCCTTCAGGCATGCAGATGGCAGAAAGCAAAGCACAAGCAGTGGCAGAGTGGCCAACACCTATATTTGTTTATGATATACAGTGCTTCCTTGGCTTTGCAAATTTTTATTGCTGTTTCATCGATCCCTTCTCAGAAACTGTGGCTCCCATTACCAAATTGTTACGAAAAAAGTTTACTTTTGAATGATCCTCAGTGGCAGATAATGCCTTTCATAAGCTCAAAGAAAGCTTTTACCTCAGCTCCAATACTGGCACATCCAGACTCAGAAAAATCTTTTATAGTGGAAGCAGATGCTTCTGATGTAGCAGCAATCAGGAAAATTCTCTCTCAACGACATAGTGAAACAGGACAATTGCACCCAGAACTTAAATGTCACAAAAACTCAATGAAGCGGAACAAAACTACATCATTGCTGAGAAGGAATTGTTGGCCATTCGTGATGCATTTGAGGAATGGCGACATTATCTCTTGGGTGCCAAACACACAGTGACTGTATATACAGATCACAGGAATCTGCAATTCATGAGTTCAGCACAAGTACTAACCCCATGACAATTAAGATGGGCCTTGTTTTTTGCGGATTTTGACTTCATTGTAACGCATAAACCTGGAATAGAAAATAGAAAGGCAGATGCTTTGTCCAGACAAGATTCCATGGTCAAGTATACATCAGAGATGCCACAGTCTATCATAGCTCCCTCTAAGGCCCTTTGTCTCACCGCTGCAGAATATTTTTTCTTATAACATCCGGGATGCTTTTCACATAACTGAATGGCCAGAATGGTTAAACAAAGACACAAAAATGTCCATGGTTCAAGGATTACCATTGTATGAATCACAAGTACTTTTACGTACTAACGAACTATGACAGACAGTCTTTCATTAGTTACACGTCAATACTCTTGCCAGACATCACGGCCTCCAAAAGACTATGAAATTAATGCAAAGATACTTTTTGTGGTCTACTCTGAAACAGGACGTAACTCTCATGATCCATAAATGTGAAGTCTGTGCAAGATGAAAAACCGATCGCAGTTACCCAAAAGGATTGTTACTGTCATTACCCACTCCAGCTACTCCATGGGAACACATCACCATGGATTTTATTACTGGTCTTCAAAGAGTACGTCAACATACACTTGTTTTGGTGGTGGTGGATAGTTTCACAAAATATGCACATTTCATAGCCTGTAAGAACCTGCCAACATCCAGTCAATTGGCCTTACTTCTTCTAGAACATGTCATTCGTCTGCACGGCTGACCAGAAATTATCCTCTCTGACCGTTGTTCTCAGTTTTCTGCACAATTTTGCAAGCCTGGTGTAAGGCTTTACACATGTTCTCCACACTCGCCACCAGTCACCATCCCCAGATGGATGGCCAACCTGAAAGGCTGAAGCAAACTTTAAAGAAATACCTGGGGTGTTATGCTGTTGATGCCACTGATTCTTGGGTGGATCTTCTTTGGTTGGCAGAATTGGTGTACAACAACTCATACCATTCATTCAATGGTTACCACTCCATTTTTTGGGTTGTAACGATATTCATCCCAATACTCTGCCTGTGGTACTGCTGGCCTCAATGCATACTGCACCAGCAGTCAAAGACACACTGACTCATGTGCATCTAGGGCAAACACGACTATGTGACCACCATGAAACTGCAAAAAGCAAATACAATACCCA
This sequence comes from Calotriton arnoldi, assembly GCA_963921515.1. Lineage (NCBI taxonomy): Eukaryota > Metazoa > Chordata > Amphibia > Caudata > Salamandridae > Calotriton > Calotriton arnoldi. Next base: position 1,390,913 of record CAWUFW010002342.1, on the reverse strand, counting down.
GTATGATAAGCATCATAGACTAGGGCCAGTGGATCATCCAAAGACAGAGGGGCCGATTATGATGCGGCTCGGAAGGCTCCGATCGATGGTCGGAGACTTCCGAGCCGCATCGTAATGGGCCGGTCGGATTCCTTTTCGACCGCCTCATTTTGATGGAGGCGGTCGGAAAGGAATCTGACCAGTCATTCCGGCTGGCATCCGATGGGCTCGGAGAGCCCGTCCGCCAGTCGGAATGCGGCAAGTAATCTTAAGGGCGGGCCTTTCCGCCCTTGAGATTACGATGACTGTTTCTGGCATGGTTTCCATGCCAGTCTGTCCGACATGGAAACCATGTCGGAAAGCATCTTTGGAGGCCCCCAGCAGGGCCCCCTTTGGTGCTCGGCCTCTGGTTGGAGGCCGAGGGGGCACCTACGGTGCCCCTCTGTTGATCCCTGCACCTTGTGGCAGGCACCCTGAGGGGCCTGCCACGGGGTGCAGGGATGAACCGCACCTCCCATTTTACTATGGGAGCATGCATTATGACCGGAATGCATGCTGCTATAGTAAAATGTAAGAATGCGACCGAACAGGGTTGGGTTGCATCCTAATGCAGCGGTCAGGAACGCCGACCGGGTGTCAGTCGGTCCCATGACCGATGTGGTGTCGGTCGGAAGTGATTCCGCCCGACATCGTAATGAGGGCCAAAGTGTGGCTTTCCACTAAACACTTTACATTTAAACATAACAGTGTTTTTCACCCTATGTTCATAGGCCCATCGGAAGTACTCTGACAGGTGAATCCGGTCACATACAAGTTAAAGCTCACTAGCTCACTGCACATTTACCCAGTGTTTCATACATCCCTCCTTAAACCGACGTCGGCTTATTGACCGGAACGCCCAACTCCCACGTTGGTTCAGGGGGAATAAGAATATGAGACGCATGCTATCTTGCACTCATGTTTTAGGGGGTCTTCTCTATGGTATTTGGTGTCCTAGAAAGGCTATGGCCCCGTAAATGATTCTTGTGAGCCAGCCAGTAACATCCATGCTTTTCGCTTGGTGCAACGCTTCCACCTCCAGAACCCTTAGAAGATGATCTCTAGACCACGCTTGGGAGGGGGAGCACTGTCAGACTTCTGGCGTTGTGCGGTCTAGGGCCGGCCCCAGCCACCCCAGTGGTGACATCATCCCGCAGGTTCTTGCCTCCATGCTCTAAGACAATGTGTGTGGGTGGTATTCCTTGTGGGAAATCTCATGAAGCAGCTGCTGCAGTGCGCTGGTGGTCTCGCTGCTCCTATAGGTCTATTTAGGGGGTTTGGGTTCGCTCTGCACATTGTGATTCTTTATCCGCCTGGTCATGTCAGCTGTTATGATGCCTTTTGAAGCTTTTTATTTCCCACAGGAAGTAGTCACTTTGGACCACATGTCCCAGCAGCCTCAGCGACGGCCATCTTCGGTGTGGCAGGTTTCCATAAAACCGGCCACGCCCTGGAGACTGTGCTCACTATTCTTCAGCCTCCTGTTCATGACGGTGCGGTCACTCCGGTATTCCTGTACAATCCCCTGTGGTGTTGGAGAGGGCGTTTCAAGAAGTCTTCTGGACACGTTTCCTTGCGGGAGTGTTCTCTGGATTTCTCTTTGTCCCACTGGCTCCCACAACCAGATTTAAGCACACCCAGGTTTGAGGAGCCCTTTTGGGTGTTCACTTGTACAGAGCAGGCTGTGGTCTGGCCGGAAAATATTGAGTAGCACGACACGCTTATTTCCATTTTGGCAGCAGTTCAGAGCGGAGCGCGCTTGTTTCCACATTTTCAGAGCGTAGCGTGCTTGCCCTTAGAAAGAGATTGTGTGTTATAATCTATACTTGGTATGCCCTGCCACCCCTGTCCCTTGCACCTATTGGTATGTACCCACAGTGTGTTGTGAACGTTCCACAGCTGACTTCAGCTGACTAGAACCTGTGATGGTGAAAGGTACGAATAAAGAAGACTGTGCACCTCGCTACGCTTCGTCTTCTTATTGTAACACTGGCGACGATCAACCGTGTGGGGACGGTTCACCATTACCCCCAATACGTTCTCCAGTGCCAGCGGTAAATTTCATCATTCATACAGATTGTTTACGTGAGTACGGCCTCACCTCACGCTTTGACTGCTACCTTTCGGGCAGCTTTTGCGCTCCCTGCTGTTCCTGGCTCGCAGTCCTTCGTTCCCTGGGATTCACAGCCTGCATGGGTATTTCCATACTTCCAGCATTGTTCCTCCATGCAGTACCGCAGTGGCCACAGCTTGCAGTTACTGGGCACATTGTATTGGCCATTGTTCACTCCTCCTGCACTGTTTGTTTCCGCTGTCCCTATCGGAGCCGGTCTCCAGGTTACCTCTTGCCTGGGGTGCCCGGATCCGCTTGTGACGCCGGTGTTTTCTCCACCGGTTTCAAATTGGGTGGCCGTGCCACAGCGGGGTCTCTCCCTCACGTCTCTGCCGCATTCGGTGGTGTGGGACTAAGTCTCAGCCTGTGTGGCCAACAACATTTGGCCCCAGTCGTGGTGTGGGAGCGAGTCTCTGCCTGGTGTGTGTGTCTGCCTGAGGCACACCTCTTCTCAGCGTCGTGGCGTGGGAGCGAGTCTCCGCCTGGAAGCCTTCCTCCACAGAGTTTGTTTTTAACGAACTCCGACGTTTTGTGTTTCCTCTCACCGCTGCTTTCCGGCTCCAGTGAGTCTTTGCTGGAAGGGCCTACATTGTCTTGCTATCCCTGTCGTGGCGTGGGAGCGAGTCTCAGCCTTGAAGCCTTCCTCCACAGAGTTCGTTTTCAGAAAACTCCGACGCTTGGAATTTCCTCTCACTGCTGCTTTCCGGCTCCAGTAGCGTCTCCTTCCTGAGGCGGGGCAGCGCAGGGACGGCCTCCGGAGGCGTTCCTGGGTGAGGGGGCGTATGCTGTCCTGTCTTCTTGCTTCCTTGGCCCCCGTTCATTTTCACACTCAGTCTCTGTTGCCGCCTGCCTTACGCTGACAGGCACAGCTCTGCTGGTATCTTTGCTCACTGCGTGGGAGCCAGACTCCGCGGTGATCAGCCCTCGAGCGTTGTTTCTTCGACTGGTCAAGAACGCTAACTAACACTGCATTAGTTTTGGTACTATTCCCAATTATTCAGTTCTGCTGCCTATTTTACGCTGAGGGGCACAGCTTGTGCTTGTACTACATATCACTGTATGGGAGCCTGACTCCGCAGTGATCAACCTATTATTCTTTTGCTCTCCTCTCGTTTGCTCACCCATCTCCTCCTTGCTTCTCTCCTGGCCAAGTACTCGCTGTGGGGCATAGCTGTTAGTTATTTGCCTTGAGCATTAACTCTTACGTGGACCTTCTTTGTGATTCTTCCAAGTATCCCCACCATCAGACTTACTGACTCTGTCCTACTGGCGGAACTAGAGGTAAAATGGCCATAACAAATATGTCTCAACCACCCCGTTTCCTCAATGAAGTTGGTGAACCCCTTTTACCGTGGAAACAATGGTTTGGGCTGATGGAATCATACCTAATTGCCATTGGAGGGGAGAAGTTTTCACCTTTACGCAAACTACATACCCTACTTCACAACTTAGGTATTGAAGGCCGTAAAACCTATGATAATATTTCGGCATCATTACGAAGGGATGATGATAGCGATGAAGAGGAGAATGTGTACTTATCCGCTGTCAACAAGTTAGAAAAACATTTTAGGAAGACAATTAATGTTGTGTTGGAAAGACATAAGTTCTTCTCTAGAATTCAGGGCAAAAGTGAGAAAGTCAAATCCTTTGTAGCGGCATTGAAGGGTTTGGCCAATACTTGTGAATTTGAAGCGTTACAGGATTCCCTCATTAGGGATCAGTTGGTCAGGTGCACCAACAACCCAAAAATTCAAGAAAGACTCTCAGTGGCCAACCCAGATCTCAAAGAGGCCATTGAGATAGCAGTTGGGATCGAACATACTGCCGATTGCATGGTGGCAATGAAAGAGGATGGTGACAAACATACTGAGGTCAATGTGATAAATAAACAAGATGTGGGTAAGGAGAGCAAAAGTAAGATAACAAATGCTCTTCCATTGGGCACCAAACTAAAATGCTACAGATGTGGGAGTCCTAGTCATTTAGCAAATAATGTGGCTTGCCAAGCCAGATCAGTCACATGTCACAAATGTGGGAAAAGGGGTCATTTGGCCAGGGACTGTAGAGATCAACGTTCCAAATCTGTGTTGTCCATTGAACATGATTCTCCTCAGGATACCAAATTAGTTTTCCAACTACAAAACTCGGACAAAACCATCGATTTCCCCTTGTGCACGATCACCTTGGATAAAAGACCGGTGACCGTTTTTGCTGACTCTTACTCCCCCTACACATTGGTGGAAGCTGAGATGTTTACTAAACTGTTTACTTCTTGGCAACAAGACATGCAGCTTCCTGATATTCATCCTGGTGGCTACAATGGTGACCCCATACCCTTGATAGGAATGACCACCATGAACATAGGATTCAAAGGGAGGAGCACAGTAGGCAAAATTGACATCACACAAAAAGGGTCTAATTTGTTGGGGTGGAAGCATCAAAGAGAACTGGCCATCAAGTTAGATCCCAACAGTCCTGACCAAGTTCTTTTGGTGGATCCGTCAGTGGGTGGTACAGAGGTTTGTAATGACTTCCCCAAAGTCTTTTCTGAGGATTTGGGTCTGCTTAAAAACTACCAACACTCCATCAAGCTTAAATCCAATGCTAAACCGGTGGCTCACAAGGTCAGGCCGATACCACACATGATGCAAACACTTCTTCAAGCAGAGTTAGACAGACTTTTGTCACTTGGAGTCATTGAGCCCATAGAAAGCTCTCAGTGGTTGGCCCCCATTGTTCTTACCACCAAAGCGTCCAGCAAGGATATCAGATTGTGTGTTGACCTGCGAGAGTTTAAACGAAAACATTTGGGTTGACAGACATCCCTTGCCACGCATACATGAGGTCCTCACCCTTATCAAAGTTGCGAGCTGTTTTAGTGTCCTAGACCTCTCTTCCGCATACCACCAGGTAGAGCTTCACCCTGACTCCCGCCACCTTACCTCATTTGTAACCCTTATTGGGGCGTTCCAATACATTCGCATGCCCTTTGTGTTTGCCTCAGCGGCTGCTGCCTTCCAAAGGATTATGCAACACATGCTCAAGGACCTCCCAAGTACCCTTTGTTTTCAAGACGATATCCTCATTTATGGGAAAGATTTGGAAGAACACAATACCATACTAAGGAGTGTGTTGGTCAAACTTGAGGCAGCAAGTCTGACCTTAAAGAAAGAAAAGTGTCGTATTGGTGTTGGATCTGTTGAATACCTAGGACACATCAAGTCCAAGGTAGATCTGGTTGAAGCTATCCAGAACACTGCTGCCCCAACTTGTGTTGAAGATCTGAAATCATTCTTGGGTTTATCCGAGTACTACGCTAAGTTTGTTCGCAACTATGCCAGTATTGTGGAACCATTGAGAAACTTACTTAAAGCAAGGACCCCTTTTGTGTGGAACAAGGACTGTCAGGATGCTTTTATCACAGTGAAGGAGAGAATTGTTTCTGCCCCGTCGTTGCGCAGATTCGATCCCACTAAACCCACTGTTCTTTGCACTGATGCCAGTAATAAAGGGTTGGGGGCTAGTCTCACCCAATTTGTCAATGGCAAGGAACAGGTGGTTGCCTTTGCTTCTCGCGCACTGAAAGGTGCGGAAGCAAATTACTCTGTTGTGGAGAAAGAGGCACTCGCCTGCACCTGGGCCATTAAACATTTCGTTTTTTTCTTGTGGGGTATACCCTTCACTGTGAAGACAGACCATAAGCCCCTCATGTATGCGTTCACCACAAAAGGGTCAGTCAAAACTACACCTAGGATTGCTAGATGGATCCTGGGACTGGAAGGGTACAATTTTACTGTCAAATATGTACCGGGGACCCAAAATGTTGTAGCCGATTTTTTATCTCGCTCACCACCCGAGGTTGATGATGGTACTAACCTGGTTGAATCTGATGAGGTCATACTTAAACTGTCATGTCTTAATAAAGAGGAATGGAACAGTTGTTTACTGATGGATGAGGAATTGAAGGCCCTTAAAGAATACATAATTAATGGTTGGCCTACTGAAAAAAACGAAGTCCAGATACCATTGAGTAGATACTGGGATGTGAGACTGGAACTAAACATTCTAGTGGGAACTGTTTGTAGGGGGCGAGAAAATTGTTCCACCTGTTAAACTGAGACAAAGAATTGTTGATCTAGCCCATATTGGTCATTTAGGGCGTAGTCTCACCAAAAACAAAATCCGCCTGGACTACTGGTGGCCAGGAATGGATACCATGGCAGAGCACACGGTAAGGGACTTGTTGGAGTGTAGCCGCTCTGACAAAATACATCAAGCCCGGAAACCCCCCTTGTCCCCTGTTGAAGTCCCAGATTGCCCGTGGTCAAAACTAGCTCTCGATATCATTGGTCCCCTCAACCTCAAAACTTTAAATGAACGCTACATCTTGGTAATGGTGGACTATCACACTCGCTGGATGGTTTTCAAGTGTGTGCACCAAATTAACACGGGTGTACTCATCCAATTCCTGAAAGATGTGTTTCTTGATGAAGGTATCCCAGACATCATTGTTACCGATAACGGGGTACAATTTACATCAGAAAACATGAAAGAATTCTTATCTGAAATGGGCATTACACATCACAAAACTGCTCTATATTGTCCCCGTTCTAATGGGTTAGTGGAACGAATGAACCGATTAGTCAAGGAATGTTTACAGCGAGCAGAAATTTTGGGAATCCCAGCGAAAGATGCTTTACAGGATACCTTTTGGGCCTATCGCTCAACCCCCAATATTGTCACAGGGGTTTCCCCTTTTACCTCCTTGAAAGGTAGGGTCCCTAAAACCAGACTCTCTCCTCCAGGGTTGAGAAGAAAAGGTACGTGTGTAGTGGATCGTGACGAGATTACTAAGAGAGTGGGTGATCACCAATCCAAGTATAAAAACAGGTACGATGTAACTAAACATGTTAAATCCTGCATGTTCAAAGAAGGAGATTGGGTTCGGGTGGACCTTCCTAAACCACGTAGGAGGGAGGCTACCAGATTTTCCGAACCTATCAAAGTAACTAAAGTGGGCAGAAATGTGGTTCACCTTGAAAATGGACAAACCTGGAGCATGGACAAGATTGTCCCTCATAAGCAAATGGTTGGTTTGGGGGTTGCTCCTGATCAAGGGGGTGAGATGGGAAGTGTTGCTCCCAGGAGATCCCAAAGAACCAAATCCACGCCAGGGTGGATAAGAGACTATTGCACTACATAATTGTTGCACAGTTTACTGCCTTGTATTGTTTTATACTCATCTATTGTTATGTACTTTTCCGCTCCTTCCTCCTTCCCCTACCTTCCCTATGTAAGGAGATGTGTTATAATCTATACTTGGTATGCCCCGCCACCCCGTCCCTTGCACCTATTAGTATGTACCCACAGTGTGTTGTGAACGTTCCACAGCTGACTTCAGCTGACTGGAACCTGTGATGGTGAAAGGGATGAATAAAGAAGACTCTTCACCTCGCTACGCTTCGTCTTCTTATTGTAACATTGTGTTATCAGTATTATCATCTGCTGTCATTAGTCAAAGTAAGCCTCGGGCTCGGGGCTTATTGTCACGATACTAAAGGCGAATGATTCTCCTAGTGAAAACTGTGTTTAGGAAAAGCTCTACGCAGGCAGACGATGAGGCATGCGATTCGTTTTGACCAGAAAGAGTTATTATTGTTGAAGGTTTGCAGACATCTCCACACATCCTGTATTGAAGGCTGTGGATTGACTGGATGAGTGAGTGTGATGAGAGTTGGATGTGAGCATTATCATGTTGACTAACACTCACTATTGAAGTAATAATTCCTGACAAGGATGTCAGTACAAATTGGCGCAGCACAAGAGAAGCTGAAAAAAGCACCATGAGGTTATGTGTACCACCTATATTTGTGACATTCTGTAAAGCAAGTAAACTGTGATATTTGTTTGGTGCTTATCGTTTTGCCTTTCAGATCTCCTTCCCCGCTGTTCCCTTCCCCCACCCTTCCCCCCACCTGGCCATTCCAATAAACAGCGCTATCACAGCCTTCTGAGTTGGAGGTACCTGGAGGTGAGCCTTGCAGAGCATGGTGCAGATCCTGAGGAAGTCGTTACTCCCTGATAACACCATTGTCTTGTACCTCTTCCCTGGATCCTCTATCAGAAATATCCCTGTCAGTCGAATTTTCATCTTATCTTGGGTGCAGTCGTGGTCCATGAAGGAGTGCCGGCCGGGCGGTGACGTGGGGCGGGGAAGGGGCAGGGTGGGGGGTAGCAAAGTATGGATTACGGACCAATACAGGTAAGTAAACATTTAAATCAATGAAACGAATTTCGTTGCGTGCACTGCATCGCATTTGGCAATGCAGCGCTCACAACGAAATTCGTTTTATTGATTTAAATGTTTACTTACCTGTATTGGTCCGTAATCCGTACTTTGCTACCCCCCACCCTGCCCCTCCCCCGCCCCACATCACCGCCCGGCCGGCACTCCTACACGGACCGCGACTGCTTGGGTGTCCTGTATAACAGAATCCAGTGCGCAGTTATATTTTACTCCTTTCCTGAAACTTTGCAGTGGATGTCCCAATTACCCAAGATGCCAGTTTCAATTCTAGTGCTAGTCAGTGAAGCCTTCTCCTACAAACAGAGCTTTCTCATCCTATAACATAAGTATGCTGGTGCTGTCCTACCAGAACTCTGCTTCTCAGATAGTAATCAAAATATTGTTTTTGTAGATTCTTGTTGAAGAGAACATGAATTTTTTTTAGGAATTCTACAGACTGGATCAGAGTTCGGAATATAGTTAGACGTAAGCCAAATGTATGGCCACAACCAAAGTCAAGGCTATGAAGATCCTCTCTGGGTGAGATCCTCTAGTTCACACTTTACTGACAAACACTGGCTAAGAAAATAACAGTAATGGGGACTTCGGCCTGTGAGCGAACATCCCCAAATTCAGATTAGGAGTTAACCTGATTTGAGAATAAGGAGCCTTAACGCTTCAACCAAGTAACTAAAGTGCAGACCCACACAATTTGCATGAAAAGGACATGCAATCCTCACTTAAAGCAAAATTTAGCAATCTCACAGTAAAATCTGCATGGTCCACTCGCAGATTAATTTCCATTTGGCAAAGGTGAAACATGCCCCATATCTTTGCAAGAAACGAATCTGCCCTCCTTTTTGGCTTACACAGGGCAGAGAAGTGAACAAGATCCATGGGCACGAAAATGAGGCCACAGTCCAAAGGAGGTCTACAGACATAAAAAAGCTTGAGGCAAGCCTTGAAATAAACAAACATAAACATAATTAATGAATGAATGCAATATTTAATCAAGTAATTAAACAATAGGTACATTTAGATGGGAATCCAAGCCACACTTTTTTGATAGGAAAGCATTTTGAAGCGACGTGTCACTTTCTAACTTTTCTAACTCTCTTATTTTTGGTCCAAACTCTTCTTTTTAGGTTGAGCCTGGGCAGCGCATGCGCTACTCTGCGAGCCATGCTGTATTAGATTATGCAGTTGAAGCCCCACCCACTCTCCGCCCATATTTGTCATTGGCTTGTGTCATTGTCCTCTGTAAATGCTGGCTTCTGATTCGTTAATAGTCTTGTTAGTCCCTCCTTAGTACTGCCTTGTCTTAATTTGTAATCTCCCATGAGGACTGGGCCTTTTACTTCGGTTGTTACCTGGTACGTCTTCTTTAGTCTGTAAGCACTTTTTTCTTGAATGAGTTTTTCCTACTGCTGGCACTGCATGCTTTCCTGCAATGGCGCCCGCTTTGCTTGCACCACTCGCGGGACTCTGCTTGTTTTAGCAATGGTGGCAGGCGCGATCTTTTTAAAATGCGTGGCTCGTCCGACTTGCACCTTTGCTGCAACATTTTAATTTATAAAACATATTGGTTTTTTTTTGCCAGCGCTGGAACCCTTTAACAATAGCGGCCGCACGATTTTCTCCCGACTTCTGTTCTGTCCTTCTGCTGTCGCGCTATTCCTGATTTCTCCTTAACTCTCTGTCTCTTGATCTTGTAGATTCTGATCTTCTCTTTTCTGCTCTTGCTGGGGTTCCAATTTCCTGTGGACTCCCGATCGTCGCCTGATTTTCTCTTGTCTCTGCCCTCGACGGAACCGTGGTTTGTGTAATGGTGCAGGGCCATGGGCCCCCATGCATATATAGTAAGGACACAGACAGGGTTAGTTAGTTAGTAGAACTGGCCCAGGGCACGTGTGCCTGGCCCCTTTTATTATCAGGGGCACATGTCCTGTGACGCCTGTGCTGGATGGGTGTGGGGTGGGGTGTGAGCCAGCCCTCTGCGAGTGGCTGGTACATCGGAACACTAGACCAGTGACCAGCAGGTCACTACATACCTCCCAAACTTTATTTAAACTGGAACGACAAAGTCCAACCTGAGGGAGAGAATAAAACAATAACAGAAACCTTCCACTGAGTCTCTTCAGCTGCTTGCAGAAACAAGATGATGGTACAACTGCAGCCAGGACCAACAGTTCTGATTGGCACAGTTCAGTGGGGCCATGCGGGTCTGGTCCTCCCTGGACTCAAGGCGTGGAAGTTGACACCAATGTCTCTCTATGTACAATTTTCTGTGACAGTGCAGTTGGAGTGATGGTGAATCTGGTAGATGTCACGTTTTCACCAATCAGTCCTGGTTGTTGTTGCATCTTCACAAAAGCAGCATTGCATCTAGCTACGAAATGGTGGAGTACCTGCAAACATCTCTCTCTCACCAGGATGCCCCTCTCGCGGGTGTTCCCCTCTCACAGGATGTCCCGGAGGCTCTCTTCACCAGGCTTTCACTGGACTGGGTGTACTTTGCCATGTCACTCCAACGACACCCTCTAGGTACGTGGAGGAAGCGCTATGAGTCCCACCTTCAAGTCCCAGCTCCACCTGAAGGGTAGTTGTTTCCGAATAGGATTACTCCTGCCACTTAGCACCAGATCTTCGTCTTCCTGGGTCCTGCAGAAGAGCGGCTGTAGACCCATCTCTCGTGCCAGGACCCGCTCTCACCTGCGTCCCTGAGGCCTTTGCCCCTTGGATCTCCACGGTCTGGTGTGGAGTGGTCAGATCCTCTTCTTCAGGAGGTCCGAGCACTCTCGCCATCCAGTCTCCCTTTCGACTCCAAAGGTGGGTGTCACAAATGGTCCAGCTGGCTCACCTCTGCCGTCACCAGGTTTGCTTGGTGTTCCGAAGACTCATGGATAGCTAGGTTCTCCAAGTGCCACAGATGTTCTCCATGTACAGTGCTTCATGCCAGATGTTCTTGCACTCAGTCACCTTTACCTTCTGGTGTGCGAGTTGTCAGATCACACACTCCTCTCTTCTTCTTGAAATTTCTTCGTGGTGGCGTCATGCCACCCAATTTCCTCCTTCTGGTTCTTTCACTTCGCAACACGGTCCAGTCCCATCAGGTCCTGCACTTCTTCTCTGACCAGGCCTCTCCGTGTGACGTGCACTTCACACGGGTCTCCTTGGTCCTGTCCTACCCTTAGGACAATGCATACTCTTCTTTCGGTGACCAGACCTGTCATCGCAACCTTCTTACTTTCACTACTTCTCGTACTTTTGTCAGACCTCTCGGTCATCTTCTCTGTGACCTTCTGGCAGGACATCTTCTCCGTGACCTTCTGGCAGGTCATCTTCTCCATGACCTTCTGGCAGGTCATCTTCTCCGTGACCCTCTGGCAGATCATCTTCTCTGTGACCCTCTGGCAGCTCTTCTTCTCAGACCTCTGGCAGTTCGTCTTCTCAGACCTCTGGCAGGTCGTCTTCTCAGACCTCTGGCAGGTCGTCTTCTCAGACATCTGGCAGGTCTTCTTCTCAGACCTCTGGCAGGTCGTCTTCTCAGACCTCTGGCAGATCGTCTTCTCAGACCTCTGGGAGGTCTTCTCGCTGACCTCTTGCAGGTCATACTCGACGACCTCTTGCAGGTCATTCTCGCTGACCTCTTACAGGTCATCCTTGCCGACCTCTTGCAGGTCCTCTTCATTGACCTCTTGCAGATCCTCTTCGGTGACCTCTCGCAGGTCCTCTTCGCAGACCTATTGCAGGTCCTCTTCGCTGACCTCTTGCAGGTCATCCTTGCTGACTTGTTGCTGTCGGACTCCAGCCCATACCGTCAGTGTCTAGGGTTCGATTTTCAGCGCACTTCTCTCCTAGTGCTCTCCGTCCTTCGTCTTATGGTGCTCCCACTTCTGCCGCTTCGCGCTCTCAGTTCCTCATTTTGCGGGAGCGCCCTTTCTCCACTAGGCGCACCATCAGCACTCTTCACAACTGCGATGGCTGTACGCAACTGCTGGGAGGTGGACACTGCTACCCCTTCCATATGATGAGCAGTTCACCGGGGGCATGTGGCTCTGTTGAGGTCAGCCTCTATCTGTAGCTCTTAGGGGACGTATCCCGTCCTTATTCCTGGACACCCTTGCTGTGCGTACTGCTCTTCTCTTCACTAAGGGCCTCTCCTATGTGCACTGTTCACTATAAGAGTGCAGCTACATTAGGTGGCACTGCATTACCGTTTAGAAACACACCTGCTCTTCTTCCACACAAGTCTCCAGGGCCTGCACTGTTGTAGTGGAGTCTCTCTTCCTGGACGCCAAAACAGGCAGTTGATGCTCCATGGGGCTTTTACTTATTCTGCTCAGTGGTTCAAGTCCCTTGTCTCCATGCATCCTGTCACTTCTAGCTACAGTGCCCAGTTGCATGGACTCTGTCCCTTGCCATGCCTTCTCTTTATTATTATTGTCCTGGGCAGTACCATCAAACATCCACTGGGTGGCAGTGCCACCATCTTCCTGGGCCGTAGCAGCTTAGCTGATGCTGCGGGCCTCTTTTATTCACTGCTACTGAAGCTTGGAGGCGGCTGGGCCTCCACACAGCCACTCACTGCGCGTAAAGCAACAGGGTTTCTGCGGGGCTGCCGCGCATCCCGAGCAGCCTTGCCAGTCCACCAAGGCTCCCACAGTGCAGACGCTGCAGAGCCTCCCGCTCCCCCTGGCACTCCATTCCTGCCCGTCCGCCGCAGTTGCAACACAATCACTAGGTGGTGCTGCCACGCCTTCTTCACGCGGCCTGCAGGCCGTGCCCGTCAAATGCTGCCACCTTTCCACACTCTCGGCAGGGGACCCTCCGCAGCACAATGGCACCTCCAGCACAACAAACACCTCCTCCCTTGCGCGGTAAGTCTTTTATTTCCTTGGGTCGTGTGGAGGACACAGCATGCCTTAACCGTGTCTCGGGGCTGGTACTTCTCCCCCTGTGCCTCCTTTTCTGCTTGCTTCTGAGCGGCCACCCCCCGAGCTGCGTGGGGGGGCTGGAGCTGCCGCACGGAGACTCAGGTGCCCCACCTCGGCTCAGATGATGGTCAGAGGCCCGGACCAACACCACCTCCTCTTTCCTGTGGTCCCCTCGCCGGGACCTGATGCTAGACAATGGGGCAGTGTTCCTCTTGATGGAGGTGGGGAGGAGTGGGCAGCTGCTCCTCTCTCTTCTTTCACTGGACAGGCTCTCTTCGTGGCCCCGTTTCCCACACTTAGGGCTCACCTTCCGCCCGATAGCTGATCGGGCCTACTCCTCCTTTTCACCACCGGGTGCGGCAGCAGGCCGGCGTCTTCGCAGTTCGGCCCCCAATCGCTCTCCAGTTGGGGCAGATGGCAGGCCGATGGCAGGGGTCATGCCATTGGCTCGTTTTCTCACCAGGCGGTCTCTCCGCGTTCATGTGCCGTCACTTACTTGCAGGCACTTTAGGTGCTGGGTGGGCTCCCGATCACCACCTTCTCCACACGAGCTTTTCCATGCCCTGCGGGCCATCAGGTGCCTCCTACACGTGCAATTAGGGGGTGCCCTTGACACGGGCAGCACTCTACCCCTCAAACACCAAACAACAAGGCGGCTGCACACGCGGGCTCAGCCCCCTCGTCGCCAATGTAATGGTGCAGGGCCCTAGGCCCCCATGCATATATAGTAAGGACACAGACACGGTTAGTTAGTTAGTAGAACTGGCCCAGGGCACGTGCGCCCTGCCCCTTTTATTATCAGGGTCACATGTCCTGTGACGCCTGTGCTGGATGGGTGTGGGGTGGGGTGTGAGCCAGCCCTCTGGAAGTGGCTGGTACATCGGAACACTAGGCCAGTGACCAGCAGGTCACTACAGTTTGCTACCTCCTGGCTTTGTTTTTCCAGCTTCCTGGTTGCGTTTCACTGGGCATCTCCCGGGCGTTCCACCCAACGATCGGCAGAACCTGAAAGTGAAACCACGCGGGCTCTTCCTCCTGACGCTGCTTTCGGTTCTGAACAGCACGTGTGCTTAGTATAAGACAGAGACATCTGCCCCCACCCCCTAGCACCATCGGCCGTAAACAGCTTCCCCTACATAGACCTGGTCTCGGATGTTCAAATATCAATCCTGTTTCTGGTGCCTCAGTGTTTCTCTGCTGGACTCTGAAAGTGGTAATGCTACTGAACTTGAGAAAAACACACACAGCTACGGCTGTCTGTCATGAAAGTCTGCCAAAAGGACGCTTATGACAGCCCTCTGACTTGCACCTCTGCATTTTCTATTCTAGGTTTTTTGTTTCACTTTTAGCAATGTGCACGAGCTTCAAACTCGACAGCCGGACCTACAAAATTTGCCTATTTCGTGATGAAGTTTAACATTTTGCGGTTAGGGGAATTAAAAGCCTTCCCTTTGTAAATCAAGGCCCAGATCCGTAAACTGATGTGATAACACTCCTCAGCAAGAAATCTGCGAGTCTAAAAAATATATATTGGTACCGTTCCTTCTGTCATTTTTTTCTGCCTATCAGACGCATGGAATTGTCGTCACCCGTCAATCAGCCGTTCCTGTTAATGCCACTTGATTCCCCCACCATCAGCGCATCCCCGGCCACACACCACTACTTGCCCTCTACCACTTGTAAGAAGACCTCAAGGAGGTTGTACAGAACGATCTGTGGGAATACTAAGGTGCGCAATGAGTGCCTGTCTGCAACCACCTTCCACTTCGCATCCTCCCCCTTGCAGAGCGCCGCGAAACAGCTAACCGTGGCAAGAAGCGCTTTACAAAAAGTGAAATAGATTAAAATGTACTTTTTAGTTCGGCAGATGTCCCAAAAGTTAAAACTGACAATGCATTGTATCTGTATACCCTTCAGTAAAAAACAAATACATGTTGCACACACGTTGAGGAAAATCTTTTCTGCATACGTCTATTTTTTAATTAAAATAAGCCTATCGTTTACGTCCTTTTTGCCCACTTCAAGGTAAATGCATTATTTAAGCATGCAGACTGGTTCTCTGTCAGTCTGCATGCTTAAATAATGCATTTACCCTGTTTTGAGTCAGTTATATTGCGTCTCCGAAGTCGCTGGCCATGTTTGAAGAAACTTCAGTTCAGTAATTTCATTTCCTGTTTCCAACCCTACTCATGATTTGCACTCTCACTCTCCGCAGCTCTACCAGGAACTTTGGCATTTTTCTGCAGCACAAATCCCTATTTCCTTTAATTGGCCGCTGTCAAGTTTACATTATGCCCTCCAGTATCCTGCGGTCTGCTAGGTCCAAGTGTTAGCCATGTTTTAATTCATAGCAAATACTGGTGTGTACGCACAACAACAACTTATGACTTTTTTAATGGGACACAAACTGTTATTATTATATTTATTACATGGAGGTAATGCTCGCGTGTCACTGTGGCCTGTTAACTAACAAGGATGCAGCTTTTGTATAACTTTTTAGAGATTCGCGAAAAGGTATTTGCCCCTAAATCTGTGAGTATAGTAAATTTTTGAGCGTATGTCTACCCTTAAAATGACAGATGTTCACACCAGCAGGCATTCACCAATTTACAATTAGGGTGAAGGTGCAAATGTACCTTATAGCTTTTTTAAAACATCTCTCCATCTGGAATATAGTTTTCCATGTAGAAAAATAGCAAAATAGCTTCTCCTTCATTCCCATACAATGCCAAAATTTTGGGGTGTGTGGTGTTTTTACATCTAATTTCTTTACTTTTGAAGCAATTGCGGCACACGCGCTTTAGTTTAAGATGTTTACAGCTAAAGTGCGGGTGCCGTCATTGTAATCAAAGTAAATAAAGAGAAAAAAACGATATGTGACCGCTTTGGCAATCGATTAATTTGCAATGCAATAGATCTTGCATTACTGAAAGTTTGAACTGTTGGCGTTTCGTTAATATTAGCAACGCCAATAGCTTAAACTTTCAGTAATGCGAGACCTATTGCATTGCAAATGCTTGTTTAATCCCTATAGCAAGGCCTGAGAGATTAGAGCGGTTCCCAAGCCACGTGCTAACAAAAACAAGATTGACAGTGTTCCAAACGAAGTGGGTGATTGGAGCAAAACAATCGGTAAGGTATTGCTTCCCTCTTGTGGCGTAGTTTGAAAACGTCGTCTGTGCTTTTAACCCCTTCCCTGCGGATGACGGAACCACGCCGTCATGAGCCACGGGCGGCGTGTGCTCATGACGGCGTGGTTCCGTCATGCTGCGGCCGCTCCGCCCACGCGGTACTGATTCCCCGCCTGTGCGGGCGAATTAGTGAGTGGGCGGGGTCGTGACGGAACCACGCCGTCATGAGCACAGCTCGCCCGTGACTCATGACGGCGAGGTTCCGTCATGAGCATGGCGGCGCCGCGCTCACCCCCCAACCCCCCAGTGCCGCAGCGGAATTACCGCCACGGCCAAGGGGTTAATGTTGTTACCCATAATGCTTCTATTATTTATGTTTTTTGGTCTCGTCTAGCTCCAAGGATCACCGTACAGTTTTACTGACTTTCTGTTTCAGCAGGAATATCTGACATGGAAGAACAGTACGGTCTGGAGAGTAGAAATATGACCAAATTACTGGAATAAGGATGTAATAGGTGAGGAGATCTGTAACCAGCAAGGCTAATCTTTACCACACAACAACCCATTTTTGTAAATCATGATTACATTACACATAATTACGTCGTTAAGGCAATAATGATAAAACGGTTTGACCAAAACCACAGCATGATTTTTCTCACCCAGTACACCATATCTGGTAACCTACATCTTCAGGTGTGATGATAGTCCTATAGACAACGAGGTTGAAGGAAACAATTTAATCTGAAATATGCATGTACAAATCTTCCACAGTCATAACTAATTTGTTCCTTCAATTTTATGCAGAGGGGATTGTAAAGTGTAAGCAGTGCAAAATTAATGATAGTTGGGTGGGTAAGAAAATGATGCATTTCACAGCCATAACAGTCTGCCTTACTGCTGTGCCCGTGGAATCATTGCCCTTTTTTAGTTGAAAGTAAAGGAAGGTGGAAAATGTAAGTCAAGTTGTTTTCGTGATTTCCCTTGAACTATGAATATGCTAGAACATACATTTCTCAATGGTATACTAAAGTTTAAAATAAGGCATAAACACTACTGCTGGGTACCACAACTTTCACCATTATTAAAAAAAAGAAAAAAAGGGTTGAGCCCACTCAACAACTAAAGAAACTTTCCACGAAAAAAAAAAAATACTGTGGGGCAGATTTACAAGCCACCTGCGCCACCAGTACTTTCTGTGACGAACTGGTGGCGTACTTCTCTGCCCCATATTGACTTTTCCTGTCCTTGTAAATATGGCCCCTTTACACGCAGCACTTTGCGTGAAAGGGGCGTTCCATGGGTGTTGCTGTGGGTGTTCCCATGCAACACCCATGGAACAAGACACATTTCCAGATTTATAAGGAATCGTAAATCTGGAAATGCGTTAGAATGCTACGCCTGCCCAGGGGAGGCGTAGCAAGGCGCAACGAGGAGAAATGTTTTCATTTCTCCTCGTTTTTTCCTCTTTCAATGCTTGCTGCATTCTACAGCAAGCATTGAAAGAGGAAAATGCCTGTAGCAATTGTTTTTGTGCAGGAAGGTGTCCTTCCTGCACAAACACAATCTCCCCATGACGAAGGTATCCTTGCACCATGGTGCAAGGGTGCCTGCGCCGGCACATGGCAGCTGTTTGTGCGCCAGCGCAGGGGAGAGCACAGGAATGCGACATATCATTGTAAATATGTCGCATTCCTGTGCTTTGGAAGTGCCACAGCGTTGCGCAGCCAAAGGGCTTGCGTTGCCGCGCTGCGGCACTTCCTTGTAAATCTGCCCCTGTAGGTGCACAACTGGGGAAAGTGCCTAGGCAGGTCCCACTTTTGAAGGAGACAGAGAGAGAGAGAGAGAGACACACACACGCACTCATGCACACACACACACACATCTTTAGAAAAGACTTTAATAGCCCAGGCTCCAAGAACTAGTAAGTAGACAGATGAAAACTAAATGAATAGTTGATTCAGATGTGACAAAGGGTCAGATTTTGATCTTGGCGGACAGGTCACAATGGTGATGGATATCTCGTCCGCCGAATTATGAATCTCATTATATCCTATCAGATTTACATTTTGGCAGACAGGATATCCGTCATCATTGTGATGGAGTAACCCATCTGCCAATACTTAAATCAGGCCCAAAACCACTAAAGTCGCGTGTTCAAAGCAATGTTTTTTTTTTGCTCATTAAAGCACAACTACAGCGAGGTGCTAGTTGAGCCAACCAAATACTGGTGAATGATGTACATGTACTTGTCAGGGCACATATAGGTCCTCTTTACAAATTGGCCAGGATTTGATGCCGGATACTGGTGGGCTTGAATTTAATTTGACTGTACTGGCTGGAATCGTAGATTCTGGTCCCTGGTAACCCCATACCAAATTCTGCTGAATTTCCTGGAAAAGGGACTACCTCCTTGGACCCAGAGATACTGAGTCCTTTACTTGGTAGTTTTTCCTGATTCCTGTAAAAAACACAGTAGAAATGTTCCATCTCTATGGAACGGGTGGAAAGTGTCAACGAGGACAGCGGGGTGTAAGGGAAGGGAGGGCTGGGGAGTCGGGGCAGGCTTCAGTCTGCCCTTGAGCAACATTGTGTGCTTCCCCTTTGCTGTTTCAAGGGTAGGGCGAGGCGGAACTCTACTGCTGCCCACAGACTCTGCAGCTGCAAAGTCAGGTCAGTGTCCCCAGGCCCAGCATTATTGGGTCCAGAGCTTGTGGACCCAATAATTCCAGGCCAAGCGAAACTCATAATTTTGAGTTACAGTTCCACCTGGAGTTATCTGTCTGGGTGATATGCCCTCCGGTCACAATAAGAGCCTTAGGGCCTGATTTTGTGTAGTTGGATGGCCTGTGGGTCTGCCATGGGGACGGACTAAATTACTCCATCCCCATGGTGGAGAGGATGCTCACCGAATTCACAAATGACCTCCAAGCAGGTGGTTATTTATAAAGGCATTGGCAGGAACCACAGTCACAGCAGTTTCTGTCAAAGTATTGTACTGTTTGCTGCACGGGTGCATCAGAACGGGCCCGTTCACGGTTGTGAAGAGCCGAGATCTTCAGGATTTCAAATTTTCTTCACAGGTGGAGGTCAACTGATGCCACCAAAGGGTCCAGGACCTTGGAAGGCACCTGCTGGGGATCAGGAACTCATTCAAGCAGAGGCAAGCAGGGCTCAGGCAGGGCCAGTTGCAGGGCTAAGCAGGTCCAGTACAGCAGGTCAGCTAGGCAGTTGCAAGGAGGCCTCTGGAGCTTGTTGTGTCCTGCAGCTCAGAACAGGAGGTCAGCCACCTGACCCTTGGAGTCACTCTGCTTGGGATGAAGAGAGCAGGTCCAGGCTTCCTTTTCCAAAGGCAGGACAGGCCTCAAGCAGCAGGGCAGTCCTCTGGCACCAGGCCAGTCCTTCTATTGTGGTTTCCACAGGTCCAGGAGTGTACTAAAGAGTGGGTCTAAGGGTTCCATTTTATACCTGGTGTCAGCTTTGAAGAGGAAGAAACTTCTGAAGTTTTCCCTCAATAGATGGTTATGGAATTTCCCTTTCTACTCTGCCCTGGTCCCTGGATGTCTTGGTTGACAAAAGGCTAGTGTGAAGTCCTTTGTGAGTGTGCTGAGGCAGCTCCTTTGAAATGTAAGTGTGGCTGTGCACAGCTTCACCCCTCCCATCCTGCCAACACCTAGCCCCCCTTTGCTTCTCTGTCTGGAAGGATTACACAAAGGCCAACTACAAACTACACTTAGTCATGTAACCCAGGATAGAGGCTGCAGGCACCAAATGGTTAGGACAACAAAATGCCAGCTGTCTAAAAGTATACAAAACAGTGAGGGATGGAATGCTTGAATTAATCTCAGCCACTGGTAATCACTCGGGCCTCATCCTAATCCATCGCTATTTTGCACAGCCTGCCACCTCAGTTTGGATCCAGCTAAATGCAAATCAGTCTTGACCCTGCTCCAATAGGAGCAGTCCAGTCCAGACTGGCAGGCCAGGTCCTTCCTGAACCAGCCAAGTCCACAACCGTCATAACTTCTATGCCAGCAAGTGCTTGTCAGTATCACAAAATTGACATCCATTTTGACACCTATAGGCTGATGATGCACGGCATCCCACCTATCCTCAAATAAAAAAAAGGCAAGTTGCAACACTGTGCTTAGGACACGTGCTTTCAAGCTCTGCCTGACATTTCCTCTGCCAGTACCTCTCTATGGGTTGTTGAAACTGGGTAAGACAGCGTTATTCAACCTCCTGTGAACTCATACCATATTAATATTAAGAGTATATAGGCAGCAAACTCATAGAGGATTTCAATAAGCACTCTATCAATTTCTATTGTAGCTGAGTACCTATGTCTATCATGTGCATTGCTCTTTCATGTCTCGGCTGGCCACTGCCATCCTTGTCCATATCCTTATTGGCTACAACGATCTTCTGTAACGGGTCACTCAACCCTGTCTGTGCCCTTAGACTGGTGGTAGCTGGAGGTACATTGCCAGGCTGACTTTTGTTGTGAGCCCAAGGTGAAAGTGCTGCTCCAATCTGACCTATGAAACCACTTGCTGTGAGTGCTTCCAAGAGTCACTGCTCTCCTCTTTGCACTCATATATATTAGCTTATCACATCTCCTATACTTTGCAATTACACATCCTGTATGCACATATGCACATCCTGAGAATTACTGTGCACTGACATCTTAGTTCTATCCCTGATCATAAAACTAGCTTGATCAGATCGAACGTGTTCCAATATTTTGTGTAGTGTTGAAAATACACGATAGACCAAAATATCAACGCTAGCACCCCCATCTGGTATTTTTCCTAAGGGGATTTGTCTGAAACGAGATTGGTTAGAGAGTTGTGTCATTATTTTGAGACATCTGCAATGGGTAAAATTACAGACTAAAATCCAGTTTCAAGTTAGCTGCTTTTAATATATTTTGCAACTCATGCCATTTCCTTTTCCAGGTACACCAATACCGTTCGTCCTGGACATACTGTAGAATTACTTTGTATAATTTCTGGGTGTACCCATCTCTGCGAATCCAGTATTCCTATTACAAAAACGTTAGATCTCGCTTATATCAACCAACTGAATAGGGAATCTTTGCAACCTATTTCAACATTTATTTTTACAAATATGTTTTCATTTTTCACATATTGTTAAATTGTCTTATCATTCTTTATATAATATTTTTCAAAAACAGAAAACATATTTTTAACAAGCAAATATATTTTGTTATGAGTTTAACAATTATGGGCCTGATTCTGATGCGGTTTGGAAAGTTTCCCGACCGAATGGGTTTGGGAATGGTTTCTGACCGAATCGGATCGGGAGAGTCTAACCGACCGAGTACGATGCATCCGGATGCTTTCAGATACGATTTGGTTGGACTTCCATTGACTTCAATGGGACCCTTTGTTCCGACCGAATACATAGGCTGCCATTGAAGAAAGGGGTGGTTGGGGAAAATCGGGCACCCTGTGGCGGGCACCCCCTGGTGCCTGCCACACTGTGCATGGCTGGTAAGGGGGGACCCATGGGTACCCCCACGGGCCCGATTGGGAAGGCTCTGGGTGCAGGGGGGCCCACAACGGGCCCCCGAAGTCTGATTCCGACTGCCAATTCGAGTCAGACGGCATGATTCAGAAAGGCTATCCAAATCCAGCATCATACTCGGTCGTTCGGAAACGTGGCCCTTTACGACGTACTATTCTGCTCCGTAAGGCTCGGTCATTCCAAATGCCGTCGGGTTGGGATTGGGATATTCCTAACACCTAACTCGCATCATACTCGGTCGGTCGGAAACCTTTCCGAGGCGGTCGGAAAGACACGTTCCCGATCCGATTTGGAAGGAGCAAATGCCGTTAGGAGGCCTTCCTAACCGCATCAGAATCAGGCCCCAAATGTTTTTTGCATATATGAATAAGTGCTATAAATTTAAAAAAATTACATTTTAAGTACTTTTTAACATAGTTTCTCTTTTTTAATGGGTACAATTCTAGAAACATAAAATACAATTTCATACATTTTCCAACATTTTCCTGTTGCTACAAAAATAATAAAGAATATGTTATTATTTCCTATTGTTCTAGCAATTTTATATACCTTTATTTTTTAGACTTCCCACTTAATTTTGAGATGTTGGAGTTCCCTGTGGTTGGTGGGTGCCCCACTCATGCTTTTAAAATCAGATAAGAGTAATTCTAAGTTACTTTTTTGAGGTTTAGTAATTGGAAAGTTATGTTCAGGGTTAGTTTAGTTAGTATCCCTTACTTTTTTGTGGTTGATTAGTAGTTAAATGTTTAGGCCTTAATGTAGTGTGCACAGTTCTATGTAACGTTTCTTTGAAATGTCTTTTATGTATATGTTTTTAGAGCCTTTTATTATTTAATTTTTTATGTTTATGGGAGTACCTGAGTTTTGTGGGTGGGTATTTTTATGTTTTTTACTATTGTTTCATTCTGTCATTTTCCGTCTGTTTGGATGCATTTTTTAAAACTGAAATCATTTTGGATACATATTAAACCATATTTTATTTAATTTTCTTTCTTTTTTGTTTTCTTTCTGAAGCATTTATTGATATTTTATTTTTTGGGTTTTCGATGGTTCCCATGGATTATTATTTTTTGCATTGGATTGTTTTTATTGTTTGTATTTTTGCATTGTTTTGGGGATTCGTTTTTTTAAAATCTATTTGTCTGGATTGCTTTTGTGGATTATTTGAGGTTCATGGACATATTTTCTTTCTGGAGCATTTATTGAGATTTTATTTTCTGGGGTTTAGATGGTTGCCATGGGTTTTAATTTTTTGTACTGGATTTTTTTTTTTATTGTTTCTATTTTTGCATAGTTTTGAGGATTAATTTTTGTATCTATTTGTGTGGATTGTTTTTGTGGATTATTTCTGGTTCATGGACTTCGGCTGCAAAAAACTTAAGTTATTTTTTCATTTATTTTTTGTGAGTGGGAAATGTCTATGTATTTTAATGTTGTGGTACTATATTATATTGTTTTATAATGTGTTATGCATTGTATTTATTTTTTGATCTCTTGCCTCAGGTGTTCTGATTTTATTTTTTCTGTGTGGTAATTTATCAATATTTATTTAAGTAATGTTTACTATTCAATTGGAGGAGATTGTCTGTAAAGTTAAGTACATACTTTTGACTGCTTACTAAAAATTGTTTTAATAATATTTATAAATGTTTGTTTTTAAAACAAATGTCTTTTTTGTTATATTTTGTATTTAGTTTGTGAATTTGACATTGTTAGAGTAATCATGTTGGGAGGAAGTCTAGGCATGGTAGGCCTTAATTGTTAGCACATAGTTTTGAACATTGCATTGTAATATGTTTTGCATTTCTTTTGCTTCTTTTGATATTATATGTTTTGCGTTAAGTTATAGATTGTTCTATTATGATTGGTTGGCAGTAATGTTCCCTTTTTAGGTCGAGCCTCGAGTAGCGCGCAAGACTTTATGTAAGGGGCTTTTGAAAGCTGACCACACGCTCGTGCACAATGGCCTTTTCCGTGCGGTTACCAGCACGTTTCAGGCACGATGCACGAGCGTGTGGTCAGCTCAGCAGGCTGCCGTGCTCGCTCGCCCCCGCTCCTCTCGTCCCCGCTCCTCTCTTGTTTTAGGACTTGTGCCCTGCTTACTACCATTCTTATGCGAATTTAGAGTGTACTCGTACGCAGATTCTCGACTTCCTCGCATTTACACTGTCAAGCAGAAACATTATTAAAACAAACACTGTCCTTCAAAATAATTCTGCCAAATATGCAGCTTCTCAACTTCCTCAAATTTACACGGCATCACATTAATACTGATAAAACGAAAATAATCCAACACGAAAAATTCATCCACCATACTAGTGTTAATGACCTTCCAACTCGTCTGTCACGCAAAGCTTGAAGTTTTACCTACAACCCCTTAACTAACACGACAACCTGTCAACTGTAACTTACACGGTTGGTCCGTGAATCAGTCTAGTGTCCATTGTTGGTCGTTTAACAAGTAACATTAACCCCCATACCCCAATCTTAGAGCTTCCGGATCACAAAACAACCAATACTGTCTATGAACTTTCTCTGTGCGCAGTCTGTGTGTGGGAGGTACTACTGAGGCGTAAAGTGACCTAGGATTGGAGCATATATGTATGTCACCTCAGCTAAGCCAATCATATTGCTCTTCATACAATGACGAAAGTGTTGATTGGTTGTGGATCAGGACGTTGAACTGGCACAAGTTCTTCCATTTCCTCCAACAGTTCCTTGGTGCTGTCTTAGTTTTGTTGCGGTCTGTGCCTTTTTCGTCGGGGCCCCTATGATACGAGTTATTAGCGTACTAGACGGTATTCTGGCTCTTAGAGTAGGGGGGGAGTGGTTGTTGGTAGCCGTTTGAACTAGTCTGACCTGCGGTGGTCAGAGAGAGCGAGGGTTGTGCCCGGTCACTCTTTCTCAGCGCGGTCTCTAACTAGGTCTCTTCAGTACTCGCTAGCGGTCCGCAACATTTGGAACAGGAGGTTTAGAGTGCACGGCGGTTTGTGCGCACGCACTTTAAACATGTTTTGTATTTTTATAGCGCTTACTACACCTGACGAGGCGTCAAAGCGTTTTATATTAGAAGAGGTTGCCAATTGTGTCCCTGTCAAGTGGGTGGGCTGCTCCAAATAACAGCAATCTATTAGGTAACAGATACTTCTCAATACGTGGAAAATCCACAGAAATGACCCCATGTTTCATTTTCATTTTTCTCCAATTTTCCTTATATGCCCATGTTTTGTCATGAAATGATCGCTGTGTTGATTTAAATCTATAATCCAGTTTAGGATTTTCTCTTAACACCTCATCATTAGGTGCTGTAAAAACAATACTGCCAAATCGTGGAACACAGCCTTTCACCAGTGTAGTTTTAAGTAAGCATTGGCAAAACCAATACGTTTCGCTTATGGGCTGTGGGAGTGGAGAACAGGACAGTAAAAAAAAAAAAACAAGCATTTACAATGCAATAGGTCTCATAATAGCGAGATTTTGACCTATTGGCATTGCAAATGGCAATGCTTTTTATAATATTAAAAGGCATTGTCATTTACAATACCAATAGGTCAAACTGTAGCAAAAGCAAGACCTATTGTATTGTAGGGCACGGTGTCCATGAAACGGGCACCGCGCTCACCAATAAAGTAAACAAGCATTGGCATAGCCAATAGGTCTCGCCTTTGGGACCTTATAAGTGTTTAGCCATGCAACAGTTGATGTTGTTGCACCAAGGATATTGTGCTGCATAACTAAATACTTATAAGGTCACAAAGGCGAGACCTATTGGCTATGCCAATGCTTGTTAGTATTTGTAAGAATTCATTGAGTGTAGAGTGGCTTTGTCTAATGTCCTTTAGAAGGAATTGTGGCACTTTTCCATTGCATTCTTTTTTTATTGTTGTGCAATGCTGCTGTCATATTCACATTTTACCATCACATATGATAGTTGGGCTGGCTTCTGTAACCAAAACGGTGCAGTCTGCCAACCCAGGTATCTTCAAAAAAGTCTTTGGTAGTAGGGTAATTCTATTAGTATGTTGTTGTGTGTTGCTATTTCAATACTGGGACATACACTACGGCAATTAATTTTTTACCTTCTTGGGCAAATTTGCTATTTGTTGAGTATTCAACATTGTAATGCAGACTTTTCACGTGTCTCTATATAGATTGGTTAAAGTGTTAGCAGTATCCCTGTATAGCTGTATGGGGGTATATGTTTAAAATGGTAGAAATCCTTGCTATGTCAAAGTCAATGAGTTTTGTATTATTTTTATAATTGTTAATTTTTTTATTTCTTTGGAATAGTAACTGTTAGCTTTGGATTTTATTTCTGTTAGTGGATCATAGTAGGCTGACTTTGTTTGGTAAAAGTACATAGACTAACGTTTGGATTGTGGTATTCTCTGTGTATTTTGTAAATGGTGGACGGCATGACTTAAACATGCCATGCATCATCCACTCATTGTTCTGACATCTTAGTATTAATATATGATAAAATAGAGTGGTTTGTTTAAAAAAAATATATATATATATATATGTATATATATATATTTACTTTCATTTTTAGTTATGTTTGCTGAGTTTGGCTCTTTGGAATGCTGATAATTTTATTTTATTTTTGTTGTAATTTTCTGTTTAGGTCCCTTATTGTTAACTATATTAAATAAACCTGAATACAAAGGTTGATATTAATTAAATAGAAGTATTGGCTTTTGGCTGTACTTACTTCAATAACTTACTTAATTTTGTTATTTGTTATAAATTTTATTTCTTTTCTTTGTCTGTGGATATTTTTACTGTATCTGCAGTGTTATATATGTTTAACCCGGTAATGATATTTTGTATTTTTGTATTCTTATTTTCTAAATTTACGTATTTTAGATATATTTTAGGAAGATAATTTTGTAGTCGATATTTATGTATTTCTTGTGTAAGTATAAGGTTGTAATATATTTGTAGTCGATATTTTTGGGCAATATTTGTGTATTTTGAAATTGTTTTCTTCAGTATTCTGTCATAGAAGCAGGGCTGGTGCCATATTCAGGCCTTGACAGGAAAGTGCAACGTGTGTAACCACTAGTGGCCTTAGGATGGGCCACATTGCACCAAATGGGCTAAAAAGCCAATATACTGGTGGAAAGGGACAGGTGTAACTAAATGCCTTGGACAGCTTGCACATTGAAAATCCTTTTCATTTGTGCCATGCCTTTGTTGACATGTATTTTCACATTAAATCAAGAAAATGGCTAAAATATGAAGGCTATTGGTTCCTCATCTTTTAAACATTGTTTCTCTTGTCATCCTTCTACTTCTTTGTCTTTATTTTGTACTCTCTGAGCTTTGCCATATTTCTATCCTTCATTTCCTGTCTTTATTTTTGTGTGTCTTTTTCTGTGCCTGGTGTTCTCCGAAAGGACAAATGCAGCTTTTTATAAGAATCTGATGCTCTTGCATACACTGTGCAAGTGCAGTGAAGTAGTCTGCCTGGGAATGACAGATTAAGGGCCTGATTACTAGTTTTGGTGGTGTGGGAGCAGGCAGCACGCCACCGCCACGCTCCCGTGCCACCAAAACTCACCGCTGCCCACCCGCCAGATTACAAGTATGTTTCTAGTCGGGCGGGCGGCGTGGCAGACCAGCAGCGGTGCAGTTTAAAGGCTCATAGTGAGCCTTAAACTGGGACCGCCAGTGCACGTTCCTGCACAGGAAGGAATGCACCATGTCATGCATTCCTTCCTGCACAGGAACTGGGGGTGCAAAAATACAGGGGACCCAACATGTACCCCCCTGCACACACCCCCATGCCCAGGAGCAAGAGGGGGCCCTGTAGGGCCCCGTTTCTTTCCTCTCCGCCAGCAGTTTCATTGAGGAAGAACCTCAATGAGCACGTTGGCGGTGAGGAAAGTTGTAATATGCTTGGCGGTGCCTCAGGGCACCACCAGCATATTGCAGGCCTCAGACCGCTCTGCCACCACCAGGGATCTCTGAACCCTGGCGGTTGCAGAGGTGCAATGGCGGTCTGACGGCCCTAGTCGTACCATGGCAGTCAGACCACTGGTGCGGCAGTGGCCAGACCACCATCGCAGCCACTGTGTGTCTGGCGGTCCGTGGACTGGCAGACTCATAATCAGGCTGGGAAACAGTGTTTACAACGCTGTCTCCACAACGCATGCCATTACAACGTGGTTGTTACAACGACCGTGTTGTTAGTACGCAATACCATTACATCGCAAGTCATTACAGCGACTTGCTGTAGGGGGCGCACTGGTATTGGATTTAAAATCCAACACCTTCCCTGCTGTTGCGGAAACTGGAGTAGGAATAGTAAATAATACTATTCCTAAGTCCAGCGCGCCCCCTACAGCAAGTTGTTGTAATGACTTGCGATGTAATGGTATTGCATACTAACAACGCAGTTGTTGTAACGACTGCGTTGTAATGGCATGAGATCTAATCGCATGCGTAGTAAGCAGCTATATTCAATCAGGCCCTAAGTTCTGGCGATCATTCCTGTCCTGGCCTCAGGGTTGCAGCAACGCAACACTGCTTCCCTTGGGGTTGAAAGGTCAATTCACCCAGTTGAAGCAAAAAGGCATGGCCTTTTAGGCCCAGCAAATATTTAACAACCTTGGGCCTGGTTCACAAAGGGCCTCCGCACTCGTGGCAGAGGCCCCGCAGTTGTGGTGGGACCTCCGCACTGTACTTTCTCATTGCAGAGGTCCCGCCATGACTGCGGGCTCCCCACCACAACTGCCATGAATGCAGAGGCCCTTTGTGAATCAGGCCCTTAGTCTTTATGTAAAAGCATCTCCAGAGCAGGTGCTTCCCTAAGGCCAGATAAGAGAGAAACCTTAGTGCACTAACTCTTGCTGTTGCTAAATTACTGTAAAGGACCCTTATAATTGCAGTTTTGACCTAAACGCTAAAACCCTTCCACCGTTCCTGTCTGTGAGGAAGGATGTTTATTATATGGTGTGGTTGTGAGACCTCACTATGTAATAAACTCACAAAACCATCTTGGATCAGGTCAGGCTTGTCTGTAAAACCTTAGCTCAACCCCGTGTAGCTATTGCTTTGAGCAGGCAGGTTTGTCAAAGGAACAAGTGCATTTAGAAGTACCAAAACAGTTGAACTTGAAAGGCAACATAACGAAAATCCAACACTAATTTATAAAAATGGGTCTTATTTAAAAAATATTTTAGACACCAAAATGATCAAAACCCATCAGAGGGTTTCAGAGATATAGATTAATATGCAAATATTGAGGGACACTTTAACTTACAAGCCCTGGGAACCCTGGTAACATATACTAGGGTAAGAAAGTAAACTTATGCCAATCCTGGATGAACCAGACAGACATACACGTTTTAAGGTTCAGAGCACTGGCAGTGAGGCCTGTTTGGCAGGGCTCAGTGCACGCTTAGAGTCACAAAACCATCGGAATCAATCGAAAACTATAGGGGTGAGGAGGCAAAAAGAGGCTTTTCCTTGCACTGGAGGGAGTCCTCTTTATCTCAATATAAAACCAGCGCTGCAACCACGAGCAAGCAAAGAAGCCATCTGGATTGGGTGCAGCTATTCATGCACAAAATTGGGAATGCAGAGAGCGCTATGAGGTAGGAGATTCGAGAGTCATTTATTATAATTAAAGGTTACTGATAAATAAATGAAATAGTCTTTCTTTCTGGGTTAGTGGATCATAGCTAAATGATTCCAAAGACTTGGGAGCAGCACATTATAGATTAATAAGGCAACGGTGCAGCTGCTGTTTAAGTACGAGTTGTGATATTTTTAAAAGGGTAAAGTTAATATGCCTAGCAATACTCATCGTACCAATTCCGAACAATTCAAAATAAAAGTGTCTCACACATGGACAGGAATGCAACTATATGCGGATGATATAGTACGAAAATTATTCCTGACTGTTCCTAAATACAAACTGCAAAGTGCACATAATATGGAAAAAGAGAAAAAACTATTAAGATTGCCGTATCAATCCTCGTAGAAGTCAGGTCAATGCTGCCATCAAGTGGCTATTTAAGATATTACCGTTCTGAACCAAACTTTAAAACTAAAATTACATGCAACCATTAACAAATTGCGTGGTCTATTTACTTAGGGCCTAATTAAGAGTTTGGCGTCCGAGGACTGCGCGGCGGTCTGAGGGCCGCAATATGCTTGGTGGTGCCATGCGGCACCGCCAAGCACATTACGACTTTCCTCACCGCCAGCTATCTCATAGTGGTGTTTACTCCATGAAACTGCTGGCACGTGCGGTGCAGTTTAAGGCTCACATATGAGCCTTTAAACTTCACCGACATGGGACCGCCACGCTGCCTGCCAGACCAAGATAATACTCGTAAACTGGGGGGCGGTGGCCCTGTTTGGTGGTGTGGGAGCAGGGCGGTGGCGTGGCAGCCCACTCCCACACCGCCAAATCCGTAATTGGGCCCTTAGATTTAACGCTGTGTTTGCATCTCATAAAGTACGCAAAACAACGCAAACAACTCTAAATCTTTTTTTTACTAATTTAGGGGCATATTTACAAGCCTCTAGCGCCACCGGAACGTCACTTTTTTTACGCTCCGGTGGTGCTGTGTGCTGGCCCATATTTACAAGGCCAGGCAAAGCCACCCTTGTAAATATGGCTCCCTTTCACACATTACTCTGCGTGAAAGAGGCGTTCCATGGGTGTTGCTGTGGGTGTTCCCACGCAGCACCCATGGAATCTGATTTATTCCCAGATTAACAAGGTTTCGTAAGCCTGGGAATGTGTCAGATTCTAATGCCTCTCCAAGGGAGTCGTAAAAGTGGCACAACGGGGAGAAATACCTTTATTTCTCCTCGTTTTTTCCTCTTTCCATGTGTGTGCAATTTTGCAGGTGCCCCTTCCTGCACATAAACAATCATCCCTGCAACGCAGGCACCCTTGCACCATGGTGCAAGGATGCTTGTGTTTGCACTAGGCAGCCTATTCTGCGCCAGTGCAGAGGAAAGTACAGGGATGTGTTGTATTGCTGTAAACACGCTTCCCTGCAGTTTCCTAATGGCACAGCGCAGCGCAGCAAGCGGGCTTACCACGCTGTATCATTTTCTTGTAAATATGCCCCTAACTTTCCAGTGCTAAACTTGTTTAGCACTGGAAAACACTCAAAAGTAGCGTTTGTGCTGCTTTGCATTACGTAGCGCCAAGGGGGGCATGCCATGGATGGAGCATGTGTGTTCCCATGCAACTACCCAAGGTTTTTGATACTAAACCCTATTCACTTAAAACAAGTAGACAGGGCTTAGCATGAGAAAATAGCACCCATTTCAAATGGGCGCTATGAAGAAGAAATGCTTTCATTTCTCCTTTATTGTCTGACTTAGTATGTGTGCTACACTCTATAGCAGACATACAAAGTGGGAAATGGTTCAAAGTTAGTCTAAGTATTGTATTTTTTACTGGAAGTGTTCCCTTCTAGTACAAAACCTATGGTAGACTCACAAAGATACCCTTGCACTATAGTGCAAAGGAGTGTCCATGGCGCATAGCAGAATATTTCCGTGTCACCACTAGGCAGAGGGGAGGAGAGTGCCATATTTCTGTAAATATGGCTCTCTCCCACTCTCTCCTTCTCACTCAGTGCAGCGCAGCATTTGCAGCTCCTGCTCTGCAATCTGTGAGAATCTAATAGATCTGGCCTTGAGTATTTCGCAACAGTCTGTCAGTGACTTGCAAGGGGACTTGACTACAAAAGATTATGTGGTACCAGTCGCAGCGGGTGCAGGTAAGCGCAGTGGGGCGATGGGGCGGGGCACGGGGACAGAGTCGACAGATGACGGAATAAGAAAAATAAAATAAATAAATAAAAAATACCTGCCGCCCTTCCGTGCTTACCTGCACCGGCCACGACTGTGTGGGATCTATTGCTGCAGACAGTGTGTCTCTTAATAGCATGAACACAAATCCACATGTCTCATGTGAACCTTTAATTATTACTGATGAATCCCCTTCTGTCTCTGTTTAAACAGCCACCACTATTGAAAAAAAAAGACCGGGTGCTAAGCTGTCTAGCGAAGCGGGCAGAAGAAGAGTGACCCCACTGCAGTACGACTTCTGGTGGAACTATTAAAGGCACCCGCCCGTCCTCTTTTTGTGCACCTAATCCCACTGACTTTTATACGTCAATGGCAACCTCAGAGGGTACGATGAGAAGTATATGGGATATGTTGTTCCCCAGACTGAAGGAAGTGGATTCAATTACTTTTAACTGTTTTGAGATGATAAAAGAGTTGATGAATTAACTATTCAATGATCTCAGGATGGCTTGTATAGTGTCCTGTGTGGGTAGAGGGAGGTAAAATTCCCTCAGAGCGTGCATAGTAGGAGATTTGAAGTCACCATGGCTGGTGGATTTGATTCTCGTTAGGTTGCGGCCCCCCCTGATGTGTACATCACAGATTACAGTGGTTCCTTTGAGATAATTTTTTTAGCTCTCCACCACAGGGTGGGGCAGCCAAGATATCTGTAGGGACGTGGAGTCTTCAGGTAGGCAAGAAAAACTTTATTTCAGTCAGAGGAACAAGCAATACACTTTCACCCCGCAAGTGCCAACGACTGTTAATCCCCGCTCCCGAATCCCGCTTCCCTAACGTTCTGTGCATTCTCTCGGCGCTCGGAGACTCCAGACGCCCAGAGAATGCAGAGGACCCAACACATCTTTCTCCTTTACATAATGAAATGGAAAAATTACCAATATGTGAAAACAAAGACAAAGGATATAAAAATATGGAACAAAAAGAAAAGAAGTATTTCAAATAACAGAAGTACGCATAAACAGTATCATTGTAAAACATAATCTTGGAATTTGGAAGGCAATTTGATGGATCTGGATGACATGGAACGGGCTGTGGAATTGGTGTCCTTATTGACCTCAACCCGGACAGAGTTCTTGGATTGGACATTCAAACCCATCTTAGACACAGCAATCTTCCCTTTGAACCACCACTTGCCATCATCCAATTAAACAGCACTTCTGTTAATTTTTACAACCTTCCTCAGGACTGAAAACTTCAATCAATCAATCAGGCGTTTGTTAAGCGTGACTACTCACCCGTAAGGGTCTGGTGGCGCTGGGGGTAGGGGGGGGTGCAGGTTCCAGTCCATCAAGGAGGGGGTCTGTCGAAGAGCCAGGTTTTGAGGTTTCTTGCGAAGATGGGAAGCGATGTTGTCTGTCGGAGGTGGGGCTGAAGGGCGTTCCAGGCTCTGGCCGCAAGTAAGGAGAAGGAGCGGCCTCCCGATCTGGTCTTTCTGGTGTGGGGGACCACGGTGTAGGAGAGCTGGGCTGATCATAGGGTCCTTTGGGGTGCGTGGAAATTGAGTCGGCTGTTCAGGTATGCTGGTCCGGTGTCGTGGAGGGCCTTGTGTGCGTGGGTGAGCATCTTGAAGGTGACTCTGACCTCGATGGGGAGCCAGTGGAGTGTGCGCAGGTGCTGGGAGATGTGGCAGTGTCTTGGCAGGTTGAGGACCAGTCTTGCGGCGGCGTTCTGGATGTTCTGTAGCTTGCGGGTGAGGTTTTTGTTTATTCCGGCGTAGAGTGCGTTGCCGTAGTCGAGTCTGCTGGTGACCAGGGTGTGAGTGACGGTCTTTCTGTGTTCGAGGGGGATCCATTTGAAGGTCTTACGTAGGAGGCGGAGGGTGTGGAAGCAGGAGGACGAGACGGAGTTGATCTGGCGGTCCATTTTGAGCTCGGAGTCCAGGATGATTCCCAGGTTGCTTGCGTGCGTGGTCCGTGGGGGTGGGCGGGTTTCTGAGGGCGGGGGGCCACCAGGTGTCGTTCCAGGCATCTGGGTTTGGGCCCATGATGAGTACTTCTGTCTTGTTGGGGTTTAGTTGTAGGCAGCTGTTTTTCATCCATTTGGCGACGGCTTCAATGCCTTCTCGAAAGTTGTGTCTGGCGGTGTTGGGTTCGTTGGATAGGTAGAGGATGAGTTGGGTGTCGTCTGCGTATGACACGATGTTGAGTCCGTAGGTTCTGACGTGGGGGCGAGTGGAGCCATGTAGACATTGAAGAGTGTAGGGCTGAGGGAGGACCCCTGAGGGACTCCGCAGGTGGTTGGTGTAGGGTCCAAGAGGAAAGGGGGGAGTCTGATTCGCTGCGTTCTGCCGGAGAGGAAGGAGCGGATCCATTCGAGGGCCTTGTCCTGGATCCCTGCGTCGAGGAGTCTGCGTATTAGGGTGCGGTGAGAGACTGTGTCGAACGCCGCTGAGAGGTCGAGGAGGATGAGGGCTACCGTTTCTCCTTTGTCCAGTAGGGTGCGGATGTCATCTGTTGCGGCGAGGAGGGCGGTTTCCGTACTGTCATTTTTTCTAAAGCCGGATTGGGAGGAGTCGAGAATGTTGTGCTCTTCGATGAATGTGGCGAGTTGGCTGTTGATGGCTTTCTCAATGACTTTCGCTGGGAACGGGAGCAGGGAAATAGATCTGTAGTTTTTGAGGTCGGTGGGGTCCTCCGAGGGTTTCTTCAGGAGGGGGTTGACCTCCGCGTGTTTCCAGTCGTCGGGGAACGAGGCGGTCGCCAGGGAGCGGTTGATGGTGTGGCGGAGTATGGGTGCGATGGTGTCAGCGGCTCTGTTGAAGATGTGGTGGGGGCAGGGGCCCGTGGGGGCCCCGGAGTGGATTGACTTCATTGTCTTCAGTGTGTCTTCGGTGGTGAGGGCTGTCCAGTTGTCAATCGCTGGCTTCAGGGTGTCGGGGGTGGTTGGCGGGGGTTCAGTGTGTTGGTTGTCTTCGTCGAAGTTGTCGTAGATGCTCTTGATTTTGTGGTGAAAGAAGGTGCTGAGTTTGTCGCAGAGGTCTTGTGAGGGAGGAATGTCCATCGATTCGCTGGTGGGTTGGGCGAACTCCTTGATGATGTTGAAGAGTTCTTTGCTGTTGTGTGCGTGTGTGGAGATTCTGTCTTCAATCGCTTTTTTTCTTGTTTTTCTGATGAGTTGGTGGTGGGCATTGGTAGCGGCTCTGAAGTTGTTGTGTGCTTCTGTGGATTTGGTGTTCCTCCAGGCCTTTTTGAGGCGGTGGCAAGTGCGTCTGGACTCTCGAAGTTCGGTGGTAAACCATCTGGCTTTCTTGGCGTGGGTGTTGTTGTTTTTCTTGAGGGAGGCTATGGTGTTGGCGCTGTTGGAGATCCATCTGTGCAGGGTTCGGGCTGCGGTGTTGGGGTCATCGTTTCCCGTGATGGTGGAGGTGGAGTTGCTGAGAGAGGAGGTGAGCTGGTCGTCGGTGATTCTGGTCCAGTTTCTTCGTGGGAGCAGGTGCTGGTGTCTGTGGATGGTGGGTGTGCTGAAGGTGAAGTGGACGCATCGGTGGTCAGTCCACGGGAGTTCGGTGGTGTGGCTGAAGGTGATGGAGTTTCCTGTTGTGAAGAGGGGGTCGAGGGTGTGTCCTGCTGAGTGCGTTGGTTCGGTCACGATTTGGCGGAGTCCAATGTTGTGGAGGTTGTCCAGGAGGGATGTGGTGTTGGGGTCCAGTTGGTTGTCGAGGTGGAAGTTGAGGTCTCCCAGCAGGGTGTAGTTGGTGGATGCGATGGCATGCGGGGAGATGATGTCCGTGATGGAGTTAGTGAACGGTCCTCGTGGTCCAGGAAGTTGGTAGATGAGGGTTCCTTTGAGGGTGGTGGTAGGGCTGGTCAGTATCTTGAAGTGAAGGTGTTCCATCAGGTTTGTGGATTCGTCGGGGAGTGTGCTCAGGCGGAGGGTGGATTTGTGGACGATGGCAATTCCTCCTCCCGGGCGGGTGGGGCGGTCCTTCCTGGAGATCTTGTATCCTTGGGGAATGTCGATGGCGATGTCTGGACCCGAGGTGGTGTTGGTCCAGGTTTCGGTGAAGAACGCTACGTCCGGGGTGGTGCTGTCGAGGAGGTCCCAGATTTCAGTGGCGTGTTTGTGGAGGGATCGGACGTTGAGGAAGATGCATTGCAAGGTCTTTGGTACAGGTGTGTTCTTGCGGTCGGGTTGTGCTGGGTCCGTGTTCCTAGCGGTGCTGTAGGTTTGTCGGCAGCGGTGACAGCTGAAGGGTCCGTGGGTGTCGGCTGGTGAGGCTAGCATGCAGTTGTTGTTTCGGCCTGGGTTGAGTACGGGGAGTGCTGCTGGGTTGTAGCGTTGGCGATGCAGAGGTCCAGGGTTCCTGGCGCTGGTCGCGGTCGGGTCGCAGACGGGCTTGCCTTTGGGGCACCTTTGGAGCGCCAGTGGCGCGCCCGCTGCGCGGCCGCACAGCAGCTGACATTAAGTAGGGGTCGGGGAGGGCTGGACAGCTGGGAGGCGGGAGCGGGGAGGGGAGCTGGATTGGGCCGGTCGCGCTGGTCGTGCTGGGGGGGAGGGGCCGCGGGGGAAGCAGCGGCAGGGAAAGCGGTCAGGAAAGGATGGAAAAGGAGGAGTGAAGGAAAAAGGAAATAGAGCAGAAAGGAGCAGAAATGCAGAAAAGTGCAGAAAGGAGAAGAAAAAGAGGGTAGAAAAACTAGTGAAAAAACTAGTGAAAAACGAGTGAAAAACTGAGCTAGAGAAAGGAGATAGAGGTCCACTGGACCACCAGGGATTAGGCACAGGGAAACCTGTGGGTGGAGGAGGGCCTCGAGCACCAAACACTCGAGAGTGCAGGGGCAGGCCTCACTTAATGGTGGAGCTGCAAGGGAGGGGGAGCAATTTTACTGACAATGGGTCAGTGGTCTTGGACTCTCCTTTGGGTAATATCCTGGAACACTTCACTCTCACCATGTCCCCCACACTGATATTTGACTGTTTGGGGCCTGGTTCAACCCGCGTTTGGTCGTATCTGTTTTGTGCCTGACGCCTTTTGCAAACCTCATCAATCTTCTCCCTAGGCAACATGAACCCTTCATCACTCATCCATCTCCTCAACAGCTTGGAAGCAGGCACACTCCCTCTTAGCAGAACGAATGGGGACACACCAGTGTCAGAATTGACGGTCGTGCGAACAGCCCACAGAAGTTTTTCAACTTCTGCCTTACAATTCAGACCACTCGCTCTCGCCAACTGCACATTGTGTTAAATGAACCTGTTAAAGCGCTCCACTAGGCCATTGCTTCTCGAATGGTAAAGCGAAGTTTTGACATGCTAAATGCCCAGAGAACGTAGAAATTCTTCAGATTGGATAGAAACGAATTGGGGGCCATTGTCGCTGAGTAGTTCCTCAGGAACACCCTCCCTCGCAAATAGTGACTCAAGAAACTTAATAACAGAGGTGGAATCGGACGTTTTTACCCATTTGATTTCTGGCCAGCGACTATGATAATCCATGAGGACTATGCCATACTCAGGTACATTGGCAGACAAAAATATAGGACCAATTATGCCAACAGCTAGTTTAAACCAGGGTTTGTCGGGAACCTCAATGGCTTCTACGGGACAGGGAGTAGTTACTTGTGACTTGTTGCTAACAGCGCATTCCATACAATCTCTTACAAAATGCTCAACCTGCCTGTCCAAAGCCGCCACCAGACATTTTATCTTACTCTCCTTTCCATTGCACGCATACCAATGTGGCCCTCGTGAGCTAAAGTAAGTACTTTGTTTCTCATGGCATCAGGAACCACTAACAGTGAAGATCTATACAACAGGCCATTAACCACTGATAATTCGTCGAAAACATGCTTGTACTTATTGACACAACTCTGTTCGTTGATTTCATGTGACCATCCTTTGCTCAATGTCTTCAAAACTTCCTTAAACTCATGATCACTCTCAGAAGCTTCTCCCCACTCATGCTCAGATATGACATCTTCGGATTGACTTATTATACTGCATACCAATTCAAAATCATCATACGCATCCTTCACCTCCACAACATCACTGCAACCGGAAGATAAGCGAGACAGACAATCTGCTAGAAGATTTATTTTGCCTGGCACATACTCAATGCTAAAATTGTGTTCCATGAGTCTATATTGCCATCTTTCGATTCTAGGGGTGGCTTTCCCTCCACCCCTGGTGGTGAATAAGTCTATTAGGGGTTTGTGGTCAACACGTACCACGAATTTTGTACCATACAGATAATGTTTAAAATGAGTGATACCCCACCAACACGCAAGAGCTTCACTCTCAATCACGAAATAAGAAGCCTCGGCTGCATGCAAACGTCTTGAAGGGAATGCAATTACTTCGTCCTTGCCATCTCTATGCTGCAAGAGGACGGCACCCAAACGTTTTTGGCTGGCATCAGTCATTATTATGGTTTTGTCTTCTGTATTAAATGCCTTAAGGGGAATAGCATGAACTACTTCCTGTTTGATCAAATTAAATTCTTTACTGCTACATCATTCCAACAAAAACTGACATTTTTCTTGAGAAGGCATCTGATGTTGTAAGTCTTAGATGTACGATTGGGTATAAACTGAGCATAAAACTCAATGAGGCCCATGAATTATCTTAACTGATCCTTGTCACTAGAATGCTGAAATCTTCAATAGCTTTAACCAGACTGTGTTTAGGTTGCACCCCTTCAGAAGACAACATATACCCCAAATAATCTACAGTAGTTGCTTTCAATTTACATTTGTCTATGCCAAGAGTTACACCTTTTTGTCTTAATAGAGACAATACTTGGCACAACCTTTCATTGTGTTGACTTTGATCCTCCCCATACACCAAAACATCATTCTGAAAGGCCATAACCCCAGGCATACCTTTGAACATACTCTCGACCACTCTCTGAAAAACAGCAGAGGCAGAGCCAAAACCAAAGGGCATGCGCTTAAGCTGGAAGAGTCCCTCTGGAGTGATGAATGCAGTAAGATGCCTTGACTCTGTGTGCAACTCAATTTGATGATACGCAGATGACATATCCAACAAACTGAACAACTTGGCTCCCTTGAGGGTGGATGTCATCTGCGTAATGTAGGGTAGGGGATGCTGGTCTATCCATTTGTTTTAGTTGAGATTGCGCAAGTCCACGCACATGAGCAGGTTACCATTGGCTTTTTTGGCCAGGCCTACAGGGGACACCCAATCGGAAGACTCAATAGGCTCTATTACGTCACTTGAGCACAATTTGTCTAATTCTTTCTTTTAGCCTGACTGCAACGCCAGGGCCACTCTCCTGACCTTGTGCACCACTGGCTGAGCCCCTTTTTGTTTAATTTAATCATATGCTTAAAACCTTTAAAGAGACCCAATTCTCTTTTAAATACTTCTGGATACAACAATTCCCATGAGTTTACTTGGACGGCTTTCACTTGGAAGATATCTTTCTTCAATATTACTTGTTGAACATTATTGGGATCAAGAATGATACCAAGGTTGCCTTGGTCTCTCCATCAAGGAGGCATTCCTCGTCCTTAGCTACATATATGATGCCCTTAGATTTGCTGTCTTTGAATTCAAAATCAGCGTTGAATTCACCGACAACATCGATGGCTTTTCTGCCATATCCAATGGGATGTACACTAGACTGACTCAAAACTTGCTTTGGAAATGACTCTCTCCAAACCGATTCACTTATCAAAGTGAAAGGAGACCCAGAACCGGCTAACACTTTGACACATACGCCGTTTACATTAATAGTACATAGGGGTCTTCTCAGTCCTTGAGAATTGACGCCCCAAATACTACTGGAACAATCCATGTCCACAATGGTGAGAATTTCATCTTCCTCGTTGGTTGAAGATGCTTCTTCCGCTGTAGATTCCACATTGTGCACCTTCCTAAATGGTCCGTTTCCATTGGACCTGCAAACCTTGGCAAAATGCCCTTTCTTTGAGCACTTGGCGCATATTTTGTCAACAGCTGGGCACGATTTAGCATGAGCAAGATGACTGGCACTGCCACATCTGTAGCACATTAGTTTTTTCCTTGTTCTATAATTACTATCTCTTTTATCTGGCTTTTCCTTTAAGTCTTTTGTTCTCTTATATTTTGATTTGACTGCAAGCACGCTCTGACTTTTGTTTTCAGTTAAAGACATTTGCTCCATGTATGAACTAGTGCTTTCTATTCTTGTGGCAATGTCTAATGCTTTTTGTAGAGTGAGATCCGGTTTGGATAAAAGTGCCTCCTGAACTTTTTTGTTATTAGTCTTTTCGACTAGCTGGTCTTATATCATTTCCTCCTCGAATGCTTTGTATTCACAAGAGGCAGCGAGAATGCGCAAGGCGCCAACTTAACTTGAGGCAGATTCACCTTGCAATTGGACTCTCTTGTAAAACTTGTGTCTTTCTAAGGTTATATTTTTACAAGCTTTGAAACGAGTGTTTAGAGCTTTGATGGCTGTCACATACTCGTCTTCTATGCCATCACCTTCACCATCGCCAACAATGACCAGATCTTTAGGAATGTGTTTCAAAATGTTGTGGCCTTCAGTACCTAAACAATGTCTTAGAATGGCATATTTCTTTTTGCAAGTGAATGACTCTCTGTCAAGAGCCTCCAGATATGCTTCAAATACTTCTTTCCATTTTTCCCAATCTATTTCTGGAGAAGCTGGATTGGGTAGAAAAGGTGCAGGTGGACTAATTGCTTGGTGCAGGAGGATGGAATGAACAATGTACTTGAAAAGTATGGAGAGAACACAACGTGGATGATGATGAGAAAACAAGTGTATAATGGAGGAGGTGTGCGTGTCACCGCAGAAGATGCACGCAAAAACGCCCTTGTAGGTTGATAAAAAAAGAAAATGTAGGTAATAGCACTTTAACTATGGTGTGCTGATCACCGGAATCAGCACGTGCACTATAGAATATTACAATGTCAGGAGTGCACACAAAGACGCATATGACAAGTAATAAAAAGAAAATGTTGAAAAATGCATTTTAAGTATGGTGTGTTGATCACCAGAATCAACACGTGTACGCAAACAATGTGAAACATAACACATGCGGTGTACAAATCACCGAGATCGGCACCTCAAATAATGTGCAAATTATGGAAATGGTGTGCAGATCACAGAGATCGGCACAAACGATAAAATGGCCTGACTCCAAAATGGCCGTATGGAAATAGTGTGAAGGTCAGTGTAGCATTGAAATAGTGCCTGATTCAAAGGTCGGCACCTCAACTAATGTGCAATTGTGAGAAATGGTGTGCAGATCACCGAGATCTGCACAAACGATAGAATGGCCTGACTCCAATATGGCCGTATGGAAAATAATGTGCAGGACAGTGCAGGCTTTGAAATGTTGCCTGGTTCAAATATGGGCGAAACGCCCAACGTGTGTGCGTGGTAACGTAGAATAACGCGGTGTGCGGGTCACCGTGAACCACACTGGAGATGGATAATAATGATGCTGCAGTGACGTGACGCTGGGAGAAGCAGCGAAGAGAGTAGAGTCGGCAAGAATGAAAAAGTCAATTACCTTCGTGGAGGTGCAGAGGCGGCGCAATACCTTAAGGTGAAAGTTTGTGAATCCTGATTTGAAGACCGGCCAACTGTACAGTTGAGGAGCCCCAGAGTGAAGGTCGCTGCACTGTGTGTCCGCACGCGTGGAGGTCCCGCTGACTGGCAACTCGTCGCCAGTGTAAGGACGCGGAGTCTTCAGGTAGGCAAGAAAAACTTTATTTCAGTCAGCGGAACAAGCAATACACCTTCTCCCCGCAAGTGCCAACGACTGTTAATCCCCGCTCCTGAATCCCTCTTCCCTAACGTTCTGTGCATTCTCTCAGCGCGCTGAGACTCCAGACACCCAGAGAATGCACAGAGGATCCAACAATATCCTTTAAACATGCCCCCACCTGCCCTAGCTAAGACAGGGTACAACGTACCTGTCACAAACCTTTTTTCTACCCTTATATGTTGTTGAAGACTCTGACTGACTTTCTGGAGTCACAACGTCAGACAGCTTAATGCAATTAGAGATGAATGGAAAGGGGCAAGGCAGGCATAGGGATTATTCCCCTCTTGCTATTATCTTGCCTAAGGATGTGAGGGACATTTTTGGATGAAAAGAGCAGCACAGGCCACTTAATACTGTTTCACGATGAATGCAGCCTGTGACTGATGTGGCCTCTTTGCAATCTATGAATTGTAGGAAGCTGTAAAGTAGCAGTATTGTGTTCTGGAATAAAGCTGGTTTAAAAGTCAACCTGCAGTATAAGGACTGTATGATTTTTATACCTGGATTTCCGATTTGTTACTTATAGGAGACTTGGTCATCTTAAAGTCAACATTTAAATGGGTATAGTACATGTTACACTCTTGCATTTCCCTCTTGGGCGGGTAGAGGGGTGTTGGCTACCTATGTCTAAATGTTATTTCCGGGCACTATGGGAACAGTATTTTTTGGATTCCCTTCTAGCAAATCATTGCTCTTGATATGTTTAGGAGTATTTGTATAGACGTCCTGAATTTCTATTATGATGCTAATTATTCAGAAAGATCCATTATGCTGCACTGCCTGCATAAAGATTAGGGGCCTCATTTATGAAAAGTGACGCATCGCTGCGTGAAAACAGCGATGCGTCACTTTTCATTGCGCCCTCCTTGCGACATGCTGGATGCGTCATATTTACAGTATGATGCATCATGTCGCAAGGATTTACAGATACGTCA
Source organism: Calotriton arnoldi (assembly GCA_963921515.1). Lineage (NCBI taxonomy): Eukaryota > Metazoa > Chordata > Amphibia > Caudata > Salamandridae > Calotriton > Calotriton arnoldi. The sequence goes on along the minus strand of CAWUFW010002342.1, from coordinate 1,348,360 downwards.
GTATTTCTGACGTATCTGTAGGTGCAAAAATGACGCATTGCTGGAGTGTGTCACAAAAGTGACGCAACTCCAGCAATGGGTCATTTCACATGGGTAAGTCCCATTTCAAATGTGCCTGCGTCAGTCTTACGCGTGCTGTGAGGCAGGCGTAAGATACTGACGCATTTGCGTCCTAGAAGTGGTGCAGTGAAATATCATAGATTTCACTGCGTCACTTCTACGAGGCTTACTTGCGTCGGAACGCCCACCCTGCATATATTATACCTGGCGCAGGTATAATGTGGCGCAGGGGTTTAAAAAGTGACGCATCTACCTAGATGCATCACTTTGTAAATATGATGCAACATGGTGCATTTTTTACACCGCTGGTGCGTCACAAAAAGTGACGCACCGGCACCGCAAAAGTGATGCAAGGACTCATAAATAAGCCCCTTAGAATATATATGCACCGAATCTGCAGGGGAAAAGTATGTTGTTTGGGAGGGGATTTCAACGCACATTTATTTACTCTCCCAGCTAGAGAAGTATATGGTTACCTAGCTGTAGACGATAAGGGAAAATCACATTTTATTCATGACGCACTAGGGGAGGGGATAAACAACCTATTGTTTAAATAAAATCTTGCCTTCGCCAATGAGTGCACCAGTTAATTTCAGCATTTAAGCGTTTGCAATATTAAAGCCTGTCAGCTGTATTAATGACCATAATGCCCTAACTATTGCCGACAAACTCCAATGTGTTTGTAAATGGGCTGATGAGAAGGATTGTGTAGAAAATCTAAAAGAGGCCTCAGTTAATAGAATTACTTTCAGATGGGACTGGATTGCTGAATAAAATACACGTGGCTTATTTTTGTCACAACACCACTTTTTCACTTTGTATGGTCCTGAAGAAAGCCTCCAGAACATTTTTTTTAGGCTGAAACATGTCGACCCGATGGATAATGAAGACCAATTGCTAGTCTTCAACTTATCCCCCTGTTTTCTTTTAAACATGTCCTGGGCCGCTGGGAATAAAAAATTGATCAGCAAGGATTCCCAGAGACATTTTTAACCTCATCACTTTTTTGAGCACCACTTACACAAAAACAAAACCCGCTCCGCTGTAATTCAGGCGGCGCAGTACAGCTGGGTGGCATTCGGCTACCCAGTTGGGAACCCTATGATGACGCATGCCACCAACTAGGTTGGTGGGTGAGGGTTCTTTTTACAAACCCATGTGGTTCTTGGCACTCCAATATTGATAACAGAGAGGTCCTTGCTTAAGGATTCACTAATGGGTCCGTCCACGTTGTTTCTGAATATTAATTAGGGGACAAGGACGTACCCCGATTACTGTCCTCGCTCTCTCCTTTGTTTTTCGCACAAGAGTTACCCACCAATAAGTATGAATTTCTTGCATCATTAAAATTGTAGAAGCTAGAGATTTTATTAATGTAATGGCACTGGGTCAAATGAGCTCTGGTGTGGAAGTTTATCATGTACTAAGCTTAATATTAGCCTGCTCAGTTTTAGAGGTTTTAGCTGGATGTGGTCAGTCTCTAAATGAGATTCTCATTCAAAGAATGTTACAGGAAAACCTTGTAGCACTTCCAAACTTATTAAAAATCTTTACCTTTTACTCTCTTGAACATGGAGCACAAATTGTTGCTCAACGTCAATAGCATGGTTAGTTTATTTGTCACCTGAAACATAGCGATCAAAAAACTGTAAATATGGCAGCCAATTAGAGGTGAACACTCATTCCTTTATAGATTCTATTAATTTTGCTGCTGAAATGGCATTTCTGTAATTGTGGCAATCTTAAAAGCTGAGATGGTGTTTGGCCTGTTCAAATTAGAGTATTTGTGAATAATTTCCCCTACCTATGTGATGACAAGGACAATTCAATACTAACATTGTCGAGTCCGAGCAAGAGTAATTCTAAAAAGGGTCACAGTGGGTGAAGTTTAAATATAATGAAGTAGTAAATAGGAATCGACACTAGCAGCTTGCCCTTGCTATTATCTCTAAACTTTGAGAGCTTACGCAAATCTCTGGATAATTGATAAATCTGGACAGAAAAAACCTGAATCTAGTGAATGCCTGGCTGTGTGAAATTCATTTTGTTTTTAGGGGAAACCATCTGTGTGCACCCACAGATGCCTTGTTATTGAAGTATCCTCTGCAATGGGATACTTCACTGGCAGACTACAGGGAGAGAGTCCACAATCTTGATGTAAGCTATGTTCAGTTCAGTTCAAAGCAAGTTTATTTAGACCAATAGTCCTTAAACGTTTTTAAAACTTACATTAATACAAAAAAATTATAAATCATAGTCTTAAAAACATCATAAAATATCATAAAATTTCATGTAATAAACTCAATTGTCCTATCCACAGTTCATATACACAGAGCACCTAAAATTATAAAACAGCCTTTCAATTACATTCACATTTGAGGAATACTTTAACTTTTTGAATGAACTTCCCCATGGCACAAACTATGTCCAAAGTACTCATTTCGGTTAAAAGGTTTACTGCCTGAGCCCTATTTTTGATATCATACTTTTTAAAAATCGGGCATAAAAACTCTTTTCCTATATCTACAACCTTCTGACAATCAAATAATATATGTAAAATGTCACAAGTTGTTCCCAAGGTGCAGACACAGTTTCCCTTACTATCAATCATAGATCTTTTTACCCCATCATTAACATAACAGGGATTAACCCCAATTCTTAGCCTTAGTAGTTCCCTTCTTAACCAGCGGCAGGGTAACCTATCAATGTAAGGGAAATGTTGTTTGTTTTGCCACGCGGTGACCATGAAGCGTACCGAACTTTTCTGCAAGAGGTAATCTTGGTCCTGTGCTCGAGAGATTTCTTTTCCCAGGGCCCTGAGTTCTCTCTTATCTACCTCAATTTGATGAGTCTGAAGGCACAGCTTAACCCTCAACATGCAACACGCTTTACTAATGGTCGCTCTTATACCTTTTGCCCATGTTAGCTCACTCTTTAAAATCTCGTTTCTGCACCATTGCGAAATCTTAAAATCTTCTCCCGTTTCCTGGGCTATGGCTGAACACCCACGTTGCTCAAAAAAGATTATTTTACAGACCTAAACTAGAGTCAGGAAATGAAAGCTTGGCTCAGTTGGAATCTTGACAAGCAGTAAGGGAGTCAGAGTAAACGTGTGATATATTGGGTATTGCAAACCAACCAAGCAATACAGCTAAAGAAATAACGCACTTAATAATGATGATCCATACCAAGTTTTAGTAAATGGAGAACGTTTTAATAGGAAAATGTACAAAAATGAAGAAGATAAATCGTTTATTGAGAAAATCAAAATAATCTGTGCTTCAGAAGCAGCAATTCAAAGGAGTGATCTCAAAAATATCCTCTAGAAAGTAGCAACATAGTTAGAGGTTTCTCTAGGTACCTTAGTTCAAGAGTGTTAACAAGTCAGTGGGGATACATGGGATCAATTAAGTGGGTGCTGCTATCTGCCTCGCTAAGCTGTTGTTGCTTGTTCCACATATGAAGACTGATACTCTAGCAGTATCTCCTAAGTCTTCAGGACAGTCAAACAAAAACTTTTTCTATTTGTCCTATCAGACTATTCACAAAGGGCCTCATTTATGTGTTTTTGCCCTAGGGCAGCTCAGCAGGCCTTCCTGCTGCGCTGCCCTATGGCAAAAGAAAAGGGCAGGAATGCGCCTGATCTATGAGATACGTGCATTCCTGTCCTTTTCCACTGCGCCGGCACACAATGGGCTGCCGTGCGCCAACGCAGGCACCTTCGCACCATGGTGCAAGGGTGCCTGCGTTGAGGGGATGATTGTTTTTGTGCAAGAAAGGAACCCTTCCTACACAAAAACAATCACAAGAGGCTTTTTCCTTTTTCTATGTGTGCTGCGGAATTCAGCACACATAGAAAAAGGAAAAACAAGGAGAAATAAAGGGATTTCTCCTTGTTGTGCCTCTCTTACGCCTCCCCTGGTGAGGCGTACGTTTTTGACGCTGCCTCAGATTTACGATTCCTCGTAAATCTGGAGCAGTGTCAAATTGCCAAGGATGTTGCTGGGAACACCCCCAGCTACACCCATTGCACGCCCCTTTAACACAGAAAACTGTGTTAAAGGGGACAATATTTACGAGGCAGCATTAAGCCAAAAGAAGTGGCTTAGTGCTGTCTCGTAAATATGGGGCAGGCTCCTGTGCCATGGAACGTCACAAAAAGTGACGTTCCGATGGCGCAAGGGGCCTCATAAACGAGGCCCAAAGACTTTAGTCCTCCAGGCATCAGATGCTTACTAGAGCTGGAGCGATTCTTAAATGTCCTCCTACCAGCAAACCTCTTAAGGAGAATCCTACAAAATAGTCAGCAATCTCTTCTGGAAAGGGTACTGCCCCAACCCTATGGATTGCAAGCTTTCTAGAGAAAGGCTTCCCCTGTCGGAAGGCAGCTGTCCCTAGCAGTATTTGTTCATGTATCCCTGTGGAACAGGGCACCCCTAAGGTATATCAGCCCCACCCCATTCCAGGTTTTACTGGGTACGGGAACTTACCTGGTAATACAACAGGAGGAAAATGTGTGTGGAAATGGTCACAGAATCAAGAAAAACATGCAAAATTGCAACGTCATTCCAGGTTTAGCATAGTTATCCAATTCCAGGCCTTGTATCTCAGAATGGATGGTGATTGGAGTAGAGATACCGGTGGAAATTGGTGACATCAACACCTATATATCCACATCCACGTACTGCCCACTCAGAATGGGGCTCTATATGGGCTAATATTCAAGGACAGCTCTTTCAGTTTTCCCTAGAAGACAAACATTAATTTGTCTTAGCAAGGCAGAGAGGAAAACATTACTTGTTACTTGCCTTCTAAGCTAGCTCTGAAGTGCCAGTGGGCCAACCATGAGTATCTATATGGAAAACTATCACACAATTGGTGCATGATCTTAAAATAATCCTGAACAATTGCTACACTCCATATGCCTCCTTTACAATGTAATGAGGCTCCTACAGTACCCATGCTAGTGACGCCCATGCTAGTGACCCTCAGAGCATACTTTACAAACTGAAACCCACCACAGTGCATGGTAGCTTTGTGACTATGGAGCACCCCTCTTCTTTCCAACTCCATTAACCTCTAGCCAGTTCAGCCCACTTCAAAGGCTTACCAGCTCTTTCTGCTGTCACTGTCCCATGTTGTACCACAGTGCAGTGCAACACAGGACTGCCGGTTAGCATGCCGCTTTAGGAGAAGACGCTGCTTTACTAATTGATACAGCATGACTTTTTATTTATAAAGTCTCTTGACGAATAAGCGATGTTTGGACCTTTTCTTCATTTCGATTTCACTACATAGGATATTTGTAAGCCCATTATTCTGAGGCGCGAGAATTTACCAACCATACTGTTATCGAGGCTAACTTATGCCCCATGAGGTCCATTTCTGCCACTCACTAGCTGATTATATAGGAGCCCTGACGAAGTTCCCTCTGGCAAAAATCGGGAACGAAACGCGTTGGCTGGGTGCCAGTTTTAAAAAAGATTGATTGAATAAAAAGAAGCAATTCTGGAACAGATTTCGACGTGCGTTTATTGACTTGACAACGAGTGCACCTTCCATTTCCTTATGAGAATTTGGCTACTACTGACACCTCTGGACGGCGGGTGTGGGAAGTGATTGCACCATTTTTTGAATTCATTGTACATGTGGACTGGATGTGCTTGACCTTGGTCTGCCGTTTGCCCTTTCTCTGTTATCCAGTGCAACACAGGGCTTGAAGTACGCCCTTTTATTAAAGGCATTAGGTGATAGCAGGACAATTCAATGACAAATGTTCAGGCAGTGAGCCTAGAATAGCTCCTTCTGACCTTCCTGGGTATTTTATGTGTTCCTTTGGAAACTCTTGGCCTGGCAGATGTTGATAAGCGTTGTGAAGAGTTATGAAGTGGTGGTTCTCCTCCTGCCTTCACTTGAATATGGGGTGGGGTGGAGCAGCGCTGCGAGGAAGTTGGCAACTCCTTAGTGCAGCTCCGGTGGCCTTGCCCCAGAAGGTATTCATACAGTGGAATCCGGTTTCCTCTGGAAGCCCCAGACAGATGCTCCAGTGCTACTTCTAAGCCTGGCCTGTTTTTTAGTCCAGACCCATCCGTCTGCCGCACAGGGGCCGCGAGAACACTGGCACGGCCCATGGACCCCGAGAGCTTCGGTGCGGGCCATGAGTGGCCTGCTGGTTGACAGTGCCAATGTCTGGGAGGTGCTGGTGCTGCAGCACATGTTTTACTGATACACAACATCCAGGTGGATTTCTCCTCTTCTGTTGCCATCGCTGGGACTGCTGACTTCTCCAACCTGTCCCTTCAGCCAAGTCGGACACTGAACCGCTGATCCCCTACTGGGCCCCCTGTAGAGCGGCAGTGGATCCTGGGAGGTGCTGGTGCTGCCGAGCGTGCTCTAGTTATTAAGCCACCTCCCGGGGGGGGGACTGATTTCCCCTTCCTGCCCCCTCCAAATTTACTGACCTCCTCTGTCTGTGCATCCAGCTGCTCCTGACTCCCTGTTGGGTCTGTGGTTCACCGAGCCTGGTGATGTCCCTTCCGAGATGGAGTATATGTTCCTGGCCCTCAGCTGCACTTCTTCAGATGTAAGAATTGAGAGGCACTCTGTGACGAGATAGTTCGACCACCCGGGGGTGATGGTAGTGCCGCATAAACACCTACCGGCAAGCCCCCCCTCTGGGCCCTACCTACCTACTTACTCACCCTGAGACTATGAGGATTCTCCACAGCTCCCACCAGCTACCCTGTTAGTGCCTCTACATCATTTTCTTGCAGAGTCCCGTAGATCCACATAACAGCAGGCCACCCCTGAGTGCGAGCCGCCATCTGCTGCTACCTGGAATTTTCCCGACTGTATCATGGTTACCACCACCTGAGTGGCAGGAAGATCCCTGCTTCGGGGACACACTAGCCCTCACCATCCAACATTATTCTCCTAATTGATGGGCTGCTACGAGGAGGGGGGGACACACTTCTTTGACTCATTCTCTTCTGTCAGGCACCTCCTTCCTGCTAGGACTGTGCAAATGCCTGGCAAGAAGTTGCAGCGTCAACTTACTTTTGCAGAAGCAGTTAAACCCAAGCAGCCTATTGACCTTGTCACCCACACAATGGCCTCTGGGGTGGTGCTAGATTCTATTATGGCTGAACTCAAATGTAGCCAATCTACAATCTCCGTGATTGAACATTCAATATCAGAAATGAATAAGGAACTTAAGACGATTAAGGGCGCGATGTTGCTCCTTTGCATCAGTCTGGATACAAAGGACAGTCATCTAGATGAGCTGGATCTTAGGGTTACAGAGGCCATGACATGAAGCAAGGAACTCTGGAATACTCCCCAAAAAAAAGTACAGACTTGGAATCCCGGAGCTGTAGGAACAACATCCGGATATTTGGCATTTCGGAGACGGAAGACACTAAGGACGTTGTGGTTTTCCTTCAAAAGTTTCTTCCTGATCTTACTGGTCTCACATTTATGCCTCCCTTGGAACTTCAATGAGTACACTGAACAGTAACTTGCAACATGTCTGCCTGCACCACTCCGAGGCAGATAATTGTCAACTTTCTCTGGTTCCAGCAGGCATGAGCCATTCTCTCCGAGGCCCATAGGAACAGGTCTTATACGTATAGGGAACACTGAGTTACTGTCTCTGCTGATTTCTCTTATGAAACTTCATTCTCTGGAAGAAGTTTCTTGCACTACGTCTTGCCCTCAGGAAGCTTGATCTGTGTTTTGGCCTGCTGGACCCAGCAATTATGATAGTCACAGTGAATGTTCGGACTAAGGAATTTTACCACCCTGGGGAATTAGAGCTATGGTAGTAGCGGGAGGAGACCCACTCCGCCCAAATGGATACATACCAATCTCTTCTAAGGGACCCTTGGAATCCCTCGATCTCAATCACTGGTAACTTAGGGCCCGTACAGAGCGCACAGCAGACGTCAGACTTGCTTGATTACATCTGACAGGGACAAGTCCTGCTCTCCTTTGAAACCCTGATGCTCGGAGGGTTGTAGCTTGCAGCGGATCCTGCTCAGGTTGTGGCTTCCTCTTCCTCCACTACCCCCTCCTCTTCCATGACATTGGATCATTTCTCTGCATCCTGGATAGGGCAGGCCCGAATTGCTGGTTGCTTCTACAACCCCGTCAGAGGATTGTTCATTAGCGGGGCCTTTTGTTGGTGAGGCCTTGTGGTAGACAGAGACCTGCTTCTTTGTTGCAGATCATTCCATACCCCCTTTACCGGCAGCCCATCACCATGGCCTGCCATTGACTTACGGATCTACATATCTGGTTTCTTAATGTCAATGGTATGACCCACTTTATTAAATGGAAAAAGGTACAACCATCCCTCTGTTCTAAACACCCAGACATTGTTGTCTTACAGAAGACGCACGTATCCACCTTGGAATCTGCCAAATTGACGTGTGATTGGGTGGGTAGGTGACATTGGCCTCTGGGTTAGATGAGCCCTCTGAAGCGCCTGCTAACCCCCCTGATACTACTGGAAAAAACTGAGTTGCTAACTTCTCCATAAGAAGTTGCTGTTGAGAGTTTTGAAGACTTGGACTGATGACCACAGTCATAATGCCTACACACAACTCTGTTTTTCAGACCATACTTTTGTGGGAGGCTCTGTTTATGCCCCGTTGGGCAATAAACTTCACTGGTTTGCTAAACTGACCAGGCTTTTGATGAAATTTGGCCCAGGTCCTGTCATTATCGGAGGGTGACTGGACCATGGTGCTGTATCCACTGCTGCACAAGTCGGAAGTTCCTGAGCCTCAACGAGTGTGAGATAGAGTCCTTCCGAGTGACATTATGGCTGACTTTTTTCTCCCTGATCCCTGGTGCTTGTTGCACCTTAAGGAGAGAGATTACACATACATATCTCCAGCTCACGACAGGGAGTCCAGATGACTTCTTTCTCACAACGAAGTCTGTATTGTCAAAGTTCCAGACATGTGACATCCAAGTGGGAAGTATCTCGGACAGTGCTTAATTTGAGCCTGTGCTTTCCGGTGCTGAGCACCGGCACTTAATTGGTTTCCGGTGCTCGGCACCGGCACCTAATCGTCAACACCACACTTAGGGTAGTCTGCCACAAGGTGGCGCTGCTCATGTAATTTAGAAATGAGCAGTATAACAGTTATTTAGGAAAACAATATACATAAAAAAATTGCTAATGCCTGCCTCCCCAGCCATTCCTTTAGCTTTGGGGGCCTGGAATAATATGAACTGTCGCATTTACATGTGAGAGAGATGGGTAGTAGTTGTTTTGGCAGCAATGACAAGGGCGCTGGGTGGTGCAAGCTGCAGTGGCCTCCTGGTCAGAGCCCTGGCACTTAATATTTTACAAATTAAGCACTGATCTCGGATCATTCCCTGACTACTATCTCCCTGCATCTGCACATGGTATAACCCAAATCGGCACCTAGTTGTATCTAAATTAAGGATGCCAGATGACAAACAGAAACTCCTTTCCTGGCTCATGGGATATCTGGACCTCAATGGTCCAACTGCTCCCTTGAAGCAGATATTATGGACGACGGGCAAGTCGTACCTTAGAGGGCTGCTTATGATGTACGGTAATGTCACAAGATAGACCGCAGAATGCAACAGATGGACTCAGGAAGACAAAGTCAAATCCCTGCAGGCAGCCTATAGGAAGCAGCCTACACCGACTCTGTTACGCTCCCTTCTCAATAAAAAACACAAATTGAATACGACCTACACATTGATTGCAGAGAAAGTGTTCATTAGGATTAAATAGAAAAACTACGAGCAGGGCAAAAAGGCAGGGCAGCTGTTGGCACTACAGCTCACACAAAAAGAGGCAAAGAAAGCAATTCCAGCGATACATGACGCCTCTGGATCCCTGCTCTCTGGCTCTAACCTCATTTTGTGTGCCTTGCCGCCTTTTACTCTGATGTTTACTCATTAGACTATCCAATTGATACTATCGAATCGAAGAATCCTTCTCATCGTAGATTTACCTTCCTGAGCTCCCCCTCCACCTCAGGGAGGAGATGGAGCAGGACATTAGAAGAGGTGGGAGAAACTCCCAAATGGATGGCAACTGGCAAGATGACCAGTGAAGTTGGATTCCTTATAGAGTTTTATAAAATTATACGGCACCCCTCATTACAGCGATATTTCAAGAGTCTAAAGCCTCAGGCTCTTTGCAAGAGGAAGTCAAGAGAGCTTATATCACAGTGATCCCTAAGCCGGTTAAGGATCTGCTTTTCTGTGCTAACTACCACCCGATTTCCCTTTTGAATTGTGACATGAAAATCCTGGACAAGTTTTGGCTAATAGACTGGGTAAGGTTATCCATCTTCTTGTTCATGAAAACCAAGTAGGAATGATCTCAGGCCACTCTTCCCGTAATCATTTATGCACTCTGGTACACAACCTATGGCAGACCACCATGTATATAGATGCAAAAAATTGCTCTCTTTGGATGCCAAAAAGGCATTTGATCGGGTGGAGTGGTCCTATCTTTTTCATATCTTGCAGCTTTTCAGCATAGGTCCCAGCTTCCTACGAATGGTCTGCTATCTATACGCAGCTCCGATGGCCCAGGTCCTCTGTAATGGCAGGGCTGCCCTCTGTCACCATTGCTTTTCCTGTTGGCCCTGGAACCGTTGGCCATTGACACGAGCTCCTCCAGGAGGATGGACTTACCCACCTGGAAGTCCCGTTATGGCATGATGAGGCTGTGACCATTGACTCTAAACCCTTCATTTGCCAAGACTGGTGCCTCAAAGGCATTCTTACAATGGATCATGTCATAACTGATGGAGTTGTGCTGTCCTTTACAGTTCTCTCAACCATGTATGACCTACCCAGATCCCATTTTTGGAGGTACCTACAGCTGCAACACGGCTCTCAATCAATGTCGAAGACACACACATGGCTCCATATAGCATCTTTGTTGCATTCTTACTTGGATCACTGGGGCCATCACAAGAAACTGATCACAAGAAACTGATCACAGGACAGTATGACCTACTTATCAACAGACTATTCTGGAGCACCTCCTCTCATTATGGTGACAACAACGGCGTGGCATCTCCTATTCTCCGATGCAATGGGTGCACCTCATGGCTGACCATGACAGAGAACTCTGAGAATCACAGACAAAATTCAGTTATTTTAAAATTCTCCATGATTGGCACTGGTCACCGGAACGTCTCTTTTGGGCGAAATTGGCACCCTCCTCCGACTGCTGAAGATGTGGCTCTTTTCACAGCGACACTCTGCACATTTTATGATCCTGCCATGACTACTGTGCTTTTGGGCGCGGGTACTGCAAATCCGCATGGACACATGCGCCTTGGGCCAAGCTCCTTCGGTTGCCCTCATCCTGCTACATGACACTCAAGGAATCACCCCTAGTAACCAGGCATGAGAAATGGTGGCTGTCTACAGCTTAGTTGACAGCGAAAATGTGTATCCTATGGGATAGGTCCAGGACCCTAGAGGATTGGATGAATAGCATGGCGCAGACTGCGACATGTGAACACCTGAATAACACGTTGAACAACCCTCACAGCTTTTTTTGGACATGATTAGGAAAGTCTCTCAAATTAAGAGTTTTATAAATGTTGCAATTAACTAATTATCTAGGCATGGATCATAATAGGTCAGAACTGCACATTTTGAAACAATTTTTGTAAATGTGCTATCGCTGGCATTATTGAATCTATATATATATAATTTCATGAACACCAACAAATAATGACAGGTCCTGATTTAGAGATGGATACTTGGTCAAAAACATGGCAGATGCACCACCCACCATACTACAGCTGCATTATAGCTTATGGCACTTGTTTTACTGCAGATCAGATATCCATCACATTCTGACAGACTATCCTATCCGCCAAAATCTAAATAAGACACTTAAGGGGAGATTTACGAAAAAGCCACACAATGCAGTGCAGCCCTTCCCCCCCGAAGCTGCGCTGCGTTGCGCGACAGGGAGGGAGCAGGAGAGCGCCATATCTTCAAAGATATGGCTATCTCTTCCCCTTTCCCTTGCGCCGGCGCTGATTACAGCTGCCGTGCGCCATGCACACACCTTAGCGCCGCAGCGCTAGGGTGTGTGCATGAGTCCAGCATAGGTTTTGTACAGGAAGGCTACCCTTCCTGTACAAAATACTATGCTCGACACAAGGGAAAGCTTTTCCCACTTTGTATGCGTGCTGCACAGTGCAGCACGCATGCAAAGTCAGAAAAGGAAGGAGAAATTAAAGCATTTCTCCTTCCTTGCGCCTAGTTGAAAAGGGCGCAGTTTTCTCACGCTAAACCCAATCTACTGTTTTTAGTAAATTGGGTTTAGCGTGAGAAACCTTGGGTGGTTGCATGGGAACGCCCATGCACCACCCTTGGTACGCCCCCATGGCGCATTACTTTTACGTTATTTCCAGCGCTAAACTTGTTTAGCGCTGGAAAGTAAATTACAAAAAAAAGATTTTGCGTTGTTTTGCGTCACTTTTGTGACGCAAACACGGCGCAAAAGCTTAGTAAATCTCCCCCTTAGATATTTATCTTCAAGAGCAGCAAAAGTTGGCATATCCTTAAGCAAATCATATTGGTATAGAATTTGCAAGGATATGAGTGGACTCCCACTAGGTTCACACTGGAGGTGGATATTAATATATTCACAATATTGCTAATGTTCAACCTCATAAATGATTCAGAAGTTGTTTAATGTTATCAGTAATTGGAGTAAGTACAAAATTAGAGTAGGGACTTTGAAGCATTTGATAGCATATGATTTGGGAATAGTCTGTACGGGGGGGTTTAAGTCTCAGATATTGAATTATAATTATGATACAGTATCAGAGTGAAGAAAACTATTGATGGGGGAGACCTGAAAATTATTTAATTGCCTTTCCAGGAAGCTATGCAACTTATGTTTTTCCTACTTTATGAATGCTAGGCCATTAACTAGGTTCTGTAGGAGACCTGAGAAAGTGAAGTGTGGCAAATGCTTAAAGGAACTGATTTAGAAGCAAAATGCGCTGATGAAGAAGTATAAAAGAATTTGAGATCAATATTCTTACTACATCTATAGCGGAATGATGTGAAGTTGCAGGCCAACACATTTGTCCAGGAGGAAAAGCAGAGAGCAGTGGGGAACATGCCAAAATTGTTAGTGCCTCCACTGTACAGCCCCTTGCTACAGGGGGATTAAAATCTGAGTATATATTAAGCAGCTGCGGTTTCTTCGTGAGGGCGAGGGGGTGTTGTTCCCTGCCCGTGGCAGTGGCGCTAAACGTGAATAATAAAATGGCAATGAAATCATTTAATTGCCATTTTATCTTTCACGTTTAGCATGCAGCAGCATCCAGTCGGGATAAATGGGGGCATGCCCTCCTCTGCTGCCGATTGGCATCATAGAGGATTGGATGAGCAAGATGGACCCTCCAAAGTACCCATGTAAGTTTGGCCTGGTCTAGCCAGAACGCTCCATCCAATCCTGGCGTTGCTCTCATGCTGGTGAGAGTAGCAACAGGATTAGTTAGTGAAACTTCGTGGAGACTGGAGCCCGCGGAGCCGACAGAGGAGGACATCAGACATGCAGCAGGCAAGGTAAGCCACTTTATTTTTTATTACTTGCCACTCGCCTTGCCTGCATGCAGGCACCCACCCACCCACCACTTAGTTGCCTGCCTCACCGGTGCGTATATGTGCCAGTCGCCCCTGATATTAAGACTTTTGTCTCTAAAGTAATTTACTAGTTTATTGCAGTACTCTTGTAAGGCCTTGGATAGTGGGGTCTGATAACTCTTTGACCACTTTAACGAGTTCCTTAGCCGAGTTATTCGCTAATCTGATTTTTTTCAGTGAAGAAGGCGGATTTAGCTTCACTTATTTCACATTTTTTCATTACTTTCTCATCCCCTTGCTCACCCCATTCCTTACAATCCGAGGATTACCCTCTTTCTCACAATTCCTCAAGCTGTTTTTTATTTCTATTCCAACAGACACCTTAAACCAATCCCTATAAATCCCCTCCTAATCACTTTTTTTTCTATGTGTTAAGCTCTTTTCTCATTTCTTTGGAGTCCGGGAGTTGATTGAGTTCTCTGGTTATATTAAAATTATCTCATTTCAAATTCTCTCCAACTGACAGTTTTTTTTACATAAACAGCACATGCTGAGTGTCCTAGAATAGCCCCGCCCCAGTTTTTTTATGAGCACAGGGTGTCTGTTCTTGATTGTGACCTCAGGAGCTTTAATAGCTAGGGTCTCCCGGGATCACTGACATAATATCGGAGCCAACTATATTGTGTAACAAAAATATCATGTAAAAAATATTGCTTACAAAAATATCATTTCCCTGTCCTTATAATAGTATACTAATATTGTTAACAAACATACAAAAATTGTTTATTAATATATATATGAAATGAATGAAACATATTTGCCTGCTTGCATTTGTCTGAGGCGATACTGAAACTGAAAAGAGCTGGAAACACACAGAGATCAACGCCCTACTCAAAAAATCCAAGGCGGACCCGAGAGACCTCAAGAACTTCCGGCCCATCTCCCTGCTTCCGTTCCCAGCCAAGGTCATCGAGAAGATCGTCAACAAGCAGCTAACCCGATACCTCGAAGAAAACAGCATCCTGGACCCATCCCAATCGGGGTTCCGCAGCAACCACAGCACTGAGACTGCCCTCATCGCCGCCACCGACGACATCAGGATCCTGCTGGACAACGGTGAGACCGCAGCCCTCATCCTGCTGGACCTCTCCGCCGCCTTCGACACTGTCTGCCACCGCACTCTACGCGCACGCCTCCACGACGCAGGGATCCGAGACAAGGCCCTGGAATGGGCCACCTCCTTCCTCGCCGGCAGAACCCAGAGAGTCCGCCTCCCACCATTCCGATCCGAAGCCTCCGAGATCATCTGCGGCGTACCCCGGGATCGTCCCTCAGCCCAACACTGTTCAACATCTACATGGCCCCGCTCGCACGCATCGCCAGACAGCACGACCTCAACATAATCTCCTACGCCGACGACACCCAACTGATCCTCTCCCTCACCAAGGACCCCCTCGCCGCCAAATCCAACCTCCATGAAGGGATGAAGGCCGTCGCCGATTGGATGAAGATGAGCCGACTAAAACTGAACACGGAGAAGACAGAGGTCCGCATCCTCGGCTCCAACCCCTCAGCCTGGGACGACTCCTGGTGGCCAACGACGCTGGGAGCAGCCCCGACACCCACCGAACCTGGGAGTCATCCTCGACTCAACGCTCTCCATGGCCAAGCAAGTCAACGCAGTCTCATCCTCCTGCTTCAACACCCTCCGCATGCTTCGCAAGATCTACAGGTGGATCCCGACAGACACGAGAAGAACAGTCACCCAGGCCCTCGTCAGCAGCAGACTCGACTATGGGAACGCCCTCTACGCGGGAGCCCCGGCCAAGCTCATCAAGCGACTGCAACGCATACAAAACGCCTCCGCACGCCTGATCCTCGATGTACCACGCCACAGCCACATCACCCCCACCTGAGGAACCTGCACTGGCTCCCCGTCGACAGGAGAATCTCCTTCAAACTCCTCATCCACGCACACAAGGCACTCCACAAGACTGGCCCAGCCTACCTCAACAGACGACTCCTCTTCTACGTCCCCAACCGCCAACTCCGCTCCGCCGACCTCTCCCTCGCCACCGTCCCTCGCATTCGAAGAACCACCACCGGCGGCAGATCCTTCTCCCACCTCGCCGCCAAGACCTGGAACACCCTTCCACTAAGCCTACGACAGACCCAAGACCTGCTGACCTTCAGGAGGCTACTCAAGACCTGGTTGTTCGACCAGTAGCAGCACCCCCCCTTTTTTTTCTCCCCCAGCGCCTCGAGACCCTCGCGGGTAAGTAGTGTGCTTTACAAATTCTGTGATTGATTGATTGATTGAAAAACATATTTATAAACTGCAATAAACCCGAAGGTGTCAAAGCGCTAAGCCAAACAGTGACCGTCCCTGCAGATCCTGAAAACTCAGATTTTTCCTAAACAAGAAAAGGAATCTGCCTCGGAAATATGGATAGGCAACCTGTTGCACAGTTTTGCTGCTGCGACCAAAAGAGAACGACCTCCCAATCTAACTTTATGATAGCTGTGAATAATCACCTTTCTGCTGGAAGATGATCTGAGGGATCTGCGTCACAAACACCATTTGAAGAGAATTAAGATGTCTCAATTATTTATGATGTAGTTCCAAGAAGACCATGCAAAGTACTTTAAAGGTTATCCACTTTCTAACTGGAAGCCAGTGTAGAGCACGAATACCCTCTCTGACAGAGAGACACTTAGGAATGTTCGGAATGAGGCATGCAGCCACATTCTGAACCACTTGGAGTTTTTTGAGGGAGGAGCTATTAATATTGATATACAATGCATTACAGTAGTCTAATCGTGAAGTTATCAAAGTGATGACTACTGAATGACGTATTTCCGGAGGAATGTAAGGAAAGACTTTCCTGAGGGTCCTAATGATATAGAAGCAAGTGCTAATAGTACGGCTAACCTGGGATTCAAAGTTTAGAGCTTTATCAAAGATGATTCCAAGCTTTTTGGCAGACTTCAAAGGAATAGGAAGTGGACTACAAACCTCCGGCCACCAGGCATTAGTCTAGATAGAATCCTGTGCCCCAAATACCAGTACCTCAGTTCTCTCTGCATTCAATTTTAAGAAATTGTCTTTCATCCAGATGCTGATGCTGGACATGCACTGATTAAATTTGTCAGCTACAAAAGGCAGATTGTCAGAGATGGATACAATATTTTTGTCTATCATCTTGTTCTATTCCATATAGGTACCATAATATAGGCCCAGGTAACTTCATAACCTTTCACCTATATTCTTCCCTACATTGCACTTATAACGGTTTACAGGGACTGACCTTTTACCTAGATACGACACTGCATTCAGAACGTGGGGTTTCCCTAGTTCGAAATCTCATACATTATGCATGAGGATTCTTGGGAGCACAGCAGGACAACGATCTCCTGTATAATATCTATGTATTAAGTTCATGCCCGACGTCATCCTTAGCCCGACACAGTAATACAGCGAGGTTGGACCCCTGGGGAGACCTATGGGTATATATACATCACATCTTGCTAAGATAGGGAGAGGAGATCAGGACTTCCCAGCCGACACACTGACAAGAGAAGCTGCGGTTACTGCATGCAGACACTCCAGCTCGCAGTGCTCTAACATTCCTCGCGGGGTGTCCAACTCGAGACCAAGACGGGGTCCCACAGTCTCTCACTTCAGGTAATGGGGTTGACTTTATCCTAGAGGGATTCTTGGCTTAACACCTACACACATGCGAGGTACACTTAGGTACATCTAGTTAGGGAGACATCGTAGGAGTACGCATCTTTTTATTATCATGTATTTTATGTACTGGTATGAATTCATGATTACTGCAAGATGGTAGAGCTTTACCATCTGTTTACTTTCATAGTGCTTCTAATCCTATATATCTGCTACTGTCTAACGGTTGTTGCAGCTCATCTATTTTACACCAGAATAACAGCTGTTCAATAAATACTTATTGAAAATGCCCAGCCTGTTCATTCTGTGTATCTCTCTACGACAGACTAAGTAAGCACGAGTGACTGTGCGAAAAGTAGTATATTGTTTCCACGGTCCTGAGAGATCAGGGTTGTCATGTTCGATGGTTGCCAAGAACTATTCTCTCCTTGGTAAGAGGAGATTCTAGTGGCACTGTGAGCTAGCTGGTGCAAAAGGCCAACATACCCAGTGGGGGTGTTCAGAATTAGTCCGACACCAATCCTACAGTGTATGTTGTCCGAACGAGCAGATTCTGTATAGATTTTATAGGAACTACACAACAATATGGGTGGGAAAGAACTTGGAAGCCAAAGTAGTGTACCAGCTCCGCAAGAGGTCAGACATACAAATTGAAAAGGGTCAGACTAAGGGATGAGCCCTACAGAACCCCACCAGGGAGACTAAATGCCTTGGCTTTGAAATCACCACAACTGACGATTTTCACCCTATCAGTAAGGAAGGAGTGAAGAAGATTAAGAGCCTTACCATTCACTCCAACCTGCAGTAAGCATCTGCAGTAAGCATTGCATCACGTGCAAGGGCAAGATGGTATTGAATGCTGCAGACAAGTCAAGCAGCACTAAGATAGCTGCCCCACCCTGATCTACCTGGCGCCTGATTTGTTTTGTTTAAATTTGTTTATTAATTTTTGTTTTGTATAAACTGGGACATTATACATGTGCACATGTCAGCAAAATGTACAGTCAGATCGCATTCACATTTTAGATTAAAATTAAGTAAAGTGACAATACGTATCGTGCCTTCAGTGATAGTCTGTGTATTGAAGCATTTCATTGTTCCGTGGTGTGTCCAACAAGGATAACATTGTATTTCTGGTGCCAGTAAATTTTGTGTCTAAATGCAACGTGTTCGGTATAAGCAAGGAAGGGTAGAAACTAGACTGATTCCATCAACAGTGTCCTTCAAAAAGGAAGTGAAAGCTTTACTGATGAGTACTTTTCTGAACTAGACGATTAGCCTTGGCCTATTGTCATATAAGCCTAGCTCTGGCGGGTCCTCCTAACCCAACGGTCTTCTCCACCTCATCTATTGTCACAACGACTCTTCTTGCTGTATTCGACATACATGTTATTCTGCCTCCCTTGTCATGCTCTTCTGCTTATTTATGCTATCTTGCATTGTTGCTATTCTGACCCCCTCCATTATTATGGAGTTAAGTACCTGTTTTTATTTTTGTCTATTGCTGCTATTTTGCCACAATTGTCTCCCCTTATGTGTGTTGCAATTCTCTGCAAAGTGCTCTGATACCCTCTTGTGTCATGTTCGCGCTATACAAAACTTTAAAAATAAAAACAAATAAATAGTGGGGGAGGGAAAGGTCAAGGGGAAGGGAGGCGGGATCAGGAAGTGAACAATATTAACTTTTGCCCAACTTAGTTTTCTATCGCCCCCCTGTGCTTTAGTACATTTTAGTGATCGGATCAGATCTATGTCCCTCCTTGTTCCATCAGATGCTGTGGCTTCGGGATGTATATATGTGATGTTAAGGTGGCGGGTTCCGTGGTGGTTCATCCAGTGGGTGGCATTTGTGCTTCTGCTATGTTTCATGGCTTATGATGACTGGTGCATCACCATTGTCTATGATGAGCGCCTAAGGTTCTACAGTTGCCTGCCAGGTGGTGCGGAAGTCTAGGAGAATTGTATCCCATGCAGTCACCATCGGGTCTTTATAAATCCCCATTGTATCATTGCGATTTAGAGCAATGCTAGCCTTCTGTGACCAGGTGGTCAATGAGTGAAACCAGGCTATCTTGGGAGGGGGTGGGGGTTCCGGGCGCTTCCAGCATTTGGTGATCAGGCGCTTAGCTGTGAGTAGTCCTAAGTCTATAAACCTGGACGTTATTTTGAGCTTTTTGGATCTGTGATAGAGGCCCAGGAGGCATACCTCCCCGGTGGTGCCCACAGCCAGTGCAATTTGACAACTAAGTGACTACAGCTTCCCAGTATATGATGAGGGCCGTACAATAACACAGCATGTGCAATAGGTCTGCATCTGCATGGTTGCATCTGGGGCAGTGAGCGTCTGTGCGTCCAAAGTATTTAATAATTCTAGCTGGTGTCAGGTATGCCCTGTGAACTATAAAATACTGTATAAGGCGGAATCTAGCATTTCTAGGAATACATGCAGGCCCCTCCAATATGGCCGCCCATTCCTGATCTGTGCATGGCCTTTGAAAATCAATGTCCCAGTGTTGCCTGTTGGAAGTTAGTGGCTGTGCTGCATGCATTCTCAGTGAATCAGCAAGCCATTTGGTGAGGTGTCTCCCTGCTCCCAGCTCGTGTATATATTGGATGGTAAGGTGTGTCGTGGGTTTGTGTGATAAGTCTCCCCATAGTGTTCGCAGTGTGGAAGTTAGTGAGGTAAACAATAGGAATTTACCCCGCGGCAGGTCATCCTCGTCAGTGAGGGTATTGAAAGGCGCTAGTTGACCATCATGATATAAGTCTCTTAAGGTCTGTATTCCCGCCTCCTCCCAAGTGGAGAGTTCCATTTCGGCGATGGCACGTGACCCTCTGGGTGTGACTTGTATGGGTGAAGAGGGCACGTATGGGATTATATTTTGCGTGATGCGTAAGCTACGATGGAAGCATCTGTAGGCCACCTCTAGTAGCAACAGGTTAGGGGTCACCCCTTTCCACCCAGGGTGGAACAGACTTATAATTGTCGAATGCGTACTACCTGGTAGCTGCGTGGCTGTGTCTGTCAAATGTGCCCAGTCAACCCATTTGGCTATACATTGGAGTTGCTCCGCCAGATAGTAATGTTCCATATTGGGCACTGCCAATCCTCCTTGATTTGTTGTAGGTATAGCTTGGATAGCCCAACTCTGCAGCGTGTTACCATGCCAGATAAAGTCTTGCATTATGTGTTCAAGCGAGCGAAAGACTGGGGGCCTGATATAAAGCGGCAAATTGGTAAAGAAATATAGGAGTCGTGGAAGGACCACCATTTTAAGGAGCGCTATGCGACCCATTACTGTCAGGGGGAGGGTGCGCCAGAAAGACATTTGCATAAGGTTACCCACCAGCAGATCATCTGGTTGGTGATAGACACTGACAATTAAATAACAGAACATGGATGATTGCCATTGCACTCTTATGTCATTAACCATTAGTGCTGGGTTAGCGGTAGTCGCAACGAACAGATATAGGCAGGATTTTGTCCAGTTTACTCGTAGCCCAGAGAGAGAGGCAAAGTCAGATAACGTTTTTGCTATGTCATCGCATGGTCCTCTGATGTTTTGGAGATAGAGGAGCAGGTCGTCGGCGTATGGGAAGACCGCATGTACTCCATTGCCTAACAGGATCCCCCATCCTTCTCCTCCATGGCGGAGGGCTTCCGCCAGCGGCTCTATGGCTAGAGAGAACAATAGTGGGGTTAACGGACATCCTTGTCTGGTGCCGCGACCAATGGGTATTGAGTCCGACATGTAGGATCCTGTTTCTACCCTGGCGTTGGGGAGGGTGTAGAGCAATTTAACTAGGCCAAGAAAGTGGGTGTCCACTCTGTACCTAGAAAGAGCGGCAAACAGATATTCCCCCTCTAGTGGTTTGAACGCTTTTTCTAAATCTAACACTAAGCAGCGGGAGTGCAGCCAGCTGGATGAAAAAAACTGTATATGTTTAAGGATGTGTTGCAGGCAAGTATGAAACCATTTTGGTCGGCGTGCACTAATTGGGGAATCAGAGGAGCCAAACAATCCACCAGTGTTTTGCCCAGGATCTTGCAGTCAGTGTTTAGGAGCGCTAGTGGGCAGTAGGAGCCTAGTAGTTCAGGGTTCCTGTCCAGTTTAGATAGTGATACGAGTGAAGACTCGCGGAGTGTTGCCGGGAGGACGGACATCTCTAGTGATTTTTCATATAACGCCAGCAAATGTGGGGCCAACAGTGGCACGTATGCCTTATAGTATTCAGCTGGCAATCCATTGGGGCTGGGCGCTTTACCCGTGGTTAATGCTCTTATGGCTACTTGGATCTCAAGGAGCTTGATTGGTTCCTTTGGTTCTGTTCGCTGTAACGGAGTCAATGTTGGCATAGAGAGAGGGGTAGGGAAGGTTACTATCGCCTCTGGGTCCCTGAGTATGGCAGTTTCATATAGCGTTGTGTAGTGTGCGACAAACTCATGATGTATCTCCTGCTGAGTGGTCAGCTGGTCCCCTGTCATTCAAGGCAGTGTTCGAATCGGTCATCGCGTTTGCTTCTGTCAAATTATACATGCCAACAAGCGCCCTGCTCTATCCGCTGTGGCGTGGGTGCGAGCGGAATGTGTGGCGTGAGTCAGGCATTGCATTTGTTCTAGTACCTCCACATGTTTGCGTCAGGTTTCATTAAGTTTACGGAGATCTTCTGGGTCTAGTATTGCATTAGATTCTAGATGCAGGAGTGAGTTTTCGAGGTGTGTTACTTCCCGGTCTAATTGTTTGCAGATGCCCCATCCCATGCCCAGACATTGTCCCCTTACCACTACATTGAGTGCTTCCCATTCTACTCTCTTGTCAGAGACTGAGTCTGCATTTGTCTCGAAGAAGGTGGTGATGGTGCCTAGTGTCGCACGGAAGGGTGGGTCTTCGAGTGCTGCTGGTTGGAGGCGCCATAGGCGTGTAATCTGCCCGGCTTACTGCCATCTCAGTTACAAAAGGTCATTGCCACCGAACCCACAAAGCGATCTCTACGAACGTGTAGTCCATGTGGAGGGGAGTAAAAGGAGTAAATCTGTTCTTGTGGGTGCATTGCCCTCCAAATGTCGGTTAAGTGCCAATGGTGTAGCCATTCTCCCAACGTCTTGGCATTAGTTGTGGCAGCTGTTTGTGGAAGCGGCGGGAACGATCTACTACCTAGCACCTGATACTGTCTGCATACTATGTCCACTTATAAACCAATTTTGCGATGGTTCTAGGATTTTTAAGTGTCTATCTAGTTCCTGGTTCAGATACTTCTCTAATGTTTTTGCAGGTGAGGGCAGCCAGGAAATGGGGAGACAATTATTAAAATCATCCGGATCAACGTTGGGTTTTTTCTGTAATGGAATAACTATGGCTTCCTTCCACGGGCTGGAAAAAATTCTAATTTCCAATATGTGATTAAACACTCTCTGCAGAAAATCATCAATACAGTCAGGGGCCAGCTGCAAGATTTTGGGTGGACAGGGGTAGACAGAAGACCCTAATTAATGCTCAAGAGAAGATCCTTAGTTTGAAGTGCCAAAATAAGAGGAAAGGCAGAGAGCAGTGGAGAACATGCTGAAATTGTAAGTGCCTCCACTGTAGAGTCCCTTGTCACAGGGGATTAAACTCTGAGCATATATTAAGAAGTTTATCTCTAAAGTAGTTTGCTACTTTATTGCAGAACTCTTGTGAAGGGTCCATAAGGCCTTGAATTGAGGGGGTAGGAAAACTCTTTGACCACTTTCAAGTTATTCGCTAATCTGATTTTTTCAGTGAAGAAGGTGGATATAGCTTCACTTATAGCGCATGTGTAGGGTGGGTAAGAGAGCTTTATGTTGCTCCTTTTCTGTATGACCACAGTTTTCTCGCCGTCTCCGTTCCTGCTGTCTGAGATTTTTAAGGTCTTCCAAGAACCGTGGGTTTGCCTTTGGTACAAAGTTTAACTTTCAGTGGTGCCACAATGTCCAGAGCTGCCTCAATTCATCCCTGAAAACTTTCTGCTGAATGTCCAAATGGGCTGTGAACACTGGTGTTAGAAATATTAAGTGACTGTTCCAGGCCTGCCGGGGTAATCTTGCTCAAAGTCCTGCAGGGTACTAATTTAGGTTTGGATGAGCCCGGATCCACATTGAGCGCTAACTGTGGGAGATGGACATTAAAAATAACTGCCTGACGAGCCACCCAATTAAGGGGGTGTACTTTTTTCAATAGAAAGGGTATTGGAGTTAGTGACATACCATCCAGATTATGAACCTCATCGTAATTGAAGCAGTGAGGTCAAGTTTCTGCTAGAGATCCTCCAAGTGGAAATTAAAATGACCAAGAATGGTAAAGTTGGGATGAACAAGGAACGGTTCCATAGCCTGACATCAGGGTGCTAAAAGAATTGGCACGTGTATCAGGTGGACAATAGGTAGTCCAGAGAAAATAGTACTCACTAAGGGGCAGATTTACAAGAAACTGACGCATCTGTACAGATGCGTCAGTTTCCCTGCTCCTCCATATGAAAC
The DNA here is from genome assembly GCA_963921515.1 of Calotriton arnoldi. Taxonomy (NCBI): domain Eukaryota; kingdom Metazoa; phylum Chordata; class Amphibia; order Caudata; family Salamandridae; genus Calotriton; species Calotriton arnoldi. The sequence continues at coordinate 1,324,493 of CAWUFW010002342.1, read as the reverse complement.
ACATGCGCCACCATGGCGCACCATGACGCAAGGATTGACAGATGCATCAGAAATTGTGACACATCTGTTGGCCCAAAAGTGACGCATTGCTGGAGTTGTTCATGAAAGTGACGCAACTCCAGCAATGCGCCACAACAGATAGGTGAGTCCCATTCAAAAAGCCCTGCGTCATTCCTTATGCCTGGTCTGAGCTGGCGTAGGGATTTTGACGCAGTGAAATGTTGTAAATTTCACTGCGTTAGTTCTGATGCAGTACCTGATGCAGGTATAATGTGAAGCAGGGCTTTACAACATGATGCATCTCCCTAGATGCGTCACGTTGTGAATGGGTCGCAATGTGGCGCATTGTTTATGCCGCCGCTGCGTCACCAAAAGTGATGCAACGGTGGCGCAAAAGTGTCGCAATGGGCTGTAAATCTGCCCCTAAGGATTTAAATCTGAAAATAGACACCTCGCCAGAATCCAATGAGTGTGTGGCAACCAGTTCAAGGGTACAACGAAAGGAGTCTCTGGATATAATCGTGAGTCAACTCCACCTCCAACCAAGGTGATCTAATCGAGAAGTGATGTAGCACTGCGGGCCGCTGCAGTTGAGTCAGGTCCAGAATCTTCATTGGCCCATGTTTCAGTAATAAATAAACAGTCAAGATGAAAAGATAGAACTAACTCATGGACTTTGACTTCATGTTTAATCAGAGAGTGGGCATTTATGAGAGCACAGGAAACCTGACTATGTTTGTTGAAGCTTTTAATAGTACCCTCAAGTCCACTCCTTACCACCATTGAGGGTGTTCAGGGCCACCCAGCAAATTGAATTGAAAGTTGTAATTAGCACACTGAGTACATCTGCCATTGTCTAACTTTAGCTTTGTGCAGCCCGTTTTCTTACCTATAGTCTAAAGTAGTAAATCTTAAATATTTTAATATATACTTTTAATATAAGGTTAATTGAATAAACCTCTCTAATATTTAATATTATATATATAAATATATACTTAACATACATACATATATGTGTGTATGTGTATATATATTTAGATATATATAAATATATACACATATAACATAACACAATTAAAAATATCTATTTTCCATTATATTTTTTATTTAATTATTTAAATGCACTACTATAAAAAGCACATTGTATAGGTGTCAGAAGTATATATGTTGGGTACAAAATTGTAAGTGTAAATTCACAATGCATCCGCAAATCTTGATGCACTTTGAAAAAAAAATCCACTTTCAGACCCACTCAGACACCCACACAGGTACTCTGACACCAATTTACAGACCTACACAGGCAGTCACACATTCACTCACAGACCTACGCAGGCATTCACACACCCACTCACAGAGCCATGCAAGCATGCTTAGACCTATTCACAGACCCACACAGATGCTCACAAAACCACTGTCAAACCCTCACATGCAGTCATACACCCACTCACAGACCCACTCAGACACTCACACACCTACTCACTGACCCACACACTCACTCACATACCCACTCACAGACCCAATCAGACACTCACACACCTACTCACAGACATATACAGGCACTTACACACCCACTCACAGACACACACAGACACTCACACACTCACTCACAGATGCACACAGACACACACACCCACTCACAGACCCACTCACACACCCTCTCACAGATGCACACAGATACTCACACACCCACTCACACATCCTCTCACAGATCCACATAGACACTCACACACCCTCTCACAGAGTCTCTCAGACACTCACACACCAACTCAAATATCAATACTACTACTCACACTCCCACAAACGTATTCACACAGCCACTGACACACTGAGAGAAGCATTCACACACCCACTTACGCACCCAGAGAACTTCTCACACACCCACACAGTTACTCACACACCTACTAAAACAACCAGACCTCCCCCACTCATATACACCCAGAGCTACTCACACATGCGTACAACCAGTGACACAGCCACTTACACCCATACAACCACTACACAGTGACTCATATACCCCTATTAACACTCACACAGCCATTGAGACACCCAGTCACACACTCACACACCTGTCTAGTCTGTGACACACCCACACAGCCAGCCAAATACTTACTCACTCACCCAGCAACACACTAACTCAGCAACCCAGACTGCCATTCACACACGCAGTTAGACTCATACAGCCTCTTTATACCCACTCACACAACATAAAAACCAATAACCCACCTACTCACAGACCTAGACAGCTACTCCCACACTCTCTTAGATACCCATGTAGCCAGTTATACGCCTACTGTATTAAATGTGTTGTTGTTTTACATAAATGGTTTTGGTTGAGGAAAACCCGTTGCTATTATGTGTTGAATGTGTGTTCTTGCTTTGGGATCTGCGATGCTCAAAACACTAAACTATGACCCATCTTGTCTGTGTCACACCTATTCACACATCCACACTGCCAGTCAAATAACTACTCACTCACCCAGCCACACATGCACACACTCACTCAGCGACCCACACCGCCACTCACACACCCCATTAGAGACCCTTACAGCCTGTTATACAACCACTCACACAACATCAAAACCACTGACCCATCTACTCACAGACTGATACAGCCACTTCCAAACTCTCTTAGATACCCATGTAGCCAGATTTATGCCTACTGTATTAAATGTGTTGTTTCACAGAAATGGTTTTTGTTGATGAAAACCCGTTGCTCTTATGTGTTGAATGTGTGTTTTTGGTTTAGGATCCACAAAGCTCAAAGCACTAAACTATGACCCATAAACTGCACTATGACAATTTTGGAGGGAAGAAGGAGTAGCACAGAGGAGAAGGCTGCAGTAGAATGAGGCAGTTTTGAAGATGAAAGGGAGCTAAAATGGAGGACAGCAAATACAGTGTCAAAGAACATATTTGATTGGATGATGGAGATGTGCATGGAACTAAAATTAGGTAGTGATTTGGAGAAAAAAGTAACTACATCTGTGATTGGTTTTGGAAATATAAAAGTAAAATATGTTGTTAGGGATATGTTTGAAATTGCAACCAGTCAACCACACCTGCTACAGTTTAATTTGAAATGGTATGCTGCTTACAGGAAGTAATGTGTACTTTTGACCTAGTGAGTGCTGGTAACATGGTCACCATGGACACAGAGCTAAATGAATATGGCAGTAGGGAACAAAAACAACTGCACTGTGAAACTCAAAAAGAGTGGCATGGAAACATTGTTAATCATGGAGTGTTTAGCTTTAAATTGAGTAGTTTTTATAAAGTAAAAGAGAAATGCAAACTATTAATAATAGATTGTCAAATGCTTCTACAGGTTTCCGTATGAATCTGCGGATCCACCGCAAAGTTACATGGGGGAGCGGCGCTGAGTGGTGTGGTGGATCTGTGGATTTGCAGGGGAAAAACAACCAAATTGGGCTTCTTTCAGGAAACATGGAAAGGGTTTAAAAAATATTGACCATTTAGAAGTTGTAAAGAAAAATAAAAGATGAAAGGAAGCCTCTGATTTTTTAAGTACAATAGTATAAGTAAGAGCACATGGTGAAGGGTAGCCATTTTAGCGGCATTTGTACTGAGAGTGGAGGAGGATTACCACAGCTCTGACTACATATTTCCCACAAAAAAAAGATGTTAACAGAAATAAAAAATTTAAGTTAGAGAACAGCAAAAAGATTTCACAGGTATGTTAATTAGGTTGTAGTATAAAAGGTATATTTAGATAGAACATTGTGAGTTTATGTAAGATGAAAGAAAATGTGTAGCTTCTAGCCACTATTCTAGAAGGCAAAATAGAAGGTAGCTTAGATGAGAACATTAACTCAAAATAGAGTGAGTAGGAAAGGACAAAGAGGAATTGGTATACTGAAAATATAGTAATGTTATTAAGCCAGTATAAATGAATGTGCTTGAAATTAGATGCGGGTGTTTGCTCATGGTAAGTAATTTATTAGTATGTAATTTTTACCCAATCACACAGTCAGGCAGGCACTTACACACCCAGTTACAATCCCATAAAAGCACTTATGTACCCACCACTTATATAGCCAGACAATGGCTGCCACACTCTGTCACACCCCCAAAACTATTCACACACCCATTTTTCTCACCTATGCATACACTTACCTAATTATTTACATACTCATACAGGTACTGACACACCCACTCACACGCCTGTACAGGCATACATGTACCCAGCACTCAGACAGTCAGTTACACATTCACTTACACACCTATGCACCCAGTCACCCACCCATACAGCTAGTCAAATACTTATTTAAAAAACCATACAACCACTCACACACCCAGTGAGAGAGCAACAGAGGCACGAACACATGCATTCACACACCCACACAGCACATATGTATCCAGTAGTAACTAAGCTAATTGCATACACAATTGCATACCTCAAAATTCACTAACCCAGCTAGTACGCAATACATACAGCCAATTACATACACATTTACAGTACCATGGAGTTACTAAGAGAGACAGTCATATAATGACATAGTTAGTTACACATCCAGTGACACACCCACAGAGGATCTGATAGAGTCACTCAGATATGTTCTCAAGTACTGGCACTCCTAGTCACCCATCCAGACACTAGCTCTTTAAACATGTCTTGGACATTCGACAGCACAGTCTGTGTGTGTAGTTTTATAGGATATTGACTTGGCATTTAAAATCCCTTGCCACGCCTTAAACTCCCCTTCTACTACATATAAGTCACCCCTAAGGTAAGCCAGAGGACAGGGTGCTCTGTGCTTAAAAGGTTAGACATATACTTTGAAGTTTCAGTGAGTTACATGCGCACTTAGAGACCCATACGCCCATTTATACATCTCGTCTCCCACCCATACTGTGACTCACATACCTATGTACAAAAGCATAAAGCCACTAACACACCCAACCATCCAGCAACAGAGGCAGTTACATATTGCCTTACATACCCACATAGCACTTATGTTTCCAGCAGTAACAATACCAGTTGCACACAGAGTTACATACCTCAACACTCACTAAGACAGCCAGTAAGCACTCCATACATCCACTTACATACACATTTACAGACCTAATGAGTTAATAGGAGAGTCAGTAATATAGCAACATAGTTACTTACACATTTAGTGACACACCTGCAGAGGATCTGATTGAGTCACTCAGCTATGTACTCAAGTACTGAGACTCCTAATCACCCATCCAGACAAGGAGACTTTTAAACATGGCTCAAGACTGCTACTGCAGCACCTGTGTGTGCAGTTTTAGGGCTCAGCCGACTTGGCATTTAACACCCTTTGACGATGTTTAAACTCTCCTTTTTTACACATATGTCACCCCTAAGGTATGGCCTAGGTAGCCCAAAGGTCAGGGTGCTGTGTAGTTAAACAATAAGACATGTACTTTCAAGTTTCAATCACTTACACATGCACTTACAGACCCATACACCTAGTTTATATAGCCAATCACCCACCTATACAGCCACAAACATACATATTTAGAACACCATACAACCACTGTCACATTCAGTCAGACAATGACAGAATCACTGACATGCACTCACACAGTACTTTTGTATCCAATAGTAAACGTCACATGCACACAGAGTTACACAGTCAAACTCTGACTAACACAGCCACTTACTAATCCATACAGCCACGTACATGCACATTTAGACACTCACACAGTCACTGACGCCCCCAGACACATACTGAGACACCCAGTTCGCCTTAGTAATCTGAGCATTTTACCACTGCTAGGCAGTGGTAAAGTGTATGTGCTTCTCACCTAAACATGGTTTTATTGACTTATTGGTATATTTAATTGATCCCTAAGTCCCTAGTAGAGTGCACTACCTATTACCAGGGCCTGTAAATTAAATGGTATCAGTGACCCTGCAACACATATTGAGTCATCCATTCAAGTAGCCCTTTAAGCCTGACTGAGGCCTGTGGCTGCTAAGCCTGTGTGTGCACTTTACTGCCACTTAAACTTTGCATTTAATGCTCCTTGCCAATGTTTAAACTCTCCTTTTTTACACAAAGGTCACCCCTAAGGTATGCCCTAGGTGCCCAATGGGCAGGGTGCACTGTAGTTAAAAGGTAAGACATGTACTTTTAAGTTTCATTCACTTACACATGAAATTACAGACCAATATACCCAGTTAGACAGCCAGTCACCCACGTATGGAGGCACACACATGAGTCACACACATGCCTATTTAGAAAACCATACAGCCACTGTCATATTTACTCAGTGACTAAATCGCTTATATATCCAATCACACAGTACTTATGTATCCACTACTAATAGAGCCAATTGCACACACAGTTGCACACCCAAACGCCCACTAACACAGTCAGTTATCAATCCATACAGTCACTTACATACCCATTTGAACTCCCAAACAGTTACTATAACACTCAGTCAGATACTGAGACACCCAGTTTGCCTAGAATTGTTAGCAGTTTAACCCTGCTAGATAGTGGTAAACTATATATGCTTCTTCCGTAAACATGGTTTGATTGACTTAACCATACTTAGGTTATTTCATTTATTTGTAAGTCTCTAGTACAGTGCACTAAGTGTGTCCAGGGCCTGTAAATTAAATGCTAGTAGTGTTCCTGCAGCACTAACAGTTTTATATTTTTTACATTTTGTTTTAGGAAGAAAATAAACAAGGGATTAAAAGGGGTAATAGAAGGCAACTGGGAAGAAGCAAATGGCTTCAGTCTGTGAAAAACATGAAGGTTTAACAGGGAGAAAAAAAATAATTAACAATAGTGATTCTTCACTGTATCCAGGTATGCAGCCATAGATAACATCTTTAGAGCTTCGGGCATCTGGCATTTGCTACAGTGAGTCACTATCTCGAATAACTTATCGGAGACAGCTGGAGCAGTTATGATAGCCAGTGACAATGATTCCCCTAAAGCTACTGCAGATAATGATTGTTTTTCTGCCGCACCCGCCTTCTCCAGCATTTTGCAATGGTACATGCATTGATGGATAGTTTTGATGTATTTCCACATGGAACTTGTCTCATGGGAATACTTCCTCCAAGTCTGCCTTAACAATTGCTTGCTGCAGACATTGAACTGGACAAACTTGGCACTAACCTTTTTCTCTACCGAAGAAATACTGAAATGTTTCCAAACATTACTCTCCTTTTTTGAAGGTGGCATCTCTTTCTGCTCACACAGTACAGGTCTAAGTTGTCCTTTTTGGCCTAAAGACATACTTGCACCTATCTGAAGTACTTGCACACAAAAGTATATTTGTAAATAGTTTAAAAAGTTATGTTATGTTTATTGTTTGGTTTAAATTGTATAATGTTACCATCTCAGATAACTTATTTCAGTAAGCTGGTACTGTTGTTTGTTGAACCATCGAAGGTTCACCCAAGACTACAACTGATGGTGAGTGTGCTACTCCTCCAGTTGCCTTCTTCTGCATGAAGTCATTGTGTGTCCTTTTGTGTATGGTTTTAACATGCTTCCACATGGGACTTTTCCTATAGGAATACTTTTTACCAGTCTCTGTTGATAATTGTTTGCCGCAGATGTTACACTGCAGAAACTTGGCAAATACACAATGTTCAGAAGTTTGCTTCTCTCAAAAAGTCATGTAAGTCATCCCATGAATACTCTGCGCAACTGAGGGTTAGAAACCAAGTTGGTGTTCCTAAATTTTGAAACACGCACTTGAGCTCACCATGATGACGATACCAGCACTCATTGGTCCCACACTTGCATACCATCAAATTTAACACATTTGGGGAAGTAAAGTAAATAGACAGCAGCACTGCAAGTACGTGGGTGGGGTCCTAGTGTAGATTATCAGAAGTCCATATTTGGGTGTGTTTCTGTATTTGTAAATAGTTAAATAAGCTATGTTATGTTTATTCGTTAACTGGTTTACATTGTATTGTAATGTGTTAATAAAGTATATTTTGCAAAGTTATAAAAATGTATATTACTAATTTAACTTACGGGTCTCAAACACTCCCATACAGCTACTCATACATGAACTCACACACCTATAGAGTCATTCACACATCTATTAATACACCCACACAGACACTCACACACCCACTCAAAATCCCATACAGTCAGTCACACACCTATTTACACATGCAAATTGATATATGAGCTAAGGCACAGTAAAATAATTAAAGCATTCTTACAACTATATTATTGAAAATTATATTAACAACAGAGATATTCTTAATAATGATATTACTTACCTGAAAAAAATGATATTGTTGATAATGATATTTATGCATTATGATACTTTTGCATCACAATATTTTTTTCTCTGATATTTCTGTCTCCCAATCATAAAAGCTCGATAATTTGTCCAAATACTATCTCCCGCGGCTCGCATTGGCTTCCGGTGGTGCCCTGCTTTTGCCTGCTGTGACTGTGTTCAAACAGGATGTTTCTCCCTTTTCGGCGTTCTGAGCTGATTGTGGTGCTTTGGCCCATCCTGTTTTTTCAAGGGAAAGAGCACTCACTCGACTTGCAGCACCTGTAGCTGTCAACTTCTTTGGTTGATCGTGGCACTTAGACCTGCCTTGTTGTTTCAAGGAGGAGCAACCACACTGTACTGGTAGCACCTGTTTCTCTCAGCGTCTGCAGTTGATTGCGGCGTTTAGTCCTGATTTTAACCACCCAGTTTAAGTGGAAAATGGTTTCCCTCATTCTCCTTTCTTTTACACGGCTGTGGCACACTATGATTATCAGCATAGCTTACATTCAATTGGTGATGAACAAAGCCTGAGAAGCTGTAAGAAGGTAAGATAAAAAACAAAACAAAGGAGGTTAGAGGGGGGGATGCATGTCTAGCAGCATTAAGGCAGTTAATTTATTGCCTTGTTTTTTTAATGTTTGGATTAATTTTGACTTATGTTGATTGCATTCTTTATATTTGTTACCGGTATTCTTTATGGTGTTATTTTGATTATTCGTTACCACATTGGACAGGCATTATTTTTGCCTCCTATGTTAAGAACATGGAGGATGTATATTAAGGCATTTCAGAGTCCCTTCTTTCTGTGTTCGTCTGCTTCCAATGTTGAGATGGGCAAGTATTTGCAGAAGAATCATCATCTCTCTCCTCCTTCCCCTGGAGATAAGGCTTTTATGGAGTCAGAGTACGCTCTCATGGGAAAGCCTGGATTTCTGTCTTGCTGCGTTGCATGAAGGTTTGATAAATCTGGCCCCTAGTTCCTAGACTCTTCAGTGTCTGGTCAAGATATTTTCTTAGCATACAGACAGATTAATTTTATTTTTTTCTACGATTCTTAGCACTTAAAGTATTCAATGCAAATTGATGTATTGAAATTGTTATTATTTCATATTATGTAGAGGATGACAGCCCTTCGAAATTAAAATAAATATTTATCTAAATGTTGGGAATACGAGTTGCGAGGGGTTTTATTTGAGCACAGTTATGTCTGTTGGCTGTTTTCTTAATACATACCAAACAAGCAACCAATGGAACTTGGAGATCACATAAAGACACTGCTGCCTTCTGTGTAAATGGAATGCTATAGTTTCCAATTATGCAGTGTAACTACTCCAAGGTCGAGGTTTCTGGAATACACAGTGGATGGAAGGAATTAAAAGTGCTATTTTTCCTGGACAAATTCACTGGAAGATAATGCCTACACATTCAGCATGTTCCATCCCTTTTGCATAAAAATTGTTTCAATTTGCCTTCTTAATCTGCCACAATGGCATGAAAGGTTTGTCAGTCATTAGACCTATATTATTTGCAAGATTATTTTTGGCAGCGTAATTCTTGGTGACACTTCTAAAACCTAGCAAAAATATTTTTCCTTATTTAACTAAAGGCAGTATGATGAGTGAGCCCTGAGATCGTTAAATTAAGCCCAATGCTGTATCACATTAAGTGAGCATTGTTGGCCTGATCATAACACGTTTTTGAATGGCTCTATTTCATGTACTTTGTGGTATGTCAAGGAAGTGCTTGCGCCAAAAACCTCTTACCATCATATAATGCAAATAGCATTCTGGAGATGGTAATATGACAAGCATGTCTGTGCACATTTGTTTTGTGAAATTAGGCTGTGGTGGTAACATTTTCTGTTGTTTTTTTGTACTGCTGTGTTTTTTACTGCATTATTGCAATGCAATGTTGTTGTGTTGCACTCTGGTTGTTATGCTTCATTCTGTTTACACTATTGTTTTGTGATGTGCTGTACCCTGTTATATTTTTGGCTGTTGTGCTACTTTCTTTATATTATTGTGTTACGTTCTGTTGTTTACTTTAGATATGTAAACAAATGCTGCTACATTTCAAGCCAAAAAGCAGCGCATGCCTTGAAAATGTATCTGACAACCAACCATTTACACTGTCAAAGATGCAGCAGCAATATTTTGCCATCTTATATGGTGATAAATGATTGCTTGTCTTAACGACTGTGAAACCATGTGCCTCTTTTGTATCAGCATTTGTTGAAATAGTAAATTAAATAATAGACCATAACTGAACAACACACAAAGAAGCATAACAACATAATTAAAACATAACAAGGCACATGCTGGACCTGCCCCTTTCTACAAGGTCTTCCCAGAATTTTGCCTTCCTTTGCTAAGCCCGTTCTTTTGGCTGGTAAAATAGGGATACACCGGATTGGCCCATTTAATTTACTTGTAAGTCCCTAGTAAATGGTACTACAGGTACACAGTGTCTGTAAATGAAATGCTACTAATGGGCTGCAGCACTCATTGTGCCACCCTCTAACATAGTACTGTAAAGCATATCTCCAGGACTGCCACTGCATCCTGTAGTGCAGTTTTAAACTGCCATTATGACCTCACAAAAGAAACCTTTTGTCAGACCTACACCTTCCCTTTTAATACTTATAAGTCACTCCTAAGGTACGCCGTAAAGGCTCTTAGGGTAGAGTGCATGGTATTTAAATAGTAGGACATGTGTAATAAAGTTTTCCATGTCCTGGTAGTGAAAAATTACTAAAGTCATTTTTCATTGTAGCAATATTAGCTCTTCCACAGACTCTCATTGGGTTACCTTACTACACTTAATAAGTGATAACTTCAGCTTGGGAGCAGATAGAGAAATAACTTTTCCACTCATTTAAATTGTGATTTCAAATCTTCTTTAATAGTGAAGTCAGATTTTAAGTTACTATTCAGAAAATGCCACTTTTAGAAAGTTGACATTTTTCTGCCCGAACCAAATGTGCCTTTATACTGGTGTCCAGGATCATATGACTGTTAATAGCTTTCCTGGGGTGTGATGTGCATTCCTTCCAGTCAGGGGACAAAGGGGCCTTGGGGGTGAGGAAGGATGTTCTTCTCTTGAGCAGGATGTCCTTGAGGGTTGTACCCAGCATTCCTAAACTTCAAAGGGTAACCTTAGTGTTGTGCCCACCTCCATCCTTCATTCTGAGGATGCCTGCCCTTTCACTGGCAAACGCAGCTCATGCCTAGGCCCACCTATCCTTTTCCCCCTGGACAGATTGGAGCCAAACCCAGGAGAAAGGGAAGAACTGACAGAACCAGTTCAGGGTTAGATAAAGGGGGTGTCCCCAACACACAGGCTGGCACAAGGCATAAAAGTGACACCCTCAGAACCTCTCATCAAAACACTACTGGATCTGTGCATTCTCAGAAGAAGGACTGACCTGCTGTCTGAATTCTGAAGGAGGACTTGACCTGCTTGCCTTGAAGCCTGGACCCCAGAAGTGACTCCCTGGGTCAGTTGGCTGACTTTCTGTTGGGGCTACAATGACACAACAAGGTTCTAGAGGACATTCCCTGTAACTGCCCAGCTGACCAGCACCATCTAGACCTGTCGGAACCCTGCTTCTGGCCTTTACTGGACTGAGTCCTGATCTCCAAGAAATGCCCCCAGGTCCTGTACCCTTGGCTAGTGTCAGAGTGTACTCCTAAAACCAAAAAGCTGCAAGAACTAGAGTCTATGTGAAAACCTAGAGGCCTTGGGCTTTTTGCTTCTAAAAGAATCTTCTCTCGTCTCCTCACAAACATGAAGTGGATTTCACCGAGGCCAACACGGGGCCTGTACCCGAATGCCGGCGTGACCTTCCCAGCTACAGATCCAGGACTTCATCACCTGGTTCTCGTCACGCCAGTGATGACCCAATCCAGCAGGTCTAGCCTTTGTGCTTCCTGGCACTATTATTACTAAAAACGTTCAAAATTCTTAACTCCTGTTATACTTATTGGATTTTTGTCATTTTGTTGTCATTTTCTTCTATAAAATGTACTCTATTCTTCTAAATTAGTTTGGGAATTTTCTTGTGTTGTGTTTATACTTTATTGATGTTTGAGTGCTGCATAAATACTTGACACATTGACTCTAAGTTAAGCCTGACTTTTGTTGTGCCAAGCTACAAGAGGGTGAGCACAGGATTATTATATAGTGACTTTCTTGGTTCAACCTGACTGGGATTGTGTTTACTACTCGAGTGAGGCTCTCACCCTTCTCAACTAATAACCTGATTTCTTACAGCACATCAAAACAAAACAATCAAAACAGAACGCAACACAGCAACTGCAGTACAAAACATTGCTGAACAAAAAATAGTAGCACAAAAAACAACAGAAATCCTCACCACCATAATAAAATGGCACACTACAAATGCACACAGATGTTCTTCTCACACATTACCATTTCCAAAATTCTGTTTTCATAAGAGGATGTGGGATAGGATGTGGTGCAAACGGCCAGACCCGCCGACTTTTGAGCTGGGGAACCAGGTTCGAGTTGAGTCTCGGCATTGGCTCAACATCCTGTGATTCTGGGCAAGTCACTTAATCTCCCCATGCCTACAAAAAATGAATGTGTCCTTGTGTAAGGTAACAGGTGCTCATATAAAGCAATCTAACAATTTAGGGTCGCGCTACATAAAACTGCAAACAAAATAATAATAATACAGTGAAAAAGTTGAATCGCAGCAAGCACTTCCTTAATTTAACACCAAGGATTTGAAATAGTGCCTGCCAGAAATGTTTTGTGATCTGTCACCACGCATAGCGCATGAACTGTAGGGCATGTGCTGTTCGAATTGATGAAGCTTGTTTTGAACTAGTACAAAAATATGCTCGCCTTTCCCATTCTTTAAGAGCAAATTGGCAAAGAGTCCTAAATGTATTTAAACATCATTTGTTTAATGGCGGCTTTTTTCTTTCTTTCCTCTAACATAAATTTTGATATATTAAATTGTAGCTTTCCGTTGTTTTATGCGTATATATCATCATTAACAAGATCTCTGTCTTCCTCTGTAAGTAAAATGAGCACTCAAATATTAATGAACGATTCCCAATCCATTTCCCTAACCACTTGACCGTGCCTCCTGTTCGATATTTGCAATACTGCATCAAGTATATTGTGGTGCATTGTAAGGTTTGCATAGTACTTTCCTACCCATAACAATGCCTCAAAGTGCTTTGTGGCTGGTCAGGTTAGCAGCTACTGAGATTGTTGTGCGTGGATAAGTGTATATCATAAAGACATTGCTCTTGCTTCTGCATTTAGTTGAAAGTGCTAATCTGAGATAAACACATATAAAAGTGCTCATGAACAGACACTTGGACATTCTTTCATGGATTTAAATTATCAGTTTAAAGTACACAATCTCAGACATTCAATCCTTCAATGGATTTATACAAATTCTTTCTGTCTGACCGCATGACGCGTTTTCGCTATAAATTCATAATGCCTCGAATACATACAGACCTATTACAACGTTATGCAAACATGTTTGTTAATTTATGCATTGTATAAAGATAGTTTAAAGCTATTGAGTTTTCAAATTTTCTTTGACAGTCTGTAATATCCCTGCTGAGATACCTTGAAGATCTGTAGATCTCTAGGTTTACAGCTAAAAATGTAATCACAGTATATTCTTCATTGTGTTGTTCTTTTACAGCCTCTGTTAAAGTAGGAGTCAATCAGTGATTGATGCCTGTATCTCTTTCCATCTGGTTGCGTTTTAATATCTGGAAGGGCAACGCTATTTAGAAGACTGTTTCAAAACATCCCAGACATCCCAATACACCCAAGTGAAATATATTTTAAATGCCAACAATGATGGCCTGCTCAAATCAAATCCGGTAGTGATTAATTACTAGTGGCATTTTCAGTTAGCGGCAAATGTTGCGTGGGCCACAGAAGAAAATACCGTAGTGAAGTGTTTATAAGGAAGACGTCGTGAGGCATTTTGTCCGCTCTCATTGGTCGCAACTTTAGATTCAATCAGGTATTAATGTGTTCGCGGAACATCTTGACAAATGGAGGACTATTAGTTATGTTGTTCCATACAAAAGAACTGTGTGTCACAAGATTGCTCTTCAGCTGCATGCCAGCTACCGAGGTAAAAAAAGAACATTTGGTCAATTGAATATGTTTGAGGCTTTGTACAGGCTCTTCTCTGTAAACTTATTTTGAGGCTGAGTTTCAGAATCTTAGTTATAGAATATTTGGTTTGATTCGGAGTGACACGGTAGACGAATAGCTTACAAATGTCCCAAATAAGCCGTATCTAAGTTGATGAAGTTTGTGATTTTTCTCTCCAGTCCATAGTGCACTCTCGCCATGCCTATTCAGCAAGCAGGACCCATGGAAGTCTTCATAATAAGCAATCTTATGCACGCCTCTTGAGTGACTGCCCTTCCGACACACTTAGAACTTCACATATCTAATAATGAGCCACTCTTTCTGAGGAGCTGTTACCAGTATTTTGATACATTCAACGCGATGTCCAGTAGCTTGATCCATATTGGTGAGTTCAAATCGCCCTTTATTAAAAGGACCCAGATTGTTATACATTTGGCATGCGTTGCTCTCCAGGGTTTTCATCCTTCCAAACTGGACATGACCTGAATGTAGGATGTCATCGGGATGTTCGGGAGATCCAGTAGCGATGCTGATCTTACTTATGTTGACCGGGCTGTTGAAAACAAGAATGAAAGTGCTTCCTGCCTGCACATTCTTTGCCCAGAAGAACTGACCACTACTGCGGCATATGTGCCCTGGCTCGTACTGCTCGTGCACTTCTAGGGTGGTGAAACAGGAGGCGGGTGGTAGGGCATCCCTGTTTGCCTTGTTTGCAGCAACCTCTTGAACCTCTGGCTGCTTTGGTTTGATTTCAAGGCTTTGGAAAGAAGACAAAGTGCCCACGTGCTGGAAGAGAGTGGGCGTCACATTTATCATTTCCTTTTGAGTTTTAGATTTGTAGAACTGCTCCAAAAGCCAGTCTCCCGGCATTTCATCATAGAACATCAGCAGAAACCGTGCCAGTTTTGGAAGATCTTCAGCATGAAACAATTTCCCAAGATATCCGAGCTTTGAGTAGGATATTGTAGTCCATGACATGTCTATGTTTTGGAAGGATTTTTTGATTCCTGTCAGAAAATTTGCAGCACACACTACATCATCTTCAAGCATTAAGTAGTACTCAGACAGGGGTGCACAGAAATTGACCAGGAAGGCATAGTCCACGTTCTGCTTTGATCTGAATTTTACCTTTTCTTCTGGATCGTCAAAGTTTCTTTTGAGACCCTCTAGCGTGGGATAGTTTTTCATAGAGCTGCAAATAACGATAAGGTTTCCCGCATCAACCTGTGGACGGAATATCTCCCCAATCTGCTTCACCGTCTCTTTATTATCTGAAGGATCTGAATTTGCTAGGTACACGACTAACAGCATCTCTTCCAGTTCTCTGGCGTTTGATACAGTGAAAATAGTTTTAATTGTGTCTATTAAATAATTATGCGATTTCCTTTTTACTGATGATATGCCAATGGACAGAAATCCTGAAAAATACAAGCATTACAATCAATGACAAATTAGTCAATTAGATAAAATAAGTGGTTTAAAACAAATACGTTTATTGGGTTAAGGTTTTATGCTTTACTCTTGATGGCTTCATTTTGCTGCATATATTTTATGTTGTGATTGTTATGCATTCTGAAAGTTGCTGAATTTTCGTCTCTATTTTCTACTGGAATTGCAGTTAATGATACACAAATTAGTGAGTAGGGGTTTTTCAACTATGATAGTACAATGGGTCAGGGGGTACAGGAGCAGCAAGTGAAACGAGAACAGATGTGCATTGAAACCTGAAAGATAGCCGGGACAATTAGGCTTTTTTTTAAACTTCACCTAATTCTTACTGTTCTAAAGAATTGTTTAAACAAAAATGGACAAAACGTTGATAATATGCCTGAATTGGTAAAGAAAGAGTAGTTAGGTAAAACAGAAAGGACAGGAGTAGAATAGCTGAATGGCACAACTTTTAGAAAAGCCTAGTCAATACAAATTACAACATGGTGCTAGATAATCAGGTAGATCAATGTTGCAGATCTGCACTACAAAATTGTAGAAATATGACTAAGGGTCTGAATATTAGTTGCTTGTTCTATTCCAATCCGTGCGTAAATCGCTGTTTACGCACTGCGCGGAATTACTAGTTAAAAGGTATTTAAGGCATCTGATAATTATTGGATGGGTTAAATTTCTCAAGATTCTTTGAATTTCTGCAGGTCAAACATGCCGAAATTTATCAGCGGACATGTGTACAGTATTTACTGTACCATGACGATTTGGGTGTGTTAAACACCAAAATCCATATGTTATTCCCCAATAACTCGTAATAGGTGATATTTATCACACCCGATAAATAACGAACCCCAGAGTATCATTATTTACCAGGTGTTATTACTAGCACCTTGATGTGTAATCAGGCCCAAAGTAGTTGTTTCAGTTGGTTGGTTAAGAAAATGGAACAAAATGGCAGTTCTTTGTTGGAGGTAATATCAGAAGTGTAGTTAAATCTAAAGTGTAGTTAAAGAACCAAAAGCTAAAATGAACTAAGATATATATGGTAGTAATAAACTTTAATCAATATTGTGAGTCAAAGTGCTTGGAAACTATTAAAGTGGTCATCTAGTGACTGATAAGCGTAGAAGGCTATCGCTGAAATGTTTTAATTCATGCAAGCGATTATTAATTACTCATGCCAGGATTTTAACCCATCTTTAACAGTTCCAGATACTGCTTACAGACCATGCTATTGGGGACTAGATCGAGGTGAGATGTTGAAATAGGACCAAGTCTTAATTAATGCCCATAACTCATAGGGGCATATAGAAAGAGTGGAAACAAAGTCGACAAAGAACTTATTGTACCCCACTTATGAACCTGAAGATAGGGAGGTGAGGAATTAAAAAAGACTTTACCAATTCTGACACAATTATAAATGCAGGTTCTTGACATTTAAGTACAAGATATAGAGAGACAGCAATGTCAGGATGAGAGCGTAAAGATTCTGACTCCTATAATTTATGTATTGTCTACATCAGGACATACACACCATCAAAGAGCTTCCTCGAGTCTATTGTGGACAGCTAATTCCAGCCGTGTTGAGGAGCGAATCCAATTATAAATCATGCCACCTAAAGTGGTTGGGAGGTTGTCGACCTTTAGTGAATAGATGACAGACAGTAGAGACTTTCTTAAATTCACACATAGAGAAGGATCCTTCAGGAACGATTTAATGTTGGTGCTCTGACAGCATTTGTTACGGGCAAGCAAAATACCCCCCACTTTGAATTAAAGCTCTGACCACACCAAGCAAGTTAATCAAGTATGTCCAACCCTTCCTAGAAGAGCTCCCTTGTCTCTTTCATCCAAGCATCGATCTATTCATCCTCTCACCCTTCCATACATTATTTCACCTTTGCTGTTTGTCATACATTCATTCTTTCATCCATCATTCAAACTTTTCTGATTCCATCCATCCATCTGTCCACTCTGTCATCCATCGATCAATCCACCACTCTGCCATCCTTCCATCCATCAATACATCCATCCATCCATCCATCAATCTATCATACATCCCTCATCCATTCACTCTGCCATCCATTCATCCACTCTGTCATTGATTCACTCATCCATCCACTCTGCCATCTATTCAATCATCCGTTCACCTGCTCATTCATACCTTTACTAAGCCATCTTTTCACCTGTCCATCCACCTATTCAACTTTTTACGTTGCCATCCTTACACCTGTCCATCCATCCTTTACATTGCCATCCTTTCACCACTCCTTCCATCTATCCTTTCATTTATTCACTCATCCACCCATTCCTTAACTCTGCCATCCTTTTCACCTGTCCATGCACCCCTCCATCCACCCACCCATCCATCCAGCAATACCTGTACTCTGCCATACTTTCACCTGTCCATCTATCTATCCTTCATTCGCCTTTCACCCACTCATCCATCCACTCATTTAATCAATCAATCAGGGGTTTGTAAAGTGCGGCTACTCACCCGTGAGGGTCTCAAGGCGCTGGGGGGAGTCTGCTAATCTGTCTGGTGAGGAGGTTCAGTTAAAGAGCCAGGTCTTGAGGTCTTTCCTGAACTGTGTAAACGACGCGGACTGCCTGAGGTGGAGAGACAGGGTGTTCCAGGTCTTGGCGGCGAGGCAGGAGAAGGATCTTCCTTCGGGTCTGGTCTTGTGGATCTGTGGGTTGGAGCCCAGGGCGAGTTGGGAGGAGCGGAGTTGTCTGGAAGGTGTGTGGAAGGCGAGGCAGTGGCTCAGATATTCTGGTCTTGCGACATGGAGAGCTTTGTAGGCATGTTTGAGGAGCTTGAAGGTGATTCTCTTGTTGATAGGGAGCCAGTGGAGTTGTCAAAGGTGTTGTGTCATGTGGCTGCAGCTGGGGATGTCTAGGACTAGTGGGGCTGTGGCGTTTTGGACGTTCTGTAGTTTCATGAGCTGTTTCTGGGTGACGCTGGCGTAGAGTGAGTTGCCGTAGTCCAGTCTACTGGTGATGAGTGCAAGGCTGACCATATTTTTGGATTCTGTGGGGAGCCATCTGAAAGTCTTTTGGAGTAGGCGGAGCGTGTGGAAACAGGATGATGATACTGTGTTGATTTGATGGTTCATTAAGAGAGGAGTCCAGTATGATGCCATGGTTGCGTGCGTGGTTCGTAGGGGTGGGAGGGGTTCCTAGTGCAGCGGGCCACCAGGAGTCGTCCACTCATTTATCCACCCATATACCCATCCATCTTTCCATTCAGTATTCCTTCCTTCTTTCTCTTTTCTATTTGTACATCTTTTGTTCCTCCTTGCACCTGTCAGGCGATTCCATTTACATTCCATACCCTGCTTAATTTGTCATCATGTGTCAGTCATATTGCAGTGTATGACCCCTTGATACACTAGTTCTGTATTGCAATGGCGTGAGTCATATTGCAGTGTATGCCCCCTTGGTACACTAGTTCTGTATTGCAATGGCAAATGCTTGTTTAAATGCACAAGACTGTGACAATATAATATTTGTAGTAGCCAATGCTAATTTTTCCCCAAGAATTGTAGTAACCAATGCTTGTTTGCATGCCTATGCTTTACATTTCAAGCGCGCCGGCATTGTTGTTATATTTCTATGACAACCGCATGTTGTGGGGAAGTTCCCAGGTCACGTGCGGCTGTCACTGGCTTCGTGCACGTTTCCCTTGCAAGTTCCTGGGTCAGGCGTATAGCAACGTGCCCAACAACGATCTCCTGATCAGCCTAATAGAAGCCTGTCTCCCTGCATGCTCCACTTGGCTTTTTCTTCCGGATTCAATGCGTTCGTCATCGTCATTGCTGATTGGCTCCCACAAGTTCCTACGAGCCGGCTTCAACAAGTCATCTTCGTTGGCAAGACATCG
Source organism: Calotriton arnoldi (assembly GCA_963921515.1). Taxonomy (NCBI): domain Eukaryota; kingdom Metazoa; phylum Chordata; class Amphibia; order Caudata; family Salamandridae; genus Calotriton; species Calotriton arnoldi. The sequence goes on along the minus strand of CAWUFW010002342.1, from coordinate 1,304,749 downwards.
AATTCTTGAAGCCTCCAGCCACAGCTAAGTGCCGCTTGATGAATGCTCAGAGAGCATGTTCTGTTTTCTTGAGTGACTGAGCGATCCTTGGTGTCATTTGTCCCGTGATCTCGAACCGGGATCGTGGGAAGATATCGGACTTGCTCTTTATTCTTTCCCAGACTATTTGTGTTTGTGCATGGCTCACACAGACAGTCTTTCTGTCTTAGGTGAGAAAGTGCATGAACAACACAATTTAGTTTGCACTTTGTGAATCTCTGTAACATTTCAGAGCCTAATGTGAGACAAGTGTGTAATGATGAGGTTCAGGTAGCCGAAGTGTAGTTTAAGATGATTTATTTAGTCTTAGTTGCAGGTTGGTAAATCCATGTAGAGCAGCCTCACCAGAAGCAGCTTGCCTGCTGCTCAGCCCATACTCCAACGGACACAGCTCACAACACAGGCATGCAAACCTTCCATTCATCGTCACCATTCCAGCATTCTACACAGCACATTCACACTGGCTGAGCAGCTGAGGCCAAAGCAACAGGGGAGATGCATAAATACAAATACAAGATACTACAAAGTCTCTTTTCTTTTATTATGCATACAGCATGACCATTTTGGGACATTGCAGTTGTGCATCTTGGATGTGCATGTTTGAAACTGAACCAGTTTTCCTGATTTCTGGCAGATATCAGTCACCTGCATAAATACATTTGTGATTCTTCCCTACCTAAGGTGATTGGGTTCGGTGCTTGTAATTTTTATACATTCATTGTGACAGTAAGAGAATGCTTATGTATTATGATCTTTCCCCCATCCATCATAACTAAATGCTTACAGAACAGACGGGACCTGCCCTGCTGTCCAAAGATTCGGAAACCTGGCTGGACCAGGTGGCAGACGCAGCTGTGTGTTGTTTCTTTTCTCTCATTCAATTCCCTTTCCCTTTTGGGACACCTGCCGGGACTCCTGTTCTCTTCCAGCAGTGCCGAGAGGTGTTCTAGGAGGTTTGGGGGCTGTTCATCGTCCCTGCAGGCGGCCTGCTCTTCCGGTGAGTGGTCGCAACAGCTCCTGCTTGCTCTTCTATTGATGCTCTACTCCATTATCATGTGAATTATGAGCTTTTGCCTGCTGAGTTGCAGACAGAAGAGGCCCATAATGAACCCCGCTCCTGCTGTAGCTGCTAAATCGGGGGGGTGCAGAATGCCCCTGCTGGGGCATTTCTGGCTCAAATCTGGCATTTGGTGGTGTACTTAGCTATATCGTTGCTCTTTGTCATAATATGTCTGTACTTGGGTAGGTTTTGAATGTGTCCCTGGTATATCATGACAGCACCCTAATTAATCTACAGGTGGCTTTTTTTCTGGCTCAAATCTGGCATTTGGTGGTGTACTTAGCTATATCATTGCTCTTTGTCATATTATGTCTGTACTTGGGTAGGTTTTGAGTGTGTCCCTGGTATATCATGACAGCACCCTAATTAATCTACAGGTGGCACCTAAACTACACTTTTGTTTGACTTAGTAACTCTTTTTTTAAATTAATCATCTTTTCCTTCTAGTTGTTATTTCACTGACGTTTCCCGTGATGATATCAGAAACAAAGGTCATATGACATCATTTTTTGATGTCATCAGGTTCAAAGTTCATGTTACATCACTTTCTGTGATGCCATTACGGTAGCAAACGGTCATGTGATATCACTTCCGCTAACCTGATATTTTGCTCAATTGGGGTCCATGGGTCATGGGTATATAGCCACTGCAGAGAGAAAACTGTACCTGATAATCACTAGTGTTAGGAGTAACATTTAATTGCTTGGATAAATGTGCCTTGTTAATAAAGAAATAACAACAATCACAATCATACAGGAAAAATATAAAAATCACTTTTAGGATAAGACCTGATAAATGATAGAACAAATGTTGCTTGCTGGAAAAGAGAGGCACACCGTGGACACTGAGTCGCCATTACTACAATGGAAAGTGAGAATGACTAAATGATCGCTTACAGTTATACATTCTCTGAATGCGCATTATGGCAGAACGAGGGAAACAGGACTGTTTATAATGGGGCCACTCCTGTTGAGAAATGTGTAATCTAAACCAGCACGCCTGAAAGGAAGGATGGTGTATTATGGGACTTGTACCTAGAGGGCCAGAACTTCTACTAACAGACATCGTAATACGTGCTGGTAATGGTTGGGACTACAACAGTCCCTTGTCGATTACTGTGGTTCATCAACAATTGAGAGCACGCACAGTGACATAAATACCTGTGAATTAGATTACCCATGCAAAGCCAATATTGAAAAAGACATTGCTTGTCAAAACGCATTTGTTGGTCAACAAACTCGAATTCCGGAAAACCTGTGGAGTGCTTTTGGTTCCTTGTGTGCTGTTGTGAAATAAATTGTTGACATGCAGCCACTTGCACGTAGTACAGCACCCGTTCTGAAAAGTGTTCAGCAGGTGAAAAGTCACTTTGTGTTTGAAATTAATTAATCCTGCTAGAACCATCGCTTACCGGAAAAGAAAGGCACACCATGGACACTGAGTTGCCATTACTACAATGGAAAGTGAGAATTACTAAATGATCGCTTACAGGTATGCATTCTCTTAATGGACATTGCGGATGAATGAGGGAAACAGGACTGTTTATTATGGGCTGCTCCTATTGAGAAATGTGTAATCTGAGCCAGCACACCTGAAAGGAAGGATGGTGCATTATGGGACTTGTACCCAGAGAGCCAGACATCGTAATATGTGCTGGCAATGGTTAGGACTACAACAGCTCTTTGTTGATTACTGTGGTTCATCAACCAATGGGAGCAAGCACAGAGACTTAAATACCTGTGAATCAGACTACCCATGCAAAGCCAACATTGAAAAAGACATCGCTTGTCGAAATGTATCTGTTGGTCAATAAACTCAGATTCCTGAAAACCTGTGTAATGAGACCTTTTCTGCAAAACTGGGGATAAAATGAGGTACCAGTCTGGCCCAGGTGCGCCTTTCACAAAATTTAAACATTAACAGGAAGCACTTACAAATATAAACATACCAGGTGCCACAGTTGAAGCTCCACTTCAGTAAAGCACAAACGTTCATAACTTCTTGGGTCTGACAAAGGCAAATCAAATGTGTTTCTTCTTGTATTCCAAGTAGGCCTGGGCGGTAAATTCCGTTCCGCTCGCGGAATGTGCGGAATTTGAGTAATTTCGCGTTCCGCGAATAACGCGGAATTACCAAAAATTCCGCGGCTTCGCGGAATTTTTTGCTTGTTCGCGCTTTCAAAATGCGTGTTTGCGAGATATTTCTCCCCGAGCACGCAAACAGCGTTCGCGAACAGGAAAAAAGCATCGCGAACGGGCGAAACAAGCAATTCCGCGTGTTCGCAGAACTTTTGCGTGCTCGCGGGGATTTTGTACCATTTCGCGGAGCTTTGCGTAGCGCGACTACGCAAATTCCGCCCACCGTTGATACACAATCTGAAGTCCTTAATGGAGGTGAATGCATCATTGATCTAATGGAGTGCAATCTGATCTGTAGTGACTGTGATGAGTAGTTTCTTTCTTGTCGTCTCCTGGTGACAGCAGAGTCCATGGTTCACCCTTTTAAATACCTTAAGTATGCAAATGCCCAAAATTCATAGTACCACTCACACACCCACTCAAAAATACACACAGCCACTCACACACCCACTCACACACCCATAGCTCCACTCACAGACCCACACAAGCACTCACACACCCACTCACAGATGCACACAGGCACTCACACACCCACACACAGACCCACACAGGCACTCACACACCCACTAACAGACCCACAGAACCACTCACACACCCACTCACAGACACACACAGCCACTCACACACCCACTCACAGACCCATAGCTTCACTCACAAACCCAGTCACAGACCCACATAAGCACTCACACACTCACTAACAGACTCATAGCACCACTCACACACCCACTCACAGACCCATACAGGCACTCACTCACCTACTCACAGACCCACACAGGCACTCACACACCCACTAACAGACCCATAGCACCACTCACACACCCACTCACAGACACACACAGGCACACATACACTCACTCACAGACCCACACAGCCACTCACACGCCCACTCATACTCACAGCTCCACTCACAGACCCAGTCACAGACCCACACAAGCACTCACACACCCACTCACATCCCCACCCAGGCACTTGTATACCCACACAGCCACGCCCACTCACAGCCCTATAGAACCACTCACACACCCACTCACAGACACACATAGGCATTCAAACACCTACTCACAGACCCACACAGCCACGTACAGATCCATAGTGCCACTCACAGACCCAGTCACAGACCCATACAGCTACTCACACATCCACTCACAGACCCATGCAGCCAATCACACACCCACTCACAGACCCATACACCCACTCACTGACCTATACACCCACTCAGACACCCACTCTCAAAGGTATCAAGTTACAGTTAGGAAATATAATTTTCAAAAGTTTGAATTTCCTGAAAAACATTATAGTTAGAAAATAGAATTTAAAAAACCTTAGAAATTCACTGAAAAAAAACAAAGTTTACAGGAACGTAATAGTTAGGAAATAGAATTAAAAAAACCTTAGAATTTCACTGAAAAAAACAAAGGTTATAGGGCTGTTACAGTTAGGCTCAGTGTAAGTGGCTCTATGAATTAGTGAGTGGGTGTGTGAGTGCTTGTATGGGTCTGTGCATGGGTATGTGAGGGGTTGTGTGGGAGTGGGAGTGGGTGTATGAGACATTCTATGGTGTTGTGAGTGGTTCTGTGGATGATGTCATGAGTGATGTCATCAATCATGTTACTGACCATGTCATGAGTGATGTAATATGAGAGGTCATAAGCAATGCATTATGTGGGGTGTAGGTTATAGTTAGCTCAGGTAACTATAACTGCTGAATTTCACTGGTTTTATATGAATGAAATCTGGGCCTAACTATAACGTCCCTGTAACCTTTGTTTTTTCAGTGAATTTCTAAGGGCTTTTTTAATTCTATTTCCTAACTATAACGTCCCTGTAACCTTTGCTATTTTTAGTGATATATATATATATATATATATATATATATATATAAAGAGAGATACAGAGACAGAGATACAGAGAGAGATGTAGCTATAGATATAAATATAGATGTACAAAACATACATTTGTATTAAAAGTAACACTAGAATTAATACTCACTTTTGCTGCTTGGCCGATACCCCAGCATATATTTGTAAGGAATAGGTAGAGGGTTCATAATTTCCTCGTTCACATCAAAGTGTTGAAAATGTTGCTTGGCAGATGATATTTCAGGGAAATCAGCTTTTACTATTCTGTTCAGTACAGCTGCATCCTTAAGAAGGAAATACATGAAATTCTAAGAATAAGATTATGCAAAAGTGATCCAGTCACTTGATCCTAATGTTTGTGTATGTGTCGGTTCAAAATGTACCAAATGTAGGGGTTAGGGATTGCTGCTAAAAGCATAAAAATGGCCAGTGGAGGGGTTGACAAAATAGCGCTTGGACCACCAGACAAATATCTTACCATGTTAGGTGTTTGTACCCTGGATACGGAAGTGCAATGGAACTTTCTCAGGTTCCTCTGAAGTAAGATCTTATGTTAAAAATATTTACACTAGATAATTTTCAAAATCATAGAATAACATGCTTTCTTGATTTAATCAACTCCAGATAAGGTTCTTTGCAAGATAGGATCATAAGAGTATGTAAATTGCTTGTTATTCTTACCATACAAATTGTTAAACAGCTCGAGTCCAGGTCACAAAGCTATTTCTGGTGTGAGTACATTTAAATTACATCTACAAATACTTTCGTTCAATAATGCAAAATTACATTTGAAATTCACCAAAGTTTTTGTACTCCTAAAAGATGTACTTACAAAGAGGTTTTTCCATGTGAGCAAATTTCTTACTGTGCTAAGGGAGTGAGCATTTAAAGCAGGAAATGCCCCGAAAGTTAGTAAACACTCGGAAACGTAAATGCTTTTGAGTATTCACAAACTCCTCTTCAAGGCATTCCCACCCGGTAAACGGTCAGAGATTTCCTCCTGGCAAGATCAATAGTAAAGTTTTTTTCCAGGGTGGAGAAGGAAAAGTGGCACCCTCAAATTGGTCAGGATGTTGAAAAATGTAAAATGTTAGCAAATGCGGTTTCATTTGCTCTTTTTTCATGAAAAGATATACATATGTATGTTTTTGCTTGAAAAATAGTACTTTCAAAGCGTTTTCAGGTTTATGCAAGAGAAAATGAAACTGTTGCGGGTTTCCAGGTGTAACCTAGCAATATTATAAGAACCTGCAAATGTTTTGGGAATTTCAAGAAGTTGTGAAACTGCACTGTGCTAGTTAGTAAACCTGCGAGAGCAGATTTATTACTTCGCAGCTTATTTAGAGTTTGGTGGCCAAACTAATAGTTTCCCCACTCTATTAGGGAACCCTCATGTTTCAGTCAACAGAAACTTTTGACCAACAGCCTGCCTGACATTGGACTGTCAGACAATGGATGCTAGACTGTTTGCTGTATTGAGGGCGGCCGTTCCGACATCATATTGTCTTGTTTGGGACACCAGTGAAAACCTCGAGCTGATCCCAAACAGGAGATAGGATTAAAGACCACCACGCCCTGGGAAAAACTCACAGGGCATCACATCCTTTATTTTTTTGTTTTTCCACAATAAATTCCGACTTTGGGAGTTTGTTTTTGAAGAAGAAAAAACGTTGCTGTGCGAACGCATTGAACATGGTGTCTGCACACCAAAGTTTCAGTGCCTTCAAAGGAGTCGTCTGGGCTGTGGGTGCTTAAAAGTCACAAAGATCACTGCCTGGCTGGCTGAGAGCTCTAAATATGGTTGGCTTTAGTACACCAAGGCAAAAGAATAATTCTCTCTGCTGACCCGACGAAACTGAGTGCAAACCCCCAACTGTAACTAAGTTCCTCTCTCTGTGACTCATGCACTTCCTCTTAATTTACAGTAGCCAGAGGTAACTGAGGGTCTGACTTACATGTCAGTGGGCAGGTTACTCCAGCACTAAAATAATGGATATCCCGTCCCCTGGAATATAAATCATATAATAACCTATGGGATTTATATTTCGGCAGACGGGATATCCGTCACCATTGTGATAGAGAAACCTGTCCGCTGAAATTTAAATCAGGCCCTAAGTCTGTTAAATGCTATATTTTCACAAACCTAGGCCCAAGGTTACTAATGGTTAGCGCTGCCCATGCGTCACGCTAAGCTACATAGGGGGATATTCTCAAGAACGTGTGATAATTATCGCAAAATTAGCTTAACGCAACTTTGCACATCGCAGTCCATCGCAGGAAAATAACACCGTGTTAACGTTGTATTCTCAACCCGGCGGCACCATGCGCTAGTCGCACGATAACGCGCAAAATGACCGCGTTAAAATCAACGCGATGCAGAAAAAATGCAAAACACGAAAAAAGTTGCGATGCCCCAAATCGCGATACAAAAATCAGCGATAACCAGCGACATGCCTGCAATTCCCACGCGTCATGCGGGAAAATGCACCATAAAAGCAACAACAAAAAAAGACAAAAAAAAGTGAAACTGCGTAGCACCATGGATGCACCCGGACCGAGTGCAGAGGACAACGCGAACCCCACAAGCCCCACAGACGACCAGCAAGGAACCTCGGGTCGGGGAAGGCCAAGGAGAAGAGGAAGAGGAAGACGCGGTTCAGTCCGCAGGAATACAGGATCATCGTTACGGAGGTGATAGAACACTAACAACTGTTCGTCACCTCCAACGTGTCATTGGCAACAAAGACGCAAACATGGCAGACTATCTTGGACCATGTGAATGCAGTTGCAGAGTTGAGGAGGACAATGGAAGAGGTCAAGAGGCGCTGGAATGATGTGAAGGGCAAAACCAAGAAGAAACTCAATGCCAACATGAAAGCAGCAACGCAGATTGGAGGTGGGGGTCAAGAGGCGCTGGAATGATGTGAAGGGCTAAACCAAGAAGAAACTCGATGCCAAAATGAAAGCAGCAACGCAGATTGGAGGTGGGGGTCCAGCGGCACACCAGGAGCTGGATGACATGGAGAAAATGGTGGCCACAGTCATCAGTCGGGATACGGTGCCAGGAGTAGTGGATCCGGACACTGCTCAACATGACCTGACACAACATCAACAGGGTGAGTACCGACCAGGGACTGGGGGGACGGGGGAAGATGGGGACAATGGCACACATGCACTATTAAGTAGAGCACACCGCACACCCACAATGACTCTGAATCATGTCCCTGATCTCCTTGGCATACTGCAGCACACATAGAAACAGCAAGTAGGCCCCCGTCGACAATGTGCCCAGAGGGGGCCCTCCCCACACATCACTAATCTCACAACAAACCCATACACATGTGCTGAACCCAGCAAAGCTGCGGGTCCATGTGCCACACTGACAATGCAAGTGACACTGCATGACCATTAGCATGGCTGCAGTCCAATTATCATGACATGGTGCACGCCACGACACTGAGGTGACTGAGTGTGGACCACATCCGGAAAGGAGCAGGTCACACTCTGACACATCCACGTGCACAAACAACCCCTGACGTCAACAACACATCTGCGGACAAACCATGCCCAAGAGTCACAACTCGACCAAGAGCCCAATTTACCCAAGTCCACAACATCTCAGCACTGTAGAAGCACAGAAGTCAAAGGCACACCGCCTGAAAGGGATAAGGGGCAGCCAAATCAGAGCTGCAGGGGCGACTCACCCACAATGCAGCACACACACATAAGAATAAGAGCACCTCAACATTGACAACAATGTGATACAAACTGCAACACCTTCACAACAGAACACAGGACACAACTGGTGCCGCATGTGTGTACAAAATGGCCAATCACATCTGGCATAACAGGAAACTGTGACATGACAATGTACGAGTACAACCTCACATCCGTGATGTAGTACAAATGTCCACTGTCCCGCATCAAATAGGCATCTCCTCACAAACTGTCACAATGTACATTGTCATGCAGTCTGTATGTAAACTCCACCAATGCGTCAACATACATGGAACACACTGTGAAACTGCATCTCCCCTTTACATTGCAGAGGGACAATCAACACCTCCTGCAGAGCAGACCCCACATCATGTCAGCGATGATGGAGACGCCCTCCAGGACATCGACTTTGACGAACTCCAACGGTTCATGGACAACCTCCACACCCCACCTCCAGTAGCAGGGCAGCCCAGCACCATCGAGGTGATCCCACCCCCTGCACAGACCACACAGCAGGAAGCACCCACCACCACGTCTGGCTCCCAGCACCTCACCGAAGAACACATGGCGTTCCAACGCCGTGTGTTAGACTGCCAGAAGGAGCTGGCTGAACAGGTGCGGGTGGGCTTCGACCTCATGGCAGCCAAACTAGATGCCATACGTGGGTGTCTAAGTCCCATCAGGGACCACTTACACTCCCTAACAGACACCCACAGTCTGCCCCATGCCCTCCAACAATCCATGGCTGGCGTCGCTGGAGTCATGACTCGGAGACAACAACAACTGTCTAGTCAGAATGGCTACAGCGATGTCATCCGTGATTTGGGAAACATGAGGAGGGTCATGGAGAACATGGAGCGGATGCAGGCGCAAAGAATGGCTACCACGACTGCACACAAGAAAGCTGTAGATGGGATCTTCCATGCCCTGCAGATCTTCATCATGGGAGTGATGCCACAAGACATTGCGCAGATGAATGCTGCTGCTACTTCCAATTTTGAAAAAAGGGGACCCCTACTGTAAACAATGAATTTTGCTAGCTGTAGTGTAGTGTAGCTACTATTTCCCTAATAGGCTCTGCGCATTGGAATAATATACCCTATAGGTTTGACATAGGACTAAGGTCGGTATGTCCCTATCGAGTATATTAAACTTAATTACTTGTGCCAGCTAGCTCAGAGGCCACTAGAAACTCCTTGATAAACAAGAATGGAGTAGTTTCTGGCAGCCGCAAAACGTGACAACTTTGTTTCCCTTTAGAATCAGAACGTGTCCCAGAGTCGTGGAAACAATAGATAACTATTTCACTCAGCTCACTCGTGCATACTTAGTTTTCCTCAAAGTTAACAGAAAGAATAGACGGGCGTTTCAATAAAAGATTTATTGAACAGTCTTGTTTCTCGTGTAAGTAAAATGTGCTGTTACGATCACAAGACAGTATGCAAGATAAATATTGTACAGCGTAAGCAGTAGAAATAAATAATACTGCGATAGCTTGATCTTTAGTAGATATTCATTTACATAAATAACATAGACTAAAAATGCGAGTACTCATACGATGCGTTTCTAAGCTAGTTCTACCCCAATGTACCTAACCTAACCCTTTGTAGGGAGAGGTATGAAGTAGGTGAAGTATTCCTTACTATGGTACACTAAGAGTATGTTACGCTCAGTATGCCTAGTATGCCTAGTATGCCAAGAGTCCCTCTTGGTTTCTAGTCAGCTCCATACCTTAAGAATGAGAGAGGTGGGAAACTCTTGCCAGACTCGAACTCCAACACCCCGCGAGGGAAGTCAGATCACTGGAAGATGGACTCTCTGCGTGCAGGGATGACAGCGTCTTCTCAGTGCGTCAGGCCGGGAAACGGGCTCCTCTGAAGTCGAGGTCTCCTCTAGTTTACAAGGGCTAGGGAAGGTATATTTATACCTGAGAGGTACCTCAGAATGTTAGCATTGACGTGAATCGGACAGCGGAAGACGTCCTGAATGAATCCCTAAGGTATAACGGTTCATGCATAATAGATGAGTCCTTGAAGAAATCAATAGTCCTGTGCTAGGAAACTCCCAAAGCCTAAGGGTCTGTTCTTCAAGAACTCGTTGTGATGTTAGGGTGGACGGATGTCGGAGACCATGCCTGTATTTGGAGTGCACGGTTTAATGCCTAAATAAGGACTGGGTTTTATGCCTATATAAGGGCAGGGCGAATTGTGCCTATATAAGGACATGATACAGGAAAACCTATATACGGACACCCTAAGAGGAATACAACACCCACTCCACTTTCGTGTGTACGATAAGAATATAAATGCTAAACATTTAAAATGCTAAACATTAAATGGAGTACCGCATATTTAAAAAAATATTTCTTAAAAGCATTAAAAAACATATTGAAATGCAAAAGGTAGTGTACATATTAAGCATTGCTTTTCATTTTGAGGCATATATTTGGAAAGTAAATGCAATTTAAATGAAAATAAGCAATAATATTTACATTTGACAGAAAATGATTGATAAGTTGTTAAAAAATCAAAGTCATTTCATGTCATGGAAATTAATGAACTTGTTAGACAAATAAGATGACAAAGTGTCTGAGGAAGTACCGCGAAGTCTGTACTATAAGGCTAGTTCTACTTCAAGCAGATTGAATTGCCATTCAGTTTGAAAAAACGGAAAAAAAGTTCAATTTGGGAAGAGTTCCAATTTTTGAAATATGAAGGCCAAATTTTACTGCGTCTCTGGTACACTGTGGGTTGAATCAGAGTCAGTGTACGGGTCTGTTGTAAACATGAGATCATCTATTTCTGTAGACAAAATATCGTCCACTGAAGTTGGTGTCAGTTGGAACACCTCGTGTAGTAGATTAATTGCACAGAGATGTGAAGCATCGCTTTCAGCATAGGATGCCGCAGCAATGTTCGTGTCCGTTGTTACCTGTGTGCCTGTAGATCCATCTCGTACCTCAGAAGCAGCTGGAAGCGTCTGTGAGATCTCAATGAATGCCGTCATCAGGATTGGTAGCCTCTGGGGACAACACAGAGCATGGGCCGTTATCGGGTCCAGCAGAGTATCGACATCCGTTGGCGTTGCTGATGGAAATGTTAGACAGGTGTCTAACACGCATTCTTCACCGCATAGCAGGCATCGTAGAACAGGTAAGATGCAATCTTGCCAGATTGGTCTGAATGACAGGAACCATGTGGTATTCAGGTCCCGTAGACGAGTCATGCCCAAAAGCTGTACTATTCACTCACGGCACTTTCGTTCAAGGAGAGCTTTCTCCATTTCGCTCGGAGTGATGTCTGCGAATAGGCTGGCCATAGCGTAATAGCAGGAAGAGAAATAGAATTCCGGCAACAAGTGCGAGAAGTAATGGTATGCCACCAAACACCGAATGTGCAAAGTTCGGGATGATTCCGAGTATTGCCTGGAAGGGTGCTAACAGACCGGAGCAGATGCTCTTAAATACATGTACAATTCCGCTTGTATCAGACATGTTAAAGATACGTCCTATCATTTCCACGAAATGTATAGGGCAGTTTGTACGTATTAAAGTCTGTATCTCAGCCGAAGTCCTTGCTACTTGTAGATCATAGGTTTCTTTGGCCGAGGTCAAAGGCACTGTTTACTGTAAAAGCATGGCTTTCATTCTGCTTAAAGTATCAAATCTTATAAAAGAGACGTTCAGCGAAGGCCACAAAGGCGACTCCCTGACTGTGTCTATTGGGGCAAACAATACTTGCATACAGCAAGTGACCCTGGAGTTGACCGTTACTAGATATGGGATGCCTGGCAACATGCCGCAGCAACTCTGATCATTCAACATGAGGTAACTCCCATTAGAAAGTTGTCAAAACGTTGGATTAATCACAGCAGCTGGTGTACCCTGCTGATGGCAAGACAAATTTGCCACAGAACCATTGCAAGCCCCGTGTAAAGAAATGTCCTGACATATAAGTGAACCGCTCAGTGCACTTTTACAGTGTGTACCGCTCAAAAACACTTCACGATCCCCACTCCAGCATCTATATGTATACGGTAAATTCCAAGATGTCTTAATGTATTCCTTACGAAACCTTTCATATTTGCCTGCTTGCATTTGTTTGAGGCAATACTGAAACTGAAAAGTAGTCACAGGTAGTGTGATTTTGCCATGAATTAGCCATTCTGTAGCTGGTTTTTCTGCCACTGTGAATGGTAACTTTTCCAGTTTTTCAATGCTCAGCACTGTATACTTTGCTCCTCTTTGTGCCAGTTCGATCTTTTTATCAGTTAGATTGTATTCTGCAAACAGAGCTGACGTGTTGATGTAACGCCAAGGCACATAGCCCGCACGCAAAGATTGCAGCGTCCAGCTTAATAACACAATAGAACGTAATTGAGATTGGCCTTGCTGTAACATCGCCAAATCTTGTTCTAGTATGTCGATAGCAGAGGATACAATGTTGTCCAATGAATATATTCTGGAGGACAAAGTTGTTAACCCATTGTCGACCACAGTGAGTGTTTTCTCTAAATTAATACGATCAAGTTCACGTATTCGTTCTGCGGCCTCCATCTGTGATACTTTCCATGCTTCATTATAAGCAGCATAGATGCCGGCATATATGAAACGATTTTGACACGGTTTTCTTGGTCCAAGCAAGAATTCCCTAAGGTCTGCGTCTTCTTTAAGTAAGGATAAGTGTTGTTTCACATCCTGTAGTGTAGATTTCTGCAGCCAATCGAGGCATAATTTTCCTACACTGTATGTTGTTACAGATGCTGTCTTTGGACGTATCTTGGGTCTGGCCTATGAATAGTAAAGCCCTGAGTTTTATTCAGGAATCTTTCCTGACAGTTGTTCGTGTCTGTGGGCCAGATCAACCATTTTTTCCAATAAGGATTAGATCTGTTGAGTTGTAGTTTATTGTCAACTGTCACCACTGCCTATGTATTGTTATCACTTGCAGGTGTTGGTACAGAAGGTGTTTTCATCTCTTTTATCTTGGCTAGTCCAAGACAAGATGTTTGTTGGACAGTTTCATTCAAAAACATTATTTGTTCAGGGATGATACAGGCTCTAAATAAAGCTTCTATCCCCTGCACTTGCCACTCTTTAGTACCCCAGACAGTTTTTGTGTCTATTGTGTCTTTCCAAAAGTCGAAACCCCGTCTAGACAGTTAGGCAATAAATGCTGCAGAGTAAATCTGTTTTGTATTAGTTAACATAATTTTCAGTCCTGTTTTGTTTACATGTTTATAGTCAAACGTTTCTGGATCAGATGAATTGTAACCTGAAAAAATATGGAAACTTGTTAGCAAATGTTTTTGAACTACCTTGTGGTGGTGTAGGACAATGCTCCCATTGGTTAAACATAAACACATTTCTAGGGTATGCAGATTTATGCAAATAATGATGACCATAGTGGTTATAGCAATACAGCTGTTCATAGTCTGATGAACCCTCTAAATATTCATTTTTAGAAAATGCAGCAGATTTTTCTAGGTCAAACATTATGTCGTTAACAGTCTCAAAGTCCCAATCATCAGAATAGGTACTGGACGAAATGAGATCACTTAGTGAAATTTTTAACCAATGTGGAATGTTCAATTGTTCCGTCGGGCCAAAGATATCAAAATCTGTTTTGTCCCACACTATACCATCCTGTATAGGAACGGCTGTGATGTTCACTGTCGACAAGTCTCTTGCTTCACGATGGGAAGATTTATGAGGTTTCAAAAGCACGTTCACATCTTTTCCTTCAATGTGCACATGGATGTATCTGCCACTTATAAGCACGCTCACAGTTGTAACCAAAGCTAGCCAGAGCAGGAAAACAAATAGTCCAGATATAATCCAGAGCTCAATCCATGGGGAAACCAGATAAGTCTTTTTCAGAAAGTGAAGAAAGTCTTGTACTTGCTGCTTGAGTTTGAATGATGCTGGCGTCGTTTCAGGTTCACTCGGATCTTCTGAGAACGTATCAAAGTTAATGAAATAGCCAGAAGCAGTTCTGTCAATTGTTGGAATTGCATCAGGATTTGTAGAAATCGCTGGAACCAGTTGATCACTTGCCACGTTGGTGTAGACAGGTGCATTTGGACGAACTGTTACTTGGTTTTCAAGAGGGATGAGTTCCATTGCATGGTTGCCTAGTCCTTCATCTGTTACAGCTGAATTCTCGATGGTTATCAGTCTTTCAGTCTGAACCTCTTGGATAGTAGAGAGAGGAGTGCGTCTGCTACTAGGTCGGAGTCCACGAGGCCTACTATTTAGTATTGGCCACATACTGTGGTTTGATGAGGTCGATGGACACAAATCTTTTCTCCTTTCTTCCAGCAAGGGGCGGCAGAAATACTGTTCTTGTTCCTTGAACTGCTAGGACAGGTACTAGTTGTCTGTAAGAAGGTCCAAATTCCTTCTTGTCCGCAATCTTTTCTCTGACTAGATCCCCAACTTTTGGAATCCAGACAGGCCTTGCTGGGACCGCCGGTTTTTCCCCAGTGGTGGTTGGCTGCAGGAATACGTTGCTTTGTTTTGATCTCAGTTCATTGAGTTCCTGTAAAACAGCCAAACGATCTTTGATATCAAACGGTTTATTTTCCACCACTATGCCTACGTGATCGAGGTCTGGTACCCACATTCTTGTCCCAAATAGGACCTCATATGGAGTGGCCCCCCCAGAGAACTTCTTGGCAGATTGTTTAAGGAGCGTTGGACCCCATAAAGATGTTTGACCCACCCATCACCCGAACCTAATACCCTAGCTGTTATAGACTGCTTTATGTCCCGGTTTTTCCTTTCCACAACCGAATTTCCCTCAGGATGGAATGGAGAGGAGTACCGCAATGCAATGCCCAGACTGGCCATGGCTTCTTTGTAAGCCCGAGAGCTAAACGCAGGGCCCTGGTCAGAATGTAGCGTGCCTATTACGTATGTGCCGATAAAGACTCGCAAATCTTTTATAACAGTTCGAGCGTCAGCCGAGCGCTGAGGCCATATCCATAGGAACCTTGATTCAGTATTTTTGGGATTGCATTTGTCCAGAAGGACGCATGCGCGTAGATAGTCTAATGCTGTCTAACAATGGCGTCTGTACTGGGCAGCTACATTCGTAGCATTGTGTCTGGTGGCGGTCAGCATCACGCTGTACCTTACAGTCAATGCAGTTATTGATGAAAATGTGGATTTCAGTATTCATCCCAGGCCACCAGTACATCTCTTTTAATGACAAAATTGTTTTAGAGATCCCTTGATGTGACAGACCCTCCCCCAAATGTGCTTCATAAATCAAAGCTGCTCTACGTTCCATGTTTGGGATTACCCTATCCCCACTCCAGGGATTCGAGCAAAAGGAACGCTGTTCGCATCAATTACATAAGAGTAATTGAGTGGAAACTTTTTTGGTAACGCTGCACCACTGCCTTTGCTTGTAGTATTGACAGCCAACATTATCTCACTGTCTATTTTTGTTTTTGAACGAGTGATCGCAGCTACGGAAGCCATCTGAACAGCCCCCTTTGCGGCTTCGTCAGCCAATGAATTCCCTGCAACGTGAACGCCATCATGTTGATGACTCAGTGTGTGGATCACGTGAGCCTTTGGTAGTTCGTTTTTCAACTGAACTACATGTTCCCAAAGCGTTTTGTGCTTTATTGTGCCACCTTTCGCATCTTTGAAACCATTTTCAAGCCAGTTTTGGATATATTCATTATACGACTGAACACAGTAAAAGGAATCGCACACTATCAGTGTGGGGAATTCTCGATCTGTACTTTCAAGTGCCAGTTTGAATGCTTGTAGTTCAGCTCGCTGAGCTGTACAATCTCCTAGAGATTGAGTTTTTGTGACCATAGGTCTGAAGATGCCATCTCTCATGCAACCTTTAACGATTGCACATGCTGCACTGTAAGCTTGCTTACTCCCTGTTGCGGGCTGTGCGGATCCGTCAGTGTAAATTATGAATTCGTACTGATCGAGAGGCAGAATCTCAGTGGGCAGAGGACATTCTTGTTCATATTGCAGGAACGCTTGTGTTTTTAAATCGGGATCAAAAACATATTCAACATCTGTTGCAGCAAGAGAATTAACCCATTGTATCCATCTTGGATGTAATGCTTTTGCATTTGGAATGCTTGCTTTTGTGACCGCTTCTAAAGCTGGTACTGGGGTAACGACAATAATGCGTTTCCCTTGGGCTAAGGCTCTTTCTTTTGCTACAGCGGTTTGAACTGCTGTCAGAATTTTTTCAGTTGAAGTGAAGCGCATTTCCGCTTGTGTATACAAATGAGATTTGTATGCAATTGGTATTTTTTCACCCTCATTAAATGTTAAGTAGGTGAATCCGCATTGACCCGAAATTATTCGGATCACCAGGTTGCGTTGACTTACGCGTGTTTGTAAGTGATTTGTTGCTAACATGTTAGCCTGGAATGAACGCAAGATTTCTGTGTGTTCTTGTGTCCAATTTCTGATTGAAAAATCAGGTTTGATTAATGCGTAGAGAGGTTTAACCCTTTCCGCGTAATTTAGAATGTATGTTCTTCCAAAATTTAGGAAACCCAGGATGGATTGTAAGTATTTTAGCGTTTTTGGAGGTTGGAGCAGCGCACATTTCTCTAGAAAGTTAGCTGCCAAGCTCTTGCCTTCACTTGAAAGCTCATATCCTAGAAATAGGACATTGAGATGGGCAATTCTGGACTTTTTGAAGTTGAATTTGTAGCCCTCAGAGGCGAAGCCCAATATAATGGTGCTCACCCTGTTCAAGTGTTTATCCAGGTCATCGTCTGTCAGATAGATGTCATCGACATACGACAATGCCTCGTTGTCATAAATTTGTAGTAACTCCATTACCCTCGCTGAGAATAAACCTGGGCTGTTCTTGAACCCTTGTGGGAGTCAACAAAATTGACGCTGGGTCCCCATGATGGCGAATGCTGTTAAGTACCTACTTTCAGGTGCTATGTTTTGACAAAAGAAACCATTTGAAATATCTAATGTGGTTTTATATTTTTTACGCACAATGTTATTCATTAATGCTGTGCTATGTGCATTTTGCACTGCAAAAGTTTTAGAACAAGTGTTTAAGTGTCTGTAATCCAAAACTAGACAATATGATTTGTCTGGTTTGGAGACAGGAAACAAAGGATTGTTCATTGAGGAGGTGCATGTTTCAATCACCCCTTGGTATTCAAGTTGATCTAAGATCTCCCTGACCTGTTTTTTTAGCTTCTTGCTTTACTGGGTACTGCCTTTGTGCAGTTGGTTCATGTTTCAGATGTATTTTATGGTGAGTCCTCATCCCATCCTACATGATTTTTATATAATGCTGGGGCCTGGGCTACTGCCCATTTCCTGGCATATGTATATTTTAAGTGAATTGGAATGTGGTTGGAGAAGGCAGGCATAATAATGTCCTCGCCCTGTGAGCACTCCCTGACAAATTGTGGTGGCCAGTCTTTTTCTGCTAGAAGTATGTCATAGCCCCTTGATAGTCTTTCCCAAAAAAGTGCTTTCACCTGTCTAGGTATGTCTCCCTCCATTCGGAGTGTTATTTCATATAACTTTTGTGGAGTACTAACCCTGGTGTCTACAGTCTCAACTGTAATGTACTCATTCAAGTCCACTATCTCCAGAAGTTCCTTCAGGTTCTGGCGAGCTATTGTGACTTCTGCTGCACTGTCCAGCATTGTCTGAGCCCATTCTCCGTTCTTGAGTTGTGTTCTCAGTATTCTCGGCATGTCTGACCTTCAGACCTGCTACTTTCTTTTGGAGAATTGAGGTTTTGGTTTATTTTTTGGAGCGTGTTTTTCTTCCTTGGATTTCACGCGTTCTTCTCTATGTTCTGACCGTCCTCTTCTTTCCGAAGTCTGTGATGAGATCTGAAAGGGACGAGAGGAACGTGTATCAGTATCTTGATACCTGTCAGGCTTTCTCAAATTATCCCTATTCCTGAGGTTATACCTCCTTTCAGAGGGCTCCTTTTGAGGAGACCTACCTCGGGATTGAGAACGTTTCTCGTTTGAATTTTGTTTAGTAGTCTCCCACTTCTTTTTAGAAGATGTAGGAGTTTGTTTAATAGAGTCCTTCTCAGGACTTTCAGATAGTTTTGGCTTCACTGGTCTTCCACCCAAACTATCTCTGCCTAATTCTGCATAAGATTGTTCTATTATTCTGGGTAGCTCTGTTTGATGTTCTGTAACATCGAATTCCCTTAATCTTTGGCGGATCGCCACTGCTGCTGCCTCCCCTTTAATATTAGATAATATTATTGTTGAGACCTGGTCGAAATCTTTCAGTAATTTCATACCTAAATTTAGAGCAGGCTCTGCCCCGTATTCGTTTTGAATTTGTTTTAGGACATCAGGTATTACCGCAATTGATGGAATACCATGTGTTTTAGTGTAGATGGCAGCAAAGACTGAGCCCCAAGTGGTGCAGTCTTCCAGTTGTGGTGTGATCCCCATCGGTAAACAGATGGTTAGGATTCTGTGTTTCTCATACGGGCTAGTATTTGGAAATACTGCTTCGATTTGAGTAATTTTTTGAGCTATCCAGAATGGAATTTGCTCACATTTTGTGGGCATTTTACCCATGACTGCGTATAGAGTCTGTGGTGTAATTTTTAGTGTATTCCCTGGTTGAGGAATTTGATTTGGAAGTGTCAATGGTGGTTGGACTGTGAAAGTCCTCATGACATATTGGACCAATTGTCTGTAGATTTTTATTAACTCTGTAAGTTGAGTAAGTAGTTCCTCATCTGACTATATCAAGTTCAGGATGAGGTGTGTAGCCGGCTAGAATCGGCCATGTTGCTCCTGGTCTACCTAGTGGACCGAGCCTGGTAATGTTTCTGTGATGTTTTAGGGCGCCTTTGAACCAGAGCTGATGCTCCTGGTATGTTAATGGAATTTCTATATCCTCGAACGGGATGTATTCCTCTGGTGGATCATCTTCTTTGTAGAAGTGAAACAGTTTTGTAACTGGATTGGATTCAGGAAATATTACCCATGAATAGAATACCTCTGTCTGAAATGATTCGTGTGCCTCTATCACGAAAACTGCTCTACCTCCTCTTGGTGGTAGGCCATGTTTTATAAGTTTTAGAGTGATGGCTCTTCTTAAGTTTGGAGCGATGTCTATAACACCCTCCTCGGTTTCATCTAAACCTGTAAAGTTAAAAACTGCTAAGGCTGGGTCAGCCGCAGCGCCACCGGTTTCGGTCATTTTGTTTTTTTTGAAAAATGTAGAACAAGTTTCAAGGAAACAAAGATAAGGTGCACAATATTTTGGAACACTGTATCCTTCAACGTTGAGCAAACCAAACAGCTAATATATAGGGTGCTTTCCTATGTAGCCGTGGCAGATACTTAACCCTGCCCACTCCAGATGTCTTTTGGAGTATATGGGTAGGGGTCTCTGAGAGAAAAGGCACGGCTGAGTTACTCAGTATCTAGCGTTGAATTACCGCCTTACCAAACTTTGGGCGCCATGTAGTGCAGCTCCTATTTCCCTAATAGGCTCTGCGCATTGGAATAATATACCCTATAGGTTTGACATAGGACTAAGGTCGGTATGTCCCTATCGAGTATATTAAACTTAATTACTTGTGCCAGCTAGCTCAGAGGCCACTAGAAACTCCTTGATAAACAAGAAGGGAGTAGTTTCTGGCAGCCGCAAAACATGACAACTTTGTTTCCCTTTAGAATCAGAACGTGTCCCAGAGTCGTGGAAACAATAGATAACTATTTCACTCAGCTCACTCGTGCATACTTAGTTTTCCTCAAAGTTACACAGAAAGAATAGACGGGCGTTTCAATAAAAGATTTATTGAACAGTCTTGTTTCTCGTGTAAGTAAAATGTGCTGTTACGATCACAAGACAGTATGCAAGATAAATAATGTACAGCGTAAGCAGTAGAAATAAATAATACTGCGCTAGCATGATCTTTAGTAGATATTCATTTACATAAATAACATAGACTAAAAATGCGAGTACTCATACGATGCGTTTCTAAGCTAGTTCTACCCCAATGTACCTAACCTAACCTAGGTGTAGGGAGAGGTAAGAAGTAGGTGAAGTATTCCTTACTATGGTACACTAAGAGTATGTTACGCTCAGTATGCCTAGTATGCCTAGTATGCCAAGAGTCCCTCTAGGTTTCTAGTCAGCTCCATACCTTAACCCCTTCGATGCTCATGACGAGCTCAGCTCGTCATGCTGCGCGGTCGGGCTGTGCGCATGACGAGCTGAGCTCGTCACGACCACGCCCGCGATCGGAATGTCCAGCACCTGGGCAGAATTCCGATCGCGGCGAAGCGGTTAAGAATGAGAGAGGTGGGAATCTCTTGCCAGACTCGAACTCCAACACCCCGCGAGGGAAGTCAGATCACTGGAAGCTGGACTCTGCATGCAGGGATGACAGCGTCTTCTCAGTGCGTCAGGCCGGGAAACGGGCTCCTCTGAAGTCGAGGTCTCCTCTAGTTTACAAGGGCTAGGGAAGGTATATTTATACCTGAGAGGTACCTCAGAATGTTAGCATTGACGTGAATCGGACAGCGGAAGACGTCATGAATGAACCCCTAAGGTATAACGGTTCATGCATAATAGATGAGTCCTTGAAGAAATCAATAGTCCTGTGCTAGGGAAACTCCCAAAGCCTAAGGGTCTGTTCTTCAAGAACTCGTTGTGACGTTAGGGTGGACGGATGTCGGAGACCATGCCTGTATTTGGAGTGCACGGCTTAATGCCTAAATAAGGACTGGGATTTTATGCCTATATAAGGGCAGGGCGAATTGTGCCTATATAAGGACATAATACAGGAAAACCTATATACGGACACCCTAAGAGGAATACAACAGTAGGGAACAATATCATTAGGGGTAAAACAAAAAGCTATCCACAAGATATATAATAATTAGTTAATGTAAAACATCAGGCCTGGATCTGTGTGAAAACAGTACACATTAATTAATCATGTATATGAAACTACAAACAAATCCTTTTTGATACAAAATTGTGTTTCTTTATTTTAATAAATGGATTTTTTCTGTTCATATTCTTTTTATATTTTCTTTAGATTTATTAGATATATGCTTCTTTTTAAATCTTTTGATGATTATTTTTATACATAAATAGTAAAGTGACACAAATCGTTTTTCACAAACACAACATAACAGTGCTATACATTAAAAAAAATTCCATTTAAAAACCAAGAGAAGGAGTTGTTAAGTTGTCAAACAATTCAAAGGCTGGCGGTCGATGAAAAAACACGACACGCGTTTCGGCGTTTAAGCCTTCGTCAGGTAGAACCGTCTCAACTTTCTCTATAATAAAGTGCAGAATAAACACAGTAAGAAGCTAAAAAGCACTTAAGGCCTGATCATTTAATACTGATATACAATTGAGCATTCAAAGCTTCTATTCCTTCTATCTATATCCTTATCATGGGTGCAGGAGCTCTCAACAAGAGTTCTTCTAGGAAATACCAAATCTGATCTTTGCCAGGCCCAAAAGGAAACCACATACTAAGGGTTCACTGCCTTCATCAATATATCTTATAATGCAACAAATAGCCATCCGGCATTTAGAAACCACTGCTCACTAGAGGACGATTTAGGGCCAGATGTACGACCCTAAATTGCATGTGCAAACGGGTTTGCGACCCGTTTGCGCATGCAAACGTACACAGGGCCATGTACAATTCTAAATAGCGAGTAGCAATTTATTTGCGACTCGCTATTTAGGAATTGCGACTCGCTATGAGCAAGGGGCGTTCCCTTCCTAATAGAGACCGCAAAGCCATGTATGAATGTTTTGCGACCACAATTGCAGTCGCAAAACACTCGCAAATTACCACCCTCTTCAAGAGGGTGGTAATGGAGTCGCAAATGGGAAGGGGTCCCCTTCCCCTTTGTGACTGGCCCCCAAAATATTTTTTAAGGGCAGGCAGTGGTCCGAGGAACCACTACCTGCCCTTAAAAAATGAAACGAAAACGTTTCATTTTATTTTTTTCCAAATGCATCCCATTTTCCTTTAAAGAAAACGGGCTGCATTTTTTTTTTTTTTAAACTGCTTTATTTAAAAGCAGTCCCAGACATGGAGGTCTGCTGAGCCCAGCAGGCCACCATCCCTGGGAGTGCACGCCATTCCCAATGGGGTCGTAAATTGCGAGTGGCTCATGAATATTCATGAGCCTTGCA
The DNA here is from genome assembly GCA_963921515.1 of Calotriton arnoldi. Lineage (NCBI taxonomy): Eukaryota > Metazoa > Chordata > Amphibia > Caudata > Salamandridae > Calotriton > Calotriton arnoldi. The sequence goes on along the minus strand of CAWUFW010002342.1, from coordinate 1,281,754 downwards.
ATTTGTGACCCAATTGGGAATCGCAAACAGTGTCTCAGACACTTTGGTGCATACCAATTTGCGAGTTGCAAATTGCGAGTCGCAAATGCGACGCAATTTGCGACTCGCAAATTGGCGGGTCGTACATCTGGCCCATAGTGTTCTTTGTTTCTGCATATCTAGTTTAACTATATAACTGGCGTTTCAATCTTCACTAAAACAGGCTTATTGCTTTCAACTATGGTATTGAAATGATGCTTTGTACCTCTGTATTAATATTTTTCATTTTATTTCTGCTGGTGCTTGAGAGAGTCCTCCAAACACAGGAACTCTATATTGCTTGCACGTCAATAACAATTCCCTCCACTCTGGGATACTGCATTATACAGTCCCCACAAAAGGTACCCTGCTATCAAAACATTGCACCACACCAATCTCACAATGAGCAGGGGTTCAGAGAATATTGTATTTTCAATGACAGACCACGACCCCACTTAATGACCAGGGCTTAGAACTGTTTGCAGGTATTCACTGTTTCTCAAGCAGGTACCTAAAAATGTCAGTGTAACATGCACCCAGAAATACATGAATTCACCCATGTGTACATGTATTCGTATTAAAACAAAACACACAGCAAAATATGTGAGATTGTGAAATATGTCAAACTACTGGGAAAAGCCCTGGTCATCAGTGTTAATCAAAGCGATACAAAAGGGGATGATGGACGGAACGCTTGAGCCAATCAAACACTCACCCCCAGTCAACTGATCTGGGTTTAATCCATCATCATTCTTTAGCTCACTCCACCACCCCAGTTCAGACATGGCCATATGCAAATCAGTCTGACCCTGTGCCTCATGGGAACAGTCCAGCCCGAACTGCCAAGCCATGTCTTCCCTGGACCGGAAACAAGCATCCTAGGACCGGTTTCTGGCATTCCAGCCGTCATCAGCCAGGCTTGCTTGAATCCAGTGGCAAAGTGAGCAAGGGACCCACGTCTGGGCATACCCCCGCCAACTTAGGGCGAACAAAGCGATACAAAAGGGGATGATGGACGGAACGCTTGAGCCAATCAAACACTCACCCCCAGTCAACTGATCTGGGTTTAATCCATCATCATTCTTTAGCTCACTCCACCACCCCAGTTCAGACATGGCCATATGCAAATCAGTCTGACCCTGTGCCTCATGGGAACAGTCCAGCCCGAACTGCCAAGCCATGTCTTCCCTGGACCGGAAACAAGCATCCTAGGACCGGTTTCTGGCATTCCAGCCGTCATCAGCCAGGCTTGCTTGAATCCAGTGGCAAAGTGAGCAAGGGACCCACGTCTGGGCATACCCCCGCCAACTTAGGGCGAACAAAGCGATACAAAAGGGGATGATGGACGGAACGCTTGAGCCAATCAAACACTCACCCCCAGTCAACTGATCTGGGTTTAATCCATCATCATTCTTTAGCTCACTCCACCACCCCAGTTCAGACATGGCCATATGCAAATCAGTCTGACCCTGTGCCTCATGGGAACAGTCCAGCCCGAACTGCCAAGCCATGTCTTCCCTGGACCGGAAACAAGCATCCTAGGACCGGTTTCTGGCATTCCAGCCGTCATCAGCCAGGCTTGCTTGAATCCAGTGGCAAAGTGAGCAAGGGACCCACGTCTGGGCATACCCCCGCCAACTTAGGGCGAACAAAGCGATACAAAAGGGGATGATGGACGGAACGCTTGAGCCAATCAAACACTCACCCCCAGTCAACTGATCTGGGTTTAATCCATCATCATTCTTTAGCTCACTCCACCACCCCAGTTCAGACATGGCCATATGCAAATCAGTCTGACCCTGTGCCTCATGGGAACAGTCCAGCCCGAACTGCCAAGCCATGTCTTCCCTGGACCGGAAACAAGCATCCTAGGACCGGTTTCTGGCATTCCAGCCGTCATCAGCCAGGCTTGCTTGAATCCAGTGGCAAAGTGAGCAAGGGACCCACGTCTGGGCATACCCCCGCCAACTTAGGGCGAACAAAGCGATACAAAAGGGGATGATGGACGGAACGCTTGAGCCAATCAAACACTCACCCCCAGTCAACTGATCTGGGTTTAATCCATCATCATTCTTTAGCTCACTCCACCACCCCAGTTCAGACATGGCCATATGCAAATCAGTCTGACCCTGTGCCTCATGGGAACAGTCCAGCCCGAACTGCCAAGCCATGTCTTCCCTGGACCGGAAACAAGCATCCTAGGACCGGTTTCTTTTTTTTTTTTTTTTTTTTTTTTTTTGGCATTCCAGCCGTCATCAGCCATTAATCATGCATACTTCACCTTTGTCGCTACACAGGAAGACCAACATTATGCAAGTAGGCTCACTAGGGTCCTAGTTGGCAAAAGAAGGTAGCACGTACATTGACCTTTTTGGAGTTAGGGTAGCTATGTACAGGGGTGGCTCCTCCACTAAGGCGGAGGAGCGTCGCCCCACTGCTCTCTGAGCAGTTCAAAAAGGAAAAATAAAATGATAATAACACAACATTATTATCATTTTATTTTTCCTACTGCAGTGGCTCAGTTCATTTCCTGCGGGAGGCGCTGTGTTCCTTGATGCCAGAGCACTGCAGAGGAAGGAGTGGTGGCCCTCTCAAGTGCGCATGACGGTTTGGCCGGTCGTCTTGGCCCGGCCAAATAGTCATGCGTACTTTGCATGTTCTCCATTGGCTATATTGTACAGCCCGGGTGAAGAACTTGCCCAGACTCTCAGTCCCCGTCTGAGCACCGAACCATGGCGCTCAGACCGAACACAACGCTGCATTTCAGCATTGTAATTGGCTTAAGGGAGCCTGGGAGCTCAGGTGCTTCCTGCTGCCGGAACACCAGACAGAAAGAAGATGAAGAGGACAGAGGAGAGGTGGCGGCCGGCCGTACCAAGGTTAGTTTTTTTCATTCCCCACACCCACCGCCACTTTCCCCACCCCACCACCACCATCCGGTACCAGCCGCTACTGGGTATGTACCAAGGGATTCTACTTCGGTTGACCCCATGGAATAGAAAATGTGAACAAGAGGATTGGAATCCTGGTGTAGCTTTCCTTCCAGAAATATTAAATCGTTCATCCAAAGTCTTTTCAATTGTACAGGGTTCTTTAGTTCTTCAAATCCCAATATTCTTCACAGTATTATGGTGTTGCAGCAATGGATTAGATTAAAACATATATTAAGATGAATGGGTATGGCACCAGAATTTTGAGTGGTAAATATCAAGGGGCAGATTTACAAGCCCCTTGCGCCACTTTTGCGTCACTTTTAACATGGGAAAAGTGACGCAAAAGTGGCGCAAGGGGCTTGTAAATCTGCCCCCAAGTTTCCAAAATTTCAAAGCAAACATAATGGCAACCATAATATTGATCAGATAAGTATATATAGGTAAGTAAAGTTTTGCTATACTTAACTCCACATAGATTTACTTATTGATACATATATCTTTAATATACAAAGATGTGGGGTGTAGACTATTAGATCTAGGGATCCAGAACTTAAAGCCTCTGAAGAAGTCAGGCCATTGGCAGCCCTCTTGGTTCAGTGCCTACAGCACATGCTGCACTTGTTCAAGGGAGGGCCGGTACAGGTGCCAAACCTAAATCACACCAACCTCTGGGCTGAGGATGGGCTCAAGAAGACGGGTGCCAGCACATTGGTTTCCATTGTCAGTTTCAATATAGACACTTTGTTGCTGCTGCTCTCATTGTTCTGTTTCTAACATGCCCATTTGATTATCCAAGGAATGTTGATGATAGGCCCTTAGTTGTCAGATGCTTACATCTGCATTTGAAAGGATGCTTCTGCCCTCTCACCCCCTGGGCTGTTCAACCCTTGATTCCTGTCAGAAATTGGGCTACTTGTTGAGGGGGGTGAACCCCTACTGAAGCTGGACCCACAATCAATATCAGGTTGTCGTTACAAGCAAACCCCAAATTTACCTGTGCTCAACCCCTTAGTAGCTTGGCACAGAGCAGTCAGACTCAACTTAGAGGCAATGTGTAAAGTATTTGTCGAACACTTCAAACAATAACACAGTGAAATCACACCCTAAAAAATTCCACACCAGATTGAGAAAAATGTATTAATCTTTAATAAATAAGAAAGACAAAATGACAAAAATCCAATCAGTAAAATCGGAGATATGTAATTTTGAAGATTTCAGTGAAAATAGCACCAAACTAAAGTGCCAACTGTAAATATTTGGTCGCGCCGCACTGGGACGAAGTCACAAGTTCAGGCCGACCATGATAGAGTGTGGGCCAGTTACAGGGACCCAGTTAAGCCCGTTGAACAAGAGTACCTTAAATCCGGATTGCTGAGTGTTGCGAGGTCCTGTGTTGAGCATGTGCTGCGCAGCCAAGGTGATGCATCGGTTTCAAAGAGACCTGAAGCTGTAATTAACCCTGGGCGGTGAACTCCGCTCCGCTCGCGGAGATTGCGGAGTTTTCCGCACTCCGTGTTACGCGGAGCTCGCGTTCATCAACGTCAAGTTGGCGAGCGCGAGCGAGGAAAATCTACTTCCCGGCGAGATTTTTCCTCGTTCGTGATCGTCAACATCAAGTTGGCGAGCGCGAGCATGGAAAATCAACCTACCGGCAAGATTTCTCAACGCGGGGGTCAGATTTCTCATTGCGAGTGGTCGCGTATGCTTGCGACCGCTAGCGTTGAGAAACTGTCCGTTCGCGTTGATAAAGCTGCAGCTCGAGTAAAAATCTACTCGAGCGGCAGAAAGGAAAGCAGCGCCCGCTTGCGCTGTGCATGGTTCCATTCACGATGATTGCACAGTGCGGACAAGCATCCGGCACTGCAAATCACAGCGAACAGCATTTTTCTATCGCACTCTGCCGCTTGCGGAGCTCCGCGTAGTGCGGCAGAGTTTTTTTTCCACTTTGCGGTACGCGGAACTCAGTAAACTCTGCCCAGGCTTAGCTGTAATACGAGGTCCTTCATCGTTGTCGAGGATCCCGTCGACGAGGGCTTGCGATGCGAAGTCCGGCATTTAGGATGTGTCATGCAGTCGAGGCAATGAGCCGGTTTCAAGGAGCTGCAATGCGAGAACCTGCATCATCATCGTAGCTGCTATCGACAAGAGATTTGCGATGCAAGTGCCTGCATCGGGGAAGCTTTGCACACGGAGGTTCTGATGCGAGCTGCGTTGCCGATGCAGAGTCGTTGCACAGCAGCGGCGATGCATTGGTTCTGCTCGAGATCGCACCGCGCAGCAGAGGAGATGTGTTGGTTCTGCTGAATCCACAGATGGGCTGGCATAGCACCTTCAGGCCCGCTATCAAGGGTCCAGGTCTGTAGTGGCACCACCTGGCAGGGTAGGACTCACAGGTGGCAGAGTCCAGGCTTGGAGTCACGCTGGGGTCCTGGGTTCAACAGATGCAGGTCCAGTCCTTCTCACACAGGCAAAAGGGCAGCAGGTGGGAGGCTTTTAAGACAGTACTTAGAGGCCACGTCCAAGGTTTGATAGGGGCCTGCAAAAAAGAAAAGGCTCTGAAATGCACAGCTCTGGAGCTGGAAGCCTAGGCAGGAAGGGAGGAAGAAATAACAGGGGAGGTAACTCGCCACCTTTGCCTATGACAAAAGGAGCTCAGAGAGCTTCTGGAGGACTGGGCCAGAGCATTAGCCAGGGCCTCCCGACACAAAATCTATCAGATAAAGGATAAAGCCAGTAAACTTCTAGCATGGCTGGACAAACAGAAGACTTCGGGACGATGGTTCGCAGAGATACTAGACGACCAAGAGATGAGACAAGTGACGGGGCATGAAATTGCAGAGGCATTCGCCTCCTACTATGAAAGGCTGTAGACATCCACCTCTGGGTATGTTGAGTCGGATTGTGTTGAATTCCTGAGGGACATTAAACTACTGGTTTTGACCGCTGAGGAAAGAGATGGGTTAGAAGGAGACTAATCCAAAAAATCAAAGGGGGGAGTGAAGAGGGAAAAAAGTAGAATCGTCCTCCTCATGGTATCGTAATTCAACAAAGGGATTCTACCAATATTTACATAAAGATATATATGTGTATAAGTGTATATTCAGTTTTACTGCAGGTGTTTTTATATGTTCCAATGATGATGTCTAGAAACATCCTTCTCTAGTTGGTAGGAAGGACAGTATTCAAAAAATTGTAAAATACCCCTCACACACTGAAACCTGATTCAGTGTCATGCTTCATCATTGGGGTCTTCCCGCCCCTCTACGGGACGGGCGTGCTACTACCTACGTAGATGTGGGAGCACTTAATTTAGTGATTAGTGTATATGTGTAGTGCGTGGGATCGTGAAAAACTATATATATGTGATGATTAAAAATTCCCTGGCTAGTGGAAAAAATACACTTTATTTGCTTCCCTAGCTGAGAATAATAAAAGTGGGGAGGTGTAGATAGTGTACTTTGATGGGTCACTTTCTACAGGGTCGACATGTTTCAGAAGCCATCCCTTGGCTTACTTCCTCAGGAGCAAAAACGATCCTATTGCACCTCACTGGGTGATATAATAAATGTACATATGCCTACTGGTCACACATACTCTTCCATGCACCCGAATAGGGTAGTAAACACAATATACCAATTGTATATCCTGTAATGAAACATTCGTATATTAACGTGTCCGCTCCCGGAGAGCCACGAGAAGGTAATCCTTGGTGATTGAGCAGCATCCAGCATTATCAATGTGAAGGCGCCTTTACACCCCTCGTGGCATCTCATGGAGCGGACACGTTAATATACGAATGTTTCATTACAGGATATACAATTGGTATATTGTGTTTACTACCCTATTCGGTGCATGGAAGAGTATGTGTGACCAGTAGGCATATGTACATTTATTATATCACCCAGTGAGGTGCAATAGGGATCGTTTTTGGTCCTGAGGAAGTAAGCCAAGGAGATGGCTTCTGAAACATGTCGACCCTGTAGAAAGTGACCCATCAAAGTACACTATCTACACCTCCCCACTTTTATTATTCTCAGCCAGGGAAGCAAATAAAGTGTATTTTTTCCACTAGCCAGGAATTTTTAATCATCACATATATATAGTTTTTCACGATCCCACGCACTACACATATACACTAATCACTAAATTAAGTGCTCCAGCGTCTACGTAGGTAGTAGCACGCCCGTCCCATAGAGGGGCGGGAAGACCCTAATGATGAAGCATGACACTGAATCAGGTTTCAGTGTGTGAGGGTATTTTACAATTTTTGAATACTGTCCTTCCTACCAACTAGAGAAGGATGTTTCTAGACATCATCATTGGAACATATAAAAACACCTGCAGTAAAACTGAATATACACTTATACACATATATATCTTTATGTAAATATTGGTAGAATCCCTTTGTTGAATTAGAAAGAGACTAGACAGTGGAGGAGATTAGCATGGCAGCCTGAGGTGTGCAGTCGGGGAAAGCTGCGGGACCAAACGATCTTCCTCCGGAGCTGTTTAAAGTCTTGCTGGATAAAATGGCCCGCACCTCCTTACAATGTTCCAAGAAGCGAGCAAAGCCAGGGTTTTACGGACAGATCAGAGCTTGGCGCTGATTTCAGTGATACCTAAAGAGGGCAAACTCCTGACGAGCTGTGGATCGTATAGACCAAAATTGCTTCTAAATTTCGAGGTTAAGGTCCTGGTGAAGGTGCTCGCCTTGCGCCTGAGAACCGTGATCCACTCTCTAGCACACCCAGATCAATCGGGCTTTATGCCACACAGGAGTACCAGGCTCAACTTGCTTAGGTTGTTTCGGGTCCTACATACCACTGAGCTGGACCACGCGGTGCCCTCGGCTCTCCTGTCCCTGGATGCCAGGATGGCTTTTGACACTGTAGAATGAAACTACTTGTGGGGGGTCATGGTGCGTATGGGGATAGGACCAAAGTTTATTGGCTGGATAAAGTTATTATAAGAGCAAACGCTGGCGAGAGTAAGGGTCAGCACCACAGTGTTCCGCAAGTTCACCATGCAGAAGGGGACAAGACAAGGGTGCCCCTATCTCCAATTCTGTTCGCCCTGGCGCTGGAGCCTCTGTCTGAGTGGGTCCAGCAGGACTCACTGATATGGGGCATTCCAGTGGGTGAAGAGTGGGAGGAGCGCATCTCCCTATATGCTGATGACATTCTGTTATATGTCCAGCGCCCCAGGCAATCCATTGACAGAATTCTGCAAATTTTCTGTGAATTCGGGGATTACTCAGGCTACTGAATTAATTGGGATAAGTCCCTATTGTATCCATTGGCAGGGGGACCTCCTAAATTGACATCAAGGTGGGCAGTTCCACTGGAATTGGATGTGTTTAAATACATAGGGATCAATATAACAAGAGACCATGAGAGGTTTTATGAAAGGAACCTCACACCCCAACTGTATAGATTTAAGAGAGACGCCGAGCGTTGGAGGTCATTGCCTTTAACGCTTTCGGGCCGCGCTGCCCTATTCAAAATGATGACACTGCCCGCCTACTCTACATCCTGCAAAATGCTCCATATCCGATTCCTACACCGTCCTTCTGAGCGATTGCGGCCGAGTTGTGCTCCCTCCTATGGAATGGAGGAGCAGCACGTACAGCCCTACATAAATTACAGAGAAGTATTTACTACGGGGGACTGGCGGTCCCTGACATGAGATTGTATTATTGGGCCACCCAATTGGTTACGGTAAACAACTGGGCATTTGGGAACAGGACAGAATCAGCCTGCAGGGTGGACAGAGCACATATGGGAGCCAGGGGTATGCAACCTAATCTAAGATAGGGGGGTGGGTCAGGGCTGCCGGCACATACACAGACAGTACTTAAATCCTGGCAGGCAGCAACAAAATACTTGGGTTGGGGAGGCAGATTGACCGCAATGACCCCCCTGTGGTCCATTGACCAACTAGACATAGTGGGTAGACTGAAGGGCTTTGGTAAGTGGGAACTGCTGGGCCCTGTAAAACTTGTTGATGTCTGGAGGAACCAGGTATTGGTGAATTTTGAGACCCTTCTACAAGAGTATGAACTGGGTCCAGGGGAATGGCTCCAGTATCTGCAGCTGGGCTCTGCCCTCTGGGTCCACATTTGCGAGGGCGAAGACCTGCCGGAGGCCTCCCCACTGGAGGATAGACTCCTGACAGACCCCTTGGAGGGGAATACAATATCAGTAATATATAAAAAGTTGGTAAATAATACACCAGATCCTCTGGGACCATTGAGGGCCGCGTCGGAGTGAGATATCAGTCTAATAGAAGATGAAGATTGGATAGAGGCACTACAGGGGCAGAGGAAGGTGGCGATCAGCTCCTGTTTCTGTCTAATCCAGTTGAAGATTTTCCACCACAAATATTGCTCCAGGAGACTACTGTATCGCTTGGGGAGGTTGGATTCATCATGGTATTACTGGGTGTGTGGCCAGGAGGGAACATTTTACCATCTTATATGGGAATGCCCCGAGACTCAGACATATTGGGGTAAAGTTGGAAGAATTATGGTGCAGGTGAAGGTAGTGGAGGTACCCTTGGAGCAGAAATGGTTCCTGTTGGTGGTCCTGGGGGAAAAAGCATGGCCCAGATACAGTAGGATTTGGCCGGCATTGGCGGCGGTGATAGCAAAACGCAATATAGCCAGGTGTTGAGGAGCCCGAGCTTTACCAAAGGTTGGAGATTGGGAGAATGATCTAGATTGGTGTTGGTTGGCAGAACGTATGATTTACCAAATTAGAGGCTGCCTGAAAATGGGAAAAGATTTGGGGGCACTGGCAAATGTACAGAGGGCTGTGATAGGAATATTAGTCACACTATGTAAGCCACTTATTATTGGTGTTGCAACCTCTCTGATGGAAAAATAGACAACTGTAAACACACTGGTCGGATTATATGTAAGACAATGGTATCACTGATGTACTGCTGTTGTGCTGTTTGCAATAAAATAAATAAAATTAAAAAAAGAGGGCAGCAAGTTAGCACAGCAGGGCAGCAGTCCTTCGGAGCAGCAGTTCAGCAAAGTGGCAGTCCTTACAGCAGCACAGCGATCCTTCTTCCTGGCAGAGTATCCACAGGTCCAAAAGTATAATAGAGAATTGGTGCCTGAGGTCCAATATTTATACCAGAGTCTTTCTTCGAAGTGGGAGAAGCTTCTAGAGGTTTTCCTGCCCAGGCCTGAGGCTAACTCCAGGGGGTGTGCAGCCTTTTGTGTGGAGGCAGGACACAGCCTATTCAAGTGTAAGTAGGGCTGTGCCCAGCTCCGCCCTCCCATCCTGCTAGTGATGACCCATCCAGGCACATCTAAACTATCTATTGTGTGTGGATGTCTAGGAGGAATACAAGAAGCACAACTGTCAGCTACACCCAGTCCTGTAAACCAGAGACAGGCTGCAGGCACTAATGGCTGAGGCAAGAAAATGGCAACTTTCTAAAAGTGAAAATAATAACTAAGACTTGCGTCCTAGACACGAGGTGCACTACTATGGTCCACTAGAAATGTGGACCAGAGTAGTGCAGTACAGGGTGAATCATTTCAACAATATGAGATCCAGGGACTATGCACACCTAATCTACGATGGGAGGGTGGGCAGGGGCTGCCGGCAAATACAGAGACAGTACTTAAATTTAAATCCTGGCAGGCGGCAACAAAATACTTGGGTTGGGGAGGCAGATTGACAGCAATGACCCCCCTGTGGGCCATTGACCAACTAGACAAAGTGGGTAGACTGAATGGCTTTGGTTAGTGGGAACTGCTGGGCCTTGTCAAACTTGTTGATGTCTGGAGGAACCAGGCATTTGTGAAGTTTGAGACCCTTCAACAAGAGTATGAACTGGGTCCAGGGGAATGGCTCTGGTATCTGCAGCTGGGCCCTGCCCTCCGGGTCCACATTTGCGAGGGCGAAGACCTGCCGGAGGCCTCCCCGCTGGAGGATAGACTCCTGACAGACCCCTTGGAGGGGAACACAATATCAGTAATATATAAAAAGTTGGTAAATAATACACCAGATCCTCTGGGACCGTTGAGGGCCGCATGGGAGGGAGATATTGGGCCGATAGAGGATGAAGATTGGATAGAGGCACTACAGGGGCAGAGGGAGGTGGCGATCAGCTCCCGTTTCTGTCTAATCAAGTTGAAGATTTTCCACCGCAAATATAGCTCCATGCGGCTACTGTATCGCTTGGGAAGGGTGGATTCGTCATGGTGTCACAGGGGGTGTGGCCAGGAGGGAACATTTTACCATCTTATATGGGAATGCCCAGAGACACAGACATATTGGGGTAAAGTTGGAAGAATTATGGCGCAGGTGACAGTAGTAGAGGTACCTTTGGAGCCAAAATGGTTCCTGTTGGTGGTCCCGGGAGAAGAAGCATGGCCCAGATACACTAGGATTTGGCCGGCATTGGCGGCGGTGGTGGCAAAACGCAATATAGCCAGGTGTTGGGGAGCCCGAGCTTTACCAAATGTTGGAGATTGGGAGAATGATCTAGATAGGTGTTGGTTGGCAGAGCATATGATTTACCAAAGTAGAGGCTGCCTGAAGAAATGGGAAAGGATTTGGGGGCACTGACAAATGTACAGAGGGCTGTGAACAGAGTATTAGACACACTATGTAAGCCACTTATTATTGGTGTTGTATCCTCTAGGATGGAAAAATAGACAACTGTAAACACACTGGTCAGATTATAAGTAAGACAATGGTATCACTGATGTACTGCTGTTGTGCTGTTTGCAATAAAAAACATTTTTTAAAAAGGGCAGCAAGTTAGCACAGCAGGGCAGCAGTCCTTTAGAGCACCAGTTCAGTAAAGTGGCAGTCCTTACAGCAGCACAGCAATCCTTCTTCCTGGCAGAGTATCCACAGGTCCAAAAGTGCAATAAAGAGTTGGTGCCTGAGGTCCAATATTTATACCAGCGTCTTTCTTCGAAGTGGGAGAAGCTTCTAGAGGTTTTCCTGCCCTGGCCTGAGGCTAACTACAGGGGGTGTGCAGCCTTTTGTGTGGAGGCAGGACACAGCCTATTCAAGTGAAAGTAGGGCTGTGCCCAGCTCCGCCCTCCCATCCTGCTAGTGATGACCCATCCAGACACATCTAAGCTATCTATTGTGTGTGGGTGTCTAGGAGGAATAAAAGAAGCACAACTGTCAGCTACACCCAGTCCTGTAACCCAGAGACAGGCTGCAGGCACTAATGGCTGAGGCAGGAAAATACCAACTTTCTAAAAGTGAAAATAATAACTAAGACTCACGTCCTAGACATGAGGTCCACTACTATGGTCCACTACAAAAGTGGAAATTGTTTAAACAGTACAGGGTAAATCATTTCAACAATTGAAACAACAAATCAAAGTATTAGAGTAATCAAGGTTTGAAAAGAGCATCCATTGGTGACAAAAACACTTGTAAACTGCGTCTTGCTCAAGTCGATTTAATGTTCATGTGAAATGAATCTTGAAAAGAAATGTTTTTAATGGAAATAAATTCAAGTTCAACAAATAAACTTCTGACACTGTGGCCGATCAATATCACGACATGTTCTATGTTGTGATATTGATCGTAGTTTTTTCCGTTTGTAGAATCCCCTGACGAAGGTCAATTGTGAATGCCCGAAATGCATTGGGATCGGGCACAGTTTCAGAAGTTTATTTGTTGAACTTGAATTTATTTACATTAATAACATTTCTATGTATTTTTTTAAATTTATTTGAGAGTTTTATATAGCGCTGGCCAGACCCGAAGGTATCAGAGCGCTTTACAACATTTGTCATGTAACAATCGAGTGCAAAGAATAACAGTAGTGAACACATTGATTCGTGACGGGTCTTGTTCCGGGGGGGGTGGTGGGGGGGGAGACATAGGAGCGAGTCAAGAGGTAGATGCTGTAAGAAGTTGATCTTATCACGGTGATTGGATGCTCAGATGGGCATGATTCCGCCTTCTGCGTCAGCTCCCACTTCATAAGAGTTCGATTGAGGAAGAGGACTTTGAGCTGGCTTTTGAATTTTTTGAAGGAGGGGTTAGTTCTGATATGGACTGGGATGTCGTTCCAAATTTTGGGCGCATTTCCAGAGAAGGACTGTGATAATGTTTTTTGTTTGCGAGTTTTCGGTGGGATGAGAAGTAGAGTGTTGGTGCTCCTGAGGTTTCTTGTCTGCCCAGCTTTGTTGAGTTTGGAGGCCAGATAGGCAGGTTTGCCAGTGTGCAGAGCTTTGTGAGTGAGACACGCAGTTCTGAAGTTGGCACGCATTTCGATTGGGAGCCAGTTTAGCTCCCTGAGGGCGGGGGAGATGTGTTCGTATTTCTTTACTCCAGTCACCATTCTGGCTGCTGCATTTAGAGTTGATATAAGTGGAGCAAGGTGAGATTTTGCAGTGCCTGTGAGGGTGGCGTTCCCGTAATCAATCTGGATAGCACCAGGGATTGTGTGGCTTGCTTAAAGTCTTTTGGAGGGATGAAGGGTTTGATTTTGTTGAGTAGTTTTACGTTGAAGAAAGCACTCTTTGCGGTGTTCTTGATGTGTTTGACCATGTCTAGGTTCGGGTCCAGAGTGATTCCCAGTGATTTCACGGAGTCAGCCGGGATGAGAGTGCAGTTGAGAGCCTCAATAGTTTTTAGCCATTCCGTGACTTGGGGGGTCTGCTCTTTGCTGGCTATGAGGAGGATTTCAGTTTTGTCCTGGTTGAGTTTCAGGTGGTTGTGGGATAGCCATTGTTGAACTTCTGTTAAAGTGACATTAAGTCTTTGCATGTCAGCCATGGAGGAAGTTTCTAGGTAGATCTGGGTGTCGTCAGCATAGAGATGGAAGGGTATGTTGGCTTTTTTGAGTATGGTGGTGAGGGGCTCCATGTAGATGTTGAACAGTGCGGGTGAGAGAACTGATCCTTGGGGGACGCCCCTGCTTACGGGGTGTCGGTCAGGTGTGAAGTTTCTGATTTTTATTCTTTGGGAGCGGTTCTGTAGAAAGGAGGTGAACCACTGTAGGACCACCTCTTCTGCTCCTACCCTTTCACGAAGAACATTGATGAGCAGTTTGTGGTCAACCGTGTCGAAGGCCGCCGATAGGTCCAGGAGTATGAGTAGACAGCAGCGGCCCTTGTCGAGTGATTTGTAGAGGTCATCAATTACATTCAGGATAGCTGACTCTGTGCTGCAACCTTTTCTGAATCCCGATTGGTGAGGGTCAAGAAGTTTGTTGTTGTCCATGTGAAGGGTAAGTTGACGGAGAACACATTTTTCTAGTATTTTGGCTAAGAATGGGAGATTGGAGACGGGCCTGAAGTTATTAAGATCGTTTGGGTCGGAGCCCGGTTTCTTTCAGTAATGGTGTGACTTGACCGATTTTGAGGCATTCTGGCATGATTCCTGTTTCCAGTGAGCTATTTATAATCTTTGTCCAGAGTGGGGCTAGGGAGAGTTTGAGCTTTTTGGCTAGTTGGGCAGGGAGGGGGTCTTCAATGTGTGACGAGGGCTTGGTTCCGGTAGTTATTTCCACGATTTCTGTTTCAGAGGTGGGTTTGAATTATTTCCAGTTGTTGGGCAGTTGCCTGGGTTATTGACTCCTTTGTATGGGGGCGTGCTTTCGTTGGGTGGGCGGAGGTGGTCCTCTAGAGAGAGCTCAATTTTGGAGATTTTTTCGTTAAAGAAATTGGCAAAGTTGTCACATAGGTCTTTGGAAGCCGGCATTGCAGAAGGGGGGGGTTTGGATGTTTGCTGTCTAATGAGATTGAAGAGTTCTTTGGGGCGATTTTTGGCATTGTTTAGTGCACCACAGAAGAAGGAGGTTTTTTCATTTTTTATGTGCTTTTTATATTTCCTGCGTCCTGTTTTGAGTTGATCAAGGTGGACTGTCGTAGGGTTGTTACGCCAGAGTCTTTCTGCAGCTCTAAGTTTTCTCCTTTACGAGTTTAGGTCTGTGCTGAACCACGATCTCGATGGAATGTTCTTGACTTTTTTTTGTTTCATGGGGGCTATTTGGTCAAGTATGGCGGTCAATGTCGCATTGTAATGTGAGGTAAGTTCTGTTGTGGAACTGTCGCATGCAGTGGTGGGGAGGAGTGCACTTATCTTTTCTTCTAGTTCGGCGAGGGGGAATTGGCTTAGGTTTCTCGTCCAGTGAAGAGGTTCGTTTGTGTGAGGAAGTGGTTGGGTCTTTTGATTGATGTGAAATAGAATGATATGGTGGTCTGACCAGTCGACTGGGAGGATAAGGTCAATGGTGACTGAGTCTTCTTGTGCTATGATGGCATCCAGGATTGAGCCTCTGTTGTGGGTTTGCTCTGTGCAGTGTTGGGTAAGATTATTATTGCGAAGAAGCTCATTCATGGATTGGATCAGAGGGTTGTTTTCCTCATTCCAATGTAGGTTTAGGTCACCTAGTATTAGGTTGTTCGCGTCCGAGAGTGACCAGTGTGTTATCAGGTTGGAAAGGTGTTCTCTAAATGCAGGGGTGTTGCCTGGTGGATGGTAGAGGAGGTGGCAGTATAGCGTTTTGTTGTCCGTCGTCTTAATGGTGGCGGTTAGATATTCAAATGTGCTATATTTGAAGGAGTCCGTTTCCGTTACTGAGATGTTACTCTTGTGGATGATTGCGGTTCCCCTGCCTCGCTGGTTCTTTCTGTCTTTGTTGATGATTGAGAACCCCGGGGTACAAGCATGCCGATGATGGGGGGTGAGGATTCATTCAACCAGGTTTCTGTGATGAACGTGATGTCTATGTCATGGGTGAGGATGGTTTCTGCCAGTTCTGTAGCGTGTTTGGTAGCAGATCTGCAGTTTATGAGCATGCAGTTGGTCGTCCTCTTATTGTTGTGTTTCTCCTTTGGGGGATCCATGGGGATATTGGTGAGGTAGGCTGGAGGTCTCAACGTTCCCGGTACGTTGTGGTCTCTTCCAAATCCGGTGATTACCTGGATCCCGCAGCTGGGGAAGACAGCTGAAGTTGCTTTATATGACTTGGCGAGATCCCTCGCCTCTTTCATGGACATTGCAGCGCTTGTTCTTTTAGATCTCTGAGGCTGGTTCCGAAAGGGGGTTGTGTTCCATCTGAGCCTTTGGGCCTTGTGGGGGCTTGTGTGTTTATTGAAAGTGGCTGTGGGCGAGGGGAGTGGGCGTTGGGAAGGCTCCGTGGGAGTGGTGCAGTTCGATAAGATATTTATACCCTGTATTACGATCTCAAGCTGGTATTCCAGCCGTGCCAGTCTTTGGGTTCTATTCATAGAGGGTGTAGGGGAGTTTGTTATCGGGATGTCTTGAGCAGGGCAATCTATGGATGGGGGGTGCTTTTCGGTGGAGGAGTGGCTCACAGTGTTGCTGGTTCCTACGTCTATGGGTGGGAAGAGCTTATCAGTGGAGGTGTGGTTCATAGTGTTGCTGATGCCTATGTGGTTCTTGGGGATGGTCGTGGGGATGTGATGCGACAGATTACTTCGAGAATTGGGCGGCAGTTTCACTGGATTTGGTGCATGGCGAGAGTTAGGGGCTATTGTCTGCGGGTCGGTTTCCCTTGTTGTTTGATGGGAGTAGTGTCGAGTAGAGGGGGAGAGGAGGGGGCAGGGAGAGGACTGTAGCGTCTCATTCGTGGTGTACCTCATGTTTGTAGTGGCTGAGAGGAATGTATTGTGCGAGTTGTGGGAGGAGTTGGAGGAGGAGGGGAGGGTGGCGCTGGGGGGAATAGGTTGGTGCCGTGGGTTAGGGTCATGGGATTGTTTTGAGAGTTTTCCAGGAGGGTAGGTTGGTTCGAGGATAGGGTTTTGTTCGAGTGGGAGTAGTGTGAATGAGTGAAGGCATTGCGTAGTGTGGGGAAGAGGGAGTCAAATGCGTCCAGGTTGTCATGGTTGGCTTGGATCAGGACTGTGCCATTGCTGTAGATGGTCGCATAGGTGTTACCATTGTGTGTATGGTGGTTTGAGATGAGGAACTTTAGTTTGCAGCTAAAAGGGGTGCTAGTTGTTTTAGATATGTGGAGGTGGGATCTAAGAATGGTGCTCCATTTCACAGGGCACCGGGTGTGGAAAATGAGATCCATTTTCTGCTGGCATTTAGAGGAGCAGTGGTATATGTCTGCGAATAGTGTTTCCTGGTGTTGTCTTATCAGCCTGTGCTTAAAATTTCTTTTTGCTTTAGGTGAGAGATTGGTTGGGAATAAGATGGAAAAGGAGTTCGGGCCATGGGGTTTTAAGCCGTTTGCTGTATAGGCATGGAGGGGAGTTAGATTGGCCGGTGACATTTTGATTCTGCTTTGTGGGTGCATTTTTGTTTTATTAAAAAACTGGGAATAGGCACTAGTAGGTGGCTTCTGAGGTAGATGCTAACTTTCTAGAGTCATCCCTTCTCCTCATCGTCATTGAGTTCATCCCAGCGGGGTTACATTTTGTGGGGTGTTGCATTGAGTGTCAGACACTTCCTATGCAACGTTATACCCACTTCTCGTCGACTATTGAGCACGTCTCGGCAGAGTTCACTGAACAACTCCCTTTGCGTCCCTGTTGGCTGCCATCTTCGTTTCAGGCACTATGAATTTTTCCACTGCAGGCCTGCATTTCTTCATTTTACTTAGAAACTTTGTTGCATTAACAATTGTGAGCGGTCATTGCTTCTTTCCCATTTGTAGCATAACTATTGCATTAACAATTAGAAGCAGTGGTTGTATCATTCCAATCTATAGCATAGGTCTAGAAAGGTGCAATCTGTGGCCGTTGCCTGCGTTGCAGTGATCTGGTCACCCTTTTCGTTAAAAATTGAAAGCGATCATTGTTTCCTTGGTCACTGTAACATAGGTATAAAAAGGAGTATTGCGTGGATGATGACTGGCACCCTGGATGTTTTTGTTAGAATTGGAGGCGTGAGTTCTTTCAATGATTTCAGCCTGTCGCCGGTGTCTGTACTCCACTGAACGAGCTGCACCTCTTTGTTATAGAGGGCATTGCAGCCGGTTTGCCTAACCTCTGGGAGCCGCCATTTTGTGGTTAGTCACCCAGGATGATATTGTTAAAGTTGGAGGTGTTAGTTGTTTCAATTGAATCTCTGCCTCGTGGCATATAATGGTGCCTTATGTGGCCGCTGCCTGCGCTTGGCTGATCATGCCGCACCTCTTCGTTAAATAGGATGTTGCCGCCGGTATGCCTGGACCCGGGGAGCCGCCATTTTGGGGTCAGGCACCCAGGATGATTTTGATTAAGAAGAAGAATGGAGGCGTTAATTCTTTCAATTGCCTCTCTGTCTCGATGCCTACAATGGTGCCTTATGTTGCCTCTGCCTGCGCTTAACAGATCAGGCTGCGCCTCTTCGTTAGATATGCTGTTGTCTCCGGTATGCCTGGACCCGTGGAGCCGCCAATTTGGGGTCAGGCACCCAGGATGGTTTTGATTAAGAAGAGTGGAGGCGTTAATTCTTTCAATTGCCTCTCTGTCTCGTGACCTACAATGGTGTTTAATGTGGCCGCTGCCTGCGCTTAACAGATCAGGCCTCTTCGTTAGATAAGCTGTTGTCTCCGATGTGCCTGGACCCGGGAAGCTGCCATTTTGTGGTCAGGCAACCCAGGAACGTTTGACCGGAGCCTCTCGGCCACAGCGGGCTGCGCGCCGTGTCTGTGGGGCCACCCCAGAGGCTCCGGTGCAACAACCCGTGTCCCCAGCCTCTCCGTCACTCACCGGTGTGGTTTTCCTGTCCTGGCCATCAGCGAGTGAGCTGAGTTACGCGCTGGAGGGGTTCCACACTCCGTCGATCCTGGGGTCGGTCCCGGAGCCTCTCGAGGGTCTTTGCACCTCTCCTCCTCGCATGAGAATGGCGCCGCTTGGTCAGGGCACTCCACGGTCTCTCTTGATGTCCTCCTCACCCCGGACTCCAGGCTACTCCAGGCTACTCCTTGCCGTATCTGTCCCTCAGTTAGCAGCCCTCCGTGACTTTCGTGGGACCTATCTGTGTATATGTGTGAACATACATAAATGTACATAAATGTATGAAAAGGACAACACTCCCGGCAGAAACAGCCAAACCTCCAATGGAATTGCTATACACTTGTGTTCTTACATAGAATGAGGAATCCTCACCTCCTGGGTGTGGTATGCTTCATCAAAGGGCTCCATATCTAGTTCTGTGACGTTTCCAAGATTACTACTGTTCAGTAGTTGTGCAGTTTCCTAGTAATGTGTTCCCTAGTTTGGGTAAGGTTACGTCCCTCAAGGCAGCAATTATGTTCTCCTATTGTTATACTAAGACGTATATTAAAATTGTGTGTAGGTGAGCTAAAATGGTTTCCATACTACAAGATTCAAAACAGAAGGGTCGAGCAATAGTCACTACTTCTCTTTTCTGTCACAATATTTCAACACATGAATATTGCCTCTATGGGATCAGGCCCCTTATTTGGGGTTGCTGGCCTTGGTATCTCACATCAAGTATTGTGCAACCGTCCCCAATTCATGGGGTGTGTTATGCAATTGCATTCAATATATCCTTTTTTTCATATTATCGGCAAAAGCAGTGGAAATAATGCTTCTTTACACAATAGTCACATTGTGGGCAGAAATAGTGTAAGCTTCGGTCTATCAGAGGACAGGCATAACTAGGACAGCAGTATCTCAAGCTATACCCATTACAAGACATGTACAAATTAGGTAGGAGAAGTGCAAACTTTTCTTCTTCACAGACCAGGTACAGCATTGCAGTAACAAACCAAGCTTCCCTCCCTGGTGTAAAGCAGCACAATTAATCTTTCATTCCCTAAAGCAGGGCCGGACTGGCCGTAGCGGGCACCGGGCAATCCTCCGGTGCGCCTCACGGGTGGGGGCCGGTTTTGTTACAGGGCCGTTTTTGCAGCATAGCTGCAAAATCGGCCCTGTAACAAAATCGGCCGAAAACCGGCCGTGGCAAAGAGCTCGGCCGCACCCCCAACCCCCCGGGGGGGCTGGCCGAGCACTTTGTCAGGGCCGGTTTTGGTTCCCAGTCCGGCCCTGCCCCAAAGAACAGATTCAGCAGGGCAGACTAATACAAGCTTTCATCGCTCACAGGACATGCACATGTAGGTTACAGACAGATCTTTGGAGCAATGCTTAACTCACCGAAACGAATGTATAGGGGGATGAATGAGTGAATATGCAAGTTCTAACGCCCTTCTCACCTAGTTGGTATTCGACATCAGCACCCTGAAAGCCCTGCTGCTGTCACTCAGAGACCTGCTGTCAGTGTTGTAACTCCAGGGGCCATATTATGGTGTAGGCACATTTTTATTGTTTGAGTCCTATTATCATGAATGCAAACTCATGCTGCCCTGGGGGCAGGGCATTCATGTGAAATACGGAGCGGCTTCTATAAAGCCGCTCCGTGTTTCACAGTGCAGACGGCAACCCACCTGCACATTCAACGGGGATTAGAGATCCCCTTGCAGGTGGGTGCAATCAGCGACTACACCTGCCTGCAAGGGGAAGTCTGGGGGGTCCATAGGCTCTCAGGAGGAGCACTGACTGTGCGCCACCTTTAAAATGGCGCACTGTCAGTGCTCCTTCTGAGGGCTTCTTTGCCTTTGCACCCATGTCGGTAATACGGCGCAGGCGCAGAGGCAAAGGGATTCTCTCATTTGCATGGGGCTTGCCCCCATGCAAATAAGGAAATGCCCCCTCGAAGATAGCGCTGGCGCTTTATGAGCACCAGCTCTATCAGTATTACAGAGGGGGGCGCAGAAGCATCTGCGGCCCCTTCTGTAATACCAAAGTGGCCCAGGGGTGCGCAAAGCGGGTGCAAACGTCCGTTGCACCACTGGGGCACTTTATGTAATACAGCCTCTAGTGTCATATCCTGCAGAGTTGCTGTTGTCACTTCCTTTAGATACAATTTCTGCCATTCACATGCACATTTGTCAAAGGCTGGGCCTTTGCTATACTAATACAGAGACCTTTCCTACCTGTGGTTTGAAAGGCCATGGAGAGAGCAGCATGTGCACAGTATGAAACGTAAAAAAAGATGGCAAAAATGCATTTATGCTTCTCTTTTGTTCTCCCTCATCATTGCCCTTTCAGCCTCTATATTCCACATTTCTCTATTAGATATTCCTTTTTCTGTCTCAATCTCCCTCTCCATCCAGCCTCCACCTTTAATCATTCTTTCCTTTCCTACTTTTTCCCTCTTTCTCGTTCTTTTTTCCTCCTTTACTCTCACGTGCACTTCTTTGACCTGCATTTCTATTTCTTCCCAGTCTCCTCTCATTTTCTCCTTGTTTCACCTTAATTTGTAATTTCATCTCTGTCTCTTACCATCAATACCCTAGTGCTCTTCATTCACACTGCCTCTCTCTCATCCTCTCCTTTCCCACTTTTATATATTATACATAACTCTGTCACACTCTTCTCATTTTTCCCAGTCTATCACCCCTTCCATCTCTTACATATCCCCTCTCTTTCTTACATTTCTCTTCTACTTCTAGCCACATCTGCACATACGATGGCCATCACAAGGAATGTTGCCATCCCTAGTGCAAAGCACATTTTTCTCTACCACCTACTCTAGCAATGGAACCACATTTCTGCTTGTACTGGAAATATGAAACCCCTTGCTGGTGGCTGCCTAGGCATCCACCTAGTTTTCTCTTTCGCGAACGTGGCCTTCTCTTATATGTCTCTCACAGTCCTCTTTTCTCTATCTCACATACCTTCCTCTCTCACACCTATTTCTGTTCATCTTCTGGTACTCTGCTCGCTGTATTATTCCCAATTCCCTCTTGCTCACCATGTACACCATTCTTCCTGAGTCATCTCTCCATTGTATCTGATACACTCCTTTATCACATCTCCCATTCACATATCTTCTAATTTCAGCTTCTCACACCCTTCTCTCAAAGACCTAACTTTCTATCCCACACACTCCTCTTACCATTCCATTTTCACTCCCATGCACTCATCTCTCACAAAATTGCTCCTCCCACAGACATTCTATTCCCTCTTTCATGTCCTCCTTTCCCCGCAAGCCCCATTTTCTTGCTCTTCTCGCATAGATAACCTCCCCTACACAGAGCCTTCTCTTGCTCATAATATTTTCTTTCTCAGCCCCTGTTCCTCACAAGCACTTTCTCTTTTTCCCTCTCGCTTACACAGATGCAGCCGCTCACAGATGGCTGCGGTTTATTGTCCGATCGCCAGTTTGAATGTTTTGATGATCATGTTTGAAAATTACGCTGGTGGAAAGAAAGCTGTGTCTCACAATTTGCCAATACAGATTTAGAGGCCATGCTGCCTTACAAAGTCTGCAGAGAAAATAAATCCTATGCAAGGCAGTAATCTTAAAAGAATTAGTTTATTTCAAGCTCAAACATAGATATTTAATGGGGAAACTGGAGCAAAATGAAAGTGTCAGGCCATTTACAAATTCGTCTAATTAGAGTTGATTTTTAGGTTTTCCATGCATTGAGAAGTAGCCTTTATCTAGTAGGTCATTGTTATTTGGAGCAGCCCATACACAGCCTAAGTATCTACGGGCCAGATGTACGAAACTACTTTGTGGTCGCAAAGTCTGCAGTTGGCTAAATCACAGGAGTTGCAACTGCTAAATGGCTTCTGCAAATGTATTAAACCCATTTAGCGATTTGGTAACATGTTGGGTTTAGGAAATCATAAGAAATTTCCATTTCAAAGGGGGTGCTTAGGGTGTCCCTTCCAAACAGCGATTCCTTCTGGCATATATTAATGTTTTGCGATTGAATCCCAGTCACAGCCAAAAACAGTAATACTTTACCACCTCCTCAAGGGAGGTGATACGCTATTCCCAGAGGAACCTTTTCTCATTTGAGGACATTAAAAAAATATATTTTTAAGAGTGGGTAGTGGCTTCTCTTAAAAAATTAAAGTTAAACAGTTCATTTTTTTTCTTTTGAAATTTATCCCTATTTCCTTTCAGGAAAATGGGTTGTATTTTTAAAAAAAAATGCTTTATTTAAAAGCAATCATAGACATAGTGTTCTCTGACCCCTGCAGGCCACCATCCCTGTGATGGCTGTCATTCCTACTGGGTTGCAAATTGCGACCTAGCTCACTAATATTCATAAGGTTGGTTGATTTGCGATACACTAGTAATAGTGCCTACATCTGGCCCTAAGCTCTAGATAGGTACACAGGTAACAACCTCTTGGAAAAGGTTTTGAATGTGCACTCCGCATGCACTGGGCAATCACAGTCTCAGCGCTATACCCGTTCAAAATGTTGATGGCTGCCAGAGAGTAAGGCCATTGAATATGTGGGATGTACAGGCATGTAGTGGATACCTGGTGCAGATTTTGCAGTGCTGCCATTCACTCATGAGTGAAAAGCTGGCCAAGGAAATGTGATCTTCTTTTGGCTAATATTTTTAATACCCATTTACTAAGTGTGGTGTCAGCAGTCGAGAAATATATTAATATGACTGAGAGAGCACAGCACAATGTAACATAGCTACAAAATACATTGATTGAGAGATATGCAGCAAAGGAATCAGAGTGTGTCCAAGGTTGGGTAAACAGATACCTGAATGTGATTATCAGGAGGGATTGACGGATGAATGAAGACTTGAATATTAACATGATCGCAGCTATATCACACTCTAGCAAAGGTGAGCATTATAATATCAGCATGTCTCCACATCTGGAACATGATATTTCTGAGAAGGAGTATGCTTGTGCCCAATGTTGTCTGTTAAAATGTCAGTTATTGCACAAGAGTCTGCGTCTCTGATCAGATAGCCGCCTCACTGCGCCAACTACTTTAAATGTGAGTGAGCTGCCAATAAATGGTAGTGATGTCAGCAGGTGAGTGGTGCCGAGCAGAAAGGCAATCGGTATTCAACTGTGTATGTAACCCCTTCCCTATGGCACTGCAAGTATGGTAAGACTGACCATAACATTCATTGGCCACTGTGAACCTGCCAACACAGACTGTCCCACCATGTGTCACACGATATTGGCTCTTCTCACACGGTCTCCCTGCAGGGAGCCGATATTACACGGTGGGAGATTCTGAGGTGGAAACCCCTGTGCAGTATAGGTTTCCTGCTCATATTTGGTGGCTTGGCTCTGCTGATTCTCATGGGGGTTGGTTCCAAACTCCCCAGGACGTTAGCAGCAGCTTCAGGGGATTTAAGTTTGGGGTGGGGGATGGGAATCAGTTCCCGGCACCACTTCCCACCCCCACTTCATGACTCTATCCCAGTGCCTCATAAAAGCAAAGGGATTACAATCCAAACGCCTCCACAAACTTTAAGACCCTTTAAGACCCCACCTCTTCTCACACAGTGACATTTATTTAAATGTTGGTAGGCCAGGCCACTCTGACATTACCAGTATGCAGCCCAACTGAGATCTACTATTTGTTTGGATTTTAAAATAGAAATATATATGGCAAAACAATGTATACTTGGTGACAATATTTTAATGGGAGTAAAAATTAATTCTTCCCAAAGCAATTTTTCTCAAATTTCCTTTGCAGGGGTATTATCATGTGCTGAATAAATGACCCATCATATATATGTCAATGACATGATGCTGCATATGCGAGACCACCATTACCTGTATCTCATTTTCTTGACAGAAGTTTTTGCGATTGTAGTTCCTGTCAGTGACCAATATTATGAAGCATACCGCGAAAAAGTTAAAATAGTTGTCAATCTTCGGAAGCAGGCATAATTAGTGAGGTTCCCCAGTTTCATTGTGGCTCCTCTTCTTTCTTGCGACCCTGAAATATAATTATGCAATTAATCATTGTGTTTACTGTAGTGTTCAAATATTTACTGTCTAAATAATATGACACTTACAGATAGGTCACCAAACACAAGGCGTTTCACCTCTCCTCGTGTCTTGCTCTAGGGACTGTAGAAGGTTCATTATATAAGTGTAGGTCAAAGGGCGTAAAAATACGACTTAAATGTTTGGATCAAATGAAGGGTGAATGACAGAGATGTCACTGGTGGCCTGTATTTTCTTTACTTGCTGAACTATATGGAAATCTGAAGGTGCCTGGCCGAAGGCAAGGTAGATTCCTTTATTTTAGGAATATCAGTCACAATGAAAAACCCAAACAGCATAGAGATATAAACTGACGACTAGGGAAATACGCACTATTCAGAGGCCGAAAATAATGAGTCAATCAGACAAGAATTCAGAAGGCTCTGAGGCACAAGTCGCAATGATGTTTTATGTTCTGTCATCTTCATTGAAATGGAACCTCAGTCAATGACAGTGCAGTATGGGTGTGGTAGGGTATGATAGAAGCATACACCTTCGCCGCTATTCATTGATACTCATCCAAGATAGCAGAAGTTTCCTCTTAAACCCAACTAGAAAAACTTTTTATAGAGGGTGCTGACATAACTTAATTCCATTGAGAGAAATGGGCTTTAATAGTGCTTGGCAGATGGCCGTTAGCCTGTGAGGTCAGCAGCAACTCTGCCCTGCTACCTTTAATTCCCTGGTCATGTAGAAAGGCCGGGTATATATATATATTTTTTTTTTATTTTATTTTAATCTGTTTTATTGTTTCATAAAAAATGTGCACCAACAAACAGTACATACAGTGCGAACATCAACCCTATGGACTAGTAACACTCTGGCGGATCCAAGAAATACATTTCCGGCGAGATAAGAAAGTCCATGAGGCGTAGCCCAGTGTCATCCATTCTCGTATTTGAGATATAGTACAGGGTAGTGTGCCTGTTGTGGAAAGAGAATCCAGGTAGCAGAAAGCAATTCGCCATATAGGTATATGCCCGCCAGTGTCCATAGAAACATGTTAACTGAAAAAATAGGGGAAGGAGGGGAGTGAATGGGGAAGGGGGAGCCCCGGTGTGCATTATTTAAGGCAAGGCCGTGACCAGCAGGTGCCAAGGATGCATGGGCAAGGACAGAAGAGTTGCGACTAGTATAATGAGGGGGGTAGTCAATTAAAGGATCTCTCGCCAGAAGCCACGTGCAACACTTCACTCTGGGGGCGCCTATCCTTGCGGCAGCAAAGCGTCGTCAAAGAGCTGCAGGGCTCGCAAGCGCGGGGGGAGAGAGCTGCAATGCTCTAATTTAGATAAATGTTGTACTAGAGGTTGCCATACTCGTGTGAAGCCGGTGTCGGTATGTGTGATACGACTAGTTAGGAGTTCCATTGCTATAGTATGCTACAGGCGAGTGAGCCACACCATCGCCAGAGGGGCTGAAGGCTTTTTCCAGTACAGAGCAGTAACCTGTTTGGCGGCCTCTAGCATGTGTAAAATTAGGCGCCAGTCAGAATGTGTCAAGCCCTTGAGAGTCTGCGGTCAAATCCCTAGGATGATGGTTTGCGGTGTGTTTGGGATGGAGTACCCAACAGCGTCTTTGATGTGGCTCAACACTTCTTTCCAGAAAAGCGTCAACGTGGGGCAAGACCACCATTTATAAATGTAGGAGCCGATGCCTTTGCTACAGCGCCAGCACATAGGTGAGGAGGTAGGGAACATCTTGTGGATTTGTGCTGGTGTGTAGCACAAGCAGGTCATCACCTTGTAAGCCGCTTCCGGCTGGGCAATGATTTTGTAGGTCCTCGGTATATCCCTCCACAGCTGTTCCCAGTGCTCTGGGGGCTTATCTTCAGAGGTATCAGAGATCCATTGCCGCTGATACGGGTGTAGGGGTAGCGAGTTAGAGTATTGCAAGACTTGGTATGTACGTGAAATTAGCCTCCGTGAGCCGTCAAAGGCTCGTACCAATATCTCAAAGGAGGTAAGCTTGCGTGTGGCCCCCTGTATGCCATTGGGCGTATGTACCCAATGCCGAAGCTGGTAATAATGCATTTGCGCCGTGGCAAGGAGGTGAAAGTCCTGTCTGCATTGGTCAAAGGGTTTAAAAATATCCCCCTTAAATAGGTCGCTATTCGTGCGGCATTCCCCTGCTGCCCAGGCTGAAAGGAGTTGGGCTGTAAGGCCGGAGGGAAGTCGGGGTTCCGGGCCAGTGGAGTGTTAGGGGAGGGGAAGGAGGTGAAGCCCCGACTTTCAGCCAATCTCTGCCATATATCTAAAACAGTTCTCGTGGGAGTAGCGATGTAGGCACTACGTGGCCGTGAGCGCCGCGGCAACCAGGCCAGGTCCCACAGGGGTCTGCATGCTACCACTCTGTCCTTCTTGAACCAGTGTTTCTTGCTCTCACGAACCACCCACTCAGAAATGTAGCGCAGGTGTGCCAACCAATAGTAGACAGGAATGTTAGGACAGGCAAGCACCCCTGTTCTTTTGGTAGCATTAACATTTTATTGGAAAATCGTGGTTTGCCCTTTCCCCAGATGAAAGAGTTTACTTCCCTCTGAAGGTTAACAATATCTGCTTGGGGAATTGGCGTGGAGAGTGTTTGGAAGAGGTAGAGCACCTTAGGCAGTATAGACATTTTCACTGCATTGAGTCGGCCTAGCCATGATACCGGTAGTATTTTCCAACGCCTTAGGTCCTCTCGGACCGAGCGTCGGCATTCCGGCCAATTGGCCTGAGACCACGAGGATAGCGAAGCGGTTACATTGAGGCCCAAATATCGACTGGAGTGAGCCGCCCATTTGAGTGCGGTAAGGGAGGATAATTCTAGGATCTCTTGCGGAGGGAGGGTGAGATTCAGCACCTGCGACTTCGCCATGTTGACGTTAAGGTCCGATATCCGTTCCAACTCGTGGAGAAGAGAGATCAGCACTGGTAAGGAGTCTCAGAGCCTGGTTAGAGTGAGCAGTAGGTCATCTGTGAATAAAGCAACATTGTGGTCTTCCCCTCCAAAGGGAATGCTATGAATAGTGGGAGACAGACGAATGGCTATTACAAGGGGTTCTACCGCAAGGGCAAAAAGTAGAGGGGATATCGGACAGCCTTGCCGGGTGCCTCTGTGAATGTGTACTGGGGGAGCCAGGAGTCCATTGACCCTAATTTGTGGCGAGGGAGAAATGTAGGTGGCCATAATCCAGAAGACCCTGACCGGCCCAAGTCCGATTTTCTGTAATACCGCTCTTAGAAACGTCCAATCTACCCTGTCAAACGCTTTCTCAGCGTCAAGAGAGCGAAGACATGCTGCGATAGTTCGTAGCTGACTTTTTTCTACCAGGTTGGCTAAACGCCGGATATTATCCGCCCCTTGATTCTGGCGTATGAATCCCACTTAGTCAGGCTCTATCAAGCTAGGGAGATATGGCTCTAGTTGGTTAGCTGGGAGTTTAGTGTATAACTTGGCATCTATATTGAGAGGAGAGATGGGGCAATAGGATGCACATGATGTTGGGTCCTTTCCGAGCTTGGGTATAAGAGCTGTCTCAGCGAGAGTCATCGTGGGGGTTAAGTTAGTACCGTCAGTGAAGGAATTAAAAAGCTTAAGGAGGTTATCTTGAATTTGGGGGAGAAACAGACAGTAGAAGGGAACCATAAGCCCACCGGCAGGCCTCCCAAGGCCTTTTGGAGTTTGTCTAATGTGAATGGGGCCTCAAGTTGATCCGCATGAGAGGGGTCAAGGGGTTGCCATGCGCAGGAATCAAGAAAGAGCCTGATCTCCTCTTGGAACGTTTCACCCTGGCCATATAGAGCAGCTAAAAATGTGTGGAAAACCAGCTGTTTGTCCGGTTCAGAGGTTGCAGACGAACCATCCTCCTTTTTAACCTTAGAGATATGGGCCAACAAGACACATGCTTGGAGTTGACGGGCCAGCAGAGAACTTTGTTCCCCCTTCATAGTATTTTTGCTTCAAGGTAAGCAGCGAGCGCTCTGCTTTATTGACCTGCAGCGCCCTGAGTTGGCCGCTAAGAGAAGCCAACCACTTCTGATGCTGGCGCGAGGGCATCACATGATCCAAGCGTTCCAAAGCATTTATGTCCCTGGATAACCCGTCCTCTACTAGCCTGGCCTCTCGTATCCTAGCAATTGAAAGGGAGGTGATCGTACCGCAAATGGTTGCCTTGAAGGCGTCCCACAGGGTGTGACTGTTGGTGCCCGGCAGGGCGTTCGTCTCAAAGTAAGATTGAATTGCTTGCCGTATTTCTGCCACATTAACCTGGTCATGCAGTATGTATGAGGGGAGCCACCAGCGAAGCGAGGAGTGAGCAGACATCTCAATGCCTCCCAGGGAGATCTGGACATGCGCAAGGTCCGAGATAAATATGTCTGATATGCTCGCCGAGTCCAGCATTCAGATGAGGGATTGCGAAATAAAAAAGAAGTCTATGTGCGAATACGAACGGTGGAGATGAGAATAAAAGGTAAAGTCCTGCTAGCCTGGGGCCTTATAGCGCCAAGCGTATATCAAGCCCAGGGCTGTGATGTCTCGTTTTAATGCTACGAACATGGCTCCCGTTCCCTGGGAAGATGCCGCACTGCGGTCAAGTATGGGATCCCATACCAAGTTAAAGTCTCCCCCAAGTAGCAAATGGCCATCCTCCTGTCTGGCAAGGTCCTTGAGAAGAGTCCTTAAACATGTGTCCTGTGATTGATTGGGGGCGTACACGTTGATCAACGTGAAGGATTTGCCATTCAGTAGAGATTTGAGTTTTAGGTAACGGTCTTCCCCATCCCTTGTCAATTGGGTTTCTTGCAGGTTGAGGCCTGCTTTAATAAGGATAGCCACCCCGGCCATTTTAGTAAGAGATGAAGCCCAGTATTGAATGGGACACTTGGGATGGGACATATGCTTTGTGTCGGATCGCAGTAGATGAGTTTTCTTGAGGAGGATAATGTCTGGGTCCTGCATCAAAAGGTAGCGCCAAACCTGTTGCCGTTTATTGGGGGCATTTAGGCCTTTTACATTGAGTGAAAGAAACTTAAGTTGCACCATGGATACCTATGTGAGGAGACTGTGTAAGTGTACGTGGACCCTCCCCTATCCTCGAAGGAGAGAGTATGCATATTATCTGGGATCTCGCCACGCTCTTATTTATGAGGAACAGAACGGGCAATATGGTCTGTTGTCTACCTTGCCCCATCACAGGGGATGTGACTGCAGAAGCTGGGTGATGCAGTAGCGCGGGGGTTGGTATGGCCAGCTCCCGGGGGTTTCAGGGGTGGAGAGGAAAACAGAGGGAGGAGCATTCCAACAGCAGGTAAAACAAAACAGCCGACTGGGCCATAACAGACCATTCAAGTCCTGGAGAGACCCTATGGTAACGACCAGGGTCACTCTGGAGAAGTCACTCCCCTTGGGGACCAGTCGAATGGTTCAGTGGGTCGAGAAGGTCGCATTGCATGGTGTGGTCTCCACGTCCAGCGGCCGGCCTATAGTGCTTAAGGAGGGGAGGGATGGGCCCTCCCCTGGGACTCGCTGTCTCGCTAGACAAGGCTGTAAGGGGGAGGGTCTCGAGGGGGGGGGGTAAGAATCACAGAAAGGAGTTTTAGAACCCAACTGATTTCTTTCCATAGATTCACAACCCCGTCCGCTGGCTGAAGTGTATCTCTTTCCAATTTAGGCTGCAGGCCGGGAGGCCGCCGGGCATGGGCACCCGGGGCCTGAGGCTCTGAGCACAGGAAAGTTCAATGTCTATGATGCTCGGGGTGAAGATGTAGATGTAGTAGGTGGAGAGTGGGTCGGCTAACGGTCGCCCTCTAGAGACCGCAGATGTTGGATGATATCCTGCTTGGCTTGTTGAGTGGAGCCGCTCCCCCGTGGGGTCATGCCCCTGGATCATGGCACAGTTGTCCAGTCTGGACGCAGTGGGGTTCTAGACCGGGCATTTAGCGAGGTTGGGCTGTGGGAGCGGGAGTCCACCGACAGCTTGAGTAATTGCTGAGCTTCGCTTAGGGATCGTATTGACCTCCGCCTGCCCTCCAACGTAAAGATCAAGGCAAACGGATGGCCCCATTGGTATTTGACATTCAGTTCTCTCAGTTTGTCTGTGACCTGTTTGAAATCCTTGCGCTGACGCAATGTGACAGGGGAGAGATCTTGGAATATTTGATTGCGATGGCCTTCATATGTCAGCTCCAGGTTCTCCCTGGCGGCTCGGAAGATTGCTTCCTTCTCTGTGAAGTAGTGCACTCGGGTGATGATGTGCGGCACCAGGCCAGGGCCACCGCGTGGAGTCGCCGTCCGGTGCGCCCTGTCCAGGGTGGGTGGTGAGGCATAGTCATCAACTCTTACTACCTGGAGCAGGTCCGCTGTGAAGGTCATTATGTTTTGTCCTTCAGCACCTCTAGGGACCCAACAGATACGGAGGCTGTTTCTCCTGCTCCTATATTCCAAGTCTTCTTGCTTGATTTGGAGCTCTATATGTTGTTCTTCTAGTGCTGTATGCGAGTGACTCGTCACTCGATGCCTGGTTGCACAGCGTAGGTTAAATGTACTCACATTATCAAACATCAGACAATCAATGTATACAAAGGGCCACCACAATTAAACAATAATGCGTTTCTCTTTTTAACAAATGCTTAAGCCTTTGTTAGGCCAATAATTTGTTTGAAATTCAACTGTTGCAAAAATATTTCTAAACACAATGTCACAAAGATAAATGCAGTGTGGACATCACACTGTCCATGTAACAAGAATCAATTACAGGCATCAAAAAATATATTGACTTTGCCCAATGCATTTCGCGATCATCAAATCCCTTCTTCAGGGGCCTCTGAAAGAAATAATGAAAACCAATTACAATGAACGAAATGATATCAACATTCAATCTACAGGGATAGCTGCTGCAACACCAAAGATGCACATAGACATGGCAACAGTGCTCACGAGGAAAGACAAAAAGAAAAAATTGTGAATGGAAAAAGAAGAAAAGCGATACAAGTGAAGATAAGTGCCTTTCACCATGAAGCAGCTAAATAAAACCACTGTGTGCCGGTTAATGCCTGAAGACCACCAATAAAGAAAAATCCAGATAAACATAGTGCCATCCTCCACATGCACAAGCCCGTGTTCACAAATGAAAACAATAATGTAACCAAAAGATGCAAGCCCGTCACCTCAACTGCAAGATAAATAAACACTTACTGGATGACTGGACGAGTGTATCAACCAGCAGAAAAAAGATACAGAGATATCTTGGAATGTAATCTGCAGATCATAGAAAAATTGCCTACTGTATCAAAAACTGTTGAAGTGTGGCTAGCAATTACGATAAATGGTGACAACTATATGCTATTTACCCTGCCTCAACGCACTGTTGATTCAGATGGGTAAGCGGATCTACATATGTCTGGCAACGTATTCGGTGTTGCTAGTCGGGTCAGCGTTTGGTAAACAAAGTTTTATGCGGTTCTTTTAGTAATCCTTTGTGTACGAGGTGATCACACCGGGACCAAGACACCGTTTTAGCAGAATTCAGCAGGGGACGTCGGTGCATTCCTCAGTTTGAGACGCTACATGAGGTAATTTTAGCACTTCGTTTTGCTCAGAGTTTGCATTGGGTATAGATTCATAGAATTGATTGGGATTCATTGTTTCAACTTAGGGAGATTTCCCATACGACTACCTGTTGAAGGCAGTCATTATGAAGGTGATGCGGTTCGAATGGCACGTACCTGTGTGAACCGATACGCAGCACTTCTTTTCTACGTACATTGAGGCAGGGTAAATAGCATATAGTTGTCACCATTTATCGTAATTGTTAGCCACACTTCAACAGTTTTTGATAGAGTAGGCAATTTTTCTCTGATCTGCAGATTACATTCCAAGATATCTCTGTATCTTTTTTCTGCTGGCTGATACACTTGTCCAGTCATCCAGTAAGTGTTTATTTATCTTGCAGTTGAGGTGGCGGGCTTCCATCTTTTGGTTACATTATTGTTTTTGTTTGTGAACACAGGCTTGTGCATGTGGAGGATGGCACTATGTTTATCTGGATTTTTCTTTATTGGTGGTCTTCATGTATTAACCGTCACACAGTGAAAGGCACTTATCTTCACTTGTATCTCTTTTCTTCTTTTTCCATTCACAATTTTTTCTTTTTGTCTTTCCTCGTGAGCACTGTTGCCATGTCTATGTGCATCTTTGGTGTTGCAGCAGCTATCCCTGTAGATTGAATGTTGATATCATTTCGTTCATTGTAATTGGTTTTCATTATTTCTTTCAGAGGCCCCTGAAGAAGGGATTTGATGATCCCAAAATGCATTGGGCAAAGTCAATATTTTTGTTTGGATGCCTGTAATTAATTCTTGTTACATGGGCAGTGTGATGTCCACACTGCATTTATCTTTGTGGCATTGTGTTTAGAAATATTTTTGCAATAGGGGAATTTCAAGCAAATTATTGGCTTAATAAAGGCTTAAGCATTTGTTAAAAAGAGAAACGCATTATTGTTTAATTGTGGTGACCCTTTCTATACATTAATTGTCTGATTTTTGATAATGTGAGTAAATTTAACCTACGCTATGCAACCAGACATTGAGTGAAGAGTCACTCGCATACAGCACATATTTGAGGGGTGGGCTACCCTATTCTGGTGTGCACGCATACGAG
The DNA here is from genome assembly GCA_963921515.1 of Calotriton arnoldi. Classification (NCBI taxonomy): domain Eukaryota; kingdom Metazoa; phylum Chordata; class Amphibia; order Caudata; family Salamandridae; genus Calotriton; species Calotriton arnoldi. Next base: position 1,248,407 of record CAWUFW010002342.1, on the reverse strand, counting down.
TTTAGTAAGTTTTAGTTATTGTAGCATTGGTTTTACATGCTAAGGTGTGTGCTAACACACAAATTAATTTTCTGTTCTTCTAGTGCTGACATCCTGCTCCAGAGGTCCTCTTGCTCCTCCATTCGGGTATCGAGGGTCCGCTCCAAGTCGTCCACCCTCCCTCCAAATTTCGGCCACATTGCGCTTAACGTCTTGGAGGCAAGATTTAAAGTCAGATTTAAGGGATCCAATTTTGGCCTTTATTTCTTGCAGGAAATTGGTCATGAAAGTCTGCGTGAGAGGACTTGTGTCCGACTCCCTGGGGGCCTCCGCCATCTGGGGATTCGGGGGTGCTGCAGTAGCGGGATTTGTTTTCAGCCACAGAGATGGTACTGTTATGTCTCTGGCAGGGGGCAAGGGGGTCTCCCTTCCCGCCTTCGCAAGAGGCATGCTTCTCTTGGCTCCATCCGCCCCAACTCCCCAAGGCCCCCCCACACGGGCGTCAAGGCCCGGGGCCGGGGGCGCCGCAATGTAAGGTGCAGCCAAGTAGTAGCTCGGATGTCTCTCTAGGTCCGCCTATCTCAGGGATCGTAAGTCCGCTTTATTCTGACGTGGGGGTCCCTCGTTGTGGCGCAATGCAGGGGCTCAGGATCCCAACGTGCCCACAGTGGGTGGGTATGTTCTATCCGAGGCGACCAGACTGTGAGGGAAAAAACTAAGCGAGGAGGTTGAGATTTGTGGTGGGCACCCTCTGCCTCAGGCTCTTGAGCTCTGTTTCCTAACGGAAAGGAGACGCTCCCCCAGAGCCCGATGGTCCATCAGGTCACCTTTCTTTCGACTGCAGGGAGTATGTCTGTGGAGTATGGACGATGAGGGCGCTGCAGCGAGTAGGGGCATGCCTGATGCTCGATCACGCAGCCCATCTCGCCCTCCCGTCCCACTAGTCCCCGCAGCAACCCTCCACCAGGGTGTTGGATCATTCCGCTAGTGTGGTTATGGTGAGGATGCCAGCAACAACGTCCTTTGCTATGCCTCTTCAGACCCAACTACCTAGGGTCCACCCCAGAGGGGCCAGGGAGGGCCCAGGCCAGAGAGTGGCAGCAGGTCACAGGCAGAAGTGGAGGTGGGCACAAAAGAAGGCTCCAGGGCTACACAGTGAGAGGGATGGGGCGCAGCCCAGTCAATTTGTGCTTGAAAATATGCACTGGGGCCCAAGTGATCCTCTGCCGGGGCCCAGTCCGCAGGGCATAGCCAGAGGAGATGTCGTCAGGGGGTAGGGACCGGGGAAACCGCCCGCCAAGCAACCACACGGCCGATCGCCCCCCCACCCCACCAGGGAGCGGGCCCACAGAGGTTTTTCGCCAGGCTCGGGCAATGGCTGCAGGTCGGCGCGTCAGGAGACCTCTATTGGTTCATGCAGGCCTCAAGGGAGTCAGCTGAGTCAGGTGAGCAGATGCGGGTAGGGGCCAAGACCATCCTCCGCCAGGCTTGTGTCCACAGATCACAGCCAGATTAGGGGGCACTCAGGGAAGAGGAAGCGGGGAATCCACCCGCCGAGCGGCTACATGGCCGATCGCTCCCCCACCACACCCCCCCCCAACAACACACCTTTCTCACCTGGCCCGGTCGATGAGAGCAGGGCGCTGCGACACCTCGAGCCGATGCGTGCAGTCCTCAGAGGAGGGAGCCGGGCGGGTGGGTGCAGGGAGTGGCCCTCAGGGGGGCAGTAGAGGCCTCCAGGGACCCCAGTCCAGGAGTGTGGGGCCCCAGCCAATCCCACCACAATTCACGGGCAGTCCGCTGCGGGCCGGTAGGCAGGCTGTAGGCAAAGTCCGTCCAGGCCCCAGGGTCCTCAAAATGGCACCTTTAAGTTCCAGCGGCCGAGCCACCCTCCAAGCCGGGCCAGACAGTCAGCAGCAGGGCCCTTCTCGGGTTTCTCCCACCCGAGGCCCACGAAGCAGCCCCCAGAATGTCCTCCGGTCAGCAGCCGGCTAACTCTAGGCGTCACGGAGGAGCACTCTCTCCACCGGGCCTAACCCCAAGATGGGGTTCCGGCCCTTACTTGTCGCCGGGCTCTCCGTCTTTCAATCTGCTCTGGAGGCTCAAATCGCCTAAGAGATAGGGCTGATGCAGGCTGCAGTAGGGCGATGTGTCTGCCCTTGATCCCCAGGTCCCGATGCCACCGGATTCAGCAGGGCCGACCGTGGGAGGACAGAGACACCACATGGTGCGTCCTACTCCATCGGCAGCTCAGCCACGCCCCGGGGGTAATTTTTTAATCCCATTGCCCTGCTCCTGGCCAGGAAAGAGGGGATAGGGTGGTGGATGGCCATTTTGTTTAATTTTTTCAGTTTTAAAGAGATAAATTTGATTTAGAAATGGATCATTTTGAATCAAATCATAAAATAGGGAAGACGTCAGGAAGGCATTGAAACGTATATTTGGTAAGTGGTTTTTATAGTGGGCACAAATTTGTATGATGGCCAGAGCATTGTCCAGTTGAAAAGAGATGATTGTTCAACAAAAGCAATGGGTGGTTACATTTATGTACAGCGATTAATAAAGTGGGGCAAATTGATTGGTTGTTAATGTGTACAATATGGGAACTACATCTCCCCATCAGAATTGAATATTTATTTTAAGCATATTTGAACTTTGCACATTCCCACATAAATGACATTGTTTCCATGCTATAAGAATATATTAGCTGTATCTGAAAGAGATAGGTGTGCCAAAGCAGTTTTCTATGCTGTAATCTCAAAAGATTAAGGTCCCATGGCAGTAAAAGCAACCAGACATAGCGCAAAAAGAAACAAAAATTAGCAAAACCAATTGTTCTGTCATTCACTGCCAGTCTTTTGGCTTTGTCAGTGCTTGTTTTGTCTCGTCATGATTTTTGTAAAATTGATGCTGGGCTCTCACCAATATAAAATAAAAACTTTGGCTAAAAATAAAAATATATTTTTGTCCTCAAAAGGTCCATATTGCTGTAGTAGTGGACCCTGGCACTGAAGGGAACTACTTTGTGTAAGGATGCTCCTTGTAAAAGAGCAGAGTGCCATCACACACACTGCATTTAGCTATGCCATCGAGGGCAGAAGAAAAAGTGTATTACACAACAACAGATCAATGGCTGAAGAGTGCTGGCGGAAAGCCCTATAAGTAAGTACATATAACTTGAGTAAAATCAAAGGGGCTTATTTACAAGCCCTTTGCGCCGCCGGTGCGTCACTTTTAATATGGGAAAAAGTGACGTAGCGGCGGCGCCAGGGGTTGGTAAATGAGCCCAAAAGTGTCTTGTCGACCCTTAAAAGTTCCTCCAACTCATAAGAAAGCCGATACTCAACTAACACGTTTGGCGCCTGGCAAGCTAATGCATCAGGACGATACGGTTTTGAAACTGTATTATACCGTAAATACATAGGTCCATTTAGTCGCCCAAATTATTTATAAAGTAAATGCTAACCTAAATCATGACAAATCGGCAGGTTTTTAGCACAACTACAAAATATAAATCTCAGACCCTTTGTCTTAGTAAATAAATGAAGGGATTGCTTATCATGCAGCCACTTACAATAATGATCATTATACGGGTACACCCCCTTAATTCGAAATTATATTTGTTATGTTGTAATGGACCACACCACTTGGTGGTCCGCTGGTGGGTGGATCCTGTTGTTTACACCCCGTCCTGGGCATACGTGGGACAGCCCATGTAAAGGAGGGGCCGAATGCAGCGCAATTAATAAATGGCGACCGGAACCGGAATTGGGTTAGTTCGGCATGACCCCAATGTTCTACTGGTGTGCGTGTCCTTTTCTGTGGAGTGTATTGTGTGACGACCCATGCCATCAAGGGCGTGCACCCAACAACTGGCGACGAGGGAGTGTGTCGTTCCCCCGCGAGTACCTGCGGCGCCGTGTCGGGCGCCAGACGCATGCTGTGTCGCCCGAGTGTTGCTTGGGCATCGGAGGCTGCCGTTTCCTGCACGGAGCTGCCCTGGAGGGTGCGGTGCCATCGCGTCTGCCGGGCGAGGTGAGCCTGCCACTGTCGGTGCACCGCGCCTGCATTTGCCCGGCCTGCCGTGGCGATGATATTGCCCCAGTTTGATCCTGTCTCCTGCGCAGGAGCGCGTGCCAGCGTGTGAAGCATCGCGCTGAAGCCACGCCCCCTTTTTCAACGCGCGGAGGGCGTAGCCTGCCTGCCGATTGCCCCGGGGTCGTGCACTGTTCGTTCGGCGTGGAGGAAGTCAATTTCATCCTAGCACCTGTCCACTGCCTGCTGGGACGGTGCTCTAGTGTAGGACAAGGTGTGTTTTACCCATTACGCCACAGGAGCATTATCTGGGCACAGTCACAGGAAAAGCGGAATTTTCCCTCACTGAAGGAACAATCAAAGAGATTCTGGTGGGACAGAGATCTTACACAGCGCCCAGCAGAGGAGCGTCGGTGGGGAAATTTTGTCTTCTGTTGCGCCCCGCAGAGAAGCGTCAGAGGGGCAATTCTCCTGCTGCCACCGGTCCCTCAGCCTCACCATTCTACATTCCGACTAGCCTGTTTACGGACCCCCAGCTTCTACAAGTGATCCGCACAATGGCTACTATACAGCCCATCGAGCCGTTACTGATGGAAGGTCCGCCATCCACGCAAGTGGCCAAGTGGAAAGATTGGGTGGACCGTCTGGAGACGTACTTTGCGGCAGTGGGCCTGAAAGCGGAGCGACAGCGCCCCATGCTACTGCATCTTCGGGGTGCTGCCATCCACAAACTTGGAAAGTCGGTGACGGAGGCAGGTCCCCCTCATACTTACGACACGCTGAAGGCAGCCCTGACAGCGCACTTTGAGCCGTTTGCCAACCCCAATTATGAACGTTTCCTACTGAGGCAAGCGAGGCAGCTTCCGGAAGAGTCCGTCGACACATTTTACACCAGACTCCGAGAACTGGCAAGTACATGCACGCTTCAGGATGCTAATGATGAGATACGGGCGCAGTTCATACAGGGCTGCGCATCTGTAAAATTGAGAGAACAGATACTTCAGGTCCCTGGGATGTCCATGGCGGATATGTTGACGATGGGGAGGTCCAAGGAGTTATCAAAGGTGCGAGCAGCGCACATGGAAGCGGTGTTGCAATGCCAAGTAAGGATGGAACCCGTGAACGCCGTGGTGTCTGGCACTACCGCCAAGAAGCCGGAGAAAGGCAAACCACAATCCACGACCAGAGCCTGCTACGCGTGTGGAGGACCGTTTCCTCATCAAGGACCATGCCCAGCCCAAGGGAAAAGGTGTTCAGCATGCAACAAACTCCATCATTTTTCAAAAGTATGCCGCTCCGCGACACGGAGGAGGCCGCGGACCAGACAAGTAAATGTCATGGACACTTCTCAAATCGGGGTAGGCGAGGAAGACATGGATGACGACGATGTGGAGGGAGCGGTACACGTGATTCACGCAATGCAACCCGATGGATGTCCTAAGCGGCGGATCCCGAAGTGTAGCATTCTGGTTGCGGGACACCCTATCCAGGCGCTTATAGACACTGGGGCGTCTATCAACATCATGGCAAGCTCCCTGCTACAGACTCTCCCTGTCACACCGTCTTTGAGGCCAACATCGACCCAAGTGTTCGCCTATGGGTCTGCCACCCCCCTCCCGTTGGCGGGAGTCTTCACCACCGACATCTCTCATGACTCTCGCTCCATTCGAACCAAGGTCTACGTGACCCAGAAAGGCTCAGGGATGCTGTTAAGCTGCCGGACGGCTGAACATCTACAGCTGGTGGCGTTTGCTTTCGCAATTCACCAAGAGAGTGTGGAGTCGTTGGTGGATGAGTTCAAACTTCTGTTCGAAGGGATCGGATGTTTAAAGGATCACATGGTCCGACTACATGTGGACACCACTATTCAACCCGTGGCCCTTAAGCATAGAAGAGTCGCATTTCACCTACGGCCAAAAGTTGAACAAGAGCTGAAGAAGCTGGAGGACGCGGATATCATTGAGTTGGTCGAAGGACCGACTCCCTGGGTGTCACCCATTGTCGTGGCACGGAAGCCTAAGCAACCAGGCGAGGTGAGGATCTGCGTCGACAGGAGGTTACCCAATCATGCCATACAGAGAGAGCGTCATCTGACCCCCACCGTTGATGACATCGTGGCCGAGGTGAGCGGGTCTCGTTGGTTCTCCAAAATGGACCTACGAGCCGGATACCACCAACTTCTGCTGGATCCAGAGTCAAGGGCCATAACTACTTTTTCAACACACGTGGCACTTCGACGATATAAGCGACTTAGCTTTGGGGTCTCCAGCGCTGCCGAGATTTTTCAAGATACCATTCGAGGTGTTCTGGCTGGCTTGAAGGGGGTTCTCAATGTCAGCGATGATATTCTCGTGCATGCCCCCACCCTAGAAGAGCATTTGGACCGGCTAAGGGATGTCTTCCAGCGCCTGCGAGACAGTGGTCTCACCCTTCATCGGGAAAAATGTGCGTTTCTCCAGAAGGAGATAGCCTTCTTCGGATATTGCTTCTCCCAACATGGGGTATCCCCAGACCCAGCGAAGGTTCACGACATACAGACGGCGCCAGCCCCCACATCGGTAACCGGAGTGAGGAGTTTCCTTGGTATGGTGACCTACTGTGGGCGATTAATCCGAAACCTGACCGAGCTAACTGCTCCACTGAGGGAACTCACGAAGTCCACTACTACCTGGGAGTGGGGCCCCTGCCAAGAGAAGGCCTTCCACAACACGAAGAACGCGCTGTCGGCCGACACTACATTAGTGTACGTTGATCCAGCCAAAGAGTCAGAACTGTCCGTTGATGCCAGCCCCATCAGTCTCGGTGCAGTACTATCGCAAAAGCAAGAAGATGGGGAGTGGGCGCCAGTAGCCTATGCGAGCCGTGCCCTGACCGACACCGAGTAAAGGTATTCGCATATAGAAAAGGAAGCGATTGCTGTCCACTGGGGATGCCGGCATTTCCACCTATATCTTTATGGACAACCATTCATAGTACACGCGGATCATAAACCGTTGATACCATTATTCATGGGAGCCTCTTTGAAACCTCCACCAAGGATCGAAAAATGGATCCTCCAGCTACAGGAATACCACTTCCAGGTAGTGTGTTGCCCTGGTGCACAGAACCCCGCTGATTTCTTATCAAGACATGCAAGACCAGCGACCGCAGAAGAAGAATCGGCGGCGGAGGAAGTGGAAGAGAATGTGAGGTTGGTAGTGGAGCGATCCCGGCCCCTTCCTATCTCAATGGAAGAGATTGTGAAAGCTACAAGAGAGGACGAGTGTCTCCAGATGGCCACTGCTGCAGTGGCCTCGGGGAAATGGCATCTGCTACTCGACAAGCTGTCCAGCAGAACGGAGGAAGCTCGCACTGCGCTGAGTGTGCTACATAAGGTCCGAGGAGACCTGGTCGTGTCTGCCGAACATTGCCTGATGAGAGGATCTCGTTTGGTAATACCCCGGACGCTGCAGCAATGAGTGGTCGACTTGGCACACATAGCGCACCAAGGAATTGTGAAGACGAAGTCCCGTTTGCGCTGTAAGGTATGGTTTCCCTGCCTTGACGACCTCGTGGAGCAAACGGTTCGTGACTGCGGGTTTTGTCAAGCAACTGGCCCAGCTGAACCCCCAGTGCCAATTGTCACTGAAGATATACCACCACATCCGTGGCACCGGGCGAGCGCAGGTTTCGGGATTCTCCTGGATGGGACACACATGCTGGTGGTGATAGACGACTTCTCGAAATATCCAGAAGTGGAGATCCTAGAGTCAACCACGGCGAGCAAGACCATACCATTACTGGAAAAAATCATGGCCACTCATGGGCTACTAAAAGAGCTTCGGACAGATAATGGCCCCCCTTTCTCCAGTCATGAGGTGGCGGAATATCTGCAGTCAAGAGGAGTGCTGCATCGGAAAATCACGCCAAGATGGCCTCAAGCCAATGGGGAAGCTGAACGCTTCATGCGCACTCTCAACAAAGTGCTTCGCATTGCCATGGCTCGTGGTCAAAACTTGGAGAGTGCCCTCTATACTTTTCTACGAGAGTACCGGCTTACTCCTCATTCTACGACTCAAGTCAGCCCTGGATCGCCCTGTATACGGAGAACAGTGGGAGATATGTTTCCTCAGGTGACGCGACCAACTGACCTACAGCTGCAAGTATCGGAAAGACTAGTTCAGCGCCGAACTCAGAATGACAAGGTGTCCAGAGCCCGCAGAGCCAAAGACAGACAACTAGCGGTGGGAGACCTTGTGTTGGTAAGGAACCGCAATCCAAGAGGAAAGTTCACTCTCCTGTTTGAACTGGATGCATGGACTGTTTAAGGAATAAAGGGAACTATGGTAACGGCCGGAAGAGCTGGAGAAACTATCACCAGGAACATCTCGTGGTTCAAGAGGTGTCGACTTCCTGTGAACTTGGACGTGAGAGCCCCTTCCGAGGGAGAGGACTTTGACATTGGTTCAGGTGATGGTGTCATGCCATCAGTATCCGGTGAAGGAGTTCCTTACTCCCCTGCCATGGAGAACCTGGGAACCGCCGGGTGTCCCAGCGTTGTGCACAGTTCTCTGGTGGGGTTGGAAACCCTGCGTGGTCTAGTAGACCGTCAGCAGTGCCGAGAGAACGGTGGAGCAGATGGTCCGGATCGTGAAGGCCGTCGTGGGAGTGGGAGGTACCACCTCAGACCGAGGCCAGCAGTTTCTTCTCATCTGAGAGATTATGTTTTGGTGTAATGACATTGTTTCAGCGATGATATTAATCTCTCTCTCTCTCTCTCTCTCGTGTTCATCTCTGCTATTGCTATTTTGCATCATCACTCCACTGTGTTTTCAAATGACTTTGTTGACATCGTTTTTATTGTGTGTTATATTTTGTTTTTATTTTGAACAAAGGAGGAATGTTACTTGGTGGTCCGCCAGTGGGTGGATCCTGTTGTTTACACCCCGTCCTGGGCATACGTGGGACAGCCCATGTAAAGGAGGGGCCGGATGCAGCGCAATTTGTAAATGGGGACCGGAACCGGAATTGGGTTAGTTCGGCACGACCCCAATGTTCTACTGGTGTGCGTGTCTTTTTCTGTGGAGTGTGTTGTGTGACGACCCCATGCCATCTAGGGCGTGCACCCAGCAATATTGAACTGCGTCATGCTTCACAACAGTAACCATCGCCAAGTTGTCAAAAAAATCGCTACACATAATTCGAAACGAAAATAAGATAAATATTCTTAAATTGCGTTCCATATACATTTAACACTCCTGTCACTAATTGTTTCTCTTAAGGAGCCCTTTTATTATCAATTGCCGCAATCAAATACATGTGATTACTTCTAAATTAGGTTTTATGGGTAAACATATTTTAAAAATAGAAAATGCTAGGACTCTACGCTGCTTTTCACTTTTTATCTGCTGCTCTCTCTTACCACACTGAATGTTTTTTGTTCAACAAACATGCTTAAGTTGTTTCTGCTACTTTGATAAAATGATGCAAAATGTGGTCCGCATGGCAGTTAAGCTTACAAATCCTTGGAAATTATAAGAGGAGTTGCCAGGAAAACTGAACTTTTCATTCTTTTCTTTAACGACAGTTTCTCATTTTACATTGCATGTCTCGTCTTAGCATTCAGCAATGATGTCGTTAGCCAGCCTATCACACAGACTGTAGCAGAGGCCATAGACGGCCAAAGAACGGCACAGCTTGAGACTTCTTTTTCCATTGCTCCTTACCTCCCACCTACACTGCACATTTCTACCCAGTAACCGCCCCTGTTCCTTTATCAACTCCTTCAGTGTTACAACTCTCTTATTATATGTTATATTGTTATATGTCGCATTTTACTCTACTGCTATCTTCACATCATTCCTAGACTTTAAACCTTTGTCAGTTTTTGGCTTCATAAAACCTCATACTATATCGACACATCGGTCAATTTCCACTTCCTAAAAGAGTCATCCTGAGGGTTATTTCCCTCAGTGGTACAAGGTCACTATATCATTCATGAGCGATATATCACATGAATTTTTTTATCGCATCCACTACATCGACATAACCACTACATCGCAAGGTAGCTATAGTGCAAGTGGATATGGATTTAAGAACAATATTTACATGCTAATGTTGTGGCACGTGGCAGCAGGCAATCACTTCTTGCCTTGGGCTGCTCATACGACCATGCTTGTGCTCGCACGCTGTTGTGCATCGCTCTCCATCGGCCAATTTTCGCCCGTTGTGACGGTTGGGAGCAAGGCCGATGGACAGAAAGCCGATCGGCAGCCGGAGCGGTTGCTTGAGTTCCGCTCTCCCCAAGACTGTCTTATTGTAATAAATCTTCTACAGTTGAAAAATTACCTTGTCCGACTCGTCATCCCGCGGCAGCCAACCTTGACGATGTAGTGGTAAGCAATGTAGAGGAAGTGATATATTTTGGGTTGATTTCAACAACATTGATGTAGGTTTGTATAACCTGTGAATCACTAACATTATGACTTTTGGGCATAGAAATACTTGGGAGGAATTTTGGAGTGCATAGGCAAGGCATTTATTTGGCAGAGAAAACATGGGCTTGTGCACCGCTTTCACGTGTTATTGGTGAAGCCTCACATGTCATATGTTAGTTTCGTATATCACACTTCTACAATGTTAAAGACAGTTTACTGACAGGCCTAAAGTGAACCAATACACTGGTTCTGGGTTTAGTTTCTTGGCTTGCAATGAGCAACACATGAACTGAATCATGTACATGTCTGAGGAAAGGAGATGTAGTGTATCCCAGCATTAGCATTACCTGTGCACAGTCCAAGATGAGTGCATATTGTGATAGAAGAGTACTTATAGGACTGGTGGCTATAATTTCGGACTAATGTGGCAGAATGTCTAGATATTAATTGGAATCAATTCTATTTGCAAAGGAGTACTTAATTTGTGAAAGAAACAGTGCCGGTGCCCGAAGCTCTGCTCAGAAGCTGGTGGCCACAATTAAATGTTGGCGCACCAAAAACCAAGGCAAATAGCCTGTAATCAAGTACCGGAAAGTCCCTGCCCCTCTATCTCGAACTTGCAGGTTCCTGATTCTCCCTTTGTGAAGGTTTTGCTGTCTTTCTCTTCCTCCATCCATTTTCCCCTCTTGCACTCGAATAAATATACTGGTCCTCAAAAATAAGTGCCGGTAGTCTCCATCAGCAACCACAGGCGTAAATTAAGCACTGCTTAATGCATGTCATAGGGGCATGCCGGCACATGGAAAATTCTTTGAGAAAATTTGCACAGATGCAGGTCTGCAGACCAATAACATCAGACCCGAGGATATGTCAGCTAACTCAAGGCCTTCCACCAAGGAGGAATTCTTGGGCCCATGGCCACCACCATGAATAATTAGACAGGGACAGATTTATCAAGACTTTTCACTGGTGCAGTGTTACAAAAAGTGACAGAACCTGGTGTAAAAGCTTAAATTGGGATTTACTTTGATGCTCAAATCCTCATTTGCACTGAAAAGTAGTCCTAAAGTGTCATCTCGTCACATTAGGCCCAGGCAGGAAGACCACCATTTTACTTGCTCACGTGTAAAGTTGACATCTTATCATGAACATTAACATTTGACACACATTTGCTTGCGTGCTTGTATGGATAATGTTCCATGAAATAACTTTGCTTACATTTACACATCTTTGTAGGCATATCATCAGAGCCTTGAACATTCTGTATGAAAGCTAAAGTTTACTGAGCAAAATGTTGTTGTTTGTTATTGTTGGCTCAGCGACAGCTTTGTCAGGATAGACTCAATAATGACAGCCTGACTGGTACTTCGGCATGGCAACATGGGTGAAGTTTATTATATAAACGACATCACTCCTTTGTTTAGTTAGAGGAGCATTTCGCTGACAATGTCGAAGTCGCCCCATGCCGGAAGTCCAGCACAGCGGAATCCTGTTTACCTCCTGAGAAGGATGGTGCCCAGCTCTACACAAAGATAGGCTCCCAGATGAAACATACGCACATGTAGCTGGGGAGTAAGATCACCCTATTCGGATTCTGGCAGATTCACCAACCCTAGTCACACTAGGATAGGGAGCGCTAGGTAGGAGCATAGCTATAACAGTACTTGTATGCAAGCATATATTCTATGTAACAGGACAATGGTTGAATTGTTCATCTTCTTTACCATTCTGGTGATGCTGTTTACTCTGTTTAGTTTCCTTCTTTTAAGTGCATGTATTTTACACATGAATCTTATGGCTTCAATAAATATTGAAATGCCAATTTGAGTATTTCTTGTGTCTAACTTTTGATATGCATGAGTTACAAAATGAAAGGGTTCTAGATCTGTTTCCACAATTTTCTTGGGGAGTCAGGGTTGTCCTGTTCTGAGGTTGCACAGACCACATGTTACCTTGGTAGGTTAGGGGTACAGATGGTGCACTGTAAGCTAGCCAGGACTCATTCCAACATATCCTAATGGTGTAGGTGGAATCAGTCTTGCATAGTTTTGACATTTATGTTGTCCTACAAATGTACAGTTTTAATGAGAAAGTATGAGAAGTACGACAAAAGTAACACAGAGCTTTGTACCACTTTGTGTCAAAAGGGTGGCTTATTCTTGGTACATGAGCATTCCCATATGACCACCCATGGCTTTGATACAAAACCCTACCTACTAACAAGCATTGGCGAAGCCAATAGGTTTCGCCTATGCGAAATCTATTGGCTTTTGTCAATGCTATTTTACTTATTGCACAGAAGTTGAGCTGGCATTGCTACATGGCTTAAAGTAAAATAAAATAAAACTACTATGATGTGGTCAATGCTGGACATGTCATAGTGCTTTTTTTTTTACTTTAAAGCATGTTAAAGACAGGTAAAAAATGTTGACAAAGCCAACAGATTGTTCATAGGCGAAACGTAATGACTTTGCCAATGCTTGTTTAGTCTTCCCGTCAAGACCCTCCAGCAGTAGGCAACTAAAGAGGCCTCTTGCTTACAAAAAATACAAGAATGCCCATGGCTCTTGAAAAGGAACAAGAAGCCCAGTTATCGCACATGCGCTTATTGAAAAATATATAACATTCATTTGGTTTAAAAAAAACGGCATTATTTTAATTTAAACTGTGTTACAATCAATTAGTTGATATGATGCCATTGCATCACATTACCACAGTAGATTAATTCATCCATTGTAGATATCTGTATGTAACCTGAAAACAAAGGTTTGTATCAGCCTGTTCCATCTCATTTTTCATCCTTGTGTGGTCGATAACATGTAATATTGCAATGGGTTATAACTAGGCTTTCCTGTTTTCAGTTTCTATTTTTGGTAAATTCTGGTGGGGTTTTTTCAGTGTTTTCAATACATTAAAAAAAAGTGGTTATCAGTGGTTACATATTTTTCGCACCATTAAAAAAACAGAAAAAGTGTTTTTCCGGTGTTTATGGAATGTTTTGCTTTTAATATTGCTTGCTTTCTGCACTGATAGTGCATGTGTATAGACAGTGTATGTACAGGGCATATGAGGTCCAAATACATTTTTACAAATAAAACTTATTTTAGTACACCATGCAATACTTCTTTAGTGAGTCTTTAGTCATGCGCGCTCGCTCTTTCTTTCGCATGTAAACGTTAATCTGTGAAAAGGCCCTCTCAACATTAGCACTTGAGACAGGCAAGGCCAAACCAGCCAGTACACAATTTTCTAACTCTGGTCACTGGCATAGCTTTCCATGCCAATACTGGTGCACCTGAACATTGCGATTCTCTGGGACAGGTTTTGCAACATATGCGTTGAACTGGGCGCATATGCCCTCAGTTATTGAAGCCGTCAAAAATGAAGCAGTACTTTTCAAAGTCTGGAGAAAATTCCCCTTTACGGAAGGGATCTAGAACTTGTGCAGAGTACCTCAGTGAGGCTTCATTGACTTCAAATGCCATGGTTGGTGAAGGGACATTTCTATGCATCATTGCAAGCCATTTCTCATGCACTGTAAAATGAAATTTCCTGAATTGCTCCTCATTTTTTTGCTTTCCAAGCGGCAAGAATTCTAACATAGAACATGTTGCTGTGCCAAAGTCACTAAAAGTGTCGCCCAGCCTACACTCAAGGAGAAGTTTCACATCTACACCAATTACGCTGAACACTTGGTAGACAAGGGTGTTTTCAGAATCTAGTTTTTTGATTATGTCCACTGCAGCAGTCATGTTTTCCTTTAACAATCTAAGATTCCATTTGAGTGTACTTTTTTCACATCACTATCAATATGCGAACAAAGATCCTCAAATTTCTTGTTTTAGGCATCACCACTAAGCAAAAATTATTTAAACGGTCGCCACATGGATAATGTAGCATTCAAGGCCTCTAGGATTGAGAACCACCGGCTAAATGACGCAGTTGGGACGACTCTTTCTTTGATGCCACACAAATCACAAAATGAGAAATATTTGCGTTTTAGTTTCTACGCATAACGAAACAGTGCATCAGAATGGACTACAAAGTCAATAGCATTCTTCCATAATTCTGAAGATTGTAAAGATGCTTTCAGCATAACATCTAGCAAGTGGCACAGATCTCTTACAGGAAAGCACTTCAGCTCAGGTATCGATTTTGACAGGTCATCATGCAACTTTTTCATATACATAACTGAATTACTGCAGATACAAACAATATCACTCATTTTGTTGAACTTGGTAAGAACTTTTTGCAGCAGCATTCCAAGTGATACTGCGTTCCATGTTTTCCAAACGTCTGGTGTCATATTTTCACCACTATCTCAGATGCTTGGTGACAGCACCCTTTTCACATATACCTGTCACTACACCTTGCATTGAATGTTTAAATTCTGGGGTGTTTGGCAATTCACCTACTATCAATACTGACTCGCTAGAAAAGGGGGGGTGATGTATCAAAGGGTTTCACCCATTCTCTGTCTGTGGGTAAATGTGATGGTACATATTGGGAAAGATCTTATGAAACCAGGCATTTTACCTATCAGTGAACGAATTAAACGCAGCCAAAATATCAAATATGATGTTGAGATTTCCGGATTCTCTACAGTTTATAAAATATTTAAATAAGACCTAAAACATGCTTCTAAACCCTGCATCTTTAGACCCAAGAGCACACAACTGAAAAAGGCAAAATGAAGAAGAAACAATATTCTAGTGACATCCCTAAACAACAAAACTCAAGCAGGATAATCTTAGCTTAGTCTTTCTTGCTGCTGCCTTGTATAACAAAGTTACATTGTATTGGCCCCTTCAGGAAGAAATAAAAATTACTCTTTCACTCACCTTTTCCTTTCTTTGAATGGCATTTAGTTTGTGGTTTTGAAGGAGTTTTTTCAGTGTTTATATGTTTACACTGGTGAGGGCTATTTTCCTTTTGGTGGGGTTTTATCAGTTATTATAGGTTTAAACCTAAAACTGGATAGCCTAGTTATAACTAACACCTGCTACTAGCGTATTAGGGACTACACAGACAGTAGAGAGCACCAAGTAAGTGCAGTAATAACTCATCAGTGAAGCATTAAAACATCAGCAGGGTCCAAGTCAGTAAATGCGTCGCAGTGCGTTATGCTTTTCCCAGTAGTACTCAGAGGTATGTGACAGCAGTGCCTGGTCACAGCTTGTGCTGCACATAAAATCTGAGATGGGCAGTCCTGCTTATAGTGTGTGAAATGTGGTCTTTCCTTCGAGAAGTGCAATAAAAAAGCTAGGAATTAATTTAACAAGTAAAATGGTGAGAGAATGTGGCACTAGGTCAGAGCTGCCGACCTTGCTACTGGGGACAGATTCGAGTCTGCATCTGCTCAACATCCTGTGATTCTGGGCAAAGAATGAAAGGAGCTGTGTTTTGAAATTACAAGCACGTGCAATAATGCGACAATAAACAGCAGCGGGCAGTTACTGAATGTTAGTTCCCCGCTGGTATTTTACATTAGTATGGTGCGACAAGTATTGCCTTCACACATGCAATGGTGCTGGGCAAAGTCACGTGAAGTTGGACTGTCTCTGTTTGGGAGTCGAATCATTTGTAACCTTGGTTACTAGCATTCCATCACATAAGGGGCGGCCGCGGGAGGTGGCTGAAGCCGGGGTTGGGTAAACCATCAAAGAGAAGGGAGGAGGGTATGATGTGGTAAAAGCCAGGCGGAGGTTCATTAAAAACAACGGAGGTGGGTTAACAGGGCATGGAGGAGAGAACACAGCTGCAGATGCACTCTTATGAGTGCTCGCAAAGTGTCCCTTTTTAAAGTAAGCAGTGCTAATGTAAAGCACTTCAATCCTTTCGGGCCAAGTTTGAGCTATATAAATGCGTGTTAAGCATAAATTATAATTAAATGAAAGGCACTACGTGTGTTTCCCTGTGTAATGTAAGTGGTGCTCATGCAAAGCACTTCAATCCCTTTGGGTTGAGTTTGCGCGACATAAATACGCGTTAAACATAAATAAATAATTAAATGAAAGGCAATGCAGTGTGTATTCCTATGTAATGTAAGTGCTGCTCATGTAAAGCACTTCAATCCCTTCAGGTCGAGCTTGCGCTACAAATACACAAATGCCTGTTAAACATAATTAATTGTAAGGCAATGTGGTGCAGAACAACGATGGAGCACAAACACATGCACTAGTATGGAGTGCAGGAAAGAAAGTGAAAAAAAGTACTTTGGAAGCACGAGGTCAGTGGAAGGACACTGGCCGCCAGCCTCTAGCAGGAAGCAGTACTTGGTCTAAGCTCCAAGGAGCAGCTGAGGAAAGAGGAAGCGAAAGTTAATGACGTAACCCTGATGCTGTTGACCAGTGAGAAGCAAGAAAATTAGAGTGACCACGTGGTCTACGAATGGTGAGTAATGGGTGAGCTGTAAGCCCCTTTTAAGATTTTTGTTTTCAATTAAAAAGATTTTGCATGCACAGCCCAAGCAATGTGCAGGCAAAACCGGAAAATTTTAATTCTTTGCATCAAAAATTGACACCTCCTTGAGTAATTTGTAACATTGGAGAACTTTATTCTTTTTTTCACATTTGTCCAACTTTGCATGTTCGCTGTAATGTACATCACACATACAAACTTGAAAACTTTTAAAATATGTCTAAACACAATATCTTTTTCTGGACAGGTACCCTTCTAGTAAAAGCAAGATAATATGCAAGGCATCATGCAGGCACCCTTGCACTATGGTGCATGGGTGTGTGCATGGCACAAGGTAGTCTAAAGTGTGCCATCACAGAAGGAGATAGATACAGCGCCATATCTTTCCAGCTAGGGTACTGTTCTGCTCTCTACATTTCAACTTTGGTTGCCTCACTAAGGGGCCGATTCCGATTCGGGCCGGAAATCTCTCCGACCGAGCCGGACCCGGAGAGATTTCCGACCGAATCGGACTCTGGCAGTCCGACCGAATGAGTACGATGCGCACTTATGCCATCGGACTCGATTCGGTCGGACTCCCATTGAAGTCAATGGGAGCCAGTCGTACGATGGGTACACGGGCTCCCATTGACTCAATGGGCACGACGCGAACAAGGGCGCCCCCTACAGCGTGTTCGCGTCGATGCGGGTTGCGCCGTACATGCACGTGTAGGGGGGACCCATGTGTCCCCCCTGTGTGCGACTCGCATGCCTACGCTTCCAGGGGGGTCCGACACGGACCCCCAAAGTGCGGCTCCGACAGCTCCTTGGAGCCGGACTGCGCAAGTCGGTCGGAGCGGTCGCGATGCGCATCGTACTTACCCGGCCGGGGAATGTCTCCATTGCGCGGTGCGAGTCGTCCCCGTGCGAGTCGGTCGGAGCGGTCGGGTCTTGCGAACGAGTCGGTCGGAGATTTCGCGAGCGCACGCATCGTACTCGCTCGCCCGGACGCACGTACGATTCGGTCGGGAAACAGGGCTCCGAATCGGATCCGGTAAAGCCGAATCCGATTCGGAGCCCTACCGGCCGAGATCGGAATCGGCCCCTTAGTTGTGTGATAAATTAGTAGGTTTGGCCCACAGTGTTCTGGATCATCAGTTATAGATCTGGTTGGTGTGCCCCTTGAATGTTGAAATCACAATATCGATGAGACACATTATTGAGGACAGAATATCAAAAATAAAATGTGGACAGGTGAGTCTAAATTTTCTATACCTAACTCCACATATATGTACCTACGCTGTCCATATATCTTCAAGATACATAGATGTGGAGTTAGGAATAGTAAATCTTTACTTACATATATGCATTTACCTTTTGTTATTTTGTCTCTCGATATTCTGCCCTAGATATTTTTGTACCACAATATTATTGTTGTCAATATTCAGCAGTACAACCATCTGGTTCTGGAAAGCTAGGTCTATAATGACTAAGCCTTTGCATCACTCTTGCGTCGCGCAAGGTGACGCTGGCCACACAAAGGCTTATTTTGAATATACAAAGCCACGCAAGGCCTGATTTGTGTGGCCTTGTGTGGCTTTGTAAAGAAATTAACGAAACGCAGCTGCCTACACTGTGTTACGCTACATTTCAACTTGGGAGGTGTTTCATGGATGGAGCATGGCTGGCCCCATGCATCCACCCATGGATAATGATAGTAAATCTAGGAATGCTTCACAATGCCACACCTTCCCCAGTATGGCGTAACGAGGAGAAATAGCTATTTCCCCTCTTTATTTCCTCATTCCACCTGTGCTGCATTCTGCAGCACAAATAGAAAAAGGAAAATGCCTCTAAGGATTGTTTTTGTGCAGGAAGGTCTCCCTTACTGCACAAACACACTCCTCTAACGCAGGCACCCTTGCACTAAAGTGAAAGGGTGCCTACATTGGTGCAAGAGAGCACAGAGTACACCAGCGCAAGGAGAGAGCAGAATTGCTCCATATATTGTAAATGCGGAGCATTTCTGCCTCTTTCCTTTAACACAACGAAGGGCAGCAAGTTACCTCGCTGCGTTGTGTTGCATGAAAGAATATTAAATATGCCCCTTGACACTTAGGTCTTCAATACAATCATGAATATGTGTGCTGGTCATAAAGTCAGTGAGCTTTATAGACTCATCAAAATGTAGTGCTTACAACTTCAGCAGCTCAACATTGCTGTCTGCCACACTGCCATATTAATTAGTCCTTGATCTTATTAATGGATTAGGGCCAGATGTATGAAGCCATTTCGCATTTCTTAATAGACCGAATCGCTATTTCAGGCCGTTAAGAAATGCTAAATTGGCTTTTCATATGTACAAAGCCCTTTAAGGGGTGGCAACGCGGTTGTTACAACGACCACGTTGTTACATCGCAGTACATTACAACGCAAGTCGGTACATCGACTTGCTGTAGGGGGCGCGCTAACCTAAGGAATAGTATAATTTACTATTCCAATACCTTTCCTACTGTTGCGCACACTGGAGTTGGAAAAGTAAATTATACTATTCCTAAGTCCAGCGCGCCCCCTACAGCAAGTCGATGTAACTACTTGCGTTGTAATGTACTGCGATGTAACAATGCGGTCGTTGTAACAACCGCGTTGTAAACGCATGCAATGTAAGGGGCTATATTCCGATTTCTACCCAGATGAAATCGAAATTTGCGAGCTCCTAAATAGGAAATCACAAATAGGGATTACTTATTTGCAATTCCTATGCACATGTACTCCAAGTTGGTGGTAACCGTGTGCAATTTAAAAAAAGCACCCAAAGATGCTTTTTTAGAAGTGTGATAGAGTGCCCACGTGCCCCTAGGGCATATGTGTGCTCTACATGTGCACCACTATATTTGGGGTGCATCACGGGGGGCCTTCCATTTAAATACACATTAATTCCTTGCTGTTTACTTGCAATGCTTTACATTACAGTACAACATTCTTTTAATGCCAGACCTATTAGCATTGCCAATGCTTGTTTCAGTGGTTGGCCTTTACTTCCTATGTACATTTCAACCCATCTGTCTGCATACAGAGGAACTATTCTTCTCAGAAAAGCCAGATCGAAGGCTATTGCTTCAATTTTTCTTCTTATTCGGTGAACTTGAAATCAGTGCATGAACAATAAAGCAGGTTTTTCCTCTGATACCTTTACAGCCCTGCTATCATTAAGGAAAGATAACAATGGATGTCCACAGAATACAGTCATTTGAGACCAGTTACAAAAAATGCAAATTGCGACGTAGACTGAGAATGTGCTTGGCCGAAAATAAAGCTGTGTGCTCTATAATGTAATATGCACCCCATACCTGCTATTACATCCATGGGTGCCTGAAGTGTGCTGAGGATTTACAAGTCAGTGTGCTGTGAAAAAGGTGTTATGAGAATAATAGATTGGTAATTGAAATTGATTGCCTTCAGAATAATGTACCACAAATAATTTCCTAGTCACATTACAGTGATAAAAAAGAAGTGCTAAGCCAAATAATTTAATAAAGACATCAGATACCTGACCTAACGAGAAAACACTCTTTAAACTACATAACTGTGGCAGACTACACTGCCAAGGAAAGGCCACCTATGAAAACATTGCACCACAGTGCAAATAGTTATCATAAATGGAAAGGGGGGAGGAGGGTCAATACACAGTGATGTATGCCTGAGGAGTGTGCAAAATTAATGTAATTAGCATTTACGTAATCACACAAAATGTTGGCAACATTACATGAAATTATATGCAAGTACACAAAATGTTGGGGCTATATTTTAGAGTGAAAGGCGTCTTTGCCTCCACTTTGGATGCAAGGGCACATTTGGTGCTAGAAAAATAGTACAAAAACACATTCAAATGCCACAAAAAAAACAACTGCATCTGTTGACCTCATTTACTCTGGGCCTTATTTATGAAAAGTGCTGCAACGCTGCAGTAAAACAGCGATGCAACACTTTTCAGTGCGCCCTCCTTGCGACACCATGGATGCGTCGTATTTACTGTACAGCGCTCCATGTCGCTAGGATTTACAGATACATCAGGAATTCTGACGTATCTGTTGGCGCAAAAATGGTGTATTGCTGGAGTGTGTCTGGAAAGAGACGCAACTCCTGCAATGTGTCATTTCACATGGGGCAAGCCCCATGTGAAAAGGCCTGATTCACTCCTTACGCCTGCTTCAAGCAGGCGTAAGGATATGATGCAGTAACGCCGTCGAAGTGAGGTAGTGAAATCTCATAGATTTCACAGCACCACTTCTACGAGGCTTTTCTGCGTTGGAACGCCCACCCTGCATACATTATGACTGTCGCAGGTATAATGTAGCGCATGGGTTTACAAAGTGACGCATCTGCCTAGATGCACAACTTTGTAAATATGGCACAGTGTGGCACATTTTTTAAGCCGCCGCACCGTCACAAAAAGTGACACAACCGGGGCGTAAGGGCCTCATAAATGAGGCCCACAGCTTCCAAGAGCTTACTCTAAATTTTCCCGCAACCAGTGCATTATTATGTGACATGGCTTAATAACGTAATTTAGTGAATTTTGCATAACAAGCGTAACGTGAAGTTACTGAAACTACACAAGATTTCGCAACCACAAGGAAACTTTCTCATGGGCCTAAGCTGTAAACCTCAACCGTAGGTGTCACAAGATTCACCTGGCTGCTTTGGTCAATGGGATCTGAGGGATGTCATGGATTATTTATTTTTATTTTTTTATTTGCAGAGTTTTATATAGCGTTGGCTAGACCCGGAGGTATCAGAGCGCTTTACATGAGGATCAGCGAGTTACAAGTTACAAAATTACAACAATTACAGGAGCCAAGTATAACATAGGGAAAAACAAACAGTGTTACACAAAAACATGAGTTACTGGCGTATAGCATAACCAGGACACAGGTCCTAGGGGCAAAGAATGAAGAGGGGGGAAGGTTAAAAG
The DNA here is from genome assembly GCA_963921515.1 of Calotriton arnoldi. Classification (NCBI taxonomy): domain Eukaryota; kingdom Metazoa; phylum Chordata; class Amphibia; order Caudata; family Salamandridae; genus Calotriton; species Calotriton arnoldi. Next base: position 1,226,603 of record CAWUFW010002342.1, on the reverse strand, counting down.
GGGTAGGGAATGCAGATCGGGTCAGATAGACCGGCAAGGTGGAAAGTACTTCAGGGGAAGGATTCGTCTGAGGGCGGGGGAGGAAAGGAGACAAATCGGAGAGACGAGGGAAACCATGTCCAATGTCCGGCTGGGTAGGTGATGGCCGAGGGGGTGAACCAGAGCCTAATCTCCTCTATAGCTGATAAAACAGCTCCACCGGGCAGCGGCCATGACTGATCGGGCTCCGAGGTCAGCAAAAATACACGGTCCATCAGAAGATCACAAACCAAAATCGCGGGGATTGGAGAGATTGAAGGGCCACCATCACATATAACCTCAGGTGAGTCCAAAGGTTCAAGGAGGGGGTAGAACTCAGGGGATTAGAGCCGGAAAGGAAATCCCTAGCCAGGGAGCTCCCGGCCGGAGCTCCTCACATGTCACATGACTTGCATGACTTTATACAGTGCAATATCCATTGCCTTCAAAGATATGAAGGAGCCCCTCTTGGCTTTCATGGCGGGCTCCATGACTTTGCCTGGCTCATAGGACTGCTTGTCTGTAGAGAGTTGGACCTTTTGATTATTCACATATTTATCTTCAACATTAATCCACACTGAGTCGGCCACCAGCTCTGTGGTCTGGTCTCCAGTCAGGATGTAATAGACAAGGAGACGCGCAGAGAGGACCATGTCTGACGTCAGCTGGGGGTCAGGCTGTGATAGGCGGAGTCAGCATATCTATTCTATTACGTATATCAACAAATCATGACATCGCAATATAGCATCACAGCATGGGCAATAGAAAACAGCAGCGACATGAGATCACAGTGCATGCACAATTAAAGGTCACACTGTAGGCGATATCTAACCGCATCGGCTAGAGGTCACAGTGTATGCACAGGGAATGAATATTGAGGTAAGGTAGGCGGAGTCGTTCTGTAGGGAAAAAGATAGCAGCAATGACAGAGAAACGAAGGGAATGCAAACAGGAAGCAATGTTTGGGTGAGGTAGGCAGAGTGTGCCACAGATACCTGCAAAATCTTATAAGAGGAAAAAAACAGTAAGCAAACAAGAACACGTTAAATGCGCAAAAATAGTGATGTCGGTGAACAACACCAGGATTTAGCGTAAACATGTTCAAGCAGCCAAACCAGTATTAGCTTAGGGTAGGCAGAAGCCACAGAGCAGGCAATAAATAACAGCAGCGGCCTGTAGCGGATGGTGCTTTGCCCTTATCATTACTAAATAACTGGCTATAACCAGACTTGCAGGGAGGTCATGGCATATTGAAATTGAAAGAGGTATCCTATGATAAAAGAGTTTCCTCTTTTATGCACTTCCTCCATGTGATGATTTTCATCTGCCTTGGGTTGTCCACTTTTGTTTTAGTAAAATACCTCTATGCATATTACCTCTGCTATGTCCTGAGATCCCACTAACAGGGCCTTAGCCAGATGTGCTCTTTTAAAATAATGTTCCTTTGCTCCCTCAATAAAGTCCTGCTTTTCTGGACGTAGTAGGATTTCATTTTAAGCCAACCGCAATGATCCTTCAAAATGCTAAAATATTAATTACTAGCACATTCTAAGGCAAACGTAGAAGTGCAGAGCTTTTTTGCCTGTTGCATCTAATTAGTCAGGGAATTGTTGAGGTTGATAGTAAACCCCACAGTGTAAGGCATATTTCAGATAGCTTATAATGAAGCAACCATAAACTAAAAGCTCTGCTACAGAACACTGTCCCATAAGGTTAACTATAAGTTAACTATTAATCTGGAACTAGAGTGTAATGGTGGTGATTATTTCCAAACTTAAAACATATAGGCAATTTAGCCTTGAAAAACCAAGGGCCTCATATACTAATGGAGTTTGCAGTCACAAATCCTGTGAGTCACAAAATCAGCGGTTTGTGATTGCAAAATAATAAGTCGCAATGTATTAAGAGTGATGTGGGATGTGCAAATTCCTTTGACAGTGACAATGTATGCTTTACATCCCCTAATGAATCGTTAGCAAAATGCAGCATAAATTGGGCAGCCCTTTCCTAGTTGCAGCCATTGTTTAGATACCAGCACCCAAAAAGGCATTTAACAATTCTCAAAGTGAAAGCAGTTCACGAAGGACAGCTCCCACTGTGTGAATGTAGGCTCTGGGCATTATGAGGAGCACAAGCACTTCGCTGGTTTTCACATCATGCCAATTATTTTTGGTTGCAATATAAATAAAGGCTTTTTGTTATTGCAAACGTTGGTATGAAAGTCTTCCTTTCCCGACAGGCCTCCATAGTCGCATTCCCAGCCCTTTTGGTAGGATTCACAAACAAAATCCTCCTTCATTAATATTAATGAGAGAGGAATTTGTGAATCCTACTGAATAGTCAGTTTTGTACAGTGACTAGTATATGCTTTTCAGAGCAAAAATATTCTCAGGATACAAGTCGATCATTGTGCAAAAACAGCAATTTATTTGTGACCTGAGAATGATACATCAGGCCCCAACTATTGTCATTGTCTACTGCACTTATATATGAAAAACTGTGTGGCTGGGCCAACCAAAACGAATTAATGCGGAAATGGTACCTTATGGCTGTGGGGCAAAGCCACTTCACTTTTAAATTACCGTGCCATACCAACTCTGAGATTAGAGTGTCAAATGAATCAGACACAATAAAAGGTGTGTGGTTTCGTATAATTCTCCAACCAAGAACTATTCTTCGAACAAGAGCTTTTTAAGAATGGCTCCACTCCAGACTGTCTGGCTCCTCTGCTCAATCCGATAGTGATACCATCTGGGAATGCACTGTAATACGTGGAAGAGGACTGGGCTGACCTGGATGCAAAGAGGTGCAGCTGGAATGCAGGAGAGATTGTTGACTCACTTTTTGAAAATTCTTCCATGTTAGATTTTCCTGCAAATGCCTCTGGGAGTGTTTTACATGGAACAGATCCAGGGGGACTATCATGGTCTCAGACGATCCAGAGATTCTGGATAAGGAAACCTCACCCACTCTTTCGTGGCATGCTTTATCATAGATAACCATACCCCATCTCCCATCCCCCGGGCTCAACCTTTTGTAGAAGTGAATTCTTGATAAAGCAGCACTGGATAGTTTTAGTGATCCAGGTCTTAAAATGACCAAAGGGGTAAACCAAACAGTTTTATTAGCAGTACCCTAGTAGGTTTAAAAAGAAGAACTATCAGGATGCACAGTGAGACTATGACTCTAGCATCCCTTATTGAGACAACATGGTTTGGACTATTTACTACCTCTACAAGGCGAAGGCTTAGAGAAATCCCTACCTAATCTGAGCGTTTATTCGTGCAGTGAGACTCACCATTAGGAAGATATTAGGAAGAGCATTTAAATATTTGCATTACTAAGTATAGCAAAACTTAGGGGATATAGAAAAAAGGTTCTAAACATAATGACTATAATTGCACCCAGAATCTGAGTACAAACACAAAAGTAGTTGTCCAAGGGTAAAATAGGGTGAGAGCTCGGCAAACGGCGCTATAAGTGTGAGGGAGTGAGTAGAGGTAACTAAATACAGACACACACTATCATTCGACTTACCCTAGCTATGGGTTAAAACTCATCATGGTCAGGAGGAGGGGGCACCCCCTGAAGTCAAAAGCTGAAGAGGGTGAAAAAGTCATCAATATTTAAAGCTGGCATTCATATTAACAAGGGCCCTTTTGGGCCTTTCCCCTATTAGGAAAATGCAGCATTTGTGTCTTCACAAAAGTGAAAAAGAGCTTGATCTAAGCTTTACAACACAGTAAGTTCTGAAATGACATACAAACTGTAACTCAACAATGCTGTAAAATGTATTCAATAGGATTGCCGCTGAAACATAAGAGCATTACATCTGGAAAAGTAAGAACACATATTAACGAACATTGCAGCACAATCAGGTGCAAGAAAAACATGACTAAATTGAACAAATACTATGTTGACTTTGGCCATACTAAGAATTTTCTGGAGTGCTATCTCATCAAAACATTAATGATGCTCTGCAGGAATATTACTCTAGCTCTTATTAAAATGGGAGCAACGTTGGATATATTGTCTGGGGACATAGGAGAAGGGCCGCAATGCTGATATATCTTTGTCCCAAATGCAGAAGGGGCCATAATAACAGTGTGTGCTCTGCGCATAACTAACAGCGCATCCAGTACATCTAAGATACAACGATAATGTGACCCATTATACTATCTATGCTTTTTCAGTAATACTGTCAATTACAGGAACGCCCCTCTAGTTGACATCTCCTATGTGTTCTTATTCCTAAAATCAAACTGATGAGGTTAGGTAGATTACCAATTTGTCTCCACCACACACAATATCAAAATGTTTTGTCACTAAAAGATTATTTCAAATATAATCTGCATTATTTCTATGCAAGAGGGCAAATATCTGTTGTCACAATTATGTGCAATTAGATTTTATACCTAATTGTTCCTGTTATGCACACATATCCACTATGTCTTAGCCTTGCCCTCTACATCAGACGTGGTGTGTGAACCACATACTGATTTTACAACGTTCCTCATATTTCAGGGATGAAAGGACATCAAATCCCATGTTCCTCATTGGGGTTACAGGCTTATGACATCATATCCTTACTTTCAGCATCTGATGCATGACATGGTGTGCAGGTCAACAAGGTGAACAAGATAAGAGAATGCACATAAAACAGCTCCACTGCCCGTCAACCACTTAGCAATGTGGCAGACGGAAGGCATTAAATAAGTGATGAGGCCAGCACCGACTTTAAAAGAAGTAGTTAAGCTTGTGTGACAAAATGGTGTGGCAGTCAATTATTGGCTTTCAGACACCGAATCTTGTTGCAGTAAGACTAGTGTATGTTAGAGGAACACGTTTATTGGCTTTGGGAAATAAGATAATATGTCTGTGAAAGTGACCAATCAAAGTTTGTTTGGCATGATATATAGAACCAATATACTTGGATATTATCTCTGGATACGTGATTGTGAGGTGAATCACTGTTCTCTGTGACATATCACCAACTAAAGATGTCGACATTGACAACCTTGAAAATGAATCATACTGTAATGGTTGTCGGGTTTGACACTGATTACCAAGAGATAAGACTTATGGATGGGGGTAACATGAGTACAGCAATTAAAGACCACACAAATATGATGAATGGATGTGCTATAGCTTCATGAATCCTCACAATCTTATAGCAAAACTATTGCAGTGGCAGACTCACACTCCTATCATGCCTAGATAGAATGCTCAAGCAACAATGTGATAAATGGAATGTTTGAATGAACCTCGTCCACTGGCAATCCATTGTTTTTGTTGCCCAACATGCCACCTCAGTTTGGACCCTGCCATTTGCAAATCGGTCTTGACCCTGCTCCTCATGGGAACAGCCCAGCCTGAACTGCCACGCCAGGTCCTCCCTGATCCGAAACTCAAGCAAACTAGTACTGGTTTCACCCTAGTTAGGACTCTTCAGCCAGGTGTAGCATGGTTCCAGCTGGGCAGTGAGCCCGGGACTCACGTCTAGGCATACTCGGCACACTTAGGGCATCAAATGTAAAAACAACACAGTGATGAATGGAATGCTTGAATTAATCTCCGCCACTGGCAATTGTTCAGCTGCATCTCAATCCATCGTTTTTGATTGAAACCCAAAATGATGGATTGGGATGCAGCCCTGAGTGATTGCTAGTGGTTGCAATTAATTCAAGCATTCATCATTCACCACTGCATTGTTTTTAGATAGAATGCTCTGCAGACAAAAAGTAAGGGATACATATTAACCCAAAATAATCATAAATGAGAACCATTTTGTAAGAAACTGGGTTATTAGTCGAGGGTTGTAAGTATTCACTTCAAGTAATAATCTCAGTCTGTGTCAGGGTGAACTAATAAAGTCACTAAATAAGCCTGAGCTCAACAACCTGGTAGCTATGGCACACAACAGAAAGGCTAAACTTAGAAGTAATGTTTAAAGTATTTATGCAGTACTAAAACAGTAATAAAGTTGAAATGCATAAATAAAAATACCAAAATGAAGTCGAAAAATTGAGTGCGATTTAATAATCAGAATGACACCAAAATGGCAAAAATCTAATAAGGGATACCGGAGATATGAATTCTTAAAATTTTAAGTAGCACTAGCAAAAAATGTCAATGATAGTCAATGGTCACTGTAGCCCAGGACCTAGGTGCAATTTGACGCTGACCACAATTGAGTGCAGGTCAGATACACCAACCAGGTTCATTCTGGTCAAAGATTTTACATTCTGGCTTTAGTCCTTCAAGTCCCAATCCTCCTCAGGAGTACATTTCTAAAGACCACAAGACCTTTGGGAAGACACTTAGGGCCTAATTTGGATGTCGGTCAGAAAGCCTCCTACCACAGGTCAGAGGTATTCCAACCGACATCCAAGGTTTCAAATCCCAGCGCCGTATTACAATGACAGCGGTCAGATTTGAAACCGTCCGGTCAATACGACTCAAGAAGCCCGTCAACCAGTTGGAGCTGCCACATAATCCTGTACGGACGGCGTTTCCACCATCGGGATTATGATGTGGGTTTCCAACAGGCTTTCCATGTCAAGGTTTCCGACGTAGATAGCTGGTCCGAAATCGACTTTGGGGGCCCCTAGCAGGGCCCCCTTCTCTCTTCGGCCTACGGTTGTGGGCCAGGGGGCACATTTGGTGACCCCCTGTAAATCCCTGCATTGTGTGGCAGGCATCGTGAGGTGCCTGCCACAGGGTGCAGGGATTTACAGTAACTTCCATTTCTCTATGGGAGCTTATACTGCAGCCACTTTCCAACCGCCGCACAAGCTCCCATAGGGAAATGGGAGTTTGAACCGCACTCTGTGTGGTCACATCGTGATTGCGGTTTCGGACCGCCGACCGGAGGTCGGTTGGTTTCGAAACTGCTGATCGGCCCCTTAGAGACTCACATGTTGTCAGGCAGAGTCCAGCCCAGGTCCAGTTGACATTGCTCAAATGGGCAGTTGCAGGAAAGGCCTTTCGTCGCTTGATGTATTCCTGTAGCCTGGACAGAGTCAGGCTTATGACCCTTAGTGTCCACTTCTTTGTCCTGGGTACAAAAGGGAGAGCAGTTCCAGTCTTTTAGGTGTCTTCCTGGGTCACAGACAGAAGGATTAGTCCTCTTCTGATATTCTACAGGTCTAGGAGTGTTCTGAAGTGGATGTCTGAAGATGCTACATTTATACCTGGCACATGTTTGTGGATGGGAATGACCATGGGAACGCCCTAACCAATGGGGTAAGTTTCCTGGGGCTAACCCTGCCCACTGTGGTCATATTTAAGATGGACAAAGTGTTCAGCCCTATTAAACTTGGGCTCCGAGGGCTAGGGTATGTGCTATGGTAATCCAAGTGTCCACATCTAACACTAAAATCCAATTTTAGGCAATCCCTGTAATCCCAACAAACTCAGTGACATAAGTCTGTTAGGACACATTTGAGCCTTAAGCAACCAGACAGTGGCTTACACAAATTGTTTTGGCATTCTATTTCTGTCCTTTGAAGTTCGTCCTAAATGTCATATGAAAAACCTCAGCAGACCTGTCAAACAGGTCTTGACACTCCAGCAGAATCTGACATTGTGATGTCAACAAGAGGACCACTGTGATGGAGGCCCATCTAGCTGGGGGTGGGGCAAAAGACCTGTGCATTAGCTATATCTGCTTGTGACAGGGTAGGCCTTTTTGAAATTGATCAAGTCCTTGGGTCCAGTCCACAGGCCATCTTGTCAAAGGCCCAACAGCACCTTTTCACCACAACCAAGGCCTTTTGTCCCTGTACTGGGAGCAAGTTCACACCCTACTCACACCTGTTGAAATGCTAATTACTAGCTGACAGAACCAGCAAAACAGGGGTATCAAAATGCTAATTTAGCTTCGAGGGATTCCAGGCCAGGCAAACTTTCTACAGTGTCTAGAAAAAAATAAAAATCCAACTTTACCACCAATTTGGATTTTTAATAACTATTACAATAGTTGTTAAATCATTTTACTAGCTAGTCCAATTCCTGAAATACAATACTAATATGTAATATTGCATCCCAGTGCTATCCTAATGAATAGCCAACCCCTTTGAGGGGCTAGTCACTGTGGAACATAAAACCTTGACATGTACTACCTTTAAATACCATGCATCCTGCCTTTATGTACACTAAGGCCTACTTTAGGGGTGACTATAAAAAGAATGTTTTTGGACTTTTTTTATTTTGAGAAGTCAAATTAACAGTTTAAAAACTGTTCTGCCACGCCACAATGATAGGCCTGAGGTGTGGTTTGCTGTGTCACTGCAGCAGGTGGCTCAGTGTGTACTGTAGCCCACTGGTAAAGTTTACCTTACATGCCTTTGTTACACTTTGTACCATAAACTAGGGACATATAGGTAGGTTAAATGAGCCAATCAGGTGTATATCAATGTCATCATGTTTAAATGGGGAACACAAGCACTTTACCACTGGTTAGCAGGGGTAATATGTACAGAGTTAAACAGCCAACAAAAACAGTAAAGGCAAAAATCTGATGGCATGCCACACAAAAGATGATTATTTCCAACACATGTTCTCCACAATAAAGATTTTTTTAATACCAGCTTTTAATTATGATGACGTTACCACCCTCTTAAGTGTTTGACTGAAGAGGGTACCCCATCCTCCTGACCATAGCTAGGGTAAGTCATTTGATAGCGTGTACCTGAATTTAGTTACCTTTTCTCATTCCCTCATGTTTGCAGTGTCATTTGCAGTACTCTCACCCTATTCCACCCAATGACCACTACTTTTATCTTTGTACTCATGTTAGGGGGTGCAATTATAGTCATCTTATGATAACTTTTTTTCTATGCTCCCCGAGGTTTCGTAGTTTTGAGATCCCTACCCTTAGTTGTGCAACTATATAAATATCTTTTGACTGCATAACTGAATACAGAGATTAGTTAGGGATCCCGTTTAGCCCTGAAGAAGGCCTTCAACACTTAGAGACAGTAGGTAGACCAAAACATGTTGGTGCATGATGGATGCCGGAGTTATAGTACTCACTGTGCATCCTAATAGTTCTTCTTTTTAGGTCAACCTAGAGTACCGCTAATATAATATTTGGTTTATCCTCGAGCTAATGTCACCATCTGGGTCCCTATACCTATCACGAAATCCCTCTAACAGGAGGTTGAGTCAGTCTTGGCAGTTTTACCTAGCCTGGATGGATGCGGTTACTTATGATGAAACATGAAGTATGCTACACAAGAGTGGCAGAAGTTATCCAGAATCTCTGGTTCCACTGGAATCACGATAGTCCCCATTGGATGCAACTCACTGTACCCGTGCAGCCCTAGTGTTTAGACAGGGAAGTCATCCGGTGTTTACCTGATTTCCTTTCTCTTCCCTTTTAGAGTAATATATTACATGGAATATCTCACAATACTATAGCAGGAAATACATCTCAATGTGGTGATGGAGAGGGTATATAGTGAAAACATTTAAGGAATTACAGAATTGGTATGTAACAACACAAAACTAGATATTCCCTATAAAGAACACATTGCTTAATCCATCGGAAGTATTGAGCAAAAATGAAACTAAGGAAGGATGCCCATCTGCTTGCTGTCCTAATTAGAAACTCTCCTGTTTGTGGGGAAACAATAAAACAACTATTCTTACCTCCGACTTGAATCCTTCCCCACCACTAATTGTTACCAAGAGTGTTGAATACCATTTTTTAATCAAATCCACAAGGCCATTTAGGTGCTTGCCTGCTGAGGGACAGCTACTTGCCTACTGGGGGATTTGCTATCTAAGAACCCATATTTCTGGAAACTGAGAAAGTTCAGAAAAAAATGCAAGTTGCACTTCCAGAAATTCAAGATATCTCATAAAGGAATTCAAAGACTTTGAAGACCTGCCCAAGTTGTGGGAGATAGGTGCAACTCATTTAAAGAAGAATGTGATCTCTGGGATCACTCCAGGAAGGGCCAGAACATGAATGTTTTATAAAGTCTACTTTGCCTCTAGAAAACAGATGTGAAGCAACACCATCTATTGAATTGAGATGAGACCTTGATGATCAATTTCACTTCCTCTTCCCACTCAAGATTTTCGTTTTTACAACAGGTGTTCCCCTGAGTTGCATTGTAAAGCCCAATGACCTATATTTTCATAAGGCTCCAATGAGAAAGAGTGAAAGAAAAAGATAATAAGAAAGAAACAGAATAGGGGTGAAATAAGAAAAGGGGGATGTCGAGGAAGACTAGAGAAAAGGGAAGAACAATGTTTAGAAATAAGTAAAGCAAAAAAGAGCAAAGTCAGACAGAAAACATAGGAAGACAGACAAAAAGAAAGAAGCATGATAGAAAGAAAGGAGTGAAAAATGAAGGGGAAGACATATGTAGAAATACAATGAGGGGAAACAAGGAAAGCAAGAAAGAGTGGAATTAGGAAAAAGAAATGAACAAATAAGTGGAGCAAGAATTGAATGGGAGGAAAAACCAAGAAAAGGTGAATAAGAATAAACAAATTGGAGAAAGAGAAAAGGAAAGAAGTAGAGAGAGTGAAAGTGAAGAAGAATGATAGAAAGACAAAAGGAAGGATATGTGAAAGGAGGAAAAGTAAAGAAGTAGAGGAACAAATGAGAAAAGAAAAAATTGAGTAAGAAACATAGCAAGAAATAAAGACAGGTAGAAATAGGTTTAATAAGATAGAAGTATACAATCAAAGATATGAGAAGAAAGAGAAAAAGAAGGAGAGAAAGCAATAAAGAGGTGAGAAAGAAATTGAGAGAATGGAGAAAGGACTGGTAAGAGGAAGAAAAAACACACAAAAAAGTGAGGGAAGGAGAGGAGAGAAAAAGAGGCAAAAAGAAAGATACAAAGTAAGAAAGAAAAAGATTTTGTTTAGGAGAGGATAGGGTACATCATCCTGCATTGTCAGCTTCCAAACCACTAGTAGATCACTCGTGATCTGTCTTTTGGAGATCCCCTGCTCTAGTCTATGCAGCCTTTATTGATAAACGATATTGACACCTAAAATAGCCATCTTTATGCAGTAATGCAAAGCTTTTGTAATTGTCTTACTCTAACAGATACTTTAGTTTGTTTGCCACGGTTATGGTGCTTTCCTCATTGCACTGGGGCAATTGTCATTTGACATCTGTGAGAAATTGGTTTGTTGGTTACCGAGGGTGTGAGCCCTTCTCAAGCGACATCCACAATCACCCTAAGGGTGAAACACAAAAGTCACTAAATTAACCTGTGCTTAACCCTCTGGTAGCTTGGCAATAAAGCAGTCAGGCTTAACTTAGAGGAAATGTGTAAATTATTTATGCAGAACACAAACAGTACTAAAGTGAAAACACAGCACAAGAAACGTCCCACACCAATTTAGAAACATAGAGCCAATATTAATAAATTATTTGACACAAAAATGACAAAAATCCAATCAGTAGAATCAGAGTTATGAATTTTTAAAGCTTAAGGTAAAAACTAGCACCTAAAACAACAAAGAGCCAACCGTGGACATCTTGTCACGTGAGACCGGGGCAAAGTCGAAGTTATGGACGACCGCGAAGGATCGCGGTTCAGATACACAAAGTGGATTTAGCCTTTGGACTTAAAAGAAATTTGAAGAAATATTGTCTGAGAAGGTAAAGTTGAGCGGGCCAAGGCAGCTGATGGTGTCTGGGGAGGAGGTGTCGTCGGGTAGCCACTGGGCTATGTCGTGGTGAAGAATCCTTCATTCGGACTTGGCTTCTTTTTTGGAAGTAAAAAATCTTCAGCGCAACGAAGATGCAGGCTATAGCCTATAAGGGCTCCACGAAGCCAGATACCCCTTTTGCCAGGTGCCGCTGAACAGGATTTGCTGCTGCAAAGCAGAACGTAGTGGGAACTGCCACAAAGTCAGCTCGACCCTTGGTCGATGCACTTTGGGCAGATTGACGAACAGGTAGGTTCTGGTCTCCTCTCGGTTCTCAAGACACTTTTTGGCCAAAATGTTTCAGTCGCAAGTTTTGGATTTGGACTATTTGGGCACCTTTAGCATCACTTCCAAGAGTCCAGGACTGGAGAGGCACCACTTGGAGGGACAGGACTCACTCAGGCAGGATCCAGGTGCAGGTTGAAGATTGTTGGAGCTTTTTCTGTCTCAGAAGCTCTGATCAGAAGGCCAGCCAACTAGCCCTTGGAGTCACTCTGGAAGTCCAGGGTTCAAGATGAAGTGCAGGACTCAAGCAGCAGGACAGACCTCTGCCGTTCACGGGCACTCTTCAGCTGGCAAAGCAGTCCTTCTTGGTGCAGCAGAGCAGTCTTCTGAAGTGCAAAGTAGGCCACAGCAGCAGTCAGTCTCCTAAGAGTCATTCCGCAGGTTCATAAAGTGAACTGAAGAGTGCATCTGAGGGTCCTATGTTTATACCTGGTACCGCCTTTGAAGTAGGAAACATTTCCAGAAATTCCTCTTTCAAATATTTTTGGAATTTCCTGCCTCCCTGCCCAGACTCCAACCTGGATTCAGGAACAATAGACTAGTGTCAAAGCTATTTGTGTGCATACAGGGCGCACCCTATTGACTTGCAAGTGGGACTGTGCCCAGCTGCGCCCCATCCTGCCAGAGATGACCCATCCATGCACACCTAATCTCTCTATTGTATAGCTGTCTGAGAGGAATATACAAAAGTCAACTGCCACTCACACCAAGTCATGTGGTCCAAGAACATGCTACAGGCACAAAATTGTTAGGACAGGAAAATGCCAATGTTTCAAAAGTGGCATTTTCAAAACTGTGACTTAATATCTGACTTTATCATTAAAGAGGATTTTTTAAATATGTTTTTTCAAAGTTCTTTTTACTGCAGTGTATTCAGACAATGGGACATCAAGAAAACAATGTCAACTTATTTTATATCTTATATTGATTCTTACATTCAGCATTTCACCATGTAATGAGTGGATAGTCAACATAGTGAAACAACAGTCTCCACTTATTCCCTTATCCCCTCCTATAGCCCTCTGCAACCATGCCTATTCCCCCAAATCTTTTCCCATTTCTTCGGGCACCCTCTGCTCAAGTATATCATGTGCTCTGCTTGATAGCACCAGTCAAGATCAGTTTTCCAGTCTTCCACTTTAGGCAAAGCAGCAGCTCCCCAGTTCCCTGCAAAGTTAAGCTTCGCCACCACTGCAGCTAGAGCCAACCACAGTTTTTTATGTTTAGGCGAGGTTTCATCCCCAGGGATCAGCAATAGGAACCATTCCAGCTCCACTGGGACCACCATCCCGCTACCTCGCCATAACCCTTCTGATGACATTGCACTATTGCTGCGCTACTGGACATTCACACAACAGGTGGTAGAAGGTTCTCTCCTATCCACATCCTCTGTGACATAAAGCATTCTCCACATGACCTAGTCGGTGGAGTAGCATTCAGGCGTTGTATATTCGATGGAGGAATTTTAACTGAATGAGGCGGACTCAGGAAAGTATTGCTACCTCCCTCGGGGCTTGTATGGCCTCCACCCACTCGTCGTCATTGATGTGGCCCACAGCACTTTCCCATGCTGCTCTCAGTTGACCCAGGGGTCCGAGGCACTATTTACAGTTTTCTTCTATATTAATGATTTTGCTTTGCCTTCCAGGAGGTCGCTTAATAGCCGGTCCTCTGGGGGACGCTTCTGCCAGGTCCTCCCCTTCTTGGATATGAACTCAGAGTGCATGTCCCAGCTGCATATATCTCAGCCATTCTCCCTTCCCCATATCATACTCCCGCTGAGGGGTGTCATACGTAACATATGCCTGCCCCTTCCAGACATCAACTAGTGTATCCAGTCCGAGAAGTTACCATTTTCCAAGGCCACGTAGTCTGGACACTTTGTCAAGTCAGTCGCTATTCCAAAGTGGGGTCATTGCTGTTAGTTTACCTTCCCAGTCCAGAAATTTTATCTCTGCTCTCCACGCCTCTATTACCGACCTGGTATGTGTCGGGAGGCCCCTCTCCACTTTCCTGTCATACAACAAGGGGAGGTAGCTTCTGGCTCCCATGACCAACCTATCCACTCTATATGCGGTTCCATTCTGTTCCCAAAAATCCAATCATTCACTGTGACCAACTGAGAGGCCCAGTAATATTGCTTAACATTAGGTCCCCTCTCTGCAACTTACGTAATGCTATGCGCAGGGTCCCTCCACTCCAGAGAAAGGTCTGTAGTTCGGCCTCTAATTTTTGAAAGAAGAGCGGGGAGATATGATAGGGTGTATTCTGCAAAATATACAGTAGGCGAGGCAGGGTCATCATCTTGAAAAGGGCTACGCGACCCATTAGAGTGAGTGGCAGCACCCACTATCACTGGGCATTTATTATGAATCTATCTAGTTGTGTCGCCAAATTCCGCTCATAAAATTCTTGAGGATCTCTTGTTACGTAGACCCCTAGATATTTAAATCCCTTCAACTTCAGAGGAACATCACACCTAGATGTCAGCTTCCTGGGGGGCCCCAGCAGCGGGAACAGCAGGGACATATCCCAATTAATTAAGTATTTCCCAAAAATGTGTAATATCCTGTCAATAGATTGCCTTGGTTTCCTCACATAGAGCAAAATATCATCAGCATACAAGGAGATGCACTCATCCCATTCCTCCCCCACTGGAATGCCCCATATCATAGGGACCTGCCGGACCCATGCCGCCAAAGGTTCCAGCGCCAAGGCAAATAATATTGGGGACAATGGGCATCCCTGTCTTGATCTCCTCCCCTTCTGCAATGGGAACACTCGGGACACCGTCGCATTGACCCTTACTCTAGCCAATGGTTGCTCATATAAATGCTTCATCCAACCAATAGAATTCGGCCCAAACCCCAGGTGGTGCAGTACCACCATTAAGTAACACCATTCCAAGCTGCCATTCCTGTGATGTGCTGGCTCCCAAATAACCTACATATATTCAGTCTGGTCCCCCTGTGCGGCATAAATCAAGACTGATCCTGATGGATGAGAGAAGAGATCACCGTACACAGACGTGTGGATACAGATTTTGCCAAACATTCACCTCATAATTGAGAAGGGAGATGTCTGTATGACCCACACTCCGCCGGGGACTTGCCCTCCTTTGGTATTACCGCTATCACTGCTGTTCTCTGGTCTGGTGGCTGGACACTTACTGAGCTGGTCACTTTAAACTTCTCCAGGAGGTGCAGCGTCATTTTATCTGGCATGCATTTAAACATTTCCACTGGGAGGCCATTAGGCCCCACCGCTTTCCTGCACTGTAGAGCCCTGGCCGCTAAGCCAATCTCTTCTACCGTCAAATCACCCTCCAATCTTTCCCTATTGTCTACGGAGAGCCATGGTAGGGTTATATTGCGTAGAAAATCACTGCAGTGTAGTTGTGTGTGCCTGGTTGAGGATGAGTATAATTTTTCATAGTATGCAGCAAACACTTCTGCTATCTCTTTCCCAGTTTTATATCATCGTCCTGTTCTGTCTACTATCTCCGGGACCCATTTATTTGCCCCTGATTTCTTATCTAGCCTCGCTAGTAGTTTGTTGGTTTTATCTCCCACTTCATATAATCTATGTTGGGAGGCTAACGCCTGTGCCCTGGCACTGTTCTTGAGTAAATCCTGTAACGGTAGACTGTGTCTTATCTCCAAGGGTGCCCCCTCTGCCTCCACTACCTGGGCTTCTAGGTCTAAAATAGAGCTTTCAAGGGTGTGACCCTGCAGCGCCTTCTTCATTTGAACGCCTCCCAGATCGTTGCCATTGAACCCACCAACCCAAAATTTTCTGCAAAAAAAGTGTTGGCCCGGAGTCTCATACTGTCCTTAAATTTTGCATCTTTTAAGTGCCTAGGGTCAATTTTCGGGGGCAGCAGGTGGTCCCGAGTTGGACCCCTTAGCAGGACCTTCACTGGGGAGTTGTTGGATATGCCTCTTGCACCATGTGAGGTGCCCTTAAAGTGCCCCAGATTGTGAATCTGTGTGATCATATAGTCGAGTCTAGAGAAGCCTCCATGGGCTGCTGACCTGTGTGTGTATTTTCTACGACTGGGACGGTGGTGACGCCAGACATCGCCCAAACGCATAGCCACGGCGAAGTCCCCAAGGACGCCCACCCTTCTCCTGAGGTCACCCCCAAAAAACATCCATCTCAAGTGAAATCACGTTATTCATATCTCCCCCTAGTAGCAGTTGTCCCTCCGGGAGCTCTAGGAGGAGTGGGCCCAGCCCAACTAATGTTGGAGCCTGCAGCCTAGGGGGAACATATACCGAACAGAGGTTGAGTAATTGCCCCTCCCATCAGCTTCTCACTGCCGCAAATCTCCCCAGTGGGTCAGTCCATCTTCCCATTGGAACAAACAGGAGTGTCTTTTTACATAGTACCGCCACCTCTCTAGAACCAGTTGTATAACCAGCATGCACTATCAATGTATATCCAAACCTATCCAGCACCTTGCAATGGTTGCCCTGTAGGTGCGTTTCTTGCAATAGATCAATATCTGGGGCATGTTTCTTAATAAATTGCATAACCACCGAGCGCTTGATTTTGCCTTTAAGGCCGTTGACATTCCAGGTCCACACTTTCAGTGATTGCGCTTGTGTTTCAGGCATAGCGACGGTTACCTACTGCCACTCCCCTGCGGACTATCTTGATGTTGTTCAGGTGTGGCCACAGCCCCTGACGCCCACTAGCTCTGTGATCACCTCCCCGCCAGTCTCTATCTGAGCACTGCATTCTCCAACTGTAACTCTTTCATAACTACTCCCTTTTCCCCAACTTTGTCCACCCACCCCCTTCCCTGCTACCCTGCTAAATTGGTTCTTTTTACCTCAACTATCCAGCAGGCAGAGTGCCTATCACCCAAATATGAACATTGAAAAATAACAATCGGGGGTGTCTCAGCCACACCAAGACAACCAGTAACTCTTCTGTACATTTCAACCCCTACAAGTAAACTATCACTGTCCATGGTCCCCATGGGACCCAGATTGGTATTATCCAAGAGGGAGAGTCTATCACATGTCCAGTTCCAGACTGTGGGTTTCGTTGCTTCACTGCCACCTGGAGCCTCGCTTTTAATCTGTGTCTAGATCTGGCCCCATTCACTCTTACCTTCCCGGTGGCCAAGTACATCAGTTCTCTTCACTCCCAACATCCACCTATTGGTCATCTGTAGTGGTCCTCTCAGTCTGTCCCTCCTGCGACTCCCCAGTCTCTTTACTCTGCTCCAGTCCGCCGTGGCCTTGCTTCGGTCCGTTGTGTCTGTTCCACTGTGCCCCACCCCTCAAGCCACTCCCAGGCCTCCTCTGGGAACTCAAAGTGCCATGTTTTGCCTTCTGCGATTACTCAAAGTTTTACTGGGAAGAGGATCATATACGTAATTTCTCTTTCTCTTAGCTCCCTCTTTACCGCTTTGAAGCTTCTTCTTTGGCGTTGAACTTGTAGCGTAAAGTCAGGGACGAAACAGATCTGGGCATTCTCATAGTTTATGTCACCTTTCGACCGTCCGGCTTGGAGGATCACATCATGGTTACGGTAATTAAAGAGTCTTGCAATTATCGTGTATGGTGGGGCAAAAAGGCCTGGGCCGCGGCATCGGGTCTCTATGGGCCCTCTCCCCTGAGAAGACGTTTGACAGTTTTCTGGGCTGCAATGTGTTTAAAATGAGGTCTTCCACGAAGAGGTCTACACTGGGGCCCTCTGCCCCCTCCGGGACCCCCACCACCTGAAGTTATTCCTTCTCACTCTTCCTTCCTGGTCCTTTGCCACCATAGACGTGGCCTGTTGTGTTAGGGTTTGCACCATTGCCTCCAGACGTTTGGCCGTTGACTGTAGTTGGGATAGGTGCGTCTCGGCTGTGGAAACTTTCCCTCTCAGAGATTGCAGATCTGCCCTGATCAGATTAACTTCTATGGTCACGGTATCAATTTTGGGTACAGGGTGCCTTTGACATATTTGATTGCTGCCATGATTGCTCGTAAGGAGGGCTCCTCCGCTCATTGACCCTCCGCTGTCACTACGGGCCGTGAGACTGTGTAATTGTCCATTTTGTTGGTATGCGGCACCCCGGTGCCTCTGGATTTCACCGTTATTATTCCTGCTGCCCAGTAAGGTTCGCCTTTGTTTGCTTTCACCAACTTTGAGGGGGGTGGAGGAAGGGAAGGTGGTTGGGTGACTTACTATCATTCGGAACTGCACTAGCATCCAGGTCTGTCACTTTGCATGTTTGGTGCTATTCCCAATCACCAACTAGGCCATAAACCAGTTTCGGATCTTTCCTTTCCACCTGAATGCTGTCCCTCCACGAGCCCCCTGCCCAGGTCGCGTGTATCAGGATATAGGCCCGGGTCATGTTTGGTCATTCCTCCTCCACTTTTAGCTGGCCAGCATGTTGCATCAGCCACCCTCTATTATGGCTCAATAAGGTGGTCCCCAGCCACTTGTCAGTTAGGCCAATTCTCCGAGTTCAGTAAAGGAGGGGGGTTTACCACCACTGTCCTCCACTCAGGCCTCTGTATTGCACTAGGCCTCGGGTCAATCCCACCCTCCCTGCTGGCCTAAACATGCTTTGCCTTTTCACCACTGAGGCTCTGCATCAGCGTGTCCGATGCAAGGGCCCAAATGTAGTGCAGGGCTCGGTCCTACCAGAGAGGGCCCGGCTCACATTCCTTCCTCACAGGACCAGGGATGCCCCGCGCCAGTGGAAATCAGCAGGTTTTGGGGCTGCTTTGGGAATCGTCTCCTGCCCGAATCACCTCTTGGGGCTTCCTGTTGACCAGGCGTCGTCTAGGCCCCGACCATGGATGGTGCAGAAAGGCCTGCTACACTCCTCTGTCCCTGCGCCCAGTCTACAGTCCCTCCACGCTTTGTGTACCTGTTGTTCAAGTCACGGTTCCGTTCTGCTGCAGTTCATGTAGGAAAGGAGGAGATGGCACCAGCCCAACTGCCCCCCTGCAGGCAGTTCTCCAGTGCCATCTTCTTCGGTCTCCACGCCTCTGTCCCCTATGGTGCTCTCCCACCTCTTGGGCCCATTACGGATGTGGATTTGTCGCTTTCAGGGCCTGTCTGGGATCACCGACACTGGTGAGAGGTCGTACATCTGCCACGGCACCGCCCCGTCTCAGCTCACTTTCTTCCTGTCATTGTCAGCGCTCTGGCTGATGGTTGCCACTTCTGGCACAGAGAGACACTCTGCTCGCTGGGGTGGGGGCCCGCTGACCAGTCCCACAGTCCTCCTAGCAGTGTGTTGTTCTGGGATGCCCTTTAGGGCAGCGGATGGATGACGGATGTCGGCGTTTGGTGAGTGGCTGCTCAGAGCTCAGCTAATGTGTGGCCATTCTTGTACGCTGCCAAGCCCCGGCCCCTTAAAAAGGATTTTAAATTACAATTGCTCATACACCAAACATGACTTTCCTGCCTGCTCCCAGCAAACTTTAGCACTTAGTAAATATAATAAGGTAACCCAGCTTTATCCTATGGGAGAGGTAGGCCTCACAGTAGTGAAAAACTAGTTTAGGAGTTTTTCA
The DNA here is from genome assembly GCA_963921515.1 of Calotriton arnoldi. Classification (NCBI taxonomy): domain Eukaryota; kingdom Metazoa; phylum Chordata; class Amphibia; order Caudata; family Salamandridae; genus Calotriton; species Calotriton arnoldi. The sequence goes on along the minus strand of CAWUFW010002342.1, from coordinate 1,207,083 downwards.
CTACCAGGACATGTAAAACTTTAAAGTACATGTCCAACTTATTTATTACAAAGCACCTTGCCCTAGGCACTGTTTAGGGCTGACTTTAGCATTTAGTGGTCACTCATATGTATTAAAAACAAAGGGGCAGATTTACAAGCCCCTTGCGCCACTTTTGCGTCACTTTTAACATGGGAAAAGTGACGCAAAAGTGGCGCAAGGGGCTTGTAAATCTGCCCCAAAGTTTTAGGCTTTGCAAAGGGGTTATTTTGCCTAGTTGAATTTCAGTTTAAAACTGTTAAAAGGCTGCAATGACAGGCTGATACATGTTTTAAGGAGCTACTTAGCAGAAAAAGTACTACTGGCCCACTGGTAGCATTTAATTTACCAGCCCCTGGTATATGATTTGCCACTTTATTGGGGACTTATAAGTAAATAAATATGCCAATCAGGTGTAAGCCAATTTTGCCATGTATTAAGGGAATAAGCACAAGCACGTTTGTACTGGTTAACAGTGGTAAAGTGCACAGAGTCCTAAAACCAACAAAACCGAATTCAGGAAAATAGGAGGGTGAAGGCAAGAGGATGTGGCCTTACAGCTACAGCGGTCTACCTCAAAGCTGGGGAACCGGGTTGGAGTCTCGACAGGGACGCTCAACTTCGTGTGATTCTGGGCAAATCACTTATTCTCCCCGTGCCCAACCAAAAAATGAATACGTCCGTCTGTAACGCAACTGGTGCTAATGTAAAGCACTCTGATAACTTCAGTCAAGTTAGTGCTATATAAAACTCCAGAAAAAAGAAAAAAGTCAACAATTTGGGGGAAGACCACCCTAAAGCTGACCGGTCCAACATGGTTACATTTTGTAGTGTCATCAGGGAGTACACTGGCATGTGCCGTTACCTCTAGATATTCTGGTGAACCGAAACTGAAGAGTGGGATCTATGAGTACAAGAAAGAATGGGTCTTGGAAAGATATCAAAATTTCGGACTTGAGTTAACATTGAAACCAGAATACTTGATCTTTAATTGAGGAATAGAGAGCTACAAGAACGAGCTCACACAAATGTTTGAGAAGAAGAAAGAACAAAAGAAGATCAATTTATGGATCATATTGATATTCATGCTTTGTAACAAATGAAAAGAAGAATTAATTTGAGACTCAGCAGATAGTGGCGTGGACCACAGAAACGCTTGGGGGCTTATTTACAAGCTGCTTGCACCACCAGTACGTCACTTTTTCCCACTTTAAAAGTGACGCACCGGTGGAGAAAGGAACTTGTAAATAAGCCCTTTAATGACTTAAACAATGGCTGAAAGAGACCCCTGGAGTAGCTAGGATCATGGGTCAACAGAATAAACCATACGGAATCTACATATGTGAAGATCTTTTGGCTACATTAAGGCTGCGAAAAGGAGAGGGAAATTAGCAATGTCAGTTTTTGTTTTAATCATTCACATGTTTGCTGCAAAAGCATTGTGAAGAAGCTTACTTTATGTTACTTTGGTTTTGTAAAGAACCACTACCAGAAAAAGTTAGCCTCTAGTGGTTTTCAGGGAAGCCAAGAAAAATTGATGAACACCACTTAGTTACAAAAAGGAGCAAAAGAGGTGTGTTTACAAAATGTGGAGTGATCCAGAAAGAGCTGCAAATGGCTCGTAGGAAAATTCCATGCAGTAAAGAGAGAAAAAGGCTTCTCATCGACCCATATCTTATTACATTTTGACATGGTCAATAGATGAACTTAAGCAGAGCATAAAGGTCTGTTGGTTTAATAGAGAATAAATTCATTCTCAAAAACTGATGGGCCACAGAAATTCACCGCACAATGAATTTGAAACAGGGCCATGAATTTGAATCCCACATAAGCATGAAGCCAATGGACACAACATAAGCCATGGAAGGCATTACATCAAGTATTTGGGGGCATGCCCAAGTAAACGCTATTAGTGTAGTGGCTATTTGGAAGTAACAGAACAACCACACTGTAACACAGTGGAAAAACACAAAATTCCTATTTTTACTACAATGAAAATTGGCAGTCAGGGATGGCACAAAATCCATGATAATACCAACATTTTCAGATGTAGGTAAATGGTTCTTGATTAATACTTTGACTAGTAAGTCAGATGAAATTAGGCCAGACTAGTGCTTGGGATCGCATAACCTAGGTTTTTGGTGCCTTCATCTGTAGGTGGATCTGAGCCATCCACCTATTTATGGGCAATACGCATCTTGTTAATTTAGGTGTTTTAGCCATTGGCTCAATTTCATTACCAGTTTAGTATTTTCCACCTAATTGAAGAAACTGACTCCAAAACAATTGGTTTCATTACATGGTGGTGGGCATTTAGACCAAGTTTATTTCAAAACACAAAAACGCATAGTGATAGTTATATATACTTCTTCTTGCCCCCACACTTTTGTTTTAATTCTATTTTCACCATCAGGAAGCAGTAATTTCTTCATACATCTTCCAGCAAACCAGCCTTGCCTTATCTCTGTTTTTTATTTCTAAAATTTAAGGCAAGAATTGAAATAATAGATATTTTTAAAAAGCATGGCATCAAATAAATATGTAGTCCGAAAGTGGTTCGCCTCGTTCCTAGTAACAGACCTCAAAGAATCAAGGTTAACCAATACCTGTCCACTACCACCCCAGTCACCTTGGGGGTCCCTCAGGGGTCCACCTTATCACCTACTCTCTTTAACCTGTTCGTGGAGCCCTTAACCGAAATTCAGAAATTTTCCAACATACAATACCACATGTATGCAGATGATACCCAACTATACCTAAAAATATCCTCCCCTGATGATATCCTATTACTCAACACAATCTTTTAAAAAAACAAAAAACTGGCTGACCAGAAACCACCTCAAACTCAACTCGCTCAAAACCAAATTCATCCTAATTGCTCCACCAAAAAGATCCCTCGACAATGAAGATTGGATGAAACATTTAACAGCCTTCAACTGCCTACCACACATTATAGATTTCACAAGATCACTAGGGATAACACTCCACAAAAATCTCACCATGCAGGAACACATCAGCTCAGCCACCAGAGGAGCAAACTTTCAAATGAACATTCTAAGAAAACTAAAACCCTTCTTCCCCTTCAACAACCACAAATCAGCCATGCAAGGTCTAGTGATCCCCAGATTAGACTATGGGAGCGCAACCCTATGTGGTTTGCCAAGATCCTGTTTGGCTCCACTAAGGACATCCGTCAACTCGGCTGCAAGGCTCATCACTAGATCCAAAAGGAACAACCACATTATTCCTGATCTGAAGGCACTCAACTGGCTCCCTTAAGAGGGAAGAATACAGATAAAAATTGCTTGCATCACACATAAAGCCTTGCACTTCAACCTACCAAAGTACCTAGCTGATAAACTTGAACTGTCAGGTGATGGCAGAATGTCGAGAAGCACCAGCACCTTGCTATTGAAACCTCAAAAGTTACGGGGAAAAAAACCTACAACCACACTTTCTGCGGATTAACACCTAGAAACTGGAACTCCTTGCCTCCTTAAGTCAGAGTGAACCCTTAAAGCACATCCTTCAAAAAAGAAGTCAAACTGTTTTTAATTAACAAAACTCTACCCTGAACCCAACGACCCATTTATCCGGTTACTGATCTGACGCAGTTCACCAACCAGGGTCTGCACCTGCCGCTACGTCCTGATGTTTAACTCACTCCTTCTCCTGACTTGTAATGGGTACTGACAGCAGTTATATTTCTTGGTTGTCTTGTTTTCTACTTACATTTATGTTTCTAGGTTATCCTTCTTCCTACTTGTCGAAACATTTGTAAAGCGCTCTGATACCCTTCCAGGTTCTAGTTCGCGCTATATAAAACTTTATAAATAAAAAAATAAAAATAAATGAAAATAATATTAAATGCTTTTTTGGAAAATCATCTGTCAAAAGTGCTAAGAAGCAGTGTAAACAGTGTACACCATAATGTGCATTATATTGTAACATAAGATAATGAAAAATGTACCATGGGCTGTATTTGCATTACTGTTTTTTTGCGAGAAGTATATTTTTATTTGCATACCAAATGTAAGTTAATCCAGCAATGTCAAAATTCCCTTTAGCTAAAGGTGAGTTGAAACAAACAGAGACTCATATCATCGCACTGAGAAGGATAAATTGTTTTATAATTGCATTTGTATAGTGATTCATGCACACAAGAATGTGTTGAAGTGCATTAGTGGATATGCAGCACACTACCGTATGGGAGAGTGCTTAGTAGGAAGACTATTGAACTGCCACATGTGAAGATGTTGGGTGATGTGTGAGAGTACGCAGAATAGTGTTGTGATGTTGTCTTAGGTTGCTGCATTTAGGTGTTTGAAGGCAGCAAGAAGTGTTAGAGATGGAACACATCCAATTTATTCAAATTCATTGTTGTGCCTGGTTGCTGTCCACGCCTGAGCGGTAAAGAAGCAGTGTTAGAAATTGGGGTTTCTGGATGGCAGAGTATGCAGCCCGTCCAAGCAGGAACCACAATCCTAGTCAGGGTAAGTCAGATACACAATTTAAATTAACCTGTGCTCACCCTCTGGTTGCTTGGCACAGTGCAGTCAGGCTTAATTTAAGAGGCAAAGTGTTAAGTATTTTTGCAATGCAACAACAGTAAAACTGTGAAAACACCACATAAAGACTACACACAGGTTTAGAAAAGATTATTGGTAGAAATGGGATTTCTGGTTGGCAGAGGTATGTACCCTGTCCAAGCAGGAACCACCACTCCAGTCAGGGTAAGCTAGATACACACTAAAAGATAACCTGTGCTCACTCTCTGATAGCTTGGCACAGAGCAGTCAGGGTTATCTAAAGAGGCAATGTGTAAAGTATTTGTGCAATGCACACTCCCAGTACCACAATGAATACTCTACAAAAAAATTACACACAGGTTCAGAAAAATAGTTTATTATATTCTGAACAAAACAAGACCAAAACGATAAAAATCCAATATGCACAAGTCGAGATTGAATTTTTAAAGAATAAGGGGAAAATAGCTCTTAGAAGCAAATAGTACTTTAGGGGTTATTTGAGGTCATGATGCACCGGTGCAAAGTCAAAGTTCCGGCTGACCGCCATTGAGCGCCAGCGGGATATAGGATCCACGCGGGCCCCGGTGAACAAAGTAAATTTTCACTGAGCAAACAGTGAGATGCGCCGGGAAATGCTGGTCCCACAAGTTGAGGATGTGTCAATCTTTTCCACACGCTGATGGTGATGCGTCGGTTCCGTAGTTGGGTGGCAGAGCCAAGAGGCGCCTAGCGATGTGCCGGGTTTCTCAACACTCTCAAGTGGATGGGTCGATCTCTCCCAGCTGCAGCGGCGGCAACGTGCTGTCCAATGCGTCAATCTCTGGAGGTAAAGTGCTGGTTCCAATGCGATGCGCCGATTTCACTCCCACAACCAGGTTGATGTGCTGGTTCTGCTACATGCAGACAGGAGATGTGTCAAAAACTGTGCTGCAAGTATCTGGTCTCTTCCAGTGAGCCAAGCACAGGGGCACAATATGTAGCTGTGTTTCACCCCAGACGTGTATTGGAGACAGGCTGCAAGGGACACAGAGCAGTAGGAGCAGAAAAATGCTCTCTTTCTAAAAGTGGCATTTCTAAAATATTACTGTTAAATCCAACTTTACCAGTAAAGAAGATTTATCATTACCAATCCAAAGATATGAAACATAATGCAGCTACTCCCTTCTGATCTGGAATTACAGCTTAAAATTGTATTAAGGAATTCCCAATGTTAAACAATGAGAGGAGTAGGCCTCATAGTAGTGAAGAATGAATTTAGCTGTTTGTTACTAGCAGGACATGCAAAACTTACAAGTACATGTCCTACCTTTTACTTACACAGCACCCTGCCCGTAGGGCAACCTAGGATCTACCTTAGGGGTGATTTATGTGTAATAAATGGGGAATTAAAGACTTGGCAAGTAGTTTTAAATGTCAAGCCGAAGTGGCAGTAAACTGCACACACAGGCGCTGCAATAGCAGGCCTGAGACAGGTTTGAAAGGCTACTCGGGTGGGTGGCACAATCAGTGCTGCAGGTCCACTAGTAGCATTTCATTTGCAGGCCCTGGGTATATGGTATACCACTTTACAAAGGCCTTGCAAGCAAACTAAATCTGCCAATTGTGTGTACAGCAATGTTACCATGTTTAGGAGAGAAGCGCATGCACTTTAGCACTGATAAAGTGTTCGGAGTCCTATGGCCAACACAAAGAATCAGCAAAAAGAGGAGGTAAGCAGGCAAAATGTTTGGGGGAAGACCACCATAAGGATGACAGGTCTAGCAAGCAGTCTTGGGCATGCACTGCATGTAGGTAGTCATGGTTGATATTTTACATATTCCTTTAAGCAAGAAACGACAGACCCACATTGATGAAAAGAATGCAGCCTGCCAAGGTAAATGATCTGAGTGCATCCAGTTCAGAAGTGAATAGGAATAAGTCACAGGTATAAACAGGAAAAATGCAGCCACTTAAATGCCCATTAGTGGCAACACAGAAATGATACACAGGAGGGCACTAAGCGTGAGATGGCCGCCGGGATGGAGGTCCAAGGAGGAAGCTCCCGAGTCTGGGATTAATTATCGATATATATCCCTGATATACCCTGCCATCCACTGCATCACTATCTATCATCGCAACGACGAACAACTATGAAACCCATATCAATTAATCTGGCATAAATTACATTTAAGGTTTTGAAGTTAAATCGTGATGATTTGAATTGAACCCACTCCTGACTGGCACCCAGATGCGCGCTGCACATCGCTGCCAAGATGGACCCCCAGCAGCCGCTCTCCCTGCCCTCCTCGTCTGCCTGTGCAGCTACTAGCTGTCGGTCGCGGATGCCTGAGATGTTTCCCATACAACTTGAGGAATTGTACCGTAATCCTCTTGAAGATCAAGCCCGACCTATAACTTGTCTGAATTACACACTTGCTACCGACCTGCTGAGTGCTGAGATGAATTCGACTTGCAGCTGGGTAGTCTGCGGAAAATGGTGAGTGCCGTTCTCCCTGCTCTGCTCGGGCTATGGGCCCCTTCACTGCCCCCAGTCTTT